>CM029641.1:28754088-29354088 GCA_017311315.1 Dendrocalamus latiflorus
CTGTCCACTGCTACTACAGCTGTAGTCGTTTGAGCGCTTCAGCCTCAGACGACCTTTGCTAGACGACATGGGTCCGTACGGGCCCGAGATGTATCCGGGGGGAGACGTCGATCGGCCGACGATGAGTTCTCTTTGGTGTCGTCGACGGGTAATTCATATGTCAATTAGTTATTTCCTTTGTAATAACTACGGTCGTACGTAACACCTATTTGTCCTTGCAGGTGCAGTTCGCACATGTGCAGGTCACGCGGGCGTATCTGCCCTTTGTTGAGCAGATCGACCGCCTCACTGCCGACGATGTGCGCTGGGAGCCGTACTCACATGCGGCACTAATAGACTGTGCTCCCGATGGGTTGTCGACACTCTGCTGGCGCGATCGGGCTTTCTGGCTGACGCGTCGGAATCTCGTCTACGACATCTTCGTGGAGGACTACTCGCCGCAGCGAGTGATGCGGCAGTTTGGTCTACGCCAGGCTGTCCCGGTACCAGTCGGACCTGCAGTGCCGCCTCCTGTGCACGCGTGAGCGCCCGCGTCTTATAAAATTGTACATACTTACTATTCCGTTGGCAATTACTAACGAAGTGGTCCTACAAGTAGGCACTCTAGAAAGGGAGTGAAACACGGCACGGACTGGACGACGAAGGTGTAGGGGTGGATTGCGCAATGGGACGGTGCGCTTGACGACCTGGTTGAGGATGACAACCCCTACGACAGCATGGAGTATACAAAATACCTGCGTTGGTACCAGGGCCGGACATGTACGAGGCTCGTACATGTCGTGGACCTTCCCCCTGCACACCTCTCCGCTCCGACAGACACGTATGCCGCGCACCTTGCGTGGGACGTGCACATCGCGGTACATTACATGTATTTTTGAACATTCACTAATGGCAATGCTACCTTGGATAACTAACCATTTTATGTTTTTTCCTTCAGTTTGACGTGGGTGTTTTGATCGTCATGGAGGCCCAGAGTATGATGCATAGGCTCGCCGCAGGTGCCGAGGTGGGCCACAAGGAGCACATCAGCACGTACCGTCATTTCAAGGAGTGGGGTACACGTATCGTGCACCTACTGTCATGCATGAGGTTACCAGTGGCCTCTAGGACCATGCCCAGAACACAGACGGTTCGGCCACCGGTGCCGCCCTGACTGGCGTGGCACTACTCTGGAGGTTCTACGTGGGCATGTCCTACAGCACCTCACCCGAACGAGGCTGGAGGATCTGCCTGGGGACGGCCTCGTACACCGCCAGGGCAGATGTTCTCGCGTCCTCCGTACTTCCCTGGCTTACTCACACAGGGGGTGTACTCGATGTCGTACGCCCCTCCTCCAGGCGCGATGGTGCCAACTGAGGGTATGTATCGTACGATCTCCGTTTTATGGGAATGCTTTACATATGAAACTAATGATATAACTTTTGCAGGTCTTTTCCCGTCTGAGCAGTGGTTTGGCCCCTCCGCGAGCCCAGATGATCCGGACCAGTACTTCTCCGAGTGGGTCAGGCAGGCGTCTGGGTCTGCACCTCCTAACATAGCACCAGAGGTTCTCTCCGGCAATGCCCTCCCCGGTGCACTGGAGGGCACACAACCAGAGGTGTAGCTGACTCCACTAGCTCAGAGGCAGGTGCGACACGCTCTTGATCGTTTTACATTGTCGGGGTGTCGTAACCTGTTGCAGCGGAGGACGGCCAAGCGGGGTCATACGGGAGGACACGGGCGTGGAGACGGGGCAAGCCAGGGTGGCGACTGAGGGTAGTCCTGATTGTATACCATTGTTTCATGTACTGCTTACGTTTGTTATTTATGATGCGAACTTTTTAGTACTATGCCATGCTTACTTGTACTCCTCGTTACCTACTCGATGCACGCTCCAAACGAATAGTGAACTTCAATGATGGCAACCGCACAAAGATTCTTAGTAACATCAAAATATCACTTACCATCGTATGTATCGATCGTTCTATATTCAATCATTCCTAAAAAATTTTCCAAAATTTTTCACACACCAACAACATACAATGAACATAAACTTTTATTACAACTCCAGCAGATTTTTTACCAGTTTAAAACTACAAAATTGACAAAATATTAAACATTCACGGGGAACTGAGAGCAGTCGCTCAATGGGGGGTGACTGCATGAAAGTCACCCAATGGGGGGCGACTGGCTGCAGTCGCCCGAGGGTAGGGCGACAAGGACTCTATCGGCCCCTGATTGGGCGATAGGCTCCAGTCGGCCCCCCCCATTGGGCGACTGGAGCCTATTTTTTGTAAAAAATTTTCCGCGGGTACATTTCTGTAATTTCAAATAAAAATGGATTATTCATACAAAAAATTCCTTTATCTGGTTCATGGATGTGGCCTTCGGTTGTTGGCTGAAAGTGCACTGTATTGACTATTAATTTTTTAAGTCATTCAATTAAAAATAAATAAAATAAAAATACCATTATATCTCTACAGACAATAAAAAAAAGCAAAAGCAAAAAACCGAAATTAAAAGCCGATGTATTGTAAGTAGCTTCTAACTTCTACAAGGTAGAAGCCCAAAGCTGAAGTCACTTCGAGCGGGGCTATGACAAGCTTAATAAAGAGTGTCACTCGCTTGTTGGAAATTGGAATCCGTCGCTTTTGGTTGTCCAAAGTCCATATGTAGCTACTGTTAGGAAACCCAGCCCTGCCCATGATGGGCACCTCACTAGTAGACTATAAATAGGAGCACTATTGGCTATTTTATATATGCAATTAGAAAGAAAGCAATAAAGAAAGACCAGGAGTTCTCTCTACCTCTTTGTGTTTCAATCTACTATTTTGTCTTCTGTGATTGATTTGATTGTTTGCAATAAGCAAAGGAATCGATCGGACTAATCGCCAGCGACGGTTCCTCAACACGTTATCAGCACGAATCGCTCCGGTGAATCGAAGGTAGTCATCGAAGCACTAGTAGATTGAATTGTCTAGATCGCTCTAAATTCGTAGTTTTTACTTTCTAGATTATTTTTCTACGGTGTAAATCCGCTCTAATCTACCGCGAGTAAATTGAAGTCGTCGACACAATGTCGATTGGTAAATTACATCACAGAGTAGATGTCGATTACACTGTAGATTGAGAAAAAAGAAAAAAAGGAAAAATTTGTGCATGGTGGCCCCGTACGGCCGCCGCGTGTGAAGCAGCCGCCGGCCCTCCTCCCAGTGTGCCGTCGCCGGTCGCCCTGCATGGTCGCTGCTGTGCCTGTAGTCCGTCAACCGGCCGGCGCCCGCCTCTGCGCCTAGCCACCGGCGTCTGGCTCTGCAAGCCGCCAAGACGGCCACCCGTGTCGTCTCGGCTTCCGCGTGTGTGCCGGCCTTGCACTGCCGCCCCGAGCCGCCTCAACCTCTACGCGCCACTTCACTCTGCATGGCCGGCACCGCCGCCCAAGTTCGCGCCCAAAGTGCCGCCGCTTGCTCGGCCAGCCGTCGCACCCGAGGCCCGGCCGCTCGCGCCCGCACGCCACCACCCGCCAAAGCCGACCTCCACCGCCTTGCGTCGCCCGACCGACCACTCGGGTTGGACCGCCGCCTCTGCCATCGGGTAAATGGGGTAGGGGAAACCCTACCCCTGCTGACTTTTGTGTCGAACAGGCAGGCCGGATGGGCCGCGGGAGTAAATGGGTCGAAAGCTCAGCCTGGGGGTGCTGGCGATTTTGCAAAAAGGAACCCCATATTCTGAAAATTACAGAAGGGTCCTCAGATTTACTGATGGATCCCGAATTTTGCAGAAAACACCTCAGAAAATCAGGAAATTACACGAAAATTTTCTTTGAACTGAAAATTTGCGTATAGGCCCTCAAAAATTGCAGAATTTACTGAAAATTCATATTTTGGCATAAAAGGGCCTTGGAAATCCAAACTTTGAATTATTTTTAGCATTTGAAGCATGTTTATTTCTGTCATTATTATTTTCTATGTTTTCTGTATTTATTTACTATTTTGGTTAATCGTAATTATTTAAATTGCCTTTAATCACTGAAATTAATAGTAAAATTTATAAAAATACATAGAAAATTCTGGAACATTACAAGAATCTTTTGTACCATTTATTTACCTGAAGTAAATTTATTCCATGCATGTTTACTGGCAGTAAACTTATTTATTCCTTTCATGCACATGTAAATGACTAGCATCACGAACCGGGAGTTCGAGTAGCTGGCCCAGCATGGCCAAAACTATCTGACTGGGGTTTCGATGTCGAGATAGTACTTGGAGCCAAGAAGCTCCGCGCTGCTATTAGGATTGGCGCACCGCAGGATGCCCAACCCACCTCTGAGGTAGGCCATTGGCAGATATGTCGTGGCCATCAACCGGACATATAGGGTGCATAGGTCAAACCTTGACATTTATATCGTAAAGTGTGTGGATGAATCTTGCCCTAAAAAGGTCTGTGCCCAATGGTCAAGGGGTGGGGTCACGGACTTCCAGATCTCGATGTTGATGGATCACACATGCGAGCTTGTTGAGCCACTCCGAAGGCACCACAACTTGACATCCTCGTATGTTGCCAGCTTGATAAGCTATTTAGTCTCCGCAGATGTTTTCATTTCACTGAAGCTTCTCTAGGCAGATGTTGTCAACATGGTGGGATTCAAGGTTAGCTATATTTAGGTCTGGCAAGCGAAAAAAGAAGATCCTAAATAATATGTACAACACATACGAAGAGGCGTACGACCTAGTCCCAAGATTGCTCCACCAAATAGCAGAATCAAATCCTGGGACATACATAAACAAGGTGCAGCGACCGCATTTCACGAAGGGGCCAAATTGCTTCATTCTTGATAGAGTGTTTTGAGCCTTCGGTCAGGTGATCGATGTGTTCAAGTTTTGTCGTCCCGTGTTGACGATGGACAACACCTTTCTATCCGGGAAGTACAAAGGCACCAACCTAACTACGGTTGTAGTTGATGCCAATGACCAGTTATTCCCCGTGGCATTCGCAATTGTGGAGAGAGAGAACATGGAGAGCTGATATGTTACTGTACGACAAAAAAGGTGGTTCTTCGTACGATTCGCAGGGCTGAGTGCTCCTACTTTCATGGGGTTGGGCGTGCATTTTATAACAAATGGGATAGCTTTGAGCACTGATAAGACCAGACAGGGCAGCTTTGCATGGTGATAAGACCAAAACGGTGCAGCTTTATACGGTGACTATACCAAACGGTGCAGCTTTGTGTAGTGCCTAGACCAAATGGCACAGCTTTGCACAGTGACAAGACCAAAGGAGGCAGCTTTGCGTGGCGACAAAACCAGACGAGGCAGCTTTGCACAGTGACAAGACTAGACGGGCAGCTTTGTGCAAAGACAAGACCAGATGGGGGCAGCTTTTGCGCAGTGACAAGACCAAAGGGGGAAGCTTTACGCAATGACAACACTCTACCTCGCCAGGTACTTTTCAGAAAGACAAGGCAACCTCTACATTGTAGGCTAGTCATATGAAATTAACCATACCATGCCAACCCTTTTGCTTATAAAATGTGGTGGAATAGATCTGAGAGAGAACACTACACAACCAAACCTAACACTACAGAAGAGCTTGCTTCACTACGTCGAGATGGATAAGAGGCAGAAGAAGTAATGGGACAAGATGATGAAGCAATGGGAGGATACCCGCAACCTAGCAAGGTCTGCTACGACCCATGACGAACAAGCAAGGGCTACTGCGGCCCAGGCCAAACAAGCAGAGTGTGTCACAAGGTCACACTACTGTAGAAGCATGTCCATCCTGAATGTTCCAACCGAGCATTTACCACAACACCCACCTGAGGGGGAGATGCCACCCCTATGTTAGTGTAGGGACCCATGCAAGTTCTTCAAATCTACGCAGCAGCTCAGTCTGGGCATGCATTACTGAGGTTGCACAAACTACTCCTATAACTGTCCTGACCGCCGTCGAGACACGAGCAGCTATCGATAGCCGATAAGGACCGGTTATAGTGTGTTCTACTATTTCTCTTTCAAAATATGCATTAACAACCTCTCCCCTCTACCCGCATTCCCCAGAACCACTATGTGGCTACCGCAAGTGGATCGACCTAGAGATCCACCCACATAACTAGTGGACTCTCGACTACGAGAAGTGGAATGTCAAAAGAGCCTACGAGATCCAAGAGGAGGAGCGCCGTAATGATGAGCAAACTGAGCATATACGTCAGGAGATGAAAACTCATCTCGAGGCATGCACGTGTAGGGAATGCAAGGCTCGCGAGAGGAGTGCGAGAAAAAGAGGAAAATGGTGACCAATGCCAAAGAGCCCGCTGAGGAGTTCAATGCCTCACAAGGAAGGGAAAATGACCTAGGTTCACGCAGTAGGTCGGACCGTCCTACACTAGTCCCCTGAAGGTCGAATTTATTTCCATTCTAGGAAGGCACATATGTATTGTACGAGTACTTCAATTTGTTGCATCATGCATGATATTGTTTCTTATGCACATAACCAAACCCTATGCATCATATTATTCCTAGATTTATTATATATTCTATTTCAGTTTGCAACATCAAATCTCGTAGTTTCGCATTCAATTCTTCGCATGGTCAATGTCACTTACATTCGTACTTACCAATCGTTTAACATGGCAAGAATATATAAGAAGCAGAGATTCTAGCAAACAGTATAAGCTGGATGCAGCGCGTGATGCCTAGGCCCTCTCACCCCTAATGCAGCACGAGCTGGATGTCCTTGATGCCTGCCATCAAGGAAGAGAGGGGAGGGGATCAGATGATAGCCGGATATCACCAGCAATGAAGGAGAGGCGATGGTAGCGTGACCTTTGTTTCACAATGGTAACACTACCCAAGACACTCTTATGACAAGAGTGTCTTGTGCGGTGAACCATCATGTCACAACAGGATGTGGAGGAGCTAACTCATGGCAGTAGTCGGCGTCGTCAAGGGGAGGATGCAGGAAGCTAGGAGTGGATGAACTCACACGTGTGCCTACCGGTGGAAAGGGAGAGGGGGAGAGTAATAAGGGGCGAGAGATGGGAGGAACCGGTGTCTACCATTCGATGCGGAAAAAATGGATGGATAAGATCAAAATTCTGAGGGATACGCCATGGATCGGTGATGTATCATTATCACAGACGGTTTGTTATACGAACCATTTATGATAATGCACATATCAGAGATGGTTTGTTATACAAACTGTCTATAATAATGGACATATCAGTGACGGTTTGTTATACGAGCCATCTATAATAATGCAATATTAGAGATGGTTTGGTGTATGAATCATTTATAATAATCAATATGCGTGCCCTACTTCCACCTGTTAACATTCTGATGCAAGCAACCCTTAAACTTCCACACCGTTCTGGCTTTATGTGCAACGCGGGAAGGCAGAGAGGGATAGAGAGAGAGGGAGGAGAGACAGGAGGGGTGGGGTGAGATGGCAAACGAAATTTTGAAATTGAGATTTGTATTGCAAAAGCTCTCTTGAATTGAGATTTAAACATTTGCAAAAGAAATTTGATTGCAAGAAAATTCAGCACTTCCCAATTGGGATGTTACAAAGGCGCCCGAGTGAAACCACCAAACACCATGAGATGACAGGCCACTCGTGGCAAATCGATCACGACGACGGTGCTACTAAACACCACGAGCTCTCAGCATGCAGCAAATCTCTGAAAGACTGCAATCAATCATATGGACAAGTTAATTGCTATCGGTCATCGATCAGATGCTACTAAGCATATGAACACTCTGCTTGCAATCTAGAAGATTAGCATTCCTCTATATGTTCTGAACAAGTTGGGAGAAACTAGATGCGATAACTGATATCCACTAATTCATCCAGTTATATGGCCACTGGTACTGTGGCGCAAATCGTACCAACAGAAACTAGCTCGATGTGATTTGCATGGGTTAATTCATATTTAGCCATCCACCAGTCTAGCGAAAATGCTACAAAAACATTAGGCAAACTTATTTCACGCATTCTCGTTAATTCAGATAAATTGAAGGTCAACACTTATTAAAACATACTGAATAAATTACAAGAAATTCACTCGACGAACATTTTCCGGAGTGGAAATGAAACTTCATACAGCATGCGCCGATTGTTCAGAAATTGGATCTTAGGACCTCGAGTTTAACGTTGTTGGGATTCGTTTCCAGTGATTTCCGAATTGCAGCCTCCACGTCGCCATGCATATCTTCAAAATCCTTCATATCGATAGTGACATGCCCAAGCGAAGAGAGGTTCTCCAGGCCAAACTCGAAATCACCCAATCGATCGATTGTCTGAAGCGCGTGAAATGATAAAAAAGGGTTTGGAGCTTTTGCATCGCTCCTTGTGCAAACACCACCTCCATAGTATGACAGACGCATGTGAACTGTGTTAGACACGGGAATGGATAATCACTGCCAATGACCAGCCTTTGGTCTCTGCTAATGACCATCTTGGCACTGCGTGGATGACGCACCCATATGAAGAGATCACAGAGAGATGGTATGCTCCCAAGGACTTGAAGGTCCCCCACCCCCAGTGTTTCTAAAGTGATATGTAGGAAGGAGAGGGAGGAGAGTGAGGACATCCATCTTGGCACTGCAAGGATCATGTTGTTCCACATGTACCAACTTGTGGCTAGAGGAATGTTGATGTACCGAAGCTGTTGTGGCCCCGGCGATAAATTTTCACATCGCGAACCTAAGCCGCCAAATAAACCTTCCATTCGTAGGATTTCGAGACAGACCAGGTTGGATAGACACTGGAGGAAAGGTTCCTCGTAATCATGACATTCATGAAAAAAGATCCGCAGACGCCTCAGCTCGGTCAGCCCGCCCAGCTCATGCAGCATGGTTGGAGACCAGATACCGATACCTTGCAATTCTTGTAGACATTTTAGATTTCTGAACCCATCCGGTAGTCTCGTCGACGGGCTAAGATTCAGGTATACCAGTTGTCGTAGTTGAACGAAGTTTGATGGCAGCTCTTTTATTTTAGTAAACGTTATGTCAAGTACCCGCAGAAACTGTAGATTCCCAATCTCTTTCGGGATCTCACTAACAGATGTCCAACGTAGCACCAAGTACCTCAGGTGGAACATATTGCAAATATCCTTACAATGATGATTCTTCACTTGTCCACAGCCACCTAAATCCAATGCACGCAAGACTTGAAAGCTCGAAAGGGCAGGCAACACGCTAAAAGCTTTCTTGTTAAACACAGTAAGTGACCTCACAGGTGACAAGCTCATGGTTGATAGCTGCTTGACATCGTCTTCATTGCTTGTTTGGAGGGATAGTCGACGGATCTTACTTGGTACGGACACTGGCTGCTGATGACCTAAGGCTGTTAGAAAATGCTCCTCATTTGACAAGGAAGTGATGAGATCAAGCACCATATCATGCACACGACAACTTCTTGCCTTATTATCTTCGTCAATATATCCAGGTTGGATCAAGCTTTTGTTAATGAGCTCATTTAAGTAGTCCCCTCCTACTTCCTTCAAGCTCTTCCCCTGTTCATTGTGAATAAAACCTTCACCTACCCATTTCCATATCAAATCGTCTGTGTTAATCTTACAATCCTCTGGATACAATAAACAAGTCTTTAGATGTGGAGGTAGATCATAGTAACTGATAGATAATATCCTTCTCATGTTATTCACATCAAGACTATCTTTTAACCCAGAACCAATAGATTGGTACACCTTGGACCAGTACACCAGTGAATTTTCCTTTTCCTTCTTATCGGCCAATAGAGTAGCTATCGTAATGATAGCTAGTGGTACTCCACCACATTTCTTTAAAATCTTTTCGGATACTTCAGCCAATTGACTAGGACATTTGTCTTCGTCTTCAAATATTCTTTGATAGAGTAACTTTCTGGAGTCAACAAAAGAAAGTGGTTCTAGTCAATAAACACAACCGACTTGTTTGGCAACATCAAGATTGCGAGTTGTTATGATTATTTTACTTCCATATTCATTCTCTACCAAAGCAAGTTTGATTACTTCCCACACAGATGTATTCCATATGTCATCAACAACAATGAAGTACCTGTTAGAAGATAGCAAAGAACCATATATATATATTAGTTAAGCTCTATGTATGGTTTTCTTTTCTTAAGCCACAAAAGTGAAAACGTATATATAGAAAAGAGAATATTGGCATCATCAGGGCTTTGAGGATGGTATTATATCAGTGTTCAGTCAGCATCTATGTGCTCCGGTTGTTACGGTACCTTGCTGTCACCAGAATTGGCCGCTACCTCTAGCGAGCACCACAGGTGCACCGTGCTTTACAAACCCGGGGGTGGCTAAGGTGGCCTGCCTGCTTTCAGCTATAACCATTCTCGTATACGTGTGATTAATCTACACCTTTATAATCTAAACCAATTACAATCGATGGCGTAGATCTTTCTCTTTTTCTTCTATTAGTACAAAAATTTCTACCCATGGAGAGTGAAAATGGTGACTGCTTTTCCCTTCATTTTAATAATATAATATATTTAGCTTTTTAGCTGTGTTTCTGAAATAATGTCCCCTTTATTTTACAACTTTACCATATTTATTTGTAAGAAACATTGGAATTTAAACTTGTGGCATCTTGCACAACAAGTATGTGCACCCATATGACTAGATCTGAATTATCATTCAAGTATGAAGGATAACCTTTTTTGAGAGAGAATTATGAAGGATAAACTAATAATCAATTTTGATAACTTGTACGTCACAACTGGTGAAAAAAATCAAGGGCCTACAGTATTGCAATTTACCCATAATAATTGTAATGCTATGAATATGTACATACCAACCTCCCATAAGGAGGACACACATACCTCTTGTTTCGAAGGAATTCTCTCAGTTCACCTATGAGTTGTGCTTGGTCCCACGTTGCTTCGTTGGTGCTACCGTACTTGCGCTCGTCAAGTTGATGGAGCATGTTCTTGAAAATCTTCTCCATGTTAGGATTAAGAGATAAGAAACAAAAGCCTCGCAATCGAATTGCACCTTAAGCTTTTGATACACTACATTAGCAAGAGTTGTCTTGCCTAATCCTCCAAAACCAACAATAGAGGCGATCCTAAGTTGTTGTTTCACCGCCCCATCAGCTCTTCTCTTCAAAACCATTAGCCTCTTGATTAGGCCATCGCTCTTCTCTTCAATGCCAACGAGCTCTGTCGCCTTTTTGAATAGAGCTGATAGACGAAGACTGTCAATTGGGGCAACAGGCTTGGCAGCAATATTATCAACCTTGTACCTATCACGCCTCTCACTAACCTCCTTGATGTGGCTCTTGATGTGTTTGATATCGGTGCCAATCTTGTGGCGAACATGGGCCTTGGTCAGCAGGTGAGGCACCTATCGATAAAGCCCCAGAGGCCATGCAGCTTCTTTGGCGCACGGGTATCAACGCGCACCATGAAAGCATCAACGGTGTCCTCGATGTCGTACGACAACTCCTTGACATCCCTCGCCCAAAGCTTGACTTGGATGTCTGGTGGTTGGTCGATCGGCGCCTCGGAAACCTTGAAGAGGGCAGCCTGCATGCTCTCCAGCTCGGCTTTGAGGAACATGATCTCGCCTCTGACACCCTTGTGCAGCTTATACTCCTCTTTCATCAGGTCGCCCAGCTTGGGTAGGAGGGTGCTCATCGCCCCTGTCACGACCTCCATCCCCGACTAATTAATTGCTCGTGCTCCCCTGGCTGCTAGCTTGCGTTGTAATATGCTGCGTGGGGGTTAGAAACCACGTCAAACCATGGCCCTGGCCTTCTACAGTGACAAGAGCACGAACAGAGGAATTAGCCCCACCTCAGTTGCGACGCTGAAAGCAGGCGATTGACTGGAGCGGCCAAGGAGTACGTAGCGGTAGACAGCGCCTGCCAATTAAGCCCGGGTGCAAAAGCGAGACATGCAGAGATCCAAAAGCCAACGACATAAAACCATGGGAGAAGGGCACATACAGAAAACACAAAAATAGGAATAAAAACCACCAAACCTTAGCTACGTTACCCTATGGCAGCCGGCCAGCAAGCAAGCCAAACGACAAAGAGCAAAACGAGCTCTGCCAGCTTAATCAGCCTTGGCCCGGTGAGGGAGAATGATATGTAGGAAGGCACCAGAACTTCTGTTCAAACTTGTTCCAGCTACCTCTGTTCAAACTTGTAATTTTTTGTATTTATGTTTTCTGATCGTAAGCGTCTGTTCCAGCTACCTCTGTTCAAACTTGTCTCCTTTGAATAGGCCGTGGAAGAACGAGTTTTCCCAGCCACCTGACGAGGGAAGAACGCGTAGGAAGGCAATAATGCAACCGATGAAGCCGCCCCCAGCTGAAGGGCACCGCCGACGGTGACGCGCCAATTAGAGCACGCTGCACGCACCTGAGTCAAACCGCAAACTTATCTCTTTTTTTCTTTCTTTTAACATATTTTGAATTTAAAGTTGAAATTTTTAATTTCTACTCCCTATAGACTATGTCATCATATTTTTCTGCAATTTTCATGTTGATTTGGTGCCAAAATTGACTCGATCGCATGAGTGCACCAAAAATTGATTGTATTGCATATGTTGCCTATATTGACTTGTTATTTAGCAGAATCAATTAAGCACCTTAAGGTTTGATATAAATTTGTGTTCGAAATGCAACAGTCATAATAAAGACACTCTTCAACATTATACACAGAAAAAGCACGCGTCACCTATGCAAATTAAACTCTTCTGTCCAAATGGACACCTTGTGGAGAACATTTTGTACCATTGATTTTGAATCTATACGAGAAACAAAAGAATAACTGAAAGTATAGAAATTACAGAATTGCAGTTATTTTCAATTCTGTTTTTGCTTCTTCATCTATATTACACAGAGAGTCTTTTTGTGCCTAGTAGTTGTCGCTAAGGGAAATTGGTTGGTGCCCAAGGGTTCCTGCCCCCTTGTTTGCCAAAAGTGCATGATACGTTGTTTCAAAATGCCAACAAAAATTCATGGATGTAGTCAATATAAACTTATGTAAATCTACAAAATTTCAATATCAAATTGAGCAATTCCCAAAAAATACAAGCAATACTTGTAGTACGTAGGAATAGGTGTTGGCGTCACGGACGACCAGTAGCAGCATTTATGCAAATGATATCATCCGTTTGACTAATTGCTGCAGTTTAGTTCGACATGGGTCTTGTCAATGTTCCCCACAAGTAATGTGTGGGTTCTTTTGAGTCTATGGCTTAGCTTTCTACAGTAATTAGCCTTCAAACATAGAGTTATTAATTTTCTTTTTGTTCGCACACCAAAGATCGATTTCCAAGTCATCACTAGCTGCTTATTTTCCGATTATTTGCGCCCAAAAGACTTCCAAGTCGTCGTCATCTTTGTATCCGTCAGTTTCAGACTTTCAATCTATCAAAGGAGTCATAACTATGAAAATGGACACTACTTGAATAAGTCTAGTTCAAGGCCACTTTCTCGGAAACATTTCAAAGTTCTCGAATAATAATAACCAGCTTCGTCAAATATTTCAAGGAATACATGCTATTCGATGGAGGGGAAATATTGTTAGCCACATAAGTACCACTCACGCTGTGGTGTGCTTCTACTGTCAGAAAGGCTCCTTTGGAAAATTGCCAGAACCATCGTTGTAAGCATTGATGTGGAATCTAAATTATGTGCGGGAAATATTGTCGAAATTTGTGTATATTACAAAGTCTTCTTGAGCGGCTTAGCCTGGCAGATCGAGCTAGACATTTTTTTTTTATTCTTAGAAAAAAATAACATGTGCCACAGCGAGATCACTATAATTTGCAAATAAAACCCTGATTGAACCCACTTGCTTCTACTGTCAGAAAGGCTCCCTTGAAAACTTGCCAGAACCATCATTGTAAGCTTTGCTTTGAATCTGAATCAATACTATGTGCGTGAAATATTGTTGAGATCTGTACATATTACCGTCATATGGCTGGAGTTGAAATTGTGCCCGAGGTCGAGATAGCCTTCAAGACGAAGTCTCGGATGGGACGGACCTAGAGGCCGAGATAGCTAGCAAAAGGATCGAAAGAGCAGAACGAGCTCAGCCAGCTCAATTAGCCTTGGCCCGGTGAGGGAGAATGGTACGTAGGAAGGCACCAGAACTCAATAAAGAAATCCCAGCGCAAACTTCTGTTTAAACTTCTGCTTTTGGCTTTTAGCTTTTTAATTTCTTTTTTTTGTCTTTTTAGTTTTTTGCTTTTTCTTTTTTTCTCTTTATTCCTTTCTAGTGCCTGTGAGAATATAACTTTTTATTTTTTTAAATTAAATTATGCACAAAAGTTAATAGCGGGATATAGTATATTTTTAGCCGCTACACTAAAAAAACAGAAGCCTAAGACTTCGCCCGTTTTGCCTTCAGCTTCTGCCTTATTTTTCACTATTTATAAACTTTGTCTTTTTCTGAACTTTTGGTTTTTTTTGAGCATTTTTGCCGGTTCTTTTTTTCCTGTATTCGTTTGTGTTGTCCATGATGAGCTAGCATATTTTTCTATTTTTAAATTTTTTTAAATTTAATTACATCAAATAAGCCACCTTCAACTATAGTGAAATTTCAACCGCTACAGTACAATTTCAGCCCTTAAATTTATAAGCGCCTTAAAGCACTGTCTAAAGGTCGATGATGATGTAACCTGCAATGACATGGCCGGCACATGTGTTCCTAACTTCTTCGAATTTTCGGGGAGGATGCCGAGGAATTGATGCGTACCGTCGTGGGGAGAGGGCATGTGCCCCGGAGCAAAGAGAACTTTTACTCTCATCCTCGGTTTCAAGGATTGCACGAAAGGAGGCTAAGAAAAATTTTACTAGAGTCAGCGCAAGTCAAGGGATTCGGGTCTAAGGGCATGTGAATTATTGTGCTAAGAAGAGGAGCTAAGACCACTTTTTGGCTCTTGGAGCCGGTTCTACCCGTTTGCATCAAGAGAGGCTAAGAAAAATTCCCTAGAATTGGAGCAAGTACTTGGTCTAGCTCTAGAAACGTACAAAGTTGTTTCCTTTCCAACCGTTGCTCCTTGGCCATTGCAGACTAGCAGCCGCTGCCCTCTCAAGCCAATAGTAGCACTACTTGCTCAAGTTTGTACTTTGGACATCCAATTTATTTTTTTAAAAAAAACGTATATTCCAATTCATATAACACAAGGAAGCTCTCACCAATCCAAGCATAGGCAAAGTAGGCACAAGTGATACAAGTAGGAATATCTCACTTTCTCAACGCGAAGGCTTGGATCTCGCTGCTAGGAGCTCCAAAATGACAGATGCGACCATGGCTGGCAGTTCTTGCTTTGCTTGTCTTGCTGCTGCTTTGACCAATCGAGGTCGACACTGGCGCGGCCATGTTGTCAGAGGTGTCAAGGTCCATGGCGGCACGACCATGCGGGCGAACGCGTTGAGGTCGATGGTGGCGTGAACGTGCGGGCGGAGACGTTGAGGTCCACAACAGCGTGGCCATGAGAGTGGACGCGTTGAGGTCGAGGGGATGCGGGCGGACGCGTCGGTTGAGGTCGGCCATGGCTCCGAGCTCCGACTTCTCAGTTGAACCCTTTTGCTCCGACTCCAACAAAATTTTTCTTAGCCTCTCCTCGTGCAATTCTTGGAACCGAGGCAAAGGCACAGAAGTTATTGACGTTGCAAGGCCAGGTTTGGAGCACGTTGCAAGGAAGGATATGGTTGATCGGGAGCTTGGACACTTGACGCGTGTAAAGTGTTGAAGCGATGCTGCTCGTATGTGCGTGCACCTGAGGTGTTGGGTGAAACGCTTACGAGTAATTAGCTTTGCTAGTTTGAAATGCATCCTCCGCTGTCGCCTGTCGCCTCGCGTTCACACAGAAGCTTTCTTGACGCTGTGGAACGCCAGGCATAAAATGGAGATCGAGAGAAGAACTACTTCACCATCTCATTGTTGCATTATTGTTGCTTACAATTGGTCCGGTTATTATTTTTTTGTTTTTGGTTTTGGTTTTTTGCAAAAGCTAAAATAAATAAAGTAGTGTTTTTAGGTATTTTTCGAAGTCGCTTTCTCTAAATGATTTCTTAAGTTTAAAATTGTGTACGTCACCCGTATCAATATCTCCATCGTCCATCACTATCTTAAAAAATACGACCAAAAGCTATCAGTCATAACAAAAAAAAGTGTCATTACCTTGGCTAGTTTGAAATGTTTCTTCCGCCGTCACCTCGCGTTCACACGGAGCTTTCTCAACGCTGTGGAACACCAGGCATAAAATGGAGATGGAGAAAAGAGCTACTTCACCATCTCATTGTTGCATTATTCAGACTTGTGTCCTTTATGCAGCAATTAAATGAGACCGTCGTTGCGCCAGGAGGATCGGTTCGTAGTGGAGCGGCAGGGGTATTCTGCGCTCAGTGTCGACGAGCAATGGAGGCTTCTGCTTGTGCAAGCAGCAATTTACGTAACTAGAGTCATTTTGATGCAGACGGAAATTGACGAAAGGAGCCTGTTTGTCTCTAATTTTATATTGTTGGTCATGTCAAAAACTCTTGTTCAGATAACCGGAGCCCTCCTTGTTCCGGACAAGGAAGAAACTAGATGTGATTTCCATTAATTCATTCAGTCATGTCCATTAGTGTGGCAAAAAGATGATCCGAACATTAAGCAAAAGTATATAAAATTCGAGCTTAAATAACGACACTGTGAATATATAAACATATAAACTTCTTGCCACTCGCTTGTTGGAAATTGGAATCCGTCGCTTTTGGTTGTCCAAAAGGTCCATATGTAGTTATCATTACGAAAACTGGAGTTCCTTCTGCATCTTGATAAAGCAGCACATGGGCCGATTATTGTTGCTACCAAAATAAAATCCGTCACAAACTTTGGTACGTCTGTTGCAGACTAATGGATGCAATTAACTCACCGCGTGGATGCTCGATGCCATCATCACCGCCATGGATCGACCTGCAGAGTGTGCTGCTGCTCTGTCTCCTGTAATCTCTGCGAAAATTGTTGGATGCAATTGTAGCTTCGGAAGTATAGCTGGTGTTCAATTGGTTAAGAGCTTTAGCATTCACTAAACAGGAGATGAGCATCCGAGCCGACCGTAGGGCTCGAATCTAGGCAGGGAGGTAAAACAACCTCCCGACCATCCAGCCTCAGGTCGAGTTTCAATCAACGGCGTTTTGTAAAGAGAAATTAACACTGTAAACTAAAAGGAGGACGAAAAATTCGAAGGATTAATCAGCTAATGGCCGATAGTGTAGTAGCTAGAATAGTAGTGCAATACATACCAGTAGATTAAGGAGGAGATTCGAGAGCAAAATATTCGTCTTTGTGTGCTTCATCATGCACCAATCAAATAATAGCATTATCTGATATTTGGATAATACATAGATAAGTTATTTAGCACCTCTGATATATCAACCCGCTTCAAATGCCAAAGCAAGTAAATGAAGTAAGGATATATAAGCAAACTAATTAAAGAAAGATGAAACAAGCAAATAGCACGTGTTGATCGGGTCTAAAACAGCCCGACCTAGAATGGCCAGGCCCTAGCCGGTCCGGCCGGCCCGAAATTGTCATTTTTAGGAATAAAAAATATTTTCAATTCTTTTTTAATAAATTATTATTATTTAATTCACTTTTGGTATAAAAAGATTATTTTAAATTATTTCAACCGCTGTTTTGGGCTTTTGGGCTGGGCCTGCGGGCCAAAATCTAAGCCTGAGCCCAGAAAAATCGAGCCGGGCTTCCCTGAACAGGTCTAGTTACCTCATGCAACTCGAGTGTGGGATTGTTGGGATCCATGTTGACTGCTTTCCGGATTGCAGACTACATGGCCCCCATCTCCCCAGGCTTAGCGTTGGAACAGTTGATAAAAACAGTGGTCTGCTCAAGCGAAAAAAGGTTCTCCGGGTCGAACTCGAAATCACCAAATTGATCCATGGTCTCCTGCACATTAAAAATCTAAATAAAGGCTTTGGAGCTTGTGCATGGCTCCTTGTTCAAACACCACCTCGATGATCTCACTAATGTATCTGAACCATGTTAGACACCGGAATGGACCACTGCCAATGGCCAACCTTTCGTGTCTGGTATTTGTGGGTTCCTTGACCTGTACTGTATGCAGAGCTAAGAGCAAGTTTAATAAGGCTGACTGTGCTAGCTATAAGGGAATCCATGTCAGCATAGTCCTATGTGGAGGGGAGAGAAAAGGAGAGAGAGAGCCAAGCCGACTCCCATGCAAGAGTCAGGCTATAGCACAGGAAAAGAGGCATTATCCATGCATGTACCTATAGAACTAATTGCTATACCCATGCATGTAGTAAATTATCAATACCCATGTATGTATTAAATGATTGAGAGCTCTTGTGGAGACAACTTATAGCCAGCTTATTGTATGAGTTGACTGCATCATTATCTTTTGAAGACATGGAATGTATTGGAGGTAGCAGCTATCTGTACTATTAAACTTGCTCTAACTGACAAATGGTATGCTCCCAAGGACTTGTGGCCTTGTGGGTCCTCCTATCCCAGTGTTTCTAACGTGGTGTAAAGTGAGGATAGGGAGGCGAGTGAGGGCATCCAGCTTGGCACTGCATCGATGACATTCAGCTGCATGTCCGTGTACCGAAGTTGTTGTGGCCGCCATGGCAGTCATGTATTTCTAGGGATTCGAGGCTTACCAGGTTGGATAGACCAAGCTAATATCACATTTATAAAAGCTGATAGTCACATTCCTCAGCTCAGTCAACCCGCCCAGATCATGCAACACGGTTGGAGGTTTGATAAAAACAATAGCTAGAAATTCTTGAAGGGATTTTAATCTCGTTCCAAACAGTGGTGACTTATGGCTTCTAGACGCTATAAAAACTGCTTAGAACACGTTAGCTTCTTAACACTGCTTTTCCCCTTTTTATTTTCTTTTTTTCCCCTTTTTTCTTTACATTATTTATGTAGATTTAGCGTTGTTTTTCAATTTTTTTCTTTCAATTAAATACCTAAAAAAATCTAACAGCCGCTATAGTGTCATTCAACCAAATAATAAAAACCACAACATTTTAAAACATGACCTTAGACTCCCACACCATTCTGGTAGTCTCGTCCTATGGCAACTTTCAGGTACACCAGTTATCGTAGTTGAACAAAGGTTGATGGCAGGTCTTCTATTTCAGTGTAACTTATGTCCAGTACCTACAAATATCGTAGATTCCTAATCTCTTTCGGGATCTCCATGATAGATGTCTCACGTAGCCATAAATACCTCAAGTGGAACAAATTGTAAATATCCTTACAATGATGATTACCCACATGCTCACAATAACTTAAGCCCCACTCATTTCAGCTTGCGCTTCTGATTTCTAGCTTATTTTTTACTATTTAACAATTTCGTCTTTTCTGGTTTTTGGCCTTTTTTGAGCTTTTTTGTCAATTCTTTTTCCGTATTCGTTTGTACTGTCCGTGACAAGCTAACATGTTTTTTCTATTTTTAAATATTTTAAATTTAATTAAGCCAAATAAGCCACCGTTAGCTACAGTGTTTTTTCAGCCAGTTACAGTGCTTCTCAGCCATAAGCCACTCAAAATAAATCCTTTTGAGCAGGGCCTAAATCCAATGTAGGTAAGACTGGGAAACTCGAAAGGGCTAGCAACAAATTCAAGTCTTGCTTGAACACAGTAAGTAACCTCATGGGACAAGCTCATGGTTGCCAGCTGCTTGACGTCATCTTTATTGCTGGTTTGGAGCGATAGTCGATGGATCTTACTTTGTACAGGCATGGGTTGCTGACCATTTGATACTGTTAGAATATGCTCCTCATAGGAAGCGACTAGGTGCACCTGCCTCTGCACATAGCTATGTGCAAAGGCGTCTAGATTCGTGACACGTGGCATTAGGCGTCTAGATTCGCGACACGTGGAAAAAATACTTAAAAATTGTAAAAAAATACTTAAAAATTGTAAGTATTTTCTAAAGTATTTTTGGATACTTAAAAATATTTTTATTAAAAAGTACTTAAAAATACTTTTTATAATTTTTTAAGTATTTCTAGGATTCTTTTAAGTTTTTTTGAATTTTTTGCCACGTGTCACGAATCTAGGTGCCCTGCTGCCATGTGTCGCGAATCTAGGCGCCCCTGCACATAGCTATGTGCAGGGGCCCCTGCACCTGAGCCGCTCCCCTCCTCATTTGACAAGTGATGAGAGCAAGTGCCACATCATATGCAGGACAAGTCCTTGCCTTATTATTATATGTCGTAGTACCTTCTGTTTGGATTAGGCTTTTGTTAATGAGCACATCAAAGTAGAGCTCCGAGTTGGCCCGTATATTTCTAGGTCAGCTTGAAGCACGGCTGGTCTGGTATGGTCCAAGCACGGTTTGATCTGACACATAGCGGACCATGCTGGCACGACACGAACAGTGGGCTAGGCCGGGCCTGAAAACCCGACCCACTAGGCGGCACGGCACAGCATGGCGAATCGTGCCATGCTCAGTCCGACACGGCGGGCACGGGCGGTACGGGCATCAAGCCAGTGCCAGCGGCCGGGCCGCCTCGGCCTTCACCTCGCCCCCCCCCCCCCCCCCCCACCGTCGACATCCCTAGATTCCCCACAACCACAACTCATCAGGCCATCACAGAGCAGAGAGAGGGAGTAGAGGGGAAGGACGTATACTAGTCACCAGAGCCCGAACGAGTGGACGACGGCTGCAGGAGGAGGAGTGGGGTAGTTGGAGCTGAGGGCAGCATCAGGAGTTGATGGGGGGGGGTGAGGTCGCGACGCTGCCTTCGGTGGTGTCGACGTCGGCACCTTTGCCTGCTCCGTAGCTGGAGACTCCATTCCGCCACCTCCATCCCAGGCTCCCAGCAACTGCCTCCCAACTCTCAAGAGCCTCTACTCGCTGACACAGGCGACAGTGCCCCCGTCAGCCTCGGCCTCCCACGCGCCCGCCTCGACCTCGCCAGCGTCGATCGTGGAGAAGATGGCATGGGGGTCGAGGACTCAGGGGAGAAGGGGTCATCGGGGACGTTGAGAGAGGAGGGGCAGCCAGGGTAGGAGGCGGCGGCCGGGAAAGGAGAGAAAGGCGGCTGGGGGGTCGGGGGTAGGCGACTGGGGGAGGAGAGGGAGGCGGCTAGGGGGTTGGGGAGGCGACCAGGGGAGGGGAGGGGCTACTGCCGTGCCGAGGTGGGGGGAGGGGAGGGAGGCCGAAGGAGGAGGGGGCTCCACCACGCTAGGATGGGGGAAGAGAGGCCAGGGGAAGAGGGGGTGCCGCTGTGTCAGGGTGGGGGAGGGGGAGGGGAGGGAGACCGGGAGAGGAGGGGGCATCGTCGCGTCGGGGTGGGGAGGGGGAGGGGAGGGAGGCCGGGCAGCCGGGGAGGAGGGTGGCGCTGGGGGAGAGAGGGGAGGGAGGAGGCCGAGGAAGGAGGGGGCGTGGGGTAGGGGAGGGAGGCGGCCGAGGGACGAGGGGGCATTGGGGTAGAGGAGGGAGGCGGCCGGGGGAGGAAGGGGCGTCGGGGTGGGGGAGGGAGGCCAGGGGAGGAGGGGCCACTGGGGTCGGGAGGGAGGGGCTGAGGGGGAGGGGCGCCCGCGTTGGGGTAGGAGGACGGAAAGGGGAGGGAGCGGCGGTCGGTGGAGCGTGTGTGCGGATTACGCAAGGCGAGAGCACTGAGATAGAGAGAGACTGAGAGAGAGGGAGACAATGGGCGGACAGAGGACGAATAAAGTTAGGAGAGTACTAAATACAGTTGGAAGAGTATCGTTCAGACTTCAGAGAAGTAAAGTTAAAGAATAAAGCTGAGCGCGTGGTCGCATGGTATCGTACAAGTGTATGCTGACCTCGAACGCATGAACGACCTAGACATTGATGAGTAGATACTATGTATGCATGTTGTTATAGTTAGTATGTACATGTATTGTTACTATACTCTTTTCCTTACTTGGGGAACACCACTCTGGGTGTAAGGTTTTTAACGAGATAATAACATTGTATTTTTAAAATATTAAAGAAATTCCACTTTTTCCCTAAATATTTACGTCATTGTGTGCCATGTTTTAATGCAACTAATTCAATTTCAACTAGTTTTAACGAGGCGGGCACGAGAGAAAGGAAGATGACGACCATCGCCACCATCGTTGTCGCCGCCTTTGTCGTGTATAAGTACTTCGGGCTAGGTTTGGGCTGGCACGGCACGAATGCTGGCACGGTGGGCTTTGGGCCGTGCTTGGGCCTGGCTGGAGGTGAGGTGGGCTGGCATGGCACGACACTATGAGATGACCATGTCGAGCCGGCACGGCACAAAGCACGGTGGACCTGGGCCGTACCAGTATAGCACGGCCCAACTCCTAGCTCTACATCAAAGTAATCCTCTCCTATTCCACATGGACAGACCTGCAAGAGGTCAAGGGTGTGCAGTTGAACGCCTAAAAGTTTTTACAAAATATCAGATATATAATAGAAATATTAGATGTGTATACTGTTAGTTGGGTTAAAACTATATTTTTATACCTGTAAATAAATTTAGGCCGTACTCCCCATATCTCATGCGCAGCCCATGTAATACATTAGACCCATTTTCCTTCTCACCTCAGCCCTCCACATACAGACCCAAAGAGGTAAAGATACAAACAAAACCCTAACATTTGTTTTCTTTCTCATCTTGTGGTTGTCTGTATGGAAGGCAGCTCCAGCCTTTGAGTGGCGAGCTGGCGGGGGTGTAGGCTACGAAGGCGACTGACGACTGGCGGATGTGGACTGCATAGGCAAGTGGCAATCAGTGGACGTGGCGCCATGATGTGACGGCAATCATGTGTGCGGCAGTGCAGGCAACCAGAGAGGTGTCGCGAGCAAGCAGGCAGTGGCACGATGAACATAGAGGTAGGGAGCAGGTGACGGGAAGGGAGCAGTGGGGTAGAGGGAGGGAGCGTGGCATCAGGAAGTGAGCAACACCTCTAACTTATCTTTCTCCACTTTGCTCTACTCTGCTCTGTTTCGTCTCTAGTTCTTTCTGGAGCTTAGCATTTGCTTTCTGCGTTTTTTCTAATAGATGTTATATAAAAATGCAATATTTGTCTTAGGCAATGAGCAGTTAGTTGGACCCTTATTGTATTTGTTTACATGCTAATTTTTGCTATGTTTTGCTCCATAGAAGGAACATACAATTTCCTCTTAGATGGACAGTTCTTGCCAATGGGGAAAAGAACAAAAAGGCAGGATCAATAAAATATACAAACTGTCATTAAGCTCTATAATTTGTTGTTTAATTCATATCATTATGCTCACCTTATGTTGCCTATTTCCTCATAAGAAATCATTAATTTCTATAATTTCTGTATTTTTAGTATATCTATATACACATATCGTTGTATCAGTGTTTTGGGAGGAAACGGTGCGTTGCAGTATCGACATATTCGAGTAACTTAGCTCCGAAGTTCGAACACCTATCCTAAAAATCCTGGGTTCAGCACTGCTACTCCATACAAGCTCTTTCCTTGTTCTTTATATAATATTAATAATATTATTATTATTAATATTATTATTTTATTTTTATTTTTATTGAGTGCTACAACAGCAGACCGACCAGCGGCTAATTCCCCAGATGCTGCCACTGCAGGGGTCCAACAGTCGAAGAATTAGGGCACGCATTCTTTCGTACGTTGTTTGGATTGTCGACCGGAATTAGGCCAAACTTGGAATCCTGATTTGTGTCGAGCGTTGAAGCCAGTGCTGCTGTTTTGTGTATGCACATGACGTGCCCGATGAAATACTTACAAGTCATTAGCTCGCTATTTTGATGTGCTTTCGCAGTTCCTCGCGCTCACACGGAGGATTTCTGGACACCGTGGAGCACCAGATATAAAAATCAAAATTATAAACGCTGCTCGCTACTATATTAAGTAAGAGTGACAAATTGTCAGTATCAAATTAAGCAATTCGTCTCTAGAATCTTGAACCAAAAAAGACGAGAAATACTTGTAGTACATAGGAATAGTATCAAATTGCTCGCATCATGTACAAAACTTTATTCTTTTAGTATTTTTGGGAGAATGCATCATACATTTTGCGCAAACGGGGCTCGTGAACCCTTGGGCAGCAAAATGACATTCTTGAGGCTAATGTCTTATATGACATTTGATCTGATTTTCTCATTGCAGTATTTTGGACTGAAATAAGCGATTTATGGCTGAAATTGCACTGTAGCTGGCTGATATTACATTATAGCTAATGGTGTCTTATTTGACGTAAGTAAATTTAAAAAATTAAAAATAGAAAAAATAGGTTAGCCCATCACAGACAACGCAAACGAATACAAGAAAAAATAACCGGCAAAAATGCTCAAAAAAGCTAAAAAAATAGAAAAAAAATGAAATTTAGGAATAGTAAAAAATAAGCTAAAAGCCTAAAGTTTAAACCGAAATGAGCAGTATTTAAGTTTTGTACATGATGCGAGCAATATGTCAGTGTCATCCCCATCATACATTGATCCATACGAGCTATTGGCAGACAATAGGCTTTCCTGGGCCTCTCTGGATGTGCTCTAAATATGAAGAACGCCAGAACATGGGCATATCGTAAAAAATGATGATACATGGTTTGACGTTTTTCTTCTTTTAATAGACATGTAAACGCTAAGTTAGCTGTAGACTGTTTTTATCTAACATTTCCACATTATATTTGTGATAAATCTCACGCCAAAAAGCTATTTGTCGTGAATTCTATCCCCTGTGGCTAAACCCAGACTGTAGCATCTCATACACTGAAAAAGAGGCATTACAGGAGTCCAGATTGCGTTAGCATCTCATGAGCCAAGATTTGGTGCAGAAGGCCATAGAAGATAGAACATTTGGCATGGCATGGCATTTCGACTGCCTTGTTATAATCATCACTATCGCACAGACAATACGAATTAATTATATGTTATAGGCAAAACTATTCAACCAATATAGAGTAAAAAATGTATATTGGCATACCTATGCCCCTAGTTACTAGCATCGTGAAGAAAGGCCCCACATAGTTATATTTTCTGGTTTAATTAAAAAAAAGATGTTCGGAGAAAAGTTTCCGTTGGTGGATGCAACCCTCTTTACTTAAAAGCTAGGAAGGATACAACCTCACCCAAATTTTAGGTGGTTTACCCTCTGATTTGGTGCTAGGTAGTTTAGCCAGTTCATGTTTAATTCAATTACTAATCTTTAAGCAAATTGTTTCACTTAAATTAATTTATATTATTGTTTTATAATTATGTATAATATTTCAAATTCAAGACTTACTTTCTTGTACAACTCAACCATATTAATCCTTCCTTTAACATAGCCACCACGAATCTTATAAGCATTTGTTAGCTAAAGATAACAAACATGTAGAAATTATAATATAATATCATATTAGCTTAGACACCATTTTTTTGTAACAATTAATTATAAATTTTTTAATATTTAAAATATAATATTCAGATTTTTTATTTTGGAATATTACAATATTGAAAAAAGAAATTACTAATTTGCCGTCGTAGTCTACATAGAATCCTCTTGAGAAAATTTTTTAAATAGAAATAGACTAATTCTACTTGATGTAGTCTATGCGAACGCCGTTCAACTTTTTTTTAGTAAATTTTACAAAACTATGACTTTACTGGCTAAACTATTAGTTTGCTACAATCTGAAACGAACATTTCACAAAATTGCAACAATAACACACGATTTTTTTTCACATATGTGCAACTCCGTCAGCTGCTAGCCCTCGGACAGGTCAGGCCCACCCGTCATAATCATAGACCGCATAGACCACTGGATGCCTGCGTCCTCTTCCCATCAACGATAAGCCTTGCCGTCACCGAAATCGGCCGCTGCCGCCCGAGCGCCATGGGTGCACCGTGGTTTGCAAAGCCATCTCCCTCGTCTAACGGGTGGGCCAGGGGAGGTGGTTGAGGTGGCCCGCCCACATGGCACACCGTAACAGTCAGAGCGCGTGTGATTATGTCCGGTGGGCCTGACATACTGGGAGGGTTAGCAGCCGATGGAGTTGCACATATGTGAAAAATCCGTGTGCTACTACTGTAATTTTATGAAATGTCCGCTTAAAGTTGTAGCAAATTAATAGTTTAGCTACTAGTAAATAGCAATTTTGTAAAATTTACTCATATTTTTTTAACACCACCTAGAGGTGCCCAATGGGCCATGCCGGGCCGGCATCGCACGAGCCCGGCGACGGCACAGCCCGTTTAGGCACGGCCCGGTAAGGCCCGCTTAATAAATAGGCCCTGCCTTGCCGGCCTGCAGTGCGAGCCCAGGCACAGCCCGAGGCCGGCAGGCCGTGCCGGCCCGGTCAGCCCGTTAAGCCGAAAAAAGAGGAAAAAAATAAAAAATGTAGAAAATTAAGAAAAAATTGTAGAAAATTAAGAAAAAATTCAGAAAAATTATAGAAAACTGTAGACATTGTTAATCGGAAAATAATTATTCTTAATGATATAATGAGCTTTATTAACTTATTAAATTACATAGGATGAATGCCTCATTAAAACCTTTACCAAGTAAAAACTCAACTTGAGAAAACCTTGGTAAAGAAAAAGAGTACAGCCTATAAAGCTCATTAGTGACTACATGTGAAGAAAAATATTGAAAATCTTATTCATTGCTATCTAGATATAAATTCTCAAAAAATTCTTCTAAATCTCTATTATCTGCAGTATGTTGGAGTCTTGATTCAGCTTGTTCCCAGTCTTTGACGGTCAGAAGGATTTCGACCATCTCGTTCAAGAAACTTGTTTGTCGCTCCTCGATTATTCTTCCAGATAGATTGAAGGCTGACTCCGAGGAGACTATAGAGACAGAAACAGTCAACACATCCCGCACTAATATGGATAGCACTGGATATGATACTTTCTGGGATTGCCACCATGAGAGGATGTTTAACTCCTGCTCGAAGCTGACTCTATCACTGTTGAGATAGCTTGATAGATTTCCAGTGCTTTATTGCCTTCCTCCTCCTGACTGTTGTGTACCTACACTTGCACAAGAATCTCCAGACAAAGAACCAAAAATCTTGCCCCATTGCATAGTCCCCCTAGAGGTGCTGGGGACTACCGGAGGTCTTTCCAAATGCACAGACCCAAACTTATTTTCATATTTCTCATATACCTCATATAATTTATTCTTAACTAATGTATAGTATATACAATAGTCTAAACCGGTAGCATCACCTAAACGTTGTAATACATTTATAAATCCTTGAGTTTAGCCCTAGGATCCAAAATAAAAGTGAATGCATATAAAATAGGAATTTCCCTCTAATATTTTAAAAACTTAGATTTCATGGCAACTGCAGCATCCCGTAGTATAGCGTTATTTTCAAAAGCCTTTAGGTGAGTGGCAATTTCAAGAATGTTATGAACAATTAGAGGAGATGTAGGGTAGTATACTCCAGAAAGACAAAGTGTAGCTTTATGTTGGACCGAAATGGCGACAGAGGGGGGTGAATGGCGCTCTAAAAAATTAAATTCGCCCCTCAAGAAACTACACTTATACTCCTTCTCCAATAGCTATGGAAGCTATGAAGAAGGAAGATAGGCACTACTGGAAGACACAGCAACAAGGCTAAACCAGATCCAGAAAGAAGCAGCCAAGAAAAATAATTTCAGAGCAAGACAGACTGCAAGCGGTAGTACCGCTGAGACGAGCGGTAGTACCGCTATGCCGAGCGGTAGTACCTCTTACCGGTGACGTTCGGACCGTCCGAACGTTTCATCGCTGCCGATCGAACTGGTCCGAACATGGGCGGTAGTACCACTGAGCCGAGCGGTAGTACCTCTGAGCGGTAGTACCTCTTCAGGAGCGGTAGTACCGCACGAAGAATTTCAGCAAGTAGGATTTTCAGAAATTTGAGAAATTCGCAAGGATTCTTGGATTCTTGGCTTGGGAAACTTTGAGGATAGTTAGGAAACACTTCCAGAAGAATAAGCCAAGAGCCAAAATCAAGAATCCACTAGAAAATCAAAAGGATTTCAGATTCATGCCCAAAACCGAAAATATTCAGAGAGCTACGCAAAAACTCAAATTCCCGTTTCATCTTTGATCATTTGGCTATGAAACTTTGCAGATATGTTAGCAATAGCCAAGGGATAATCCAGATCAAATTTCAGCTCAAGCCAAGAAGGGAATCAAGATTTAACTCAAAACCCTAGAAAACTTGACAAACTTCAGAGAGGGCTCACAAAATCCAAATTACTCCTTACTCAGTGATCTTTTGCACATGAGATTTTAGGGATATATTAGCAATATCTATAGGATCCCTCAGACCAAATCTCATGCCAATTTGAGGAGTAAAATAAGATTTTCCCTAAACCCTAGAATGCAAAGTGAAGAACAGAGGGAGCTCAAAGTCCAAATCTGAGATTTAAGCCAAATTTGCTCTTCGAGAAATCGATCAAATGATCTTAGGGCATCCTCCCATTATAGAGCAACCCATTTTGGCACTCCCCAGCCAGCAAGAACTCGAAAATCAATAAGTCAAGAAATCTCTCAAAAGAAGAACGAAGAACAGAGAGAATGAACAGAATAAAACTTCAGATTTTCATTCATTGAATCAACAGGGATACAGAGGAGTCCCGATACCACTGGACATTAGAGCAAGGAAATGATTACAAGACTCTCCTCTCAATCCTCTCCACTCCCCATCTCAAGAACACTCAACCATACATGCTTGGAGTGGATGGATGAACACACAGACTCTCAAAAAACCATCGAAGGGGACACAGAGAGAACACAACTCTGCCTCCACCAACAACTCTCAACAACTAAAGCCTAAAGCCAAAGCAAACTCTAAAGCCTATTTTGACTAAAGGAAACCCTAAAATCCCTTCAAGTGTTCAAGTGGGCATGCAGCCCCTCCAATCCTTTATATAGCCTTGGCTAACAGGTCTCCGCCCCGTTACGCCCGCTAAATCCAACGGAGCCCGCTCCCGCTTGTGCAGCCTTGCGAAATTCCCAATTCGCCCCTCCTGCACCTTCCGGGAAGCTTCCGCGCTTCTTGTTGTCCAAGCCTCGCAACCACCTCGAGTCCACGTCGTCTTCGACACATCCCGACCGTTCTGACCTCAGTGCCACCTGCGCCTAGTCCGGTCCACCGTGTCTCGCCACGACTCCGCCTCGACGTCCTGCAGCCACACAGACAAGAAACACGTCACATAGCACCGCTCGATACATGAAAGCGTAAATAACATCACAACATCAAACTTACCATGATGAAGTCCAAACCTGTCAAAATATCAGAATATGCAACCTAAACCCTTTGACTAGGAATGACCAAGTCCAACCGAGTCCATTGCACCACGCAACGACTCGACTCCGAACCATTCAAACCA
Organism: Dendrocalamus latiflorus; assembly: GCA_017311315.1. Taxonomy (NCBI): domain Eukaryota; kingdom Viridiplantae; phylum Streptophyta; class Magnoliopsida; order Poales; family Poaceae; genus Dendrocalamus; species Dendrocalamus latiflorus. Next base: position 28,783,391 of record CM029641.1, read on the forward strand.
AACTCGACTCTCCTACATTAATGTCAATTACTCATCACTCACATGTGGTCACCTCCACATGGTTCATCAATCTCCCCCTTGATGAGTATATTGACAAACCCAGAAAAAGCATGAAGTTGAGTTTGAGTTTGAAGAATCCAACATGGTCCAAAGAATGAAAATGAAACTAATGACCATGTCGACAAAAGAAACACTAGAGCAACAACTGAAAGAGCAAATTTTTCTCCAAAGCTCTAAAATGATCCCAACTAGCTTTTTCTACTACTATTCTCCCCCTTTTGGCAATAAACACATCAAGGATGCAAAAAAAGAGAATATGACAAAACATGGACGAAATGGCTGAAGTTTGTTTATTCTAAGCATTTAGAGCCATGAGAATTATCCAGAATGACCAGAATGAGATACACAAGCCATAACTCAATGAAACGCTATTATGACAACATATATATAAACTAGCTAGAGCACATAGATGACAATCTGAAATGTAGTGCAAATTTTGAGCATGTCAAGTCATCAATAAACAAAGTCTAGTTAGAGATATCCAAGGATGATGCAGGCCATGTCAATTAAGCTAAGCGGAAACGAGAAGCTACTATTGAGACCAAAAAGAGTGTTATGCTCAAGAATGAAACATTGGTTCAAGTACTTGGTTCTTTTTGTGTAATTAAGCAAATTGAGCACATAAAACATTGTCCGTTTTCAACCCTATTTTTTTTGTTATGTGCTAGATCTCAAGCCTTATGCGACTACTCCAAGCAAGAAGCTTAAGAAGATAGTCTAGGTCATCCAAAACTCCCCCTGAGTTCATGCCTAGTGCAATGGCAAGCCGTCTCATGAGAAAGAATTGGTGAAATCAGTTTTTTCGCACAGAAGAGATCTTTTTGCTTTCTAAACATGTTGTACTAAACCATGTTACATCAAGAGACTAAAAGAGCTCAATTTAAGGCCCACCAAAGATTCAACGCTCAACTAAGCCTATTTGACATGGCATGAATCATAAAAGGATAGCACAAGAAAGACTAGGCTTGAGTGCTAACATGACAAATTTTAATTCAAGTTGAGCAATTTTAATTAGCTTATCATGGCAAAGGCTAGTCTACACATATGAAGTCATGATAAAGGTAGCAAATAAGCACAAGTCATGGAAATGTGTAAAGCATTGTAAACATGTCATAACAGGATAATAATCAAGGCTCAATGTAATTATATTACAATGCGAAAATGCAGAAAATCCAGCTCCCCCTCAACATGAGATGCAACTTTTAGTTCAAGTTGAGTTATGTCAATATTAAGCTCCAGAAGCTCCCAAATGAACTCCCCCTAAACCAAAGCAATAAAATCGAGAAGCTGGCAACGAAATCCAAACAGGCAGTCCTTAAAGCATAGAAAAGATATAGAGGCAACTATGGCTCAGACTGACTCTCATCTACCCCATATGACTCCAGGACTATCAGCTGACCGGAAAAACACACACTAGAGAGCAAACACGTACCCTGTCTACCCGAGGGTGGCCCAACCCTCGCTAGAACCTACAAGAAGTGAGTGAGCTCAATCCAGTGAGATAAGAAACAGCTAATATGCAGCACCCTGGAAGCACAAGATAAGAGTAAGAAGCCTAAGCAACTTGGCAAGAGAAGCACTCTAATCTATGCTAGTAGGACTAAACCCAATGTATCCAAAATGCAATGCAACAGCAAGAAGTAAGAGCATAATCAAAATAGTAAGGCAATAAAGCACAAACTCCCCCTCATAACAGCCCATACGGACAAACCACCCCAAGCTCTCCCCGCAGAGCTGAAAACCTCGAACTATCCAAAGGCTTGGTGAAGATGTCAGCCAACTGGTGGTCACTCTCCACAAACTGGAGCACTATGTCACCCTTCTTCACATGGTCTCTAAGAAAGTGATAACGTATATCAATATGCTTGGTCCGGGAGTGCTGTACTGGGTTCTTAGCAATGTTAATCGCAGAAGTGTTATCACAAAAGAGTAGAACACTGTCGATAACTAACCCAAAGTCCCGCAGGGTCGAGACCATCCAAAGCACCTGACTACAGCAACTGGCTGCAGCAACGTACTCGGCCTCTGCGGTGGACTGTGCAACACCGGACTGCTTCCTCGAAGACCAGGAAACGAGAGAACTGCTAATGAACTGGCAGGTGCCTGAAGTGCTCTTCCTATGTATCCTACAGCCGGCAAAGTCTGCATCCGAGAAAGCTCTCAAGGAAAGACAGGACGAGGAAGAGTACCAGATACCATAGTCAATGGTAGCTCGAAGGTACCGAAGAATGCGTTTCACCGCCTGACGGTGAGATACGCGAGGAGAAGCCTGAAACCGAGCACAAAAACACACAGCGAAATGTATGTCCGGTCTCGAGGCAGTGAGGTACAAGAGGGAGCCGATCATACTCCTATACTCCTTCTGATCAACTGGCTCGCCATCCTCATCTGGGTCAAGAGAAGCTGAGGTAGCCATCGGAGTGGACACTGGCTTACCATCACTCATATCGAAGCGCTTCAGGAGGTCTCGAGTGTACTTGCCCTGATGCAAGAAGGTACCCTCCCGAGTCTGCTTAATTTGGAAGCCAAGGAAGAAGCTCAACTCGCCCATCATGCTCATCTCAAACTCTGAGCTCATGACATCGAAAAACTGGGAAGCGAGAGCATGCGAGGAGCCGCCAAAGATGATGTCGTCCACATAAATCTGGACGAGCAGAAGATCAGTGCCATGCCGGCGGATGAACAAGGTGTTGTCTACTTTACCCATCTCAAAACCATGACTCAACAAGTAGGACTTAAGCCTCTCATACAAAGCTCTAGGGGCCTGCTTAAGTCCATACAAAGCTTTGGAAAGCTTGAAGACATGGTTAGGGTATTTGGGGTTTTCGAAACCAGGAGGCTGTCTCACATAGACTTCTTCCTCAATGAATCCATTAAGGATGGCACTCTTGACGTCCATCTGGTACAACTTGAAACCTTTAGAAGCTGTAAAGGCAAGCAGGATTCTAATGGCCTCAAGTCGAGCTACAGGGACAAAGGTCTCCTCGAAATCCAGACCTTCAACCTGGGAGAACCCCTGAGCTACCAGTGTAGCCTTGTTTCAAATAACCACTCCATCCTCGCTCTGCTTGTTCTTGAACACCCACTTAGTCCCAATGACATTGTGACCTCGCGGGGGCTCGACAAGCGACCAGACCTTGTTTCTCTCGAAGTTTTCTAGCTCCTCATGCATGGCATTGACCCAAGACTCATCGGAAAGTGCATGACAAACATCCTTTGGCTCAAACGAGGCAACATATATAGAACCGTCTGTGAATTAGAGCACAAAATTTTATCTACCGATGCAATATAAACAATTAGTCTGAAAAGTAAAATAGCAAAGTTCTATATGGCTAATATATACTCATTTGAAAGGTTTCGATGAGATCTACAACTTTTCAATTGAAGCAAAATCCAAATTCCGAACGGAAGACCAAGAAAAAGGGCAAAAACAGAAACCAAAAACTTGCGACGTAGATTTAGGTCCAAAGATGGCCGATTTTTGGGGTCTTGGAGGGTGGCTGGCACAAGCGGGTTGTTTTTTTGGATCGGACTCGTCGTTAGCTTTCCAACGAGTACAAGAACGTCGAAAACGGACACCGTATGCAAAAGTTATGTCCGTTTTACTGAAGGTATCTCAAAACTGAATCCTACTTGGACTCAGGCGGAAAATTATGAAATTTTGGGGATTACAAGGCGGGAAAAATATCACAGACGGTTTTTATTATAAAACCGTCTGTGATACTGGAATATCAATAAAAACCGTCTGTGATATTCCAGTATCACAGACGGGAGATGCACTGGTGTGCATGGCCGAGTGTGAAGCTGAGAGCAGGACATACTAAACCTATTTTTGTAGGGATGGATCCTGGAATGTTGTTCTTTGATAAATGGTTCAGGTTCTTTATGCAGGTGAAGGGCACGACAATATAGGCCATCTACCCTTGTATCAACATAGCTCTTACTTTTGTAAGAAAAGAGTGACATGTTCAGCAGGACGGTGGTCATGTCAAAAACCGCTAATGAGTGCGTAACAACTCACCTACCAAATCAACTAGATCCCCCCAAAATAATAATAATAATAATAATAACAACAACAACAACAACAGAGTTGTTTTTATTTCTTCATTGGTGTAAGAACATGGATGTTGGCTTATGATGTGTATCATTGTATCTCCGTGTTTCTGTTTCCTGTAAGACCTAATGATAAAATTTGTTATCGATGTGGTACTTTATAGTTGAAGTCATGCTCTCGAGGTAGCTAGGCCACGTATGCAAGATGTATTTTTTTGATCTCTGTCATGCCTCTCTTATTGTCCAATTTACTTGTTTTTGCCCCTCCCTTCTTTCTTTGCTATGCTCATGAGTTGTGCCTTGATCAAGATTAATTGGCAATGGCTTAGTTCAAGTATTTTTTTTTCATGAATATTCCTCAAACCTTGCAGTGTCATATGTGAAGCGAGATGATTGATATATCTAAATAGAAAAGTAAATGCTCATTCACGAATATCGTTGCCTTTTTGTTCTAAATAATTGTGCTAAAATTTGTGCAGTAAACATTCATGTTTCATGGCCACTGGGCTACTCCTATGAATATACATCTTGATTGCTTATCAATTCACAATGATATGATAATGAGTTAATCAGCAAGCTATCTTCCCCTTATCATTATTTATTTCTTTCCAGGGTCTAGTTCCACGGGGCAAATTTGTTATTACCAATTGGAAGTACATTTTTTCTGGGATTTGGCCATCTGATTATTGTCACAGTTTCTCTTTTTGCTGTTCTATATGTGGTAAGCTCTCTAATCTTTGCTTTCATGTGCTCACACATAGAGTCAGTATGTGCTTTGCTCCTAATTTACCTGTTTGTAGCAATTCATGGACCATATTATGACACGGCATGCATATCCATTGTAAAGCTTTAAAAAATCAGTGTTGGTATTTGATCATATTGTTGAAAAAAAATTGATTGAACACCTTAAGATTTTATATACATTTTTGTTCAGCATGCTACAATTGGAATACAGAATACCCTTTCCAGAAAAATAAAACAACACCACCTTCTCTTCCCATAGCATGGATCCCTTCCTCTGCCACTATCCCCAATCCCTTCGTCTCCCACGAGGAATCCCTCACTCTATATAGCACCCTCCAATTCCATGGCAGCTGCGGCCAGGGGCGGATCCAGGACAAAATCTGAGAGGGGGCACACCCACAAAGCCAAGTATACCTGGGCCTTTTAGTAGAGGGCAAAATGAAGGCTTCCTTCATCAATTTGATAAATCACAGATGAATGAGGGCCTTTTAGTTGGGCTGAGTGGGGGCACTAGCATTAAATCTTGGGCTATATACCTGGACTTCTGCGAATTGAGTGGCGGCCTGTGCCCTCACTGGGTCCTCTTTGGATCCGCCCCTGGCTGCGGCGGTACGGTGGGGGCAAGGAGCGGATGTTGCTCGTGCTTGCAAGTAATTTTTTCATCTTAGGTTTTAATCAAATTGATGTTTCTCATGTGCTATGCTTGAATTTTTCCTACAATGGAGTCCAAATTCGGTTCGGGTTTTTCAAGGATTCTAGCCCAAATCATGGTTGTCACATGCTATACATGGATCTTTCGTACGAGAGAGACCAAAATTTGTACGGATTCTGACCCAACTTGTGTTGCTCACGTATTCTGTCTGAATATTTCCATAAAGAGGGACCGAACTGGAATACAACTACGCTCCCGTTGAATGCCAATGCCATTGCTGGAATAGGTTGTCTTTAAGAATAAACTTTAAAGCTTTATTTTCCTTTTCTTTCTTACTGTAGGAGACAAAGCAATGGCATGTGACATGTTTAAAGTGATTAGCTATGATAAGACAATGTGGAAAGTAAAAGTCGGAGCGATTAGACTATGGGATGCGATAAACCCCAACAGCAATGGTAAAGATTCTTTTTTCATACATAGATTATTATGGGTCGAGTCGGTACGTCTGTCTTCTGACTGCCTTAAAATTGTTGTAGGGCACCATCAAGAAATTTCAAGTAAATAAGTTCAGGCCATTGATCAAATTAGGATCTGTCTACATGGTAACAAACTTTAAGGTTTCACCAGCAAGCAGATTATCATCCAGTCGAATGTGAAAAATACTCAATTTCTTACACACGACCGAAGTACAAGAGATCAAAAATCCAGAAAATATAGCAAAAGCAGAACAAACCTTCAGATTTTCAAGCATTGAGGTTCTCTGCATGAGAATCAGCGTCAGAACGTGCCTATCTGGTATGATATTAATTGGCAACAAATGTTACTGCTACCAAAGTTGTTCTAATACATATTAACAATACTTCATTTGGCAGACGTCGTTGGATTAGCATTGGCAACATAATTTACTGCTACTAAAGTTTTTTCATTGGATTAGCAATGGCGACATAATTTACTCCAGCTCTCTTATCTTAAATAAAACAGTATGTTTAATTATATGAATGCATGCAGGCAGGCGTGTGCTATTAGTCATAAGTTGGCGAATGGGCAAAGACTACAAGGCGAGATCGTGTTTTCAACGTTTTTAACTGCCTCCACACATACAAATGTAGTTCGTTTTGGACATGGACACGACGTACAAGAGACAATTTGTTCAAACAATATACAAGAGACAACTTTGACTATTATTTCTATCGTTCTATGTTGGTAAAAGCTGTTAAAAAATATTTTATTACGAAATAATTTGTTGTGCCTTTTACTAATCTGCAGTCGATTGCTTTTCATGTCATCGAATTTTATCTGATGCATTATCGAACTATTAGACTTTTAAAGGAGTATTACTGTTGGATTATGTGGGCCAAGCCCATATAATAAGAATAATTCCTATTAAATCTCAAAGGCTCACTCATGCAAAGGAGGCATACATGAAACCTTTAGTACCATATTGCTAGTTCTAGGAGAGGAAGACCACCTTAAAAAGGATGGTGCACTCCTAGCCACTTGAGGCATGTGTGGGAGAGAACAAGAGGATAACACGCGCGCGCTCGCTCGCCTCGCCTCGCCGGGCCGGGCGGGGGGGGGGGGGGGCGCGGGCGCACGGCACCTGCGTGAATGGATCGAGTTATGGAGAACGTGCAGGCGTCTTGATCACGCGTCCTAGTTTTCTATAAATACGGAGTCGCCGCCTCCATACAGTACCATGCGAAAATCAATCTAGGGTTTTGCCTCCTCCATCCATTGTGCTGCGCCGTCCCACGTAGTCTACTCCGTCCCGTCCGCCGGCGTGCACTATCGTTCGGGAGAGCAGGTCTCCGGAACCGTCGCCTTCGAAGTCCTGCACCGGGAGAGGGCGAATAAGGTTTTTGGGAAGCGCTCTGCGCGACTGCTCGCTGTAGCTCTGGCTCGTCTTCCTCGTCGTTCGGCTTCGGCGAATCGTCATCGACTTCGTGTCATCCCCACCGTGCCTGCGGCATCTACATCGGCAAACCGATCAGAACAGAACCATCGGTACGTAACAGTCATGTTCTCCGTATTAGATCTGTTCATGTACAGTTTCCTGGTTTACATGTCTAGATCTTTTATGCCTGTGATGGTTCTGTTATTTTGCGTGCATGATGTCATGATTTATTTATGGAATAAATTAAACCTACATGTGCTTATATATTCAACAATCCAAAAACCTTATTGTAGGCATTGTGGTTTTACTATGGCTGGATTTGCCGATGCACTGAGGCCGGATAAATTCTCCGGTGTGCACTTTAAGAGATGGCAGATCAGGGTCACTCTGTGGCTTACTGCTATGAATGTATTCTGGGTTAGTAATGGCAAGCCTGAAGGTGTTCTTGATGCTGAAAAGCAGAAAGAATTCGAGACTGCCACTACTCTCTTTGTTGGATGCATTCTTAGTGTTCTTGCTGACCGTCTGTGCGAGGTGTATATGCACATGACAGACGCGAAGGAGTTATGGGATGCACTGAATTCCAAATACGGTGCTACTGATGCCAGCAATGACATGTATGTCATGGAGCAATTTCATGACTACAAGATGGTTGATAACCGTTCTGTAGTAGATCAGGCTCATGAGATACAGGCCATTGCCAAGGAACTCGAACTCCTGAAGTGTGCCTTACCCGACAAGTTTGTGGCTGGATGTATTATTGCGAAATTACCTTCTTCATGGAGGAATTTCGGAACAGCACTCAAACACAAGAGACAAGAGTACTCTGTTGAGAGTCTGATTGGGTCTCTCGAAATTGAGGAGAAAGCTCGGGAAAAGGACGCTGTGTCTAAGGGTGATGGAGGGCAGTCTAGTGCCAATGTGGTACAGAAATCCTCAAGCAAGAACAAAGGGAAATTTGTCAAAGCCCAACAAACAACCAACTTCAAGAAGAAGAAGAACAACAACAATCAGGATGATAGAACTTGCTTTGTGTGCGGTGAGGCTGGTCACATGGCCAAGAAGTGCCCACAACGCAAAGGAAAGAAGGCACCTGTAGGACAGACTTCTAAGTATGTCAACGTGACCATTGGCAAGACTGGAGATGGGACTGGGTATGGTAATTTACCTACTGTCCTTTCAGTTAGTCAATCTACCAATTGGTGGATTGATACAGGAGCTAATGTACATGTGTGTGCTGATATTTCGTTGTTTTCTTCTTATCAGGTCGCCCGAGATTCCTCCGTCCTAATGGGGAATGGGTCACATGCTACTGTTCATGGTGTTGGCACGGTAGATCTGAAGTTTACTTCGGGAAAGATCGTGCAGCTGAAGAACGTGCAGCATGTCCCTTCTATAGACAAGAATCTCGTTAGTGGCTCCCGTTTATGTAGAGACGGGCTTAAGTTGGTATTTGAGTCTAATAAAGTAGTCGTGTCTAAACATGGACATTTTATTGGTAAAGGCTATGAGTGCGGAGGCTTGTTCCGCTTTTCCCTTTCAGATTTCTGCAATAAGACTGTAAACCATATTTGTGGCAGTGTGGATGATGAGGCTAATGTTTGGCACTCACGTCTATGTCATATTAATTTTGGTTTGATGTCTCGGCTTTCCAGTATGAATTTAATTCCAAACGTTTCCATCACCAAAGGTTCTAAATGCCATAGTTGTGTGCAATCAAAGCAACCTCGTAAGCCTCACAAGGCTGCCGAGGAGAGAAACTTGGCACCACTAGAACTCCTGCATTCAGATCTTTCTGAGATGAATGGCGTGTTGACGAAGGGTGGAAAACGATATTTCATGACATTGATTGATGATGCAACTAGGTTCTGTTATGTGTATTTATTGAAAACGAAAGATGAGGCTTTAGACTATTTTAAAATCTATAAGGCAGAAGTTGAAAATCAATTAAACAGAAAGATAAAAAGACTTAGGTCAGATCGTGGTGGAGAGTATTTCTCAAACGAATTTGACTTATTTTGTGAGGAACATGGCATTATACATGAGAGGACGCATCCTTATTCTCCCGAGTCAAATGGGATTGCCGAAAGGAAAAATCGCACGTTGACTGACTTGGTGAATGCCATGTTAGACACTGCGGGCTTACCTAAGGCATGGTGGGGGGAGGCTTTGCTAACGTCTAATCATGTATTAAATAGAGTTCCTAACAGAAATAAGGACAAAACACCATACGAGGTATGGATTGGGAGAAAACCATCACTTTCTTACTTGCGTACATGGGGGTGTTTGGCGAAAGTTAATGTGCCAATAACTAAGAAACGCAAGCTTGGACCTAAAACTGTGGATTGTGTCTTTCTGGGATATGCTAATCATAGCATTGCCTATAGATTTTTGATAGTTAAAACTGAGGTACCTGACATGCATGTTGGTACAATTATGGAGTCTCGAGATGCAACATTCTTTGAGAATATTTTTCCAATGAAGGATACACATAACACTACTAGTCAACCTTCTGAAATAATTCCTAGTTCAATCACACCACCTGAACCTTTTGAACATACTCATGAACCTGTCCATGAGAAGGATGACAGTGGAGCTCCTAAAAGGAGCAAGAGACAAAGGATATCCAAATCCTTTGGTGATGATTTCACTGTGTACCTTGTGGATGACACTCCCAAGTCTATTTCAGAAGCGTATGCATCTACTGATGTAGACTATTGGAAGGAGGCTGTCCGTAGTGAAATGAATTCTATTATCGCTAATGGCACCTGGGAGATGACAGATAGACCTTATGGGTGCAAACCTGTAGGATGCAAGTGGGTGTTCAAAAAGAAGCTTAGGCCTGATGGTACCATTGAAAAGTACAAGGCTCGGCTTGTTGCCAAGGGCTATACTCAGAAAGAAGGTGAAGATTTCTTTGACACTTACTCACCTGTTGCTAGACTGACCACAATACGAGTACTACTTGCTTTGGCTGCCTCACATGGTCTTCTCGTTCATCAAATGGACGTTAAGACAGCTTTTCTTAACGGAGAGCTGGATGAGGAAATTTACATGGAACTGCCTGATGGATTTGTAGTAGAAGGTCAAGAAAGCAAGGTGTTAAAACTGTTGAAATCTTTGTATGGTCTGAAACAAGCCCCTAAGCAGTGGCATGAGAAGTTCGATAGAACACTGACATCTGCAGGCTTTGCTGTCAATGAGGCAGATAAATGTGTATACTATCGCTATGGTGGGGGTGAGGGAGTTATTCTATGCTTGTATGTGGATGACATTCTGATTTTTGGGACAAACATCAATATGATAAATGAGGTCAAATCATTCTTGTCTCAAAACTTTGATATGAAAGATCTGGGAGTGGCTGATGTTATTCTAAACATTAAATTGGTTAGAGGTGAGGATGGGATTACACTTTTGCAATCTCATTATGTGGAAAAGGTCTTGAGCCGTTTTGGATTTTCTGACTGCAAGCCTTCTCCAACACCTTATGATCCTAGCGTGTTACTTCGTAAGAATAAGAAAATTGCTAGGAATCAGCTGGAATATTCTCAGATAATTGGCTCACTTATGTACCTAGCTAGTGCAACAAGGCCAGACATCTCCTTTGCTGTGAGCAAGTTGAGCCGGTTTACCTCTAACCCAGGAGATGATCATTGGAAGGCGCTTGAGCGAGTGTTGCGCTATTTGAAAGGTACCTCGAACTTTGGACTTCACTATACTGGGTACCCGTCGGTGCTGGAGGGTTATAGTGATTCCAACTGGATCTCTGATGCTGATGAGATCAAAGCCACTAGTGGATATGTTTTCACTACTGGTGGTGGTGCTGTTTCATGGAGGTCTTGCAAACAGACCATTTTGACGAGGTCAACCATGGAAGCAGAGCTTGCGGCACTAGACACTGCTATTGTTGAGGCAGAATGGCTACGGGATCTATTGATGGATCTACCTACGGTGGAAAAGCCAGTGCCAGCTATCCTTATGAACTGTGATAATCAAACCGTTATCGCTAAAGTGAACAGTTCTAAGGATAATATGAAATCGTCTAGGCATGTTAAGAGACGATTGAAGTCTGTCAGGAAACTGAGAAACTCCGGAGTTATAACCTTGGATTACATCCAAACAGATAAGAACCTGGCAGATCCCTTTACAAAGGGACTATCACGGAATGTGATAGATAGTGCATCGAAGGAGATGGGTATGAGACCCATGTGAGTTATCTATGGTAGTAACCCAACCTATGTGATCGGAGATCCCGTGAATTAGGATCTGGGAAAAATAAGCCATTAGTTAACTGGAGGAGAGTAATTTCAACCCTCTCTATGTGAAGATGCAATACTCTCAGAAACTGCAAGGCAGGTTGGTTAAGGCCTTAATGTGTTCCATTGGCTTTCAGAAGCAAAGACGTTATCCTGCAGAACGTTCTTGAAAGAACACACCTATATGTGCCCGGCTGTTAGTCGCAGTCTATGGAGATTTTGGGTAATCTCCTACTAAGCTCATGAAGAGACCAAGGAGTATGACTTATACGCTCCAACCGAGGGGTAGCCTACTGGCGGCCTAGTATCAGTTAAGTCTTTAAGTGAAGCTTGCTTGCACCAAACTTGCAATTCAAGGCATAGTCCATTGTTCAAGTTGTGAGTAAGTGTATCTTGGAGTTCTAGGTGGATATTCAACCTTAATCGGTCTCCATCGAAATACTGATATATAAACAGTACATTGGAATTCAGGCAAATCTCTATGGGACTTTGAGATCTGGTGGGAGATTGTTGGATTATGTGGGCCAAGCCCATATAATAAGAATAATTCCTATTAAATCTCAAAGGCCCACTCATGCAAAGGAGGCATACATGAAACCTTTAGTACCATATTGCTAGTTCTAGGAGAGGAAGACCACCTTAAAAGGGATGGTGCACTCCTAGCCACTTGAGGCATGTGTGGGAGAGAACTAGAGGATAACACGCGCGCGCTCGCTCGCCTCGCCTCGCCGGGCCGGGCCGGGCCGGGCGGGGCGGGGGGGGGGGGCGCGGGCGCACGGCACCTGCGTGAATGGTCCGCCAAAATCCGCTCCAGGTGCTTGCGCAGACGCGGCTTCCTTTTGCAGTTTTATCTTTTGCTGTTTTGTGTGGCGGTGAATCCGGATCGGTTACGCAACTAATCCGGTTCGGTTACGAGTTATGGAGAACGTGCAGGCGTCTTGATCACGCGTCCTAGTTTTCTATAAATACGGAGTCGCCGCCTCCATACAGTACCATGCGAAAATCAATCTAGGGTTTTGCCTCCTCCATCCATTGTGCTGCGCCGTCCCACGTAGTCTACTTCGTCCCGTCCGCCGGCGTGCACTGTCGTTCGGGAGAGCAGGTCTCCGGAACCGTCGCCTTCGAAGTCCTGCACCGGGAGAGGGTGAATAAGGTTTTTGGGAAGCGCTCTGCGCGACTGCTCGCTGTAGCTCTGGCTCGTCTTCCTCGTCGTTCGGCTTCGGCGAATCGTCATCGACTTCGTGTCATCCCCACCGTGCCTGCGGCGTCTACATCGGCAAACCGATCAGAACAGAACCATCGGTACGTAACAGTCATGTTCTCCGTATTAGATCTGTTCATGTACAATTTCCTGGTTTACATGTCTAGATCTTTTATGCCTGTGATGGTTCTGTTATTTTGCGTGCATGATGTCATGATTTATTTATGGAATAAATTAAACCTACATGTGCTTATATATTCAACAATTACTACCTATGACAATAGTTCCATTTGGTGCTCCTACAAATAATGACTTAAATTTTTTTACAGTTTTAAGAATCTATGTAATGCTTCTACTTGAACAAATATATATCTGCAAGCAACATGGAATCTCGAATATGATCCGTAGAGTTTTATTAGACACAGTTGGTAATAGCTCTGTTGTATTTTTCAGAGATATTTTTCAGAGGGATGCTAGAGTTCTATATTACAAAACCTCTCCCTTATTGTTATAAATTCCAATCAAGCAATACAGCCTGAGAAGTATCTCGATGACAGACGTACTAGAGTACATACAAACATTCCTTGAGGCATTTGATTTGTGTGAACTTAAGCTGAATATACTTTGGGACATGGAAATAGATATTCTTCAGATGAAAATAAACTTGAAGAGATACATCTGAAAGTCTTGGCAGTTAGAGCCAAGCGTTGCCACCTTGAGCGCCGCCAACCTTTATAACTCATTCAAACACCCTTTCCTACATTTTCCTGTGCTTTTTGATCCTATGGTTTTGCAACCATGTTCTATTACTATGTTTGTTTATGATGCAAATAATTTTTTCATTTATTGACATGATACAATACCACTCTACAAACTAGCCCGTGCACGGATTGGCGAACAGTAGTCTGAACAAGCTGGAAAAAAACTGCTGTTCACTCTTATTACAACACTGCAAATATACATTAGATAGAAATTCACTTGACGAGTTCTGCCAGTAAACTTAAATTTCGTATAAATATACAGCATCATGCTTAGGAATTCCACTTGCTCTAATGTCTGCAAAGCATTATTGGATGCAACACATTGTGGAATCACTGGAGTTTTACAGAGAAATTTACACTGTAAAAAAGGTGAAAAATACACAGGATCAGTAATCTGCTAATGCCAGGGAGAGTAGAAAATAGTAGTGGAATACATACCAGTAGAAATTGACACTAAGAAAAAATCGAAGGATTTGTCATGTGTGCGGCTCGTCATGCACCGATCGCTCAGGAATAATTGCCGGCGTTAATGTAAATAGAAATTATACTGCAAAAAAGTTGAAAATTTTCGAGGGCAGAGCAGTAAGTAGATGAAGCACGAAACAATATGTAGTCAAGGTAACTAATAAACATGTGTTACTTGAAAGGGTGAAATAGAGTTGTTACCATCTTACGCAACTTGAGTGTGGGGTTGTTGGGATTTGTTTCCAGTGATTTCCGAATTGCAGCCTCCGCAGTCTCCACATACCCAATGATATCAACACAGACATGCCCAAGCGAAGAGAGGTTCTCCAGGCCGAAGTCGAAATCACCAAATCGATCGAATGTCAGCACCGTGTCAAATTGTAACTCAAGGGTTTGGAGCTTTTGCATGGCTCCTTGTGCAAACACCACCTCCATGGTGTAGCTCCAGAATGTGAGCTGTGTTAGACACCGGAATGGATAATCATTGCCAATGACAAGCCTTTGGTTTCTGCCTTGTGTGGGTTCCTCCACCCGTATGTCGAGATCACGGAGAGATGGTATGCTCCCAAGGACTTGAAGGTCCCCCACTCCCAGTGTTTCTAAACAGATATTTAGGGATGAGAGGTAGGAGAGTGAGGACATCCATCTTGGCACTGCGTGGATGACACACCCCCACATGTGGATGTCTCGAAGCTGTTGCGGCACCGGCGATAAATTTTCAAATCCTAGAAAGTTGCCACCGTACATTTCTAGGATTTCGAGACTGGCCAGGTTGGATAGACACTGGAGGAGAGGTTCCTCGTACCTCTCATCCCATTCATTGAACACGATCTCCAGATGCCTCAGCTCAGTCAGCCCGCCCAGATCATGTAGCATGGTTGGAGACATGATATCGAGAGCTCGCAATTCTTGTAGACATTTTAGATTCCCGAACCCATCCGGTAGTCTCATCGACTGGCCAACATTCAGGTACACCAGTTGTCGTAGGTGAACAAATGTTGATGGTAGCTCTTTTATTCCATTATTCTTTATGTCGAGTACCTGCAAAAACTGTAAATTCCTAATCTCTTTCGGGATCTCACTGACAAATGTCTCACGTAGATTCAAGTACCTCAGGTGAAACAGATTGCAAATATCCTTACAATGATGATTCTCCACTTGATCACAATAACTTAAATCCAATGCACGCAAGACTTGAAAGCTCGAAAGGGCTGGCAACAAACTGAGAGCTTCTTTCTCGAACACAATGTCAAACAGAGTAAGTGACCTCACATGTGACAAGTCCACGGTTGATAGCTGCTTGAAATCGTCTTCATTGCTTGTTTGGAGGGATAGTCGACGGATCTTACAATGATGATTTTCCACTTGTTTCGACGGCTGCTGACAACGACCTAAGGCTGTCAGAAAATGCTCCTCATTTGACAAGGAAGTGATGAGATCAAGCACCATATCATGCAGACGACAACTTATTGCCTTATTATCTGTGCCAATATGTACTGGTTGGATCAAGCTTTTGTTAATGAGCTCATCTAAGTAATCCCCTCCTACTTCCTTCAAGCTCTTCCCCTGTTCATTGTGGACAAAACCTTCACCTACCCATTTCCATATCAAATCGTCTGTGGTAATATCATAATCCTCTGGATACAAACTTACATACAATAAACAAGTCTTTAGATGTGGAGATAGATCATAGTAACTGATAGATAATATCCTTCTCATATTATTCACATCAAGACTATCATCTAACCCAAAACCAATAGATTGGTACACATTGGACCAGTACTTTTGAGTTTTTTCCTTTTCCTTCTTACTGGCCAATAGACTAGCAATCGTAATGATAGCTAGTGGTACTCCACCACATTTTATTAAAATCTTTATGGATACTTCAGCCAATTGACTGGGACATTCGTCTTCAACACCAAATATTCTTTGGAGGAATAACTTTCTCGACTCAACAAAAGAAAGTGGTTCTAGTCGATAAACACCACTGACTTGCTTGGCAACATCAAGATTGCGAGTTGTTATTATTATTTTACTTCCATATTCATTCTCAACCAAAGCGTGTTTGATTACTTCCCACACAGATGTATCCCATATGTCATCAAGAACAACAAAGTACCTGTTAGGACATAGCAAAGGACCATATATTAGTTAAGCTCTATGTATGGTTTTCTTTCCTTGATCAGCTACGTAAGTGAAAAAAGTATATACAGAAAAGGGAATACTGGCATCATTAGGGCTTTGAGGATGTTATTATGATATTATCAGTGTTCAGTCAACATCTATGTGCTAAGAGAAAACCTCTAAGTTGTGAAATAAGACAAATATATCGTTACTAATGAAAATAGAAACATGTATAGGATATAACAACATCTGTAAAAAAATTATAATTTACTTAGGCCGTTATTCTTTTCAAAAAACTTGATCACATATTTTGATTAATAAAAATTATAAATTTATATTTAATATTTTAGAGTATTATAATTTGAAAATTTTTAAAAAAGAATTTTCACTTCATAGCCAACTTGGATACTATACAAATATGTAATACAATTTGGAATCTATTGTTCTAAAAACATTTTTAATAACGAATCTTGAACATTTAAAATTATGAAAATCTTAATTTTTTCTAATTATTATAAATCTAAAATTTTAAATAATAATTTTTGTTTCATTGTCACCTTCTTTTAGAGAGCTTCATTATCATCTTGAATTTTCACTATGAATTTGAATATTTGGAGTAATATTAAATTCTAAAAGAGAGGTCATAGTTGATAAACACCACTAAAATGTTCGGAAACATCAAGAATACAAGTGGTTGTGATTATTCTACATCCATATTCATTCTCGATCAGAGCATATCTGATTCTTTCTCACACAAATTTATCCCCGTTTGTTGTCAATAACAATGGAGTAGCTATGTGGGGATACCAAAGGAACATACATTAGTAAATCTCTATATAAGGTTTTGTTTCTTTGATCATGATCGAGCTACCAAAGTGAGGAGTATCTACACAAAAGAGAACAAGGGCATCCTTAGGGCTTTTGAGGATGCTTTTATCAGCATTCAGCCAACGTCAACATTCTCAAAAAAAGCCTCCAAGTCCAGGCAATAAGACACTTCAAAAAAATAAAGATATAAATAGATATAGTACAGAACATAACGACATCTGCTTCTAAGAAGCTATAGGATAGCAGTACGGTTCGATTAGATGTCATGGAGAGCTCATCCCACATGCCACATTAGTTTTCTACAATCAGTAGTGCCCACTTCCCAACTCGGTGATATAGGATGAGTTCTTTTGGACTATGGTTTATGGCTTTTGGTTTAAAATTTTGAATTCTGGCTATTTATGTGAGAGGGTACAGAGAGATACTCATGTGTGATTTTGGCCGATAAAGATGAAGTCATGGACAATGTCTACTACAATCAACTTATAGACCCCGTCCTAAAAAGACACTCCGTTTAAAAGTTAGTTACTACAGAAAGCCAAGCCATAAACCGAAAAGAACCCAACCATAAAATGAACTAAGTTCACGTACCTAACATTTTTCAGCTCCTACATCACACATTTTTCAGCATCCTCTAAAAGGCTAAGAGAGCAAAAAAGGCATTTGTGATTTATTTTTGTGACTAGCCGAATTTCCTATACAATTACACTGATAGATATATACTATGTCCTATGTGTTTATATTGAAACATAGTTTTTTCTTATTATACAATTCTAGTTTTTATGATGGAAATACAGTTGTATTCCTTATACAACTGTAATAGCTCTCGTGTGTGTGTGTCTATATATACATACATACATACATATATGTGTGTGTGTATATATATATATATATATATATATATATATATATATATATATATATATATATATATATATATATATATATATATATATATATATATATATATATATATATAATCTATACTGTTATAACTGGACCCACAATAACACTGTATTCCTTTTACAACTATAGCAATTCTTGTACATGTGTGATTAATCTGCATGTTATAATATAGACCCACCATAATCGACAATGCAGATCTTTATCTTTTCCTTCAACTAACGTGGGAATTTCTAGACATAGAGAGTGAACGTGATGGCTTCTTTTCCCTTTGTTTTAATAATATAATATATTTTGCTTCTTAGCTGTGTTACTAAGCTAATGTCCCCTTTCGTTTACTACTTTACAATATTTATTTGTAAGAAATATTGCAATTTAAACTTGTGGCATCTTTCACTACTCATAATAATTGTAATGCTATGAATATGTACATACCAACCTCCCAATTGAAGAGGGACACATACCTTCTGTCTTGGAGGAATTCTCTCAGTTCGCTGATGAGTTGTGTTTCATCCCACGTTTCATCATTGATGCGCTCGTACTTTTTCTTGTCAAGTTGTCGGAGCATGTTCTTGAAAATCTTCTGAATGTTAGGATTAAGAGATACAGAAACAAAAGCCCCACAATCGAATTGCACCTTAAGCTTCTGATACACTACATTAGCAAGAGTTGTCTTGCCTAATCCTCCAAAACCAACAATAGAGACTATCTTCAGTTGTTGCGACACCTCATCCCCCTCCATCAGCCTCTTGATTAGGCCATCGCTCTTCTCTTCAGTGCCAACAAGCTCTATCGCCTTTTTGTATATAGCTGATAGGCGAAGATTATCAATCGTTGGGCCAACAGGCTTGGCAGCAACGTTATCAACCCTGTATCTATCACGCCTCTCACTAACCTCCTTTATGCGGCTCTTGATGTCTTTGATATCAGAGCCGATCTTGTGGCGAACATGGGCCTTGGTCAGCAGGTTGAGGCTCCTATTTATAAAGCCCCTAAGACCACGCAGCTTCTTCGGCGCGCGGGTATCAACGCGCACCATGAAAGCATCAACGGTGTCCTCGATGTCGTACGACAACTCCTTGACATCCCTCGCCCAAAGCTTGATTTGGATGTCCAGTGGCTGGTCAATCGACGCCTCAGAAACCTTGAGGAGGGCAGCCTGCATGCTCTCCAGCTCGGCTTTGAGGAACATGATCTCGCCCCTGACACCCTTGTGCAGCTCATACTCCTCTTTCATCAGGTCGCCCAGCTTGGGTAGGAGGGTGCTCATCGCCCCTGTCACGACCTCCATCCCCGACTAATTAATTGCTCGAGCTCCCTTGGCTGCTAGCTTGCGTTGTAATATGCTGCGTGGGGGTTAGAAACCACGTCAAACCATGGCCCTGGCCTTCTACAGTGACAAGAGCACGACACCGAAAGCAGGCGATTGATTGGAGCGGTCAGGAGTACGCAGCGGCAGACAACGCCTGCCAATTAAGCCCGCGTGCAAAAGCAAGACCTGCGGAGATTCAAGAGTCAACGACATGAAACCATGGAAGAAGGGCACGTATAGAAAACACAGAATAGGAATAAAAACCACCAAACCTTAGCGACGTGACCCCATGGCGGCCGGCCAGCAAGCAAGCCAAACGACAAAGAACTCAATCATTTCAATCAGCCTTGGCCCGGTGAGGGAGAATGGTATGTAGGAAGGCACCAGAACTCAATAAAGAAATCCCAGCGCAAACTGCTGTTCAAACTTGTTCTAGGTAGGGTTATGTAATTTGTTATTTGTGTTTTCTGATCGTAAGCCTCTGTTGCAGCTACCTCTGTTCAAACTTGTCTCCTTTGGATATATATAAACTAGGATTGATCATGTGGTGAAGATGTCGTACCCGACGAGGGAAGAACGCGTAGGAAGGCTAACAGCACTGCCGACGGCGACGCGCGCCAATTAGAGCACGCGCATGCGCGACGACCCCCGCACCCGAGTCAAACCGGAAAACTTATATCTTTTCTTTCTTTTAACACATTTTGAATTTAAAGTTGAAAATTTTAAATGCTCCATTATAGACTACATTGTCGTTTTTTCTGCAATTTTTCATGTTGATTTAGTGCCAAAATTGATAGTCGATCGCATGAGTGCACCAAAAACTGATTGTATTGCATATGTTGCCTATATTGACTTGGTTAGCAGAATGGATTGAGCACCTTAAGGTTTTATATAAATTTGTGTTCGAAATGCTACAGTCATAAAAAAGACCACACTCTTTCAGCATTACACACAGAAATAGCACGCGTGTCACCTATGAAAAATTAAACTCCTGTCCAAATGGATACCTTGTGGAGAACATTTGTACCCTTGATTTTGAACCTATACAAGAAACAAAAGAATAACTGAAAGTAAAGAAATTACAGAATTGCAGTTATTTTCAATTCTGTTTTTGCTTCTTCATCTATATTACACAGAGGGAGTCTTTTTGTACCTAGCAGTTGTCGCTAAGGGAAATTGGTTGGTGCGCAAGGGTTCCTGCCCCCTTGTTTGCAAAAAGTGCATGATACGTTGTTTCAAAATACCAACAAAAATTCATGGATGTAGTACATATAAACTTATCTAAATCTACAAAATTTCAATATCAAATTGAGCAATTCACAAAAAAAAAAACAAGCAATACTTGTAGTACGTAGGAATAGGATGCATGTTGGCGTCACGGACGACCAGTAGCACCATTTTTCCATTACGCAAATGATATCATCCGTTTAGCTGGATAGGGGTCTTGTCAGCATTCTCCTCAAGTAATGGGTGCATTGTTTTGGGCTTATGGCTTGGCTTTATACAGTAACAAGCCTTCAAACGGTGTGTTCTTAATTTTCTTGTTCGCACGCTAAAGATCGACTTCCAAGTCATCGCTAGCTGCTTCTTTTCCATTTGTTTGCACCCGAAAGACTTCCAAATCATCGTCATCTTCATATATGTCAGTTTTAGACATTCAGTCTATCAAGGGAGTCATAAATATGAAAAGAGACAATACTTGAATAAGTCTAGCGAAATTTTGCTTTCTTGGAAATATTTCAAAGTTCTTGAATAATAATTACCAGCTTGGTCAAACATTTCAAAGCGTACATGTTATTCGATGGAGGGGAAATATTGTTAGCCATAAAAGTAACACTCACCCTGTCTTGCACTTCTCCTGCCAGAAAGGCTCCCTTAGAAAATTGTCAGAACCATCGCTGTAAGCTTTGATGTGGAATCTGAATTATGTGCAGGAAATATTGTTGAAATCTGTATATATATTGCAAAGTCTTCTTTGACGGCTTAGCCTAGCTGATCGAGCTAAATATTTCTTTCTTATTCTTAAAAGAAAATAACATGTGACATAGCGAGATCACTATAATTTACAAATAAAACATTTATGGAACCTACTGCTTCTACTGCCAGAAATATTGTCTAGATCTTTACATATTACTGTCGTATGGCTGGAGTTGGAAGCGTGCCCGAGGTCGAGATAGCCTTGAAGACGATGTCCCGGATGGGCGATACGCTGGACGGACCTAGAGGCCGAGATAGCTAGCAAAAGGAACAAAAGAGCAAAACGACAAAGAGGAAAACGAGCTCAGCTAGCTCAATCAGCCTTGGCCCGCTGATGGAGAATGGTATGCTGAAAGGCACCAAAACTCAATAAAGAAATCCCAGCGCAAACTTCTGTTCAAACTTGTTCTAGGTAGGGTTGTGTAATTTGTTATTTATGTTTTCTGAACGTGTAGGAAGGCAATAATGCCGCCCCAGCTGAACGGCACGCGCATGCGCGACAACCCCTAGTCGTCGTCGTCTTCAATTCGTATCTGTCTGTTTCAGATTTTTAGCCTGTCAAGTCATAAATATGAAAAGGGATGCTACTTGAATAAGTCCTGTGCAAAGTCGCTTTCTCGAAAATGTTTCAAAGTTCTCGAATAATAATAACTAGCTTGGTCAAATATTTCAAAGTGTACATGCTATTAGATGGAGGGAGAATATCGTTAGCCACACAAGTAACACTCATGCTATCGTGTGCTTCTACTGCCGGAAAGGCTCCCTTGGAAAATTGCCAAAACCGTCATTGTAAGCTTTGATGTGGAATTTGAATTATGTGCGGGAAATACTGGTATATATTTCAAAGTCTTTTTAGATGACTTAGCCTGGTAGATCGAGCTAGACATTTCTTTCTTATTTTTGGAAGAAAATAACTTGTGACATACTGACATAGCGTGATAACTATAATTTACAAATAAAACACTTATTCAACCCACAAGCTTCTACTGTCGAAACGGCTCCCGTGGAAAATTATCCGAACCATCCTTGCATGCTTCCTTTCGAATCTAAATTAATACTATGTGCGGGAAATATTGTTGAGATCTGTACATATTACCATCGTATGGCTGGACTTGGAAGCGTGCCCGAGGTCGAGATAGCCTTCAAGGCGAAGTCCCGGATGGGCGACACGCTGGACGGACATAGAGACCGAGATAGCTAGCAAAAGGATCGAAAGAGCAAAACGACAAAGAGCAAAATGAGCTCAGCCAGGTCAGTCAGCCTTGGCCCAGTGAGGGAGAATGGTATGTAGGAAGGCACCAGAACTCAATAAAGAAATCCCAACGCAAACTTCTATTCAAACTTGTTCTAGGTGGGTTATGTAATTTGTTATTTATGTTTTTTTGGTCCTAAGTCTGATAGACCCGGATTTTATCGATCTAAAATTCTCTATGATTTCACCACACTATTTCTTGAATCAGTAAATAATGTTCACAGATACATTACTTTATACCAAAAATATATCATGCGGAGGTGTAGATAATACGGTAATAATTTACTTATGGGCTAGTCAGGTTGAAATCAATAAGATGCAGTAGCAAAAATGGAACTTTACATAGGTGGAACCTTCAGGACACGCTTATAGGCAGTCAACTGGGGTTTACGACTTAGTTCTTGGCCTCGTCATCTTCCAGCATCTATTGATTCCTTTAGAGCATTGTAGGGCTTGGCCTTCTTTTTCTTATTGATTAAATAAGGGTAATTGAGCGAGGATGAGTACAATGGTACTCAGCAAGCCACCACATATAATGCAATAATAATAAATGGAAAGCTATCAAGGGAGACTTGAGATTCTTTTAGTTGCTAAAGTCATCATTTTGAAAGTTATAATAAATAGAAAAACTTCTGAGACTTAGCAGTTTTAATTAAACCATATTTTCTAAAGTTGTTTGAGACAATGCTGTAATAGTATTAGCGTAGGTTACATCCACCTTTTACAATTTATGGTTACCTCCATCGAAAGCTAGTTTTGATCATTACCACCACTAGGGTACATCCCCCCAGGAAAAGTCAAAGTCGGGGTTACATCTGCCCGATGAGTTTGCATCCCACCCATAAAGGTTTTTGAAATAGAAACTAACTCGATTAAGTTCTTATGTCCGCTCTTGATCGTGGGCATGACTGTTTGCACAGTTTATACTCTGCAGAGACTATACACTTTACTCATAAGAGATAATCGACCCGATAACTCTACACGATACCTTAGTCATGTAGATCGAGGGATCATCACATAGCTTTACATAGTTACCTCGCTCCATGACCAGTTAACCCATATGAGTTTGTCCTAAACGTAGTAGGTCTCATAAGTTGTGCAAGAAGTCATACCCCAGTCACTAGGCCAGCTGGATTACGACGTCTCCACAGGTCTAGCATAGCGGGTACACATCACCTCCAACGGTGTCCCATTCATGCCGAACTTTTGTCCGTACACGTACTACTTCACTCCCTCCACTAGTGAAATGACTTTGAGGTCTAGTAACTGTAGGACCAAAGATGGCAATATAGGGGGGATAAATGGTGCCTCAAAATTTTTCCCTAAATATTTACCAATCCTTCACTCCAATAGTTACAAAGTTATGAATACTAGGATGGAAAGCCAATGCAAAACCTAGCAAAACAAAATGTTGAAAATTGAAGAAAAGATCAGCAAAATCAGTAGTACCACTTCAGAACTGTGGTATTACTACTTGCTAGAGTAACCACGATATTACTGCTTGCTATAGTAACTGTGGTACTACCGCTATAGTACTTGCGGTACTACCATTGCTATAGTAAATCAGGGTAAATAGTATTTTCAACACGATTTCAAAAACCAAAATCGATGGAACTTTTGATCCGTAGATCCAAATCGTGGGAGAATGATGACCATGATGGCTCTAGATGTATTGCCACATGTCATAGTAAGTTAGAACACAGAAGAAATCAAGCCAAAAACCTACAGATCAAGAAATCCTCAAAAACCGAGTTTTGTAATGAACTTGCTACCAAAATGCCTAGATGGGTGGAGATTGATTTTCTGAGATTATCTCCATCTCTTACACATTCTTGGCACAGTAAGATCAAGAAAAGGGAAGAGAAGAGAACAAAACCAATCAAATCAAGGGCAAATTAATCAAAACAAGAGATAGATATAGAGATGATCAAAGATTGATGTATTGCCACTTGAGCAGGTAGGTTTTATATCCAGTCCACCTTGGAGGACAGAGAACACATAAGACACTTAACTCTCAAATTCTAACCCTAAACATAAGAGCAGAAGAGAGATGGATTGGATGGTTAACACAAGTCTCCATCCTAATCCCTTTATATAGGTGGGCTAACTAGTCACACATAGCCCTTAGTGGATATTATCCACTTAGCACAATAGGAGAAAACCTGATAACCCCACACACATAGGTTTTACTCACACATTTTCACTTATGGACGCTTTTTAAAGCACATAAGCCTAAATCCGCTAAGTCCTTAGCCTTGATCCATCTTGATCAAACCAGCTTCTTGACATAAACCGCTCTCCAAGCGCCACTCATGCACCGCGGTTTTGATCCAAGACAGATTCTCATATTTTGGCCAAACTACCAAAATACGCTTTCTTGACTAGGTCTTTATTATCCATTGCAAGCATTCGCCATGCTTGCTACGTGTAGGCTCACAATTGCCTTGCCACACGTTAGCAAGTCTCTTCTGCTCTGATCCCACCGGACCATGCTTCGCTTGGACCGACCAAGCTATGTGGTGCAAACCCGCCATTCAAACTCGCTTTCAACATTTCCTGCCTTTCTCGTACCATGTTTGAGCTCATCACCTCACTTCGTATCCTCGATCATTTTGAGCTTCAGCTTCTCCATGAACGTAGCCCATATCCTCATCATTGACCATGGTTGACTGCAAGCGACCCTACACATCCAAATACAAAGAAATCATTTTTGGGCATAAGTTCTTCACAACCTGACCCATTGTAGTTAAAATATGCATCATGCAATCTTAATGCAATGACCCAGATCACTCCAACTCAATCCATGACTCAAAACCTAAATCCTCAATTTCAACCTAAACTAGTATTACCGCTTCCACCAAACCATTACTACTGCACTACGCTGCTACTGCTCCCCTGGATTGGTACTGCCACACCTCGCACCTCAAAACTGGACCTCTCTAAAAATAACATGCTGCCAACTAGAAATCAGAGTTACCGACCTATGATACCACCATGCGGTATGACCGCGCCAAAACCTGCGATACTATCGAATTTCCTAACAAACTTAGAAAACAGTCCATATAAGATGCTATCTTTGCAAAACCAAATACCCACTCCGCAAACATTGCAATGTTTCATCGCAACATCAATCATGACCTTCTCACATGGTCCTTCGATAATCCTATTTTGCCTAGTTGCACTTTGTAGACTTTTGGCTGTACTGTTTTATATTAGGAGATCATCATAGGGTTAAGTCCTTAATTCATCTGAGTGGTACATGCCACAAACCAAAAATTCCCATGCAACGTCTGCACCAACATCTCTTACCATCCGCCCAGATAGGTAACAACAAGTTTTAGGGTTTTGAGAAGCATAAATTAAGTTGTTCCAAAATACCAGGCATGTACATCCCGTAACTATCCCAAAACAAAATTTCATGTCTAAAGAATGATGATTAGGGCAAATTAATGATATAGTACTTAAGCAAGACTAGTATGGCACTTAAATATGACTTATAGCTAGTAGGGTTACCATTAGCATTTAGGGTGACAAGGATTAGGTGATTCAATGTCAACGATGGCATATTTAACATTATTACATTGTCAAGTACACATGTAACTGCCTTAAGGATTTGATATACATTTGCTTAATAAATTAAGCATGCAATTTGTTAATTTAAATGAACATAATTTTTCATATAATGTAGGGTCAATATGATCAAAGTGATAACTTACCTTTCTTGATTTAGAATGGCCTTGATTTTATTCAAAACCCTCTCAGTCAGTGGTCTTAAATTCTTGTTCCTCACTTTTACCGAACTCTTGATCCCGCTTGAACTTT
Source organism: Dendrocalamus latiflorus (assembly GCA_017311315.1). Lineage (NCBI taxonomy): Eukaryota > Viridiplantae > Streptophyta > Magnoliopsida > Poales > Poaceae > Dendrocalamus > Dendrocalamus latiflorus. The sequence continues at coordinate 28,809,695 of CM029641.1, forward strand.
TGTTGCTTTCTCGGGACGTCAACTTCTAATTACGCGACAAATGATTGAATGCCAAATAAATCCAAAGAAAATTCAAAAGTCCAAATAAATTTCAATTTAGCTTATTTATATTTTGCTATGATTGAGGATATGAGAGAGGATTTAGCGAGTGCGAGATGCCCGACAAGGTTAAACGAGGCTTGAGAGATGGTGGGGAAGCTTTGCTGGGAAGGATAAAAGAAGGATCAATATCGAAAGAATATTCACGAGAATATTCTGCTTTAGATTAGATGCAGTACATATAAACTTGTGTAATCATATAAAATTTCTGTATCGAATTAGGCAATTTGTCTCTGATATCCAGAACCAAAAAAGACAAGCAATACATGTAGGACATAGGAATAGTGTAAGGTTGATTACTTCTCTTTTTTGGTGCCGTACAATATGTATGGATGAAAACGGATTGGATACGATCGAATAGTCTCAAATACGAACACAAATCTATATTTTTAAAATGAACACAAATATAAATTTGAATATTCTTGAATACGGATACGAATTGAATATCGTAACGAATACGAATTTGAATAGAATATGTACTTAATTTGGTCAAATACGAATATCCTCCTACAACTTCTATAATAAATCTCGGTAGAACAAATTTATGTAACATGGTCGAATACAAATCTCGGCCGGCATAGGAAACGGATCAAATACGAATCGGATAGTCTTGAATACGAATACGAATGCTCTCGAATATGAACATTCTTAAATACGGATATGAATAATGTCGAATACGAATATGAATATTTTTGAATACGGATTTTATTTGCCACATTTGCGTTTTCTTGAATTTGAATATCAGATAAAATGGATTATCTGTTATCGTTCCCTACCCCTAACAACATGGGTAAATTTGATATTGAAATTTTGTAAGTTTACATAACTTTACATGTGTTACGTCCATTCAATTAAGGAAAATAAAGAGAAAAATGAAAAGCACTATTATATCTCTACGGACAATGTAAAAGAAAAAACAAAAAAAGACAAAACCGTGTTAAGAAACCAATGCGTCCAAATGATTTTTTACTTTTGGAAGCTAGAAGCAAAATCTGTTTGGAACAGGGCCATAACGGATCGAGATTGACTCTAATGATATTTCCATATTCATAAGAGAAGAAACAAAATGTCTGGCCATTTATCTATTGAGATCGAATTTGAGGGACTCAGATCGTCAGATAATTTTTTCCTGTAAAAAAACATGTTCCTAATTTTGATCTCGTCTTTGTTCCGTGTTACTCTGTTTATTTTCCCCGATACAAAACAGCTAGGCCTTCCAGAAAAAATAAAACCACACCTTCTCTTAATCTATGGTACAGGCAATATGTCAGTATCACCCCAGCATACATTGATCCGTAAGAGCTACTTGAAGACAGAGGTGGAACCGGCCTAAGCCTCGGGGCTGGACCAGCTGCTCTTAGGCTAACTCTATTTTTTTATATGATTTTTTATGAATTTTTTTGGACTTTGGTTGCCAGGCCTCGGGCTACAGCCCAGATAACCCGAGGCCTGGTTCCACCACTGCTTGAGGATGGGAGGCTATCTCTGTCCTCTGTGGATGTGTTCTAAATATAAAGAATGTGAGACCATGAGCATATCGTAAAAAATGATGATACATAGCTTGACATTTTTCTTCTTTTACTAGACATGTATGTAGTTGTAAATGCTAAGCTAGCTGTAGATTTATCTAACATTTCACATAATATCTACAATAAATCTCACGTCAAAACATTTGTCGTGAATTCTACTGCACCCTAACTAAATCCAGACTGTGTAGCAGCTCATACGCTGAAAGGGAGACATTACTAGTACCCAGACTCTGTAGCATCTCATGAGCCGAGATTTGGTGCAGAAGGCCATAGAACACTTGGCATGGCATTTGGAATTGTTGTTCCATTAGGATCAGGGAAGACAAATGGCTGCACAGACCATGGATTTTCATTCTTGGAGCCTGCACGACCAAATAACTCTGTGGTCTTAAAATCATTATGAAAGCAGGGCTGACGATGACTACCGTGAAACATGCAGCCAGCAACTCATCGTCACCTCAAATTAGTTGGTGCTACTTCTCATGTATGCGTGCAGCAAGACCTCGCATCGCATCGCATTGTTTGGTGCTACTTCACATTCTTCCTTGGAATGCACCAACGAAGTGGGCACCTGCTGGCCATCTTCTGCAAGACTGCAATCAAGCGTACGGACGGATATGAATAATGTCGAATACGGATATTTTTTTAATACGGATTTTATTAACCACAATCGCGTTTTCTTGAATTTGAATATCAGATAAAATGGATTATCTGTTACCGTTTTCCACCCCTAACAACATGGGTAAATTTGATATTGAAATTTTGTAGGTTTACATAAATTTACATGTGTTACGTCCATTCAATTAAGGAAAATAAAGAAAAAAATGAAAAGCAATAGTATATCTCTACGGACAATGTAAAAACAAAAAACAAAAAAAATAAAAAATTGTGTTAAGAAACCAATACGTTCAAATGATTTTTTTACTTCTGGAAGCTAGAAGCTAGAAGCAAAAGCTGTTTGGAATAGGGCCATAACGGATCGAGATTGACTGTAATGATATTTCTATATTAATAAGAGAAGAAACAAAATGTCTGGCCATTTATCTATTGAGATCGAATTTGAGGGACTCAGATCGTCAGATAATTTTTTCCTTTAAAAAAACATGTTCCTAATTTTGATCTCGTCTTTGTTCCGTGTTACTCTGTTTATTTTCCCCGACACAAAACACCTAGCCCTTCCAGAAAAATAAAACCACACCTTCTCTTAATCTATGGTACAGGTAATATGTCAGTATCACCCCAGCATACCTTGATCCGTAAGAGCTTCTTGAAGACAGGGGTGGAACCGGCCTAAGCCTCGGGCTGGACCAGTTGCTCTTAGGTTAACTCTATTTTTTTATGAATTTTTCTGGATTTTGGTTGCCAGACCTTGGACTACAGTCCAGATAGCCCGAGATCTGGTTCCACCACTGCTTGAGGATGGGAGGCTATCCCTGTCCTCTGTGGATGTGTTCTAAATATGAAGAATGTGAGAGCATGCGCATATCGTAAAAAATGATGATACATAGCTTGACATTTTTCTTCTTTTACTAGACATGTAGTTGTAAATGCTAAGCACGCTATAGACTGTTATTATCTAACATCTCCACATAATATTTGTGATAAATCTCAGGCCAAACGCTATTTGACGTGAAGTCTATTCTCTGTGGCTAAACCCAGACTCAGAACTCTACACTGAAAGGGAGACATTACTGGTACCCAGACTCTGTAGCATCTCATGAGCCGAGATTTGGTGCAGAAGGCCATAGAACACTTGGCATGGCATTTGGTGCAGACATATCAAGGAAGACAAATGGCTGCACAGACCATGGATTTTCATTCTTGGAGCCTGCACGACCAAATAACTCTGTGGTCTTAAAATCATTATGAAAGCAGGGCTGACGATGACTACCGTGAAATGTGCAGCCAGCAACTCATCGTCACCTCAAATAAGTTGGTAATCTTTGTTGCAGTCTCGCAGACATGCATACCTCTCATGAAAGACATGCATACCTTATTGCATCGCATTGTTTGGTGCTACTTCACATTCTTCCTTGGAATGCACCAACGAAGTGGGCACCTGCTGGCCATCTTCTGCAAGACTGCAATCAAGCATATGACAATAGTTTGATTTGGTGCTCGTACAAAAAATGACTTACATTTTTTTAAAAGTTTTAAGAATCTATGTAATGCTTCTACTTGAACAAATATATATCTGCAAGTAACATGGGATCTCGAATATGGTCCGTGGTGTTTTATTAGACACAGTTGGTAATAGCTCTGTTCTATTTTTCAGAGGGATGGTAGAGTGCTATATTGCAAAACCTCTCCCTTTTTGTTATAAATTCCGATCAAGCAATACAGCCTGAGAAGTATCTCGATAACAAACGAACTAGTGTACATACAAACATTTCCTTGAGGCATTTGATTTGTGTGAACTTAAGCTGAATATACTTTGGGACATGCAAATAGACATATTCTTCACATGAAAATAAAGTTGAAGAGATACATCTGAAAGTCTTGGCAGTTAGAGCCAAGCGTTGCCACCTCGACCGCCGCCAACCTTTATAACTCATTCAAACACCCTTTCCTACATTTTCCTGTGCTTTTTAATCCTATGGCTTTGCAACCATGTTCTATTACTATATTTGTTTGTGATGCAAATATTTTTTTCATCTATTGACATGATACAATAGCACCCTACAAACTAGCCCGTGCACGGATTGGCAAATAGTATTCTGAACAAGCTGGAAAAGAACTGCTATTCACTCTTATTACAACACTGCAAATATTCATTAGACAGAAGTTCACTCGACGAGTTCTGACAGCAAACTTAAATTTCATATAAATATACAGCATCATGCTTAGGAATTCCTCTTGCTCTAATGTCTGCAAAGGATTATTGGATGCAATACATTGTGGAATCACTGGAGTTTTGCAGAGAAATTTACGCTGTAAAAAAGGGTGAAAATACACAGGATTAGTAATCTGCTAATGCCAGGGAGAGTAGAAAATAGTAGTGGAATACATACCAGTAGAAATTGACACTGTAAGAAAAAATCGAAGGATTTGTCATGTGTGTGGTTCGTCGTGCACCGGTCGCTAGGCAATAATTGCCGGCGTTTTTGTAAAGAGAAATTAATGCTGCAAAAAAGTAGAAAATTTTCAAAGGCGGAGCAGTAAGTAGATGAAGAAACAATACGTAAGTCAAGGTAAAGAAAGAAGAAGCAAGCAACTAGACGTAAGGTAACCAATAAACATGTGTTACATGAAAGGGTGAAATAGAATTGTTACCACCTTAAACTCAAGTGTGGGGTTGTTGGGATTCGTTTCTAGTGATTTCCGAATTGCAGCCCCGCAATACCCATGCATGCCGTTGGTTTCATGGAGTTCAACAGAGACATGCCTAAGCGAAGAGAGGTTCTCCAGGCCGAAGTCGAAATCACCAAATAAATCGAATGTATCCGACGGCAAAAATTGTAACTCAAGGGTTTGGAGCTTTTGCATGGCTCCTTGTGCAAACACCACCTCCATATATTCCAATCTGAGCCATGTTAGACACCGGAATGGATAATCACTGCCAATGACCAGCCTTTGGCAGTCTTCTGTGATTCTATACACAGAGATGCTGAGATCACGCAGAGATGGTATGCTCCCAAGGACTTGAAGGTCCCCCACTGATCCCTGTGTTTCTAACTTGATACATAGGGAGGAGAGGGAGGACATCCATCTTGGCACTGCGTGGATGATGCACCCCAACCCGTGGATCCACCCCATGTTGATTTCACAAAGCTGCTGTGGGCCTCGTGGCACCGGCGATGAATTTTCAAATCCTAGATGGATGGGCTCGCCACCATCTTCCATTTCTAGGATTTTGAGACTGGCCAGGTTGGATAGAACCTGGAGGAAAGATTCCTGGTACCTCTCATCCCATTCATAGAAAAAGATGTTCAAATGCCTCAGCTTGGTCAGCCCGCCCAGATCATGCAGCATGGTTGGAGACCAGATACCGAGATCTCGCAATTCTTGTAGACATTTTAGATTCCCAAACCCATCCGGTAGTCTCGTCGACGAGTCAACATGTAGGCACACCAGTTGTCCTAGTTGAACAAAGGTTGATGGCAGCTCTTTTATTTTAGACATCTCTATCATATCATTCCATTTCTGGTGTATGATGAGTACCTGCAAAAACTGTAGATTCCTAATCTCTTTCGGGATCTCACTGACAGATGTCTCACGTAGCACCAAGTACCTTAAGTGAAACAGATTGGAAATATCCTTACAATGATGATTCTCCACTTGATCACAATAACTTAAATCCAATGCACGTAAGACTTGAAAGCTCGAAAGGGTAGGCAACAAATGGAGAGCTTTCTTGCCAAACACAGTAAGTGACCTCACATTTGACAAGCTCATGGTTGACAGCTGCTTGACATCATCTTCATTGCTTGTCTGGAGGGATAGTCGATGGATCTTACTTGGTACAAACACTGGCTGCTGATGACCTAAGGCTGTCAGAAAATGCTCCTCATTTGACAAGGAAGTGATGAGATCAAGCACCATATCATGCACACGACAACTTATTGGCACATTAAACTGGTCAAAACGTCCTGGTTGGATCAAGCTTCTGTTAATGAGCTCATCTATGTAATCCTCCCCTACTTCCTTCAAGCTCTTCCCCTGTTCATTGTGGACAAAACCTTCACCTACCCATTTCCATATCAAATCTTCTGTATAAATTTCATAATCCTCTGGGTACAAACTTAGATACAATAAACAAGTCTTTAGATGTGGAGGTAGATCATAGTAACTGATAGATAATATCCTTCTCATATTATTGATATCAAGACTACCTTTTAGCCCAGAACCAATAGATTGGTACACCTTGGACCAGTACGTTAGTGCATCTTCCTTTTCCTTGTTACTGGCTAACAAACTAGCTATTGTAATGATAGCTAGTGGTACTCCGCCACATTTTTTTAAAATCTTTTCAGATACTTCAACCAATTGATTATGAGGACATTCATCTTCAACACCAAATATTCTTTGGTAGAATAATTTTCTTGAGTCAACGGGCGAAAGTGGTTTTAGTTGATAAACACCACCAGCATGTTTAGCAACATCAAGAATACGAGTTGTTGTGAGTATTCTACTTCCGCATTCATTCTCAACCAAAGCATATTTAATTGTGTCCCACACAGAATTATTCCATAAATCATCAATAACAACGAAGTACCTGTGAGGAGATAGCAAATTAAAGGACCATATATTAATTAAGCTCTATGTATGGTTTTCTTTCCTTGAGTTACGTAAGTGAAAAAAGTGTATACAGAAAAGAGAATACTAGCATCATCAGGGCCTTGAGGATGGTATATATTATGACATTATCAGTGTTCAGTCAGCATCTATGTGCTCAGAGAAAACCTCAAAGTCGTTAAATAAGAAAAGTATAACAAGACTAATGAAAATAGAAGCAAGTATAGGATATAACAAATTCTACAAAAAAAAAATAGTCTACTTAGGCCCTTATTGTTTTAAAAAAACTTAATCACATATTTTGAGCAATAAAAAATTATAAAATTATATTTTATATTTTAGAGTATAATGATTTGAAAATTAAAAAAATAGAATTTTCACTTCATAACCAACTTGGACACTATTCAAATATGTAATACTATTTGGAATATATTGTTCTTAAAATATTTTTAATAATGAATCTTGAACATTCAAAATTATGAAAATATTGAATTTTTCCAAACAAATAAAGATCTAAATAGATATACTATAGGACATAACAACATTTGCTTCTAATAAGTATTAGAATAGCACGGTTTGATTGGATGCCATGGCGTGCTCATGCCACGCGCCACATTAGTTTTCTATACTAAATAGTGGGAACTTCCCGACTCGGTGATATAAAATGTACTAACTTCATGTACCTAACATTTTTTGGCTCCTCCATCACACATTTTTCAACATCCTTTAAAAGGCTGGGAGAGAAGAAAAAAAGTCATTTGTGATTTATTTTTTGTGACTAACCGAATTTCCCACGTAGCTGCATGGCTAGATACTACTTGTTGTGCATCTATATCGAAACGTGGGAATTTCTAGCCATTGAGAGTGAACGTGGTGACTTGCTTTCCCTTTGTTTTAATAATACAATATATTTTGCTTCTTAGCTGTGTTACTGAGCTAATGTCCCTTTTCTTTTACCACTTTACCATATTTATTTGTAAGAAATGTTGGAATTTAAATATGTGGCATCTTGCACTACAAAGTACGTGCTCTACCACTATGATACATGGGGCAGCCGTATGACTAGATCTAAATTATTATTCAATCATGGAGGGTAAACTAATAATCAATTTTGATAAGTTGTATGTCACAATTGACAAAAAAAAATTCAAGGACCTATAATACTGCAATTCACTCATAATAATTGTAATGCTATGAATATGTACATACCAACCTTCCAATTGAAGGGGGACACACATACCTTTTGTCTCGGAGGAATTTTCTCAGTTCGTCGATGAGTTGTGCTTGGTCCCGCGTTGCTTCATTGATGCTCTTGTACTTGTGCTCGTCAAGTTGATGGAGCATGTTCTTGAAAATCTTCTCCATGTTAGGATTAAGAGATATAGAAACAAAAGCCCCACAATTGAATTGCCCCTTAAGCTTCTGATACACTACATTGGCAAGAGTTGTCTTGCCTAATCCTCCAAAACCGACAATAGAGACTATTTTTAGTTGTTGTTTCGACACCTCATCCCCCTCCATCAGCCTCTTGATTAGACCATCGCTCTTCTCTTCGGTGCCAACGAGCTCTGTCACCTTTTTGTACAGAGCTGATAGGCGAAGGCTATCAATAGTTGGCCCAACAGGCTTGGCAACAACATTATCAACCTTGTACCTATCATGCCTCTCTCTAATCTCTTTGATGTTGCTCTTGATAACTTTGATATCTAAGCCAATCTTGCGACGAACATTGGCCTTCTTCATCAGGTTGAGGCTTCTATCGATGAAACCCCTGAAGCTGTGTGGCTTGGTAGGCACAGTGGTATCTATGCGCACCATGAATTTGTCGATGCTGTCCTCGATGTCGTAGGACAGATCCTTGATATCTCTAGCCCAAAGCTTGACTTGGATGTCAGGTGGCTGGTCGATTGACGCCTCCGAAATCTTGAGGAGAGCAGTCTGCATGCTCTCCAACTCGGCTTTGAGGAACATGATCTCGCCCCGGGTACTCTTCTGCAGCTTGTACTAGTACTTCACCCAAGTGCTTCACGTCCACCTCCGGTTCAACCGGTTTTGCCACATCTAGCTAATTTTGCCCAGTAGATACGCGTTACGTTTCGCAATATTTGTTCGAGTTCAGCCTACACACAGGCTAAGGCCAAAGCTTAGAAATAACTTATGACATCGAATAATATATCCGATAGCCTCCTTTAAATGCATGCTACAACCAATCAACCTCTTTCCGCATCATTAAAGTAGGGGTTAAGATGACAATATTGCAGTTCCTCAACGGAGGAACATTGCGGGACAACAGTGCCCAACAGAATGGACAAACATTGCCAGCTCTTAAATGGCAACGTAAATATAGTTCAACGTAATCGAAGTTTGAACAAATTGAAATGTTACGTACATTTTTTTTATGGGAACAGTCACAGGAGGAGGGCGTGACTAAACTATCCTGCAAGCCAAAAAGTCTCGGTGACAGTGCCTGCAGCGTGGATAGATGCTCGCCCGACCGGCCGATCTTGGCCTAGTTGCACGCACCCTGCAGACTGTCCATCGCTACGTATGCACATGGGCTAAATTAGTACTTTACGGCCGTAAATCAAGTAGTAATTAACCACACGTACAGGAGAAGACCCCGCCCTGTTTAGTTGCATGCCCAAGCGAAATCACAAAATCGATCGATTGTCCGCTGCACGCCAAATCCTGACTCTGGGTTTGGAGCTTTTTGCAATGGCTCCTTGTGCAAACACCACCTCCATAGTATGACTGCAGAACGTGAGCCGTGTTAGACACCAAAACGGATAATCACTGCCAAATGACCAGCCTTTGCTCTCTGCCTTGCTTAGGTATAACCACCCGTATGGTATGTTCCGAAGACTTGAAGGTCCTCCTTAGCTGTGTTACTGAGCTAATAATATGATATAATATAATAGGAGTGTCTATTTGTCATTCGACTGTTTTTCCTTGTAAATTAGTCAGATTTTGAACTATGTGACAAAACAACTAGGAAATTTAATCAAACAAAATTAAACTATGCTTCTGATCGAGCATACAAAACAACTAGTGATACTTAACCTAACAAATTAGTTAAGCCTATTAAGAAAAAGATTCAGAAAAGCAATGTATGCTGCCTTTTTAATTAACAAATAAACATTGGGCTGTGATAGTACTCTGTATTAAAATATGCTTCTAAGAAAAAGTTTAGAAAATCAAACAAAACATCTTGGGAAATTTAATAAAACATAGCATTCAAACCAAACAAAACATTTTGGGAAATTTAACCAAACAAAACATCTTAGGAAATTTAACCAAACAAAACATTTTGGAAAAATAGTTCTATACTTACGTACAAGTGAGTTCTATAAAAAAATTACATCAAAATCTATTTTTTATAGCATTGTATATATAAAAAGTATATTTACTGATGATTAAAAAAATGAAGATTTTAAAGTGATTGAAAAAGCCAAAAAGCGGGGCCAGACGCTCGCCTGCACTGGAGTTAGACTAGGCCATCTTGAGTACTCCGCTACACCTGCAATAGTACACGCGCGTATGTGTACCTAGCTACAAACGGACGGGATTCAGACGCGTACAAACCAACAACAAAATTGCAGACCGATCAGAACACGAATCCTAAAGTAAAATAGACGGTCTAAAATCTGACTGATTTCAATTAAAAAACAACCGACTGATGTTTAGCACTTCCGTAATATAATTTGCTTCTTAACTATGTTGCTGAACTAATATAATGTCCCCTTTCTTTTACCACTTCACCATATTTATTTGTAACAAATATTGGAATTTAATTTTCTGGCATCTTACACTACAACTATGTGCTCCAGCACTATGATAATGGGGCACCCACATAACTGGGTCTGAATTATAATTCAATCGTAGAGGGTAAAAGTAATAATCAATTTTGATAGCTTGTACGGCACAATTCAATCATAGAGGGTGATCTTCTTGATTCACATGTCCAAGAAAATATGTGAAATATAATAAGTTAATAATCTCTTGTGAGTAAAATATACAGTCTCTACGGAGTATAAACTGTTCGAATAATCGTGCCTACGACACATCGAGTTAGTTTCTATTTCAAAATCTTTGTGGGTGTGATGAAAACTCGTCGGGTAGATGTAACCCTAATTTTGGACTTCCCTAGGTGAATGTAACCTAGTATTGATAATTGGGTGGATGTAACCCTAGTTATCAAAAACTAGTATAAGGTGGATGGAACCATATATCGGATGAATGGAATCTGCATTGTTATAAACATTACATACTTTTACTCTCTTTAATAAAATGTGTTTGGTTAAAATACTAAGTTATAAGAATTTCTAATTATTATAGTTTTGAAATGTTGCCTTAAACAAATAAAAGAACTCGAGCCTACGTTGTTGAACCTTGCATATATAAATATTGTATTATGTATGTTAGTTTACAGAGCATTGTTACTTATGCTCACCCTCAGTCACAAATCCTCCATAATCTAGGGGCCAAGATAATTACACTTACTACAAAGTCTCAGAAGCTAATGATGGAGAAGACAGATGAGCGTATGCCATTTTTCCTAATAGTTGGTTCTTATTACTATTGGGTTAACTTTGTGATGATTATGTATACGTATACTATCTAATTAGGTAATACCTATCACACAGCGGCGGATCCAGCGGTGGGGCGGGGGGGGGGGGGCTCGAGCCCCCCCTACCGCTACCAGACCCTTGGAGCTCCCCTATAAATTTTTAACCATGGATGTATAGTGTAGGAGAAGCCCCCTGTAGCGTTTTTGTTCAGCCCCTTCTAAAATTTTTTTCTGGATCCACCACTGCTATCACACATAATTTTAACCTTAATTATTTGTCTATAACAAGTTGTGTCCTACCACTTTTGTTTACTGCTACCGCACACAAAGTCTCGATAAAAATGCATGCGTCGCGGGCTGGCTTCGATCGATGATCCATTATTTCCTGCAGGACACATTGCAGGTGCCAGCTCCGTTTCGTCTCTCGTGAAACGCATCGGTCCATTATTTACAGCGGCACATATTGCAGGTGCCAACTCCGTTTCATCTGGGGGTGTGCAAGCTTTTTACTACTCGGGGTGTAGTTCCTTTGTATAAGCAAGCAAGTTGATTAAGATCACGAATGAGGTTGAATTGCGCACTCGGTGGATACCAAAAGTCTCCTCCCTCTCTGAGCGCTCCTCCTCCCTACCTGAATCTCGCCATCTCGCCGTCACCGGTCGCCGGTGGCCGCAAGGAAGGCGGCGGCGGGGCGTTTTCCTCTCGGGCCTCTCCCCTCAGTAGGCAGTAGGCTGCCCTCCCCCCTGCCCGGATCCCGCCTCCTCGCCGTCGCCGGAGCCAACGGCTCCCCTCGCCGGCGGCGGATCCGGCAGCCTGGTGGCCGGATCTGGCGTCTCTCAGCCCAGATCTGCGGGGGGAGTGGCGGCGGGCGACCTGGGGCGTGTCGTCGTTGTGGAGGCTGGAGGCGCACTCCTAGGGCGCGAGCGCGTGGAGGCGGCCTCGGTCCCATCCAAGCGCCAGCGGGCCTCCAGCCCAGAGTACCACCTGCGCCGCCGCCGCGGGGCCGGTAGGCGCAGCGGCGGCCACCTGCGCCGCTTCCTCTGCCGCCGCGGCGGCGGCGGCGGGCCCGAGCCCGTGCGCCAGCAGGAGGACGATTTGAGGCCGCTCGTGGGCCGCGGCGGCCGCACGCTGCGGGGTCTTTTCGTCGCGTCGCCGGAGGAGGCGCGCTGTCGTGGCGGATGCGGCTGCGAAGACGGCGAGGAGGAGGATGACGAGGGGGCCATTTGTGCTAGCAGGGTGGCTCTTGGTGTCCACGGCGGCGGCGGCGGTGGGGGAGGGAGGAGGTTCGGGGCCGGTGGGCTGCGGAGCCTGTTGTTGCGGCGGAGCTGGGGGCCGGTGCTGGTGGCGATCCTGGAGTGCGAGGGCAGCGATGGAGCTCGGCGCCATCGAGGATTAATATCAGCAGCAGCAAAGAAATCAAGAACCCCAAGCGGACGCGGACCCGTGGCTCATGCCCCTGGATCTGCTCAGTGATGGCGCATAGGCGTCGCATGGTGGTTTCTACAGAGGCGGATTTTGCAAGAAGCAGCTCATCGTGGAGTTCAAGGGTGGCTATGCCATGGCCTTGAGGCGAGCAAGACCCCGGTGTGTTGGTGGCGGTCTAATTTGTGGCTGGGTAGTGCGTGGGGTGCTGTGGAGGTGCTGGCGAAAGCCTTGCCGGTGATCTTACCGGTCTCGACAACGATGACGCCTTCGGGCGCCATTTACCTTCCTGGAGGTGTTGTCATGGCACTCCATAGCCCTCATGTTTGCTGATCTCCAGGTGAAAACCTTGCCTCGGTGAGGCAGGCGGCGTCGGCGACCCTAGTCGCCTTCTTGAAGGCGTCGCCTCGGAGGTCCTTATTCACGCTAAGTAGACCGAAGTTGGGATGGCACAGTCGGATGGGGTTAGAGACTTGATTGAAAGCAAGGATGGAGAAGAAGTTCTGAAGCTTAGTCTTTCTAGCTTTTTTTCATAGTCCTTAAGCGCTCTTCTTTGTTGTTTTTTGCTCCTCAGTTTTGAGGTTTTGAGCCTAAGAGCTCGTGTAACCTTGGCTGCGTGTAACCTTGGCTGCGTATATCCCTCGTGGATATAGAGGCCGGATTTTATATCCTTTATCTAAAAAAAGATAACGAATGAATAGAACAACTTGCTGGAATCTCGCCGGGCAGCCGCGTGCCATGACGTGTACTTTGAACCAGTCACTGACCGGATGTACAAAGTGTTTCTTTGAAACTTTAAATGTACTAAGTTAATACCTAAATCATCCCCTACTACTTCCGGAGGAGTTCGCGCGAGGAGACGCGGCCCACGTCATCCCCAGCGCTCCGTCGGCCGGCGTGTGGCGTCACAATTTTCGTATGGCCGGGGAGCCGATTTCCCTGTATTTTTCAAAAATTACGTAAAGATCCTTTTTCCTCTCGAAAAGGTCCCTGCCAGTTTTGTTTTTTTAAAAACACCCCTTCACTTCACCAAAATTTCGTATCCTTTGCAGGATAGCGCCCCGCGGTTTTCTAAATTATGTACGGGTCCTCGTTTAGTTACGTACAGTCCCTCGATTTTTTACGAAAAAGACCTTTGTCTTTTCCGACAACACGTATGTCTCCTCGATTTTTTTAAAAAACTCCTCACGAATTTTCGCCTCTTCTATTTCGGTCAACACGGTAGCTGGCGTGGCGTCGCGCCACGCCTACGTGGCTAGTACTCCGTCCATTATTCCCCACGGAGTGCCCGCGCGGAGGTTCGCCCACGTCACCCCGCCCGCGCGCTCCGGCCGGCGCGTGGCGGGGGAATCTGCGTACGGTCGGGAGACCCATTTTCCCTCCGCTTTCCCGAAATTACGAAAAGGTCCTTGGTTCTCGTGAAAAAGGTCCCTGCCAGTTTTTTAAAACACTTTTTTTTCAAAAACACCCCTCCACTTCACCGAAATTTTGTATACTTTGCAGTATAGCGCCCCGCGGTTTTCTAAATTACGTACAGGTCCTTGTTTAATTACGTACAGGTTCGCGCTTTTTTACGAAAAAGGCCTTTGGCTTTTTCGAAAATACACATGTGCCCTCGATTTTTTTAAAAAAAGTCCTCACGAATTATCGCCCCTTTTACTTCGGTACACACGGTGACTGGCGCGGCGTGACGCCGCGCTTATGAGGCTAGTGAGAGATTATAGCAGGGGGAAACGCTGCGCGGGGAGGGCCTCCACGTCGGCCGCGCGCGTGCTTCGCCCGCCGCGTAGCCGAGCGATTCTTCGTACGGTCGGGGGAGCCATTTTGCGAAAAAAAACCCCTCTGTTTTCCCAAAATTACGTAAAGGTCCTTGGTTCTCGCGAAAAGGTCCCTGCCAAGTTTTTTAAAACGTTTTTTTGCGAAAACACCCCTCCACTTCACCGAAATTTTATGTACTTTGCAGGATAGCGCCCTGCGTTTTCTAAATTACGTACAGGTCCTCGTTTAGTTACGTACGGGTCCTCGCTTTTTTACGAAAAAAACCTTTGGCTTTTTCAAAAATACACATGTGCCCTTGATTTTTTTTAAAAAAAGTCCTCACGAATTATCGTCTCTTTTACTTCGGTACACACGGTGGCTGGCGTGGCGTGGTGCCGCGCCTATGAGGCTAGTATAAATTACAAATAGAGGTACATTAGGCGCCACATCTAGAGTGTCTCGTACACGCACAACTCAAGGATGGAGAATTAGTAATATATTAGTAATAAACTATTTTGGCCCCACTCATTTGTGCTTAGGCTTCTGTCTTTCGTCTTATTTTTTACTATTTCTAAATTTCATCTTTTTCTGATTTTTTAGATTGTTTGAGCTTTTTGTGGGTTCTTTTTCTATATTCGTTTGTATTATACGTGCTAGGTTAACCTATTTTTTCTATTTCTATTTTTTTAAATTTAATTATGCCAAATAAGTTATCATCAGCTATAGTATAATTTCAGTCAGTTACAGTGAAAATTCAGCCTAACTGAGCATCGCCAAAGTTTGTCCCACTTACCCACTTAGAGGGAGTATATGTCCTATATGAAAGTAGTATGTTTACAGAAGTATATACCACTTATAGTTTACGGAATGAAAAAAGGTTTCTAAGAGATTACTAGAAGACACCTGACAAATAACAGGCAATCCATAATGCTCTTGATAGTTCATGTATGTGCTTGATCGGCTTCAGTAAGCGATCACTTGCCAGCCACATACTGCCTGCCTTGCCATAGAGCTGATGCCACAGTCACAGGCATAGTAAATAAAATCCGATAAGCAATAGAAATATTAGGATAACAATCTGCTTCTTTGACAAACTCAAAGATCTCCATAGCAAACTTTGGTTTATCTGATAAAATCAATTGCATAACACTTAACTCAGAAATTAGATCATTTAACTCAACATCAGATGAACCATTTAGAGAGAAAGTTTCTGCAAATTTTATACAACATTCTTTTAATTCAGTTCGATCTAATGACTTCAATGTTGTTGAACTCATTAAAAATCCAAATATACTTCCGAATGTTTGGAGTTCTTGAAATCTACTTTTCAATTAATTGATTGCCATATCAACCATAACAAAAAAATTAATTAACTATATATATAGGGGATTAGAAGCCCTGACCGCCCCGTTCCCCTCAGGGCCGGGCCTGCGAATACTTTGAAAGTGGTATGGAGTACTAAAAAAAAGGCCGCACGGCACATGCGGCAGCCACCGACCGAAGGAATCCCAGTGGGGCCCAACCGACGCGGATCGAATGATTAAAAGGTCGATGATGATGTGGCCCGCACTGAGATCCCAGTGGGGCCCAACCGACGCGGATGGAATGATTAAAAGGTCGATGAATGATGTGGCCCGCACTGAGGTGCCGGCGCATGTGTTCCTCACTTCTTCGAATTTTCGGGGAGGATGCCGAACCAATCCTGCTCGCATGTGCGCGCACTTGAGGTGTTGTTCAGTGGAACGCTTTTCCTTAAGTCAAAAGTTGGCACTTTTTGCTTTGATGATAGTATCTAACTTTTAAATAGAGTATTTTTTATCTACATAATAAAAGCCTAACATCTATATAAATGAAATCGCAAGTGAGTATCTATCTCTCTGTAATCTGTACTATAAACAGCCAAAATTCAAAATTTTCAACCAAAAACCATAAGTCACAGCCGAAAAAACAGGCCACAATTGGTCCGGTTATTATTTTTTTTGTTTTTGGTTTTTTTTCAAAAGCTAAAATAAATAAAGTAGTTTTTTCGAGCGTTTTTCAAAGTCGCTTCTCTGGATGATTTCTTGAGTTTAAAATCGTGTACGTCACCCATATCGATGTCTCCATCGTCCACTGTTGTCTTAAAAAATACGACCAAAAGCTATCAGTCTATGTTCTTTTTGGCCGCAGCTTGTGGCTTTTAGGCTGTTCGTATGAGAGATTATAGAGTAACAGAAATTCACGTGCGGTTTTTGCCGATATAAATGAAGTCAGTAAAGTATGTACTATAATTAACTAGTATATCTTATTTTGAAAAAATACTCTGTTTAAAAGTTAGTTACTATAAAAAAAACCAAAAAACAGTTTTTAGAAACTAAAAAGAACAGGACTAAGCCTAAAAAAATAGTGTCATTAGCTTTGCTAGTGTGAAATGTTTCTTCCGCCGTCACCTCGCGTTCACACGGAGCATTCTCGACGCTGTGGAACACCAGGCATAAAATGGAGATCGAGAAAAGAGCTACTTCATCTCATTGTTGCATTATTCAGACTTGTCGGCTATATTCATTTTGGCTTTGCAGTGCTTTTTTATTTTTAACTTCTTTCAACAATTACTATTATTACTATTATAAAAGAATAAGTTAGTGGTTGTACGTCTATTCTCCTCCAACCGCTCTATTTCTTTAACTTCTCATCACTCTCCGCTTTTCAATCGCTCAGAGCAACCCCTTTTCATAGCATGATTTTCTATACATTCAATAAATTTCGTTGTAACATACGAACATGTAACTAATTTATTAGACTAATAAATCATAGTTAAATGTTATAAACTATAGTTTAAAAGAACACTCGCTTTATGTAGCAATTAATGGAAACTGTTGTTGCGCCAGGAGGGTCGGTTCCTGGTGGAGCGGCAGGGGTGTTCTGCGCTCAATGTCGACGATCGAGCAATGGAGGCATCTGCTTGCGCAAGCAGCAATTTACGTAACTGGAGTCATTTTGATGCAGATGGAAATTGACGAAAGGAGCCTGTTTGTCTCTAACTTTATGTTGTTAGTCATGCCAAAAACTCTTGTTCAGATAACTGGAGCCCTCCTTGTTCTGGACAAGGAAGAAACTAGATGTGATTTCCATTAACTCATTCAGTCATGTCCACTAGTGTGGAAAAAGAAATGGTCCGAACATTAAGCAAAAGTATATAACATTCGAGCTTAACTAACAACACTGTGAATATATTAATTAGACATTCCTTCAAAAAAAATATAAATTAGACAAAAGTTCACTCGAAGAGTCTCAACAGTAAACTTAAAATTTCATGCATATGGAGGCACTCTATCCGGTTCATGGATGTGGCTTTCGACTGTTGACTGAAATTGCATGGGCTATTGATTTTTTCTAAATCATTCAATTAAAAATAAGTAAATAAAATAAAAATACTATTATATCTCCACAGGCAATAAAAAGTAAAAAAGTAAAAGCAAAAAACCAAAATTAAAAGCTGATGTACTGTAAGTAGTTTCTAACTTTTAGAAGCTAGAAGCCAAAAGTTGAAGTCACTTCGAACGGGGCTCGACAAGCTTAATAAAGAGTGCCACTCGCTTGTTAGAAACTGGAATCCGTCGCTTTTGGTTGTCCAAAAGTCCATATGTAGCTACCATTATCAAAACTTGAGTTCCTTCGGCATCTTGATAAAGCACCACATGGACCGATTATTGTTACTACCAAAATAAAAGCAGCACTACCTCCTGTCCGCCATAGCACTATAGCATGCTATTTAAAACAACGGAATGAACCATGAAAAAGTTAGCATTCATGCCTTCAACATACCTTAGTTGCATCATGTGTTCCTGCTTCAGCCATGCCAGCTAATATGTGTTAATAAAGGTCCCATTAGTCAAATAATTCCAATAAAGTACTAGGAAATACTAAACAGAAAAAATAGTGACACGAAAGCAGTGGTTGATTCAAGATTTCGTCGTGCCTCGGGCTGAACTCTAAAAGGCTAACAGCCTAGAAGTAACGTCAATTTATATCCACAAAACGACATAATAAAAGTATGTTGCAAATGCATTATTGGCATGAAACTTCAGCTCAATGCTTCAATATACAACATAATAAAAAAAAAGGCAAAAACAAGGATACAGTGATACCACAATATGATATTTTGCAAAAATAAGGATATGCCAATACAACAAATATATATGTATTTTAAAATTAAAAAATATAGACAAGCTACGAGAGAGTGAGAAACTGAGATTACCTTAATGAATGCTACATATTTCATTATTCCTTGCCTTCCTTAGTCTCATATGTCCATCCAAAGCCATGAGACTCTTCAAACTCATCAGAGTACTTGGATCCATACACCGATACACCAACAATTTATTTGGAACCTATGATGCACGGACACGGATACGTCGACACGACACCGATACAGGAATTTGCTGTTTTCCCAAAAATACCGATACGGCGACACGGCTATATATATTTAAATAATAAATAAATTATATATATATATATATATGTATTATTTTCTATGTTTCCACATGCTTATTAAACTGAAATAATGTAAATTATAAACTTGTAATTTGTAAAGTGTATGCTTCGACCTATTGTTGCTTGTGTTTTCCTCCTCTCTAGTACTAGAATTAGCGGCTTCCATTTTTCTAAAATGATGAAACAAGCAATCAAGCACAAGTTTGCTAAATGCCTAAATATATATTGCTGGCTTACTGCAGTTTGCGTCTCAACTCTAAATGCTAAAACAGAGAACCGGAGAGATGATACCTCGGTGGAGCGGGGACGCCGGCGACGCGCGGGAGAAAGCCGACGGGCGGCGGCGAGGTGCGGGAGCGGGTGGCGGGAGAAAGCCGACAGGCGGTGGCGCAAGCGGCCGATGCGGAGAAGGGGAGAAGCGTGAGCGTGCGAGCGCGATGGGAATGAGGCGCTCGGTATCCGAAGCGGGAGGTTAGGGTTAAGGCAACATCCGTGCGTGTGTTATGGGTTGACCTAGGCCGGCCGTGTCCTGGGCCATTCCTGGGCCGGCTGTGTCCAGGCTGTGTCCGACTCTTATATTTAGTGTCTCCGACACGTGTTGAGAATTTTAATAATTAAAATTAATTCTGAAATCAGTCGATACGTCGCCGACACGTGTCCAAGACGTGTCCGTGTCGTATCCATGTCCGACACGGTGTTGGACACGGATACGGCGGTTTTGACGCGTGTCTGTGCTACATAGTTTGGAACACACCCGCGTAGCACACATCTGTGATACAAACAAACAACAGTTCTTACTTCTTATGCATGCCCTTCTGACTTTAAATCAAGGTGACAGAAATTCAATATACATAACAAAAAAAAACTAACAAGCACATGCACATTTTAAGGCTAAGCATGGCACTGACTGCTAAAGTGCTAAGTGCTAAACAGTCCTTGTACATGAAATATTGGTGTGGAATGTTGAACACAGAAATAATTGGAAAACACAAATGTGACGAACTACAAGATATTGATAGCAAAATTCCGATAGTCTGTCACTGCAGTTGACACATTTCAGACAAGAGACAGTAAATGCAGAAAGACATGTCTCTCCTACTATTTGGTAAATTCTGCCACTGCACTTCTTGATTCGTTTGTGGCTACTTTTTATATCATTGTATTAATATCATGGCAATTGCCTTATGATGTAGTACAGGGTCATCAAACACATGGGCTCAGTTTTGATATTCATAATTATTTAAATTGTATATGCCAGGGCAATACTGAAATAGGCTACATTATGCTGGTGGCTGGTGCAGCATAAAACAGTATGCAACTTGTGCAGGGGGGTCATTGTGTTGTATACATCCAACCAACTTCCTCCACTAACACTGAACTAGAAACCACAAAACTTTGAGCAGTTGTCAGAACAACATTGTCAACATATGAACATATCTTCGCTTGACACCTACTCATAGTTCCAATTCTCACCTTATGATGGCCTTGTTAGGATGATCTCAGGCATTTGGCCCAACGGCCAAATGCCAACCCCTTGACCGCGCCCTGATCGGGGGCGCCCAGCCCAATAGGCTAGTGGGCCCCTGTCGCCAGCGCCATATAAACAGAGGTGGGGGCCGGGCGGCTCGCATCACGAGGTTGACCGTGCCGCCGTCACCCCACCGACAAAAACCCTAGACCCGATCTAAGAGGGGGCGCTCAAGCGACGGGAAGCACCACCGCCGTTCACCGCCGCCCGGGACACGCCGCCGAGGAGCCCCGCACCTCTTCCCCGACCGTCGCTGCCCGTGCGCAGACTCCACCGAGCGAACCCGCGATGGCCTCCTCCTCCTCCTCTGCATCAGACGGTCGGTACCCCCTCTCCCTCTCAGTGTAGCACTCAAGAACCCGAACGCAATAGAAAAGAACCCCGCTAGATCTAACCTAGGAGATCCTAAAGATCTAAACCTAACAATGGTATCAGAGCACCTAGGCGTAGATTTGAGATGGGGAAAAGAAAAGAAAGAAAGAGGGGAAGGAAGAACCCTAACCCTAACCCGAACCCTAACCCTAGAAAAGAAAAGACCGGGACTCACCTGGCCGTCGTCGCCGGGCCGCCGTCGTCGTCGCTGGCGTGCGGGAGATCGGCCGAGCCGTGGGCTCGCCGGCGCTCCACGTGCGGCCACCGTCGACGCACGGGACAGGGCGCCAACACGGAGCCGCTCGACGGCGGCGCTCTCCCTCTCAGGGGAGCGCGCACGCCGGCGAGAGGGCCCGCGGTGGCGCCATCTTCTTCTTCTCCGGCGGCGTGGACGTAGTCGCCACCGCCGCCGCCGCTGAGTTCGCTCGGGCGCGAGAGGAGAGGGAGAGAAGAGAATGGTTAGGGTTTTCCGGGGGCGTCCGCCGCGCGGGTTTTGATTGGGCGAAAACGACGCTCAGCTGTCGGATGGCGCTGGACGGCTGAGATCGCGCCGAGCCGCGCGGGCCTCTTTTGGCCCAGGCGAGCAGAGGAATTCCCGGCCCAGGCCCAGGTTGTGGCCGGGCGCAAGGGCGGCGCGACGTCCGCGCGCGTGGGCGCGTAAGGCGCGCGAGAGAGGCCGGCCGAGCGGGCCGCGCGTGAGAACGCGGGTGCGCGCGCGTGAGGCGCGGCCGAGTGGGCCGCCGCGTGCGTCAGGCCGCGGGCGCGCGCGTGAGGCGCGGCCGAGTGGGCTGCCGTGGGCCGCGGCCGCGCAGGCCGGGCCAAATGGCCGGTTTGCAAAGTAAAATCTAAAAAATTGATTTTTATTGTTTTTTTCAGAAGCATTTTTTAGTATATTTGATTGAAATTTGATCCAAATCTCTGTAAATTTTTGCACCAACGTGCATATTTTTTTCCAGAGATTAAATGTGTACAGTATAATGCTTCTGAATATTGAATTATTTTAGAATAATTACAGTTTCCGCTGCAAAAGTTAATGTTGATTGATTTTCATTATTAAATTCGAACCAACGGGAGAATTTAATTTTGGAAAAATAGAGATAAATCCCAGATAATTATGATATTGTTATTTTCTGACCAACGTTGATAATAACAATATTATAATGTTTTAATTGATGATTTTATGCATTATTTCTATTTCTGCCCAACGGTGATGTAGATTTAATGTATAGATATAATTGATTTAAATTGTATGTCGTATTTTTGACCAACGTTGGAAATAAGGCATATAATTTTCCTGTTATGTTCTCATTGTATATGAATTGTATTTTTCCAGGCGGATACAACTTGATGAGTTGTATCAGAGAGATCCCCACTCTCAAAGGAGATAATTATGGAGAGTGGAAGAAAAAGATAGACTTAGCGTTTATCTTGGCTGAGGTGGACTGGGTCCTCACTACAGCACGTCCCACTGAGCTTATGGCACCAGTGAGGAATCAAAATGAGGATGATACTGCTTGGCAGAAAAGACAGAGGGATCATGCTCCCTTACAGATGTCTTATGATCTTGATCATAAGAAATGGACCACAGCCAACAAGAAATGTATGGCTGTGATAAAGAACACGATTGAGCCTGCTATTGTGGGCTCAATCGCAGAGTGTGACACTGTCACAGAGTACCTTGAGAGAATAAAGAGTCAGTTTACTGGCTCTTCAAAGACTTATGCTACACAGCTGATTAAACAGCTTGTGACAGAGAGGTACTCTGGTGGTGGCAGTGGCATAAGAGAGCACATACTGCGGATGAGCAACTTGGCATCCAAGCTTAAACCAATGGATTTGGCTCTCAAAGATGAGTTCCTTATTCATTTGGTTTTTGCTTCCTTGCCCAAAGAGTTTGACACATTTGTTGTCAACTACAATATGCAGCCCGAGAAATGGGACTTGGAAAAATGCATAGCTATGTGTGTGCAAGAAGAGGAAAGAATTAAATCCTCACATGGTGGATCCATCAACTATGTGAAGGATAACAAGAAAAAGAACTTCAACAGTACCTCCTTCTCAAAGAACAAGGGAAAAGCCTCTGTCCATCAGCCTCAACAGAACAAATTTGCTGTAGACAAAGATCAGTGTCTTCACTGCAAGAAGACGGGACACTACAAGAAGAACTGTCCTGATTACTTAAAGATGATAATGGCAAAGAAAGGTGAGAACATTATTATCTTTATAAATGAATGCCTGTATGTGCAATATTCGAAATCCACTTGGTGGATTGACTCAGGAGCAACTGTTCATGTTGCTAATTCCTTACAGGGATTCCGTTCGACGAGGACTACGCAAAGAAACGAAAAATGCATTAAAGTTGCAAATGGAGTCCAAGCTGAAGTTGAAGCCGTTGGCGATCTTTCATTAGAGTTAGCTAATGGCTCCAATCTTTTACTTAGAGATGTCCTTTTTTGTTCCCTCTTTACAGAGGAATTTGATTAGTGTTTCAAATTTGGACAAAGATGGTTATGATTGTAATTTTGGAAATGGCAAGTGTGAAATAATGTTTAATAAAGAATGTGTTGGTCTTGCCATCTTACAGAATGAGCTTTATTTGTTATCATTATATGATGATGTGAATGTCGTGTGCGATAATGAGAACGTCGCGTGCGAGAAAGTGATTGAATCCTCGTCTACGAATGTGAACAGAAAACGAAAGAGAACTCTAGATGAGTCGTCGAAATTATGGCACTGTCGTTTAGGCCATATTTCGAGGGGGAGAATAGAAAGACTAGTTAAGAATGAAATTCTTCCTCTATTAGAGTTCTCAGACTTAGAACAATGCAGAGAATGCATTAAAGGAAAATATGTAAAGAAAATTAAGAAAGACGCTAAAAGAAGCACATGAGTTCTACAAATTATTCACACAGACATTTGTGGTCCTTTTCCTGTGAAAAGTGTGTATGGTTATGACTCATTCATAACATTCACGGATGATTACTCCCGTTATGGATATATTTATCCAATCAAAGAAAGAAATGAAGCCTTGGATAAATTCAAGATATTTAAGGCCGAAGTTGAAAACCAACACGATTTAAAGATTAAGATAGTCCGATTTGACCGTGGGGGGAGTACTACGGTCGACATACCCCATATGGACAAGTTCCTGGACCTTTTGCAAGGTTTTCACAGGAAAATGGCATAGTGGCCCAGTATTCTACACCGGGTGAATCTCAGCAAAATGGAGTAGCTGAAAGACGCAACCGTACCCTGATGGATATGGTGCGAAGCATGATGAGCTATTCCACACTGCCATTGAGTTTATGGATGGAGGCGTTGAAAACCGCCATTCATATTCTCAACAGAGTGCCTAGTAAGTCGGTGCCCAAAACACCGTACGAATTGTGGACAGAAAGAGTTCCCTCACTAAACCACTTATGTGTGTGGGGGAGTCCTGCTGAGGCTAAAGTTTTTAACCCAAACCTTGGGAAGCTTGATCCCAAAACAGTAAGTTGCCATTTCATTGGCTACCCTGAAAAGTCAAAAGGTTTTCGTTTCTACTGTCCAGACAGATATACAAAGTTTGTAGAAACGAGACACGCTGTCTTCTTAGAGGATGAAATGATGAGGGGGAGCATGGTAGCTCGTGAGATTGACCTTGAAGAGAAGCGGGCATATGCGCCCACTCCGATGATTCAAGAGCCATTCTTCACACTACCTGCTGTCGCTGCACCGACGGTGCAAGACACTGTGGTGCCAGCACCTGTTATTGTTCCTCCTGTGGCAACAATGAATGATAATGAGGAACCTGTTCTTCAGGATCCTATAGAACCTATTGTCACAGATGAGGGGGAGCAACAGCAGCCTCAAACAGAAGATGTACCAAATGAGGAGGCCCCGAGGAGGTCTCAAAGAGTAAGAAGATCAGCTATCTCTGATGATTATCAGATTTATCATACAAAGGAATTTCAAATGGAGGATGATCCCACCTCATTTGAAGAAGCCATGAGAAGCGAAAATTCCTCAAAATGGCTTGAGGCCATGGAAGAGGAAATGAGGTCCATGAAGACTAATAAAGTCTGGGACTTGAAAATTATTCCTAAAGGAGCCAAAACAGTAGGCTGTAAATGGGTCTACAAGACAAAACTTGACTCCCAAGGGAATATAGAAAGATACAAAGCGCGACTTGTGGCAAAAGGCTTTACGCAAAGAGAAGGGATTGATTACAATAAGACTTTTTCTCCAGTCTCATGTAAAGATTCCTTCAGAATCATAATGGCATTAGTAGCACATTATGATTTAGAGTTACATCAGAAGGATGTAAAGACGACATTTCTTAATGGGGATTTGGAGGAAAATTTTTACATGGCACAACGAAAGGTTTTGTCGTGGAAGGAAATGAAAGAATGGGATGCCGCCTAAAGAAATCGATTTATGGGTTAAAGCAAGCTTCAAG
Organism: Dendrocalamus latiflorus; assembly: GCA_017311315.1. Taxonomy (NCBI): domain Eukaryota; kingdom Viridiplantae; phylum Streptophyta; class Magnoliopsida; order Poales; family Poaceae; genus Dendrocalamus; species Dendrocalamus latiflorus. The sequence goes on from CM029641.1 coordinate 28,835,116, forward strand.
ACAGTGGTACTTGAAGTTTGACAGTACAATAAGAAAATTTGGGTTTAAAGAGAATGTAGAGGACAACTGTGTTTATGCAAAGTTTAAAGATGGGAAGTTTATCTTCCTAATCCTATATGTGGATGATATCCTACTGGCTAGTAGTGATGTCAGTCTGCTACTGGAGACAAAGAAGTTTTTGTCCTCAAATTTTGATATGAAAGATCTTGGTGAAGCTTCGTTCGTTCTAGGGATCGAAATTCACCGGGATAGAAACAAGGGGATATTGGGACTGTCACAAAAGGCATACATAGAGAAAGTCTTAAAGAAATTTGGTATGCATAAAAGTAGTCCTTCACCTGCACCTATAGTCAAGGGCGACAGATATGGAGATTTTCAATGCCCCAGGAACCAGTATGAGATCGATCAAATGAAAGCGGTTCCATATGCTTCAGCTGTCGGAAGCTTACAGTATGCTCAAGTGTGCACACGCCCTGACTTAGCATTTGTTACCGGGTTACTTGGCATATTCCAGAGCAATCCTGGAATAGAACATTGGAAATTGATAAAGAAAGTCTTGCGTTATTTGCAAGGAACAAAAGACCTCATGATGACATACAGAAGATCAGATTCACTCCATATAGTGGGGTATACAGACTCTGATTATGCGGGAGATGATAGAAAGTCTACATCCGGATATGTATTCACTCTCGCTGGAGGAGCTATATTGTGGAAAAGCTCAAAGCAAACCGTCACTACATCGTCCACAATGTATGCCGAGTTTGTAGCATGTTATGAGGCTACGGGGCGGGTGAACTGGCTAAAGAAGTTCATACCCGGTTTAAAAGTGGTTGACGACATCAATAGACCACTTAAGTTGTACTGCGATAATGAACCGCAGTAATGTATGCCCACAACAATAAGTCAAGTGGTGCTGCCAAACACATTGACATAAAGTACTATGTTGTGAAAGATAAAGTTCGGGATCAAATTATAAGTCTTGAGCACATAAGTACCGCAAAGATGTTAGCGGATCCGCTTACTAAAGGCTTACCACCCAACGTGTTCAGAGAACATGTAGCCGGTATGGGTTTAAGGGAAAGCCTATGATTCCTGGACTAAAAGATGGCCCAAAAAGATTAAAGTAACTATTTCAGAACAGAGAGGTGTATTGTAACTGTTGAATCTATCGTCGATTGACCGTGACGATGAGACCTGTTCTATGCACTAATCTTTGATGGAATGTGTAAAGACAAAAGTAATTAAAGATAAAGCATAGATTGAGATCAAGGGGGAGAATGTTAGGATGATCTCAGGCATTTGGCCCAACGGCCAAATGCCAACCCCTTGACCGCGCCCTGATCGGGGGCGCCCAGCCCAATAGGCTGGTGGGCCCCTGTCGCCAGCGCCATATAAACAGAGGTGGGGGCCGGGCGGCTCGCATCACGAGGTTGACCGTGCCGCCGCCACCCCACCGACAAAAACCCTAGACCCGATCTAAGAGGGGGCGCTCAAGCGACGGGAAGCACCACCGCCGTTCACCGCCGCCAGGGAGACGCCGCCGCCCGGGACACGCTGCCGAGGAGCCCCGCACCTCTTCCCCGACCGTCGCTGCCCGTGTGTAGACTCCACCGAGCGAACCCGCGATGGCCTCCTCCTCCTCCTCTGCATCGGACGGTTGGTACCCCCTCTCCCTCTCAGTGTAGCACTCAAGAACCCGAACGCAATAGAAAAGAACCCCGCTAGATCTAACCTAGGAGATCCTAAAGATCTAAACCTAACAGGCCTGACAATTAAGGCTCTCGTTTCTGAATTAGAAGTCAAAGCAAAGCCATGTGCAAGTGAAACTGTTCATTTTAAGTTATCTGATAGTGTCATTCTTGGTCATGAGGTCTTGTGCTTTGATATTTGAGTAAAAATTAAAAGTTAAACTAGAGTATTTCAAAACATAAAATTTAGGTCAAGCAGTGACAAATAGCACGCCCAGGAGTTAGAAGGGGAGGAGGCGAGAAGAGGAGGCGTACCTTTCTCCGGCGAACGGCGCGACGACTGTGTTCCTCTGCCATAGAGAACCTTGGAGAGTTGGAGTAATGGAGTTGCAGCCTGGAGCAGTGGAGGCTTGGAGCTGGAGGCGCTGCTCGGCGGCCGCGTCGTGTGGCCGTGGCGTGGAATCGTGGATATGCTCTCAAGTCTAGGGTTCACATAAGATCAGGACTTCCGTGGGAGACATTGCCAGATTGCCTCATTGGCTAATTGGGCTGTGGTGAAGCCGTGAGAATGAGGTTGGCTACCATGAGAATGAGGCTGGACAGCCATGAGAATGATTTCACTTTGGCCTGTCACCTCAGGCTGGGCTCTGAAGTTCCAGGCTAGGCCACTACACTGTGATTTTTTTTTTGGCCTACGTAAAAAAAATTTGCACTACTTATTTCACTGGGCCTCTGGCTACAGCCTACCTCGCCCGAGGCCCAGATCTGCCCCTGCATGAAAGCAAAAGTAAAGAGTACAATTACCAGTGTTTTGCTGCCTCATGATAAACTGGGAAGGAGTTGATCTAGATAGGTTCTGGACTTCATGACAAATTGAATCAAGCTGTGTCATAGCATCTTTAAGATTCTTATTGACCTGAATAAAAGAGAGGAGATAATCGCAATGATTTCTACCATGTGGGTTTATCAATTACATTGAAAATCACAAACTATTAACAAGTTAGAATTCTAAAAGCATTCAATCTATTGAAATTTTAATCACTATTATTAAGGAAAAAGTAGTCTACTAACAACATATGCAGCAATAATAGTATTATGTGTGAAACTGTAACTAGCAACTATTCTGTGACTGGTCATCACCAATTGTGTTAACAGCTCATGGTGAGTTTCCTTTGCTTACAAATATGAACTATCGAAATTTTTTGTACAAATAAAGTTACAAGAATAGCGTGGGTGATTATGGGCCAATTAGCATAATGCATAGTTCTGCCAAGGTCATGTCCAAACTGCTGGCTAACCATCTCACATGCTGTGCATCAATCGATTTGTTTCAAGAAACCAAAGCGCTTTCATATAAAGGAGGCCAATCCAGGATAATTTCCTATACACCCAAAACCCACTATCATTGCTCAAAAGTTTTAGGGGTCGGTGCAAGAGGAAAGACTAAGCCGATATGTATCATTTGAGGGGTTAGGGTTGGGAATTATTGGTGTGGATCAAGGTTGTCATAACGCTTCGGCAAGTCGCGGTGAGACCGGGGCATCTGGACGCTTAGTCGACTAGGCGTCCGTCATAGCGACAATTAGACGATAATAGTTAAACGATAAATAATATCTTATATGACCAAAAATTAAATAACCATACAACATAATAGCACAAATTATCCAAATAACCATGTCTCAGGCAGTCCTAATCAGAAGAAATCCATTGAGGGAGGGGTCTATTATGCCTCCTTTTAACCCTAGCCGCCAGCCAGCCCAAGCCTGCATCCCGCATTTGCTTCTCCTCCCAACCCCAAATCCTCTCCACCACCGAGAGTGCCGGTGAGGCTGGGCCGGCTCGTCGCCGTGCCACCTCATCACCACCGACCATTGCATCTCCTCCCTCTGCTCTCCCTCCGCACCAGCTCCCTCATTACCACTGACCACCACCCCATAGCAGAGCCGCCATCTCCATACCGCCAGCGCCAGCACCACCTCACTAACGCCCAAGTACCTCTCCTCCGCCAACCCCGCCCCCGACGCCTACCTCTTCTTTCCTACCTTCCCGCTGCCTCCCCCCTCCTCCCCCTCTGGAGACGGCGGCCTCCACACCCTCGTCACCCCCACCATGCGAGGCTCCGCTCGGGCGCCACGGCCGCCTCTTCCGTAGCCCACCATCGCGCTGACGACGAGGAGGGCTGCCACGTAACTCCTTAGCCTTGGGTGACAAGCCTCGATGTCCCCCTCCAGCCGCCAGGACAACTTGGCGTCGCCTAGGCGATGCCATGACAACCATGGTGTGGATATATGTCAGAAATATATATGTATCCAATACCTATCTCGATACTGATACGACAATTTTTAGAAGTACTAGCATATGTAGCACAAAACAAAGGAACCAACCCTCATGCTCAAGCTGGATACTTTAAGAGCTTTTGACTTTGCAGTTTGGGAATATTTGGTTGAGATCCTCACGGCAAGAAGATTTGGACAAAGACAGACCAACTGTATACCATTGATCTTAACCTTCTCATCTAGGATCGTTCTCAATGATTGCCCAGTAAGGTCAACTCCCCACCAATGTAGACTCGGACTAGGCAGCCCCATTTCCCTGTTGCCATTGATACTGGCCATACACCTTTTGCAGAGAGTACGAGAAATAATGTCTGGTCAACAAATACTATCGGGAATGAAGAATAAAACAGCAAAACTTTGGACATCCTTGTATGCCAATGCAAAGACATCAAGACATCTGGGCTAGTAACCAATTTGCAAAAGACTGTGGTATTTTCCATCAGATGAGAAGAGGTACACCTTGAGGAAGTGCCCAGTCCCTTTATGAAAATACAAGTCTTTCCCCTGTTGATACCTTCGATAGCCCCTATCACTCAAAAAACTTGGGAAAATGGATGTATTCAGCTCAAATAAAACTTATCACCTTACAGTCTTCCCGCTGAAGAAACGGGCACTTAAAAGGATAGGTAACGTATGAAGAAGCTTCTTGTGGAAGGGCAGTAAAGAAGCAAATGGTGGCCATTGCCTAGTCAAATGGGAAAAGGTAACCAGGCAAAAAGCTCTGTGTGGACTTCTGTCTTGAACCTAAACAAGTTTAGTATACCACTACAATTACGCTGTTGTGTTATGAATGAGTGCACAAAAGCCATGACTGGTACCAGAGTAGTAGAGTACCATGCGACAACATTGACAGACAACTGGACAGTAGTGTCCTCTGCTATGCAGTCTGCTAAGAAAACATTTTAGCTGTATATCCCTAAAACTCAGGGCTGGTCCTAACATAAGGTGGGCCTAAAGCAGAGTAGATAAAAGAAATGGAAATGCTAAGTATACATGTGGTAGACATGGCACTCGGAGGCACATTACATTGGAATGCATATGGTTTTGTGGTTGTATCTAAATAACAAAGTAAAGTGACCATGGTACATGTGTTTATATTTGTGCGCATTACCAGTACTTTTCAGATTTCACATGATCCACGAGTCATCCTACAAGTGGAACTAGGGAGAGGTTAGGAAATTGTGAAAGTGAAAAGGTAAAAAAAACTTCTTGCAGCTAAAAGTGTTTGTGCATTACCAATTCTCATAATAAAATTAGCTATCAAACATTTTTGAAAGCCTGACCACTGACTATTAATTACATACCATGATATCTTATCATTAATACTTTATTGTTGAATGTTGGATTCCTCTACATGCAAGCAGCAAAAATTGCAGAAGCAACAATTTTATGTATGATTATGGTTACAATAATCAATCGGTTTCTAGAATCGCCGAAGAGTTGTACAGAACTTTGGTTAGTAATACTCGCCATAGCTGGCTGATTAATAGGGAAACAGATGATACCCGCCAGATGTTCAGGTACATATTCAATTAGTCTGATTGGAAAGAAGATTGTGTCAGAAATAAAATGTATGTAAATTTGAAAGGAAATAGTGGGACTAGACATTCGATCGCATAGCCTAGTTGGCTAAGTGCTAAGGAGACAGATTGCCCTTAGAGATAAGTGTGTTATCATAAGATGGAACTGACGATGTTCATTAGAAAAGCTGGCATCAATCTATTTTCGTCTTTTATTTGCTCGAGTTTACCAATTTATACATGGTTCTAACTAAGATTAGTAGATCAATTGTGACACCTATTCAACGCTACAACTGAACTAATAGATGACCTTAGAAACTCAAGCAATGCTTGCATTGCCAATTACTCTGAAGAATTATGAACATTGTGCAAAACAAATTTGGCTTACAGCTTGATTGTACAAATAAAGAAACAATGAAAATGCCATGTGTACTGCCAAAGGGAAGTTTCATCTGCCAGTGGGGTTGGGGTAACTCACCCTCCCCCCACGCACCACCACACACCTCACTCATCTGCCAGAAGAAGGAAACATTTTTAGGACTACTGTGGGGCTAAAACCCCACCTGCCATGAACAAGAAAACTATGATCAGCTCTGGGTTGTGAAAAGAAATTCGGTTTACCCATCTTATGGAATTAGACCAACGCATACACATCCTACCACATATATGAACAACTAACCATCATGCTGTGATCTCATGAACTCAAATCATCCGCCAAGATTGGTTTGATGGAACAATTGATTTTTCACATAGTGTTTCACTAATTCAAAGAACAAATATTCATAATTAGAGCCTAAGAAAAACAATTCAGCCCAATTGTACACACTGGATCACACGTTGCTTCACATGGCACTAACGAGCAAATATATACGCACAAGAATCAACTCACACAATTGTTTTCACACGGCATTAATAAGCTAAGATACGAGCAAGAACCAGCACGTTACCTTCTTTGCTGCAGTTTGCTCCAGAATGTCGTCCATCTGCCGGCGGAACAACATGTGGTGCCCAACCGCTTTCCCGGTCATCCTCCCTGCCACCCTTGCGATCTTCATCATGTCACCAGGCTCTGAGAAGAACAAATAAATCAGATTAAACCAAAAATAATTACTTCCTAACATGTCCAATCTCATCACAAATTGAAGAGAGACTTTCCCAAAAATCCCTTCTTTTCTCAGAAATCAGCTACGGGTACAACCCAATTCAATATTGTGAGCAAGGCAAGGAACGAGATTAATTAAACGACGGCAAGAATGAAATAGAGATGCGGCGGCTGTGATCTTACTCATCATGACGGAGCAGGCCCCGAGGAGTTTTTTGCTATTATGATACCCTCTAAGTTGGGTTTCGACGAAACGGTACTTATACCGTGGGCTTCTCCCAAATAGTACCCTTGTTGTTAACACCTCTCCAAAATAGTATTCTCAGGGATTTAAACTAATTTTCATTTGATTTTTGCATTTTAACTCTTTCATATGACTAAACTGCCCCTGCTCATTTTGTTTCTTCCAGTTCCAGTAGCACGAACGAACTCTTCCATTTCTTTTTGTGGGAGTACAAATTCGAAAATTGGGAGAGTACAAATTCGAAAATCAAATTATTTGAGTTAAAATCCCTGAGAATACTATTTGAGAGAAGTCTTAAGTACAAGAGTACTATTTTAGAGAAGCCCACGACGTAGATATCGTTTCGTCGAAATCCAACTTAGATGGTACCATAATAGCAAAAAACTCGGCCCCGGGCCGAGGATGACCAGCAACTGGCCGGTGGAGACCCCCAGCATCTTGCCCCCGAATCAGCGACCGCCGCAAGAGAGAAAGAAGACCTCACCCACCAAAGCCCCCGCCGCCTTTCCTGCTCCAAGATCCCAGCGAAGTCGGCCGGTGACCGCCGATGGTGGTAAGAACAACAGACCACCCGCGCGGTGGGAATAAGGCTCAAAGGCCCCACCTTTCTTGGAGAGACGGTCGCGGCGGAACTCCGCCACCTAAGGGCAGTGGCATCTAATTTCTATGTTTGCTATAAACAATACTAAATACATATTCTATACTAAATTATTTCTAAGTTATTTATAATAAATTATCTGTAAAATATAAACAATATTAATACAATAACACGAAAGATGTTTATAATAGGCTATTTATAAATAACATTAATATAATGACACTGTTGTAGGGGTGGTCCTCACCTAAACCCAGCCGGCTGTTAGAAGGTTGTAAAACCAAAAAATAGGACATATATAATGACATAAGTGCCCTTGACATGATACTTGGGTGTAAGAATATAATTGTAAAATACTCCCTATTTGAATATATATATAAAGCTGTCTAGGGCATAGGGAAACTCCTAAGCATTGTTCACCTAACATCTCCACTACACTCACACATTACTATTGGGTTTGTAACCACAACAGACACAAATATTTTCTTATATTTTGACCATCTGTAGATTTACAATAGACCTTTTTCTCTTTCCCTTTCATCCACCTTAATAAAATTTCTACATAAAATTTTTTAGAGATAATTTATATCAGCTTATTATACATGTCAAGGCCCACGTAGGCAACATCACGTGTCCGTACTTCCGATTTCTTTACCTTCACCGACTGCTCCTCCTCGGCCCTCCAAGCGGAGGCATGCGCCGTTGCTCCGGCGCCGTCGCGATGCTGTCCCCGTGGCCGACGAGGACCCTGCTGATTTCCTCTTCCACGCCTCCTCCCCTCTCACGTGTCGTCAGTTGCTCTGCCAAGCGCCGCCACATCGCTACGCCCTCCGAGCACCACCTCTACAAGATTCGCCTCTCCCCACTCCGACCCATCCTGATCCTCTCCCCCTCAGCAGGTCGCCAGGTCCGTACCAATACCATGTGCAGAATGCTCAATTGCACAGGGCCCCCAAAAGTTAAGGGTCCTCAATTTTCATTCGATCTTTGGTTACTGCTTGTTAATATCTCAATAAAATTATTCTTCTATATTTAATATCTCTACTAGATAATCTTATTGGTGGCGATGAATCAATCTTCTATATTTAATATCTCTACGGAGTTCATTTTGGACGAAGGAGGTGAGGGAGCTGGCCTACCACGTCGAGGACAACATAGACGAGTTCGTGCAACACGTTGATCAGTGACCAGGATTAAAATGTGGATGGATTTAAACTAAAAAACTAAGCTAAATTAACTAACATACTATTTTAATTCTCTTGTGTAATTCAAATTTATACATAAATGAAAAAACAAAGATAGCGGATGGAATAAACAACAAGGCCTGTATAAAACAGCATATGACCAGAGCGGGCAAGTGTGCCCCCCTACAGTCTGAATGCTACGGTAATACCGCATACCAGTCTAATCGACAACTGTCCAGCTGTTAGACCAGTTTATCTAAAAATTTCTAGAACTGATCTGGATAACATACAATTTTGTATTTACTCATTCCACAAAAATTATAACAATTCATCATAACACTAGTGAATTTTCTCACGTGGTTTCTTCAGAACGCGAAATCACCAAAATGAATAAGCACACGTCATTCCAATAGCACATGGCGTGGCGGTGTCTATCTTGCTATCACCTTCAGCTTCTACCACCTTTCCCTACTTTCTAGACTCCTCCCCATTCCTTCACCGAACAATCCACTCTCCTCCTTTATAAACTCCCCCACCATGTCTCGATCTCTAATCACATAGGCAGCAAGAACTCCGTAGCCATAGAGACAGGTTAATTCAGCACCAACTCAATCAACTAACTGGAGAAAGTTACCATCAACAGGTAAGAACAAGGCAAGATGATGCACATGCACATGACGCATCGCAACGAGGAGGGCAAGAAGGTGGTGGAGAAGGTACCCAAGTCCGGCCGCGGCGGCAAGTACACCTAGGAGGGCCCCCGGCCCCGACAGCCTCGTTAAGAGCAAGCTTGAGCCCGTCCTGCTAGCCATCAACCGCAATGACCCCAACTACAAGGAGGAGGGTGACGGCGGAGGTCGTGATGATGAGACGTGGAGGGGCTCGTGGTTGTGGAGGAGGAGGTTGACTTGGACCGAGTGGGGGCTCTGGCCACCAGAGGGTAAGCTAGAGCCTGATGAATGCCCTCTCGGTGACTTTGCCAGTGACGTCAATGTCCATGGCACCATTGCCGCTAACCATGGCTCGAGTAGCCTCATGGTTTTGGCGAGCTGCATTACGCGGCTCGCGAGCATGGCCTTGACGTGCCACCACCTCGCCAACGTGGTCAAGGGCCTAAAGGTCCCCATCATCTAGGTGAGCAAGCGGCAGTCGAGGTACAAGCTCGGGGAGGGCATATGGATGCTGGGTAGCCACATGGCCGCTGATGACACATGCACTCTCAAGGTGCTCTCAATCGTCGACTTTACCGCAGAGTTAGGGTGGTTCGGCTACTGAGCTTTCTCAGCCGTGTCCCAGAAGCTTGACATGAAGAAGCTCCTGAGGGACTTGCTTTCACAGGTTGCACAACATGAGGTTGACCGCATGGACTCTTGGGAGTGCTTACTAAGCAAAAGGTAATCGAGACGAAGGCCTATTTTTTTGAATTACGGTTTATAGTTATAGTTTATTAGTTTAATAAATAGTGATTTATAAAGAGAAACCAAAATCACTGAAAGACAAAAAAAAAACAGGGCAGTTTCTTTAGAAAACTTGCATTGCTAGCTATCCATACAACATGAAAAAGACCTGAGCAAATCTGATCAAGCCCACCCCGGCCTAAGCTCGGGTTTATCGCCGGGTCAATCTTGACAAGGTTGGCCACAACGTGGCCCACGGATCGCAGCCTGGCCCAGTTGGCCCTACCAGGTTGAGCAACCCGAAAGGAACCGGGCTAAGTGCTGGCCCAGCCTGACCCTGGCCCGGTAAATGCTCAGAACTTGTTTATGAATTATTCATAAGGGCCACAAAGGCATGATGTAGAATTTTTTTAACTAAGAGATCCCATGGCCTATGTATCAGCGAATTATACAAAGTTACAAACACTTCTGAGAGAAGGGGCTAGCTGCCATATATAGTGGGGAACTAATTGAAAGCCTAGGGGCTGCTCTCAATAAGCACTGACAGTGGGAAAATTGCACTTGACGATGGCAGAGGTATAAAAACTAGACTATCTGAAGAATTTGGGTCAAAGATTATGAACCAAACTAGACTTACTTGAACAATGAGATATTAGTATTCTTCAAATTCCACTGCAGGAACTGCTCTGCATGATGACAGTATCACCTGAAGGATGCAAACACTTGCGGCATAGTGCATACCTAGCCATTTGTCTTTGCTAGATTTGATATTAATATCGAATTATCGAGTACTCAAATCACCAAGTGATCTAAAGATTTATTCATTTTTAAGTGATAAAATAAATCACCTGATTTTTTTTGTTAGAGATAAGCCAAGTTTTTGTCCATTGGATCAACATCCAACAGCTGGCACACACATCTAACAACCACGGCCAAAAATTCGGCCTAATTGTCAAAAAAAATCAGGGGGCCTGATAATTAGCAAAAGCTAAAAAATATATAAAACAATTGTATATAAATGTATAGTGAATGGGAAAAAAAAAGTATCACCCCATATTGGTTTGCTTGGTATGTATGCATAATTTACTGCTCTAAAGATGGTAGCCCTCCATCCTCTGATATGTTAATCATTGGTTAATTTATTTCATACAGGTACTTTATCATAATTGATGATGTTTGGAGCAAATCGGCATGGGAAAAAGTGGGATGTGCTTTACCTGAGAACAACCACTACAGCAGGGTGCTAACAAGTAACAACTACACGAATTGAATCGGTTGCGAAGTCTTGTTGCTCTCATCCCTGTGATCGCATACATAGAATTGAACCTCAATGAATATGATGCCAAGACCTTATTTTTCAAGAGAATGTTTGGTCACAAGCATGGTTGCCCTCCACAGTTGATGGAAATTTCATATCAGATCTTGAAAAAATGTTGTGGTTCACCATTAGCTATAATCAGCATAGCTAGCTTACTAGCTAGTAAGACTGTTATGCTGAAGCAACAGTGGGAGGTCCTTATCTCTATAGGTTCTGCATTAGAAGAGAATCCTGATCTAGAAGGGTTGAAGCACATACTTTCTCTCAGTTACTATGCCCTCCCTTACTACCTAAAGACATGTTTGCTATACCTCAATCTGTATCCAGAGGACTTCAAGATTGAGAGGGATAGTCTGATTCAGCAATGGATCGTGGAAGGACTCATCGGCGAAGGAAGAGGTCTATGTGTGGAGGATGTCGCAGATAGCTACTTTAATAAGCTCATGCTTGTCGAGTTCATGATGTGATGCTTGAGCTTATAATATCAAAGGCAATTGAAGAGAATTTTGTGGATTTGGTTGGTACTCATCCAGTTGCATCATGTTAGACCACAAGGCAATGTTCGCCGACCATCTATCCAGTGTGATTCAGAGGTTATGAAAATACAAGGAGGAATGAACTTACGTCATGATAGATCACTAAACTCTTCTGTACAAGCTTACTTGTTACCTCCTTTATCTGAGTTTAGGGTCTTGCGAGTGTTCAATCTTGAGGGATGCAAGGGTTCAGTAAGAATCATCTGAAAGGATCAGCAGTTTGTTTCATTTGAAGTATTTGAGCATTCGACGAACATGGATTTCAAACATCCCACCACAAATAGGAGACCTGCAAACTTGGAGACATTAGATATAAGGGATACAAATATAGAAGATTTACCTGGAACAATTATTGAGCTCGTGAAATTGAAGTATATATTTAGTGGTGGCTATACATGGGGAAAGTAGAGCTACCTGATGGTATAGGGAGCATGGCATCCCTGAGAACCGTACCAGGTTTCGACATTTGTCGTAGTTCAATCAATGAATTGCAGGAGCTTGGTAATCTGAAATGTTTAAGGGAGCTTACAATCAACTGGACAGATTTCGGTTCTGGTGATACAAAGCACCAAGAGGCTATGTTGAGAACTCTTGGCAAACTGGGTACAAGCAACCTCCAATCTTTCGCAATTTGCAGTCGCAACTTCAGAAGATTCTTGGTCGCAGCCACCCAATCACCTTCAGAGGTTTCGACTATCTGCATACTACTCTCCCAGGAGTTCCAGGTGGATGGCATCACTCTGCAGGCTGCAAAACCTCATTGATTAACATTAACAATGAAGAACTAACAAATGAAGACATACTGATCCTTAGGTAGTTGCCTTCCCTACTTCCCCTCGACTTATGGTTGAAGTCACCAAAGAAGGACAAGATTGTTATTCACGGAATAGGATTCCCATACTTGAAAGAGTTGTTCTTCAGTTGTGAAGGAGCTTGCTTGATATTTGAATTAGCAGCTTTGCCAAAGCTCGAGAGGCTACAGATGACAAGTCCGTATAACAACAGCAAAATCACAAGGTCGCCACTTTCGCATTGAGCACCTTAGATCTCTCAAGCAAATTGACATCCAGTTTTTCTGTGCTGGTGCAAGTGCTTCTGATATCAGTGATGTTGAAGATGCAATCCATACTATGAAGTACCATCCTAGTAATCCTAGGATGAATATCCAAAAGTACGGTATGGAGTTGCATTTAGATGAGAGAGAAGAGAGCACACTCGCAAGACACAAATGTGGGAAAGGATAATGCTAGCAAAGAGGATATAAACCATACGAACAACAAGAGAAGAATAACAGAGATTGAAGACCATCACATCCCCAATGCACAATAATTTCTCGGAAGTACCAAAAAGGAAGACCCAAATGAGCCAGGGCTGATGTATTTATCCTTTCATAGAAATGTTTTTTACTATCTTTTTGTCGTTAAAAGCACGACAATTTGCCACCTGCTATAAAACCCTTAAACACATTATTTTGATGCCAAACCTTCAACAATTTGAAGAAAAATCAAACTTTGTTAAGTCACCCATTTATGAACAATGAGAAAATGGTTGGCAAACAACTAAACACAAATCTGTCTTCATGACAGAAATGAACAGCAGCAAGTGCACATTACAAATGGCATGAACACAAGATCATGCAGCCTAGAGATTGGAACTTACAGGTGACTGCTATGTACAGGCATGGATCACATCTTTACAAGCTAGTTTGGCACATTGACTCCTCAATTACTACCAATTCTCCTTCACAATCTTTGCTTTCTCAAATATGTACTTCCCTTCCTTGTACTTTTGTGTCTCCTCATAAGCTCTCTCATACTTCCAGCCCAATACCTCACGGCAATCACGGCAGTAGATATCAGCAACCGTGTGAAGCCCTGTCGCGAGTTGCCTATCCTCCCTCGGCCCCACAGCTACGTTCATGGCATGAGAAAACAGAAACGCACGGCCATTCCTCCCCTAGAATAGCCAAACGAGCAAGGGAGACGGTATCATCCTCCAAACACAACAAAAACCCAAGATGTATCTAACCCATAAGTTCTTCATCTAAATGAATCAAAACTGTTTGCGCTAGGAAAATAACTAGCCTCATGTCTATACAACATATAGCATCTCAAAATCCGAAAATTAGGTAACAGCCTCCCTTCTAGAGTAACTGTTGGTACAAATAGCTGAAACTATGTTATAGCAATCTTTGCACATTAATTACTCCACAGATAAGTATTAAACATAAGTAAAGAAACTCTGATGAAAATGTAAATTTGGGTGTTCATAGGAATGCACCAAAAACAAGGCTTGGATTGCTGAACCTCTTCAGTACTCAACTACTCACTGCAATCAAACCACTTGCGTTCTGATGAACAGGCTAATTATTAAGGTCATCCTTGTCTCCTCCCCAGTTGATGCCTGATGACAACTTCAGCATGCCATACCCAATCAATCCAACACTACTGGCGCAGCAGATCCCAACTGATTAAATTCGGTTTTGCTATTGCACAGGCGACTGAAATTTTTTCATGTCTCAGTCACCTGAAATTGTACTCTCAATGAACTAAAATTGCAGTCCCCTCCAAAAAAACAACTGCAACTTTAGGTGATTCAGAGTGCAATTTCAGGTCATCAACTAAAATTGCAGCCTCCCTCCAAAAAAACATGTGCAACTTCAGGTGATTCAAAGTGCAATTTTAGGTGACTGAAAGATAAAAAAATTTCAGTCGCCTGTGCAATATTCTATCCCGATTAAATTAGTTCAGTCTTGATTCCCAGTACAGGCCCCAAGGTTAGCATTTGGCACTAGAAAAATATATAAAAATGCATTCCAAATAAATACCCCAAGAACCCAAGGAACTCTTTGTCTTCACCTGAAAGGCCTTGGAGATGATGTCGTCGTGGAGGCAGACGTGGTTCCGGCAATGGCAGCAGCTGTACACCCGCGGCCCGACCAATTCCGCCATCATCAGTACCCTCTCCTGCAACTAATTTACCAAATCAAGAACCAAGAACTGATGCGTCAAAAACTCAAGAAAAAAACCCAAAACCCAGATCAAGAAACCAAGAATCAAACCGTACCTACAAAGATTGATTCTGCGATTGATTCGATGAGAGTAAGGTGGAGGAGGGACACGGAAGAGGCCACCGCACCGCACCGAGATGGAACGAAGACGATGGATCAATCAATCAGACAACCAAGAAGCCACAATAATAGCAGCACGCAAGAAACGACGAGAGGGGGCGAGAAAAGAAAGAAAGAAAGAGATGGCGAACAAGACAAGACCAAACCCAGCACGAAACCCAGGACGGAAGGTTGCTGCTGCTGCCTGCGATGACTCCATCGAAACAGGCGGCGCCGAAGGATAAAAAAAAAGGCAGAAGAAAAAAACCGCAAGATTTTACCCGGCAAAGAGATCAAATGTACCAATCACTAACAAGAGACAAAACTGAGTCAACTGGTAAGACAAGGTCCAAGTAATGGTAAAATAGGGCCAAGATAGCCCCCCAACCAAGACGAGAATTTGTGGGAGGTGCAGAGGAGGAACAGCGAGAGCGACGATGAATGCAATCCAAGTACGAAGGGAAGATGTGACAGGGAGGTTTGGGTTAGTATATAGGCCGGCTCGTTTTGGTTTTAGCTTCTAGTTTTCTTATTTTTTTCACTATTTTTAAATATGGTTTTTTCTGATTTTTTTAGATTTTTTGAGTTTTTTACCGGTTCTTTTTTTCGCGTATTTATTTGCATTACACATGCTGGGTTAACCCCTTTTTCTATTGTTAAATTTTTTAAATTTAATTATGCCAAATAAATCACTATCAATTATAGTGTAATTTCAACTAATTATAGTAAAATAAGTCATAAGCCACAGCCCAACCGAACATCACCGTAGTTAGTAATCGGCAGAGTAAATTATTAGGGCAAAATTTTACAAACCTTAGATTGTAAGGTCCAAGTTACACAAAACTATGGAGTTTTTGATATACGAGACATAAACTAAGATATTATATTTTTCCAGTTTTACAAAATTTTAGCTCTAGCAAATCTGATCTACTTTACATCTAGATTATTTATATAAAGGAATCTATGCTGTCAACATAAACTCACATGATCTTGATTTAGTAACAGAGTGGGATCGATATGCATCGAGCAAGCCAAGCTATGGTGGGCTCGAGCATTAGCTGGATGCCGCAAAGGATGTTCATCCAAGACAAGTACCAGGCGGACATTGTCGGCTACAGCAAACGCAAGGCGCTCCGCCTCAACAAATCCATCAGGTCACGTGCCTTTGACGTCAGCGGCTATGATTGAACCGTCGTATTTTGCTTCAATCCTCAGCATGCAGCTCAGGAGCACGAGGCCGCGCAGGTAAAGCTCGCCTCCATCTCCCTTGAGCGCTCAAGCGACGACGACAACATCCTTGAGGAAGACGTCACGGCCATGGCCACCTATAGGGTTGACGACCCAACCAAGAGGTGGTGGCCTGTCATATGGCGGAACGACGAAGCCAACATCTTAAATTGCTAGGGGCATGGTTTTGTAAAGTTGTAAGACCATAATACCTGGGTTATGTTTCACATTTCAAAAACCTTATTATTTTGTGCAACTTAGACAGTAAAATATGGGGTTTTATGAATTTTACTCTAATTATTAACTTAAGGCTGTGATCGTTTTAGCTTCAGCTTCTGGCTTATTCTTCACTATTCATAAATTTCGTCTTTTTCTGAACTTTTGGCTTTTTGTTGAGCTTTTTTGCCGGTTCTTTTTTCCCGTATTTGTTTGTATTATACGTAATGGGCTAACATATTTTTAAATTTTTTAAATTTAATTATGCTAAATAAGTCTCTGTCAGTTACAGTGCTTTTCAGCCATAAGCCACCTAAAATAAGCCCAAATGAGCACAAAGCAGATGTATTAGGGAGTGAGTGCTTGGTCAATACGCCTAACTATTTGTTAGGTCGTTGGATTACGGAGCATGCGAAATGGCTGGGAAGCAAGCAAAGGATTAGATTAGGTTCGTGTGAGTGTGACCTGTGACTGTGACTGAGATATGAGCGTAACAGTGCATTTGTTTGGTTTATCTTCACAAAACCTCTACCGGCTAGCAACATAGCGCCTGAGTTTTCCTTAGTGCTACAGTGCTTCAACAAATACCGATAATTGTTTTCATAATTCGATCCGCTGGCATGATACTGTGGCACCATGCGTATATTTCATTGTATAAAAGCATATACATCCTTGTAGATCATCATTAAGAAAAAGAAAATAAATTATTTGCTACCGCAAAATATGCTCGCGGAGGAAAAACCATATATAACGCTTTTGCAACCTGTATTTATATAAATGTCAGCACACACATAAATTTTGTAAAAATGTCGTTTTTACCGCACGGTGGCTGAATGGTAGGCCGGTGGGCCAACACGTGGCGCGGCCGGCCGGCCACCGTGCGGCAGGCGGCTTGCTGCCTGGCCACCGTGCGGCCCGGATTGACCTGGCGGCAGTCATTACGCCGCTTAATCCCAGGTTTAATTACATACTGCTCTAAGAATTTTTAGAGATAGCAAATGAGTGTAAAAAATTATGAAATTTTTTTATGGAGCTTCCTGATGCAGCGTGCAACGTTGTTTAATTTTCTCATAATTTTTCACAATCATTTATTACTTCTAAAAATTCTTGAAGCAAGACTTAATTAAACTAGATAATTAAGCGAGGTCTAATGACCTGCCGACCGGCCACGGTACAGCCATAGGCCTGCCGTCCAGTCGCATGTACAACGCGCTGCGAACTGCCGTCTTTATAGGTTCAAATTTGCAAAAAACACCTTCGTGCACAGCAGTAAATGAGGGAAGAGAGCGAACTCGTCTCTTCGTGAGACCACGGCCGGGGCTCGTGCTCCCAGGCGAAATCGACGGCCGGAGGAGCGTTGTACAGGGCGTCTTCTCGAGTCGACGCCGCGCGGATCCAGCTGCGGGCGCGCGCGAGATTAATCTTGCGCGCCAAAATCCGTCACAATCTTCATGCGATGCATTCTCAGCTCTCCGCTAATCTTTCTCGACCGCGCCGGTCTCCGCAGCACCCATCCGTCGCGGAAGCAGCTCGGCGGCGGCACTCACCGATCGCGGCCCCCGGTGGAAGCAGAGTGGTGAGGTTAGTCTTGCGAATTTCTTGCATTTGTGCCGGTGGTATTGGATTCTTGAACAAATCAGCAACCGTTTTGTCTACAGAATGAGAAATATTTAGTTTCTTCTTTGCCCCTTTTCTTTTTCTTTTTATCTCGAAATGCAATCGTGTTAGGCGCTGTAAATGTTGAGGTGGGTTCCCCCAGTTCTTGATTTTTTTGCACTTGATGTTTCATTCTTGGCCAAAATGAGGTGTTCTTTGGTTTCAGTCCAGCAGATTTCTTGGATTATCCCTTCTATCTTTAGCCCTCTTTCCATTTGCGTGGAGAGTACTTCCCCTTTCTTGCATTTGGGGCTGTTCGTGCTGCGCTGTTGACGAAATGAGGAATTTGATTATGACCTATTTTGAGAAATTTTCAGTATTCTGCTTTCCTCACCATTCTGTCGATCAAGGCGGCGCGGCGGACGGACAGTATTATGACCTATTTGGTAGCTTCCATTTTGCTAAACCCTAGCCTATCAAGGCGGCGCGGCGGACGGCGGGCGCAGCAGCCAGCGGGAGCGGCGCGATGTTCGGACTTTCGGATGTTGGTGGCTAGGCCTAGGCAGTATTTTCAGACTTTGCTTGTAGTTCTAGTAGTTTGGGTAAAGTAGGGGAGAAGAAGAGAACTTCAGGTTCAGATGGACCGGTTGCCCATGCGTGTTTTAGAGATTCCAGTGAGAGATGCATGCACTAGCTATCGCTGTAGTCTGTGAAGATGCACTTAGGAGTGAAGATGTGCTATTTGGTAGCTTCCAAGTATGCTGCCTGTCATTTTGCTAGGCTGGAGAGTTGTTGGGACCAGTCAGATTTTGTTTTCTTCGGTTTCTTGCATTATTTGTAAGGTGTCATCACCTGTACAGACAAGAGTGGGACTAGTTATATTTCCATTTAATGATTGCTAGATGTTTAATTGCCATAGGTCTTCTTCTGATATTTAGATAGTTAACAAGAGTGATGCCTTTTCTGTTCTCAGAATCTTATGTTTTAGCATGATGCCTTCTTAGGATGTGGGAATACGAAATTACATGTGCCCAGAGCTGCTTGCAGGCATTCCTTACGGATTCAAGTCAAGACATGGTCTTTTGGTAATATCCCCTTACTTTTATGGAGATGCTTAGAGAAATTATTGGTACATACCTAGTTTTAACCGATATATGTCTGTACAGGATGTTGTATGTATGAGATGGCTGCTAATCGACCTACTTTCAAAGGCTCTTGTGAGTTCTTATTAGCTCATATTCCTTAAATTACTATAATTACCTACAGTAGTTTCTAGCCAAGGAGGATTTACTTCCTATCAGCTCAGGCAACTTTGTATTCTTAATTAGAGTATTTTGGGATTATGAAGAGGAACATTTCTAACTCTAATAATCACAGGGGTCTTTCAAATGGACAGCGTGGGGAGGTATATGAAGTGTAACTAGCAAGGAGAGAAACTAAACAATGTTGCAATAAGTCTGATGAATGAGATGAGCAGTTATTTTACTTGTCATAACAAGTTGTCCTCTCTCTCCAAATTAAAGATTCACTTCTTGTGTTGTTGTTTTCTGCTTTCCATGTGATTTGGGGTCCAAAGATTCACTAGTGGAAAGGTTGGATTATTGAATAGTTTTGGAGCAAAAGTCCATGGATTGATACTAGCAGTTCCCAGTGCCAAGCAAGTACATATTAGAAAATTTGGGATTTTGTTACACAGTGTAGAGGATTAATTAGGTGATATAGTTCCATGTTTTAGCTTTCCTGATCTCTGCTTAACTCTACATTTTAGTTTTGCTCGAATTGTTGACATCATTGCAAGTTTTATGTCTGCATATATCTCTGCATATATGTCTGCATATATCTCTTGAGCTTAAGTTATCTACGTATGTATGCTATCCTGTTTCTTGGACCATTGGCTCCAATGTGTTTCTTGTATCATCTCGGTTGGTATAAAGTTTCTGCTTCTTCTGTAAGTGAAATAGCAGCAGGCCAGCAGCTAGACTCAAATTCCAGACTTGGAAATGCTTATGTACTAAACATGTCAACCATAATGGAAGAAGTACACTGAAGGAGCATTTGCTATGTACTGTTTGCTTGAAAGAACTTTGCTATGAATCTGTATGCAGTTGTCCTGTGTGAAAATGGTGTAATCATATTATGTTATATTTGATTTATGAAAAATCCGTTATATTACATTATATATAAATATACTATTTATATTGATGGTTCCAAAAAATATTGTAACCATGATCATCTTATTTTTTGTTTGATCTGTTTTGTATCAATAAGCATCACAATGGTTTACATGAATAATATTCACACTTGATCTTAACTACATGCAAGCATTAAACAAACAATAGACAGCCAAACAGACAGCCCACTGTACACGCTGTCTGTTTAGTCGTCTGTTTGTCATGTGACATCATCATACAGACAGCTCTCTGTCTGTGGGTTGTACATGCCCTGATAGCAGGTCTTTAGGCCCGCCATTAGTCGCTTTATTGTCCGATTTAATTATATGTTACTTTAAGAATGTTTAGAGGTAGCAAATGACTATGAAAAAATTACGATTTGTTTGTGGAGCTTTCTGAGACAGCGTGTTATGTTATGTAATTTTCTCATATTTTTTTTGCCATTTTGAATTTTGCTCGAAAATTCATTTGCACAAACTGTTTCTAGCGGTTTATAATATAGGATCTTCACACAGCGGAGTCGCATAATTTTTAGCACTGCGAATTACTTTTGGAAATATATTTAAGCGTAGCATTTGCACGAGTATTTTAATATAGAGAATGAGGTTCAATATTGCAGTGTGCAAGATTGTGTATTTTTTGGGTTCTTCTAGAGTCTAGATAGTGTTGCGATTAGTGTGCTGGTGAAGCAGTAATCGAGGTCTGCTTCATGTACTAAAAAATTAGTTGCAAATCTAGACATTGTAATGATTTTAAGATTGTATTAGTGTTTGAAATGTATCATTTTTGGGAAGTACATATGATGTTTATGTGATAATATTTCCTGTTACCAATGTGCTGCTACACGATTTTAGATATAAAACTCTCACTCACATTGGGATTCCAATGTGTGTTCAGTTGTGTCCTTAGTATTTGCAGGAACAAGATGTCCAAATGTCGTCATTAGTCGTTGTGATTCTCGCAACTCGAGGCCCTTTTTTGTATGTACCAACTAGGGTTTAAAAAACTGGTTTTAAATTTTATCCGGGAGAGGCCGGTAGGGCCGGTACGACTAAAAATCGAAAAATTTTAGGAGGATTTCGGGTCAAAAATTTTGAATCAAAATATGAATTTTAAAAAGGTCTGCCAATTTTTGACTGAAAACTGGTTAAAAATATCAGCCAAAATTTTTTAAACAAATTTCAGCAAAATTTTTTTCCAAATTTGATAAAATTCATGCAAAAATGGTTTAAGATTTTATCGGGGTTACCAGTAAAACTGGTTTTTGGCCAGTTACCGGCCGATAAAAATTTCCCTGGTACTAACCAAGTTCGGATGCAAACCTGAGCACTGGGTTGATCTGAATGTTTTTGAACCAGTGTTATAACTTTATTATTTTGGGGTGGTTTGTAGGGTTCTCATATGAAATTGGGACTCTATTTTTCAGTACGATGGGGGCCATTTCGTCCCGGCTGTGCTGATGCAGAGCCCGGAAGATGCCGCCGCACAGACGGCAAGAAGTGGCGGTGCTCCAGAGATGCTGTTGGGGACCAAAAGTACTGCGAGCGACACATGAACCGTGGTCACCGTCGCTCAAGAAAGCTTGTGGAAGGCCGAAAGGCGACACACACCATTGCAGAACCAGCCATGGTTGTTTATGGTGGTGTATCATCACGTAGCCACGCCGTGGCTCGGCAGCAGCAGGTGAAAAGCTCAGCTGCTAATGTGACTGATCCTTTCTCAAGACAGTCCAACAGGTGAAGGCCTGTTTGGTGTGGCTGCGGCTTTTGGTTAAAATTATTGAATTTTAGCTGTTTACGACAGAGATTACGGAGAAAGAGCTATTCGCTTGCGATTTTGGTTAATACAGATGTTAGACTTTTAACGTGTACTACAATTAACTTGTAGACTCCGTCTTGAGAAAATACCCCGTTTGAAAGTTAGGTACTGTAGCAAAAACTAAAAGCCGCTAGCTTCGATCGAGCCCGAAGTTACCTTATCCTACATAGAGTAGACCTATTTCTGCCTCTTACAGGATATGTGAATAAGCCTCTGTCAAAAGAAATGACATCTGTGGTTCATACGAATGGCAAGCTAGTGTTCTGTATGTGCTAATTTAGGTGCCTAAGTAGTCCATGTACGTGTGTAATGGATGTGCACATGTGTGTGGGCGTGTGTGGCATGAGAAGGGTGTGCGTCCTCTTTGTACTCTCTCTAAACAAGGTAGTCCATGTACGTATCAGGATTCAGGACATAATAAAACATTCAAAATGTTAGGTATTTGACACAACCGTTAAGATGAACTAGATCAAGCTGGTGACATCAGAGTGCCATAAACAGTAGGAAAATCCTCAAGCCATTTTTCAGTTTGATCTTAGTTGCTGTGGTTTCATCCACCATTTCTTCATTTAGTTAGGGTATTGATAAACATCACCCGGCCTCTTTTTTAGAGGGTGAAGATTTTTTTTGGAGGAGGGGAAGATTTTTTTTGGAGGGGTGGGGGGAAATTCATGGCCATTGGATCTCTAATCTAATGGTTACAAATTTAGATAATAGTTAGGAAAAAAATATCCAGGTGATGTTTATCAATACCCTATGAATATTGCGGTAGACAGAGAAGAAAAAAATTGTGCACTGTTTTTTTTCCATGAACTAAAGACATAGACTCTGCTTTGCAGGAAATTGCTGGAGAAACATAATGTAATCGACCAATTATTAGCATTTACTCCCATGGATTCCTTGACTTCTCATCCTCACATTCTTCTCCAAATTGTGACAAAGTAGCATTATCACCACTGAAGTTGCACTATGATCATGACCAGGCTTACATTGCACATGGAGTAGGCAGTTCATCGGGAAAAGGTAATAAGTCGCGGGAAAGTCGATTACCAGTATCTAGGGAAACACTTGATGACGGACCTCTAGGTGAGGTTTCCAAAAGCAAGAGTTGCCTATCAAATTTTGCAGACATCTTAACTGACAAATGGACTGAGAGCCCAAGTTACATTCTCCAACTGGAATCCTACAAATGACTACTAAGTTCAGTTCAGTGTCCAGTAGCAGACAGTGAATACTGGCCCTGCACCAGAGAATCACATCAATAAGAGTAGCTAATTCTCAGACTGTCCCAACGCTCCTCTAAAGTGTTCATGCTGGTCTTGTTGGAATCACAAACAACTGAAACTATGTTCATGGGACGGGTCAGCTGATACAAGGTTTCTAGTTGAAGTCCTGTTTTCTTATTTACAGTGGCGGAACTAGGATTTGGCTATACCCCGGGCTGAACTTTAACCACATAAAACTAACGCCAATTTGTACCCATACCACGATATAACAAAAGTATATCATAATTGGCTAATTGTATTACTGACATGAAACTTGAGTTCAATACTAAACAAGCAAACATAAAGCATAATACGAAGAACATGTCATGATCTCAAAGTACAAAAATGTAACATAATAGAGATACAATTTGAGTACCTAAATTACGACATTTTAATACAAAAACAGCTACTGACTGGACAATGGACATCAGGACATTTCAATAATTCAATTCAACATTAACACAATCCTGCTAAAGTGCTAATCATGCATCACATTTTAATACAAGAACAGCTACTGTACCTCAGGATTTCACATTTCAATTCATTGCTAAAGTCCCAATCCTGACATTTCAATTCAACAGAAACAGTGAAACACATTTTAGTATTTCACAAATCACCTCAGGATTTCAATTCATATCTAGCAATATTAGACTCTATAGCAAACTGTACCTCAGGATTTCACATTTCAATTTCCATTCATATCTAGCAATATTAGGCTCTATAGCAAACTGTACCTCAGATATTCCCAAATCCCAAATCGGCAAATCCCAAATCACGGAATCAGCGGTCTGCGGTCAGCCGATGCCCGATGCAGCGCCGAGACGGGTCGGGAGGCCGGGCAGCGCCGGGAGGCGGGGCGGGGCAGGGCGGGCGGCACCGGGAGGCGGGGAGGCGCTGGATCGGCGTAGACGCGTAGTCACGCAGATCTGAGACGGCGGAGGGCCGGAGGCGACGATGCGGAGGCGACGAGGCGGAGGCCGGTTGCGAGGCGGAGGAGACGAGCGTTTGCGGTGCGGCGGCGCAGCCGAGCGCCGGCGCTGGATCTGCCTTGCGCTGCTGCTGGCGAGTGGCGTGCGAGGCGAGGGTTTCCTCAGGGCTGAGCAAGCGGCGCCGCAGCCAGCATCGCGTGAAGGCTGCGTGAAGAGCGTGGGGCGTGGGCCGCACGGAGACGGGGAGACAGTGGTGGGCTGGTGAGGAATGTTGGGCCGCACGGAGACGGGGGAATGGTGGGCCGCCTGGGCTGAAATATATATGGTACCTGGGCTGAATACTAAAAATAATACCCTGGGCTGACCTGGGCTATACACTACAAATTTTCTCACGCCCCGGGCTGAAGCCCACCTTGCCGGGGGCCCAAATCCACCCCTGCTTATTTACATGTACAAGTTCCCTCACCTTTTGGTTTTTGTTGAGGTGGGTGTATTGTTGATTTGTTTCCTTCTGCAGTCTATTATGTATTGAAGTTGAAGCCCTGCAAAGAATTTGTTTTGCAATGCGAGTTTAGTATTTATGTGTGCCTAACATGGAGATATTGTGCAATTCTGAATTTCAATGAAGCATGGTTCCTTTAATTCTACAGGAAATTTTATTTTATTAAATTGTCAAATTTTGTTTTTTGCTCCAGCTTTTTAATGCCATGCTCAATCCGATGCTGGTTTTTGGCTTATGGCTGTAAAAATACTGTAACGGCTGCAAATGCCCTATAGCGGTTGCAAATTGTACTGTAACAGCTAAAATCTTGCTGTAGCGACTGAAAGAAGCTGATTTTCACATAGCAATACGAGCTCAATACAGACTTCACGTACGCGAGTGCTACACCTACATATTAAATATGTGAACCTAAGCCATTACCACCAATGATGATGCTACAATAGCCTGATATGACAGCATGCAAGCTAGTAACTTTTTCAATGTTGACAACCAAAAAATTGTCAAAATATAACAGAAGAGAGTTATTAGCAGTAGAGGCAATATGATACATGAGTATAGTAGGTGCTTTATAGTACCTAACATTAACACGACCGGACATATCATATGCGGTCAATAAGGTGTGTTAATTTCTACATGTGCCAACTGAACATCATTGGACATCGGTGAAAAAAAATTTTATGGCATGTATGACATACAATGAGTGTCAAACTCCATATTTACAAGTTTGCTTCTAGTTTGGTTAGTATATTCTCTGATGCAGATTGAGCAGGATCAGTAAATAACAGAAGGTCAACCAATAGTTTTGCAGTTTTCTTTGGTCCCAATCTCATTTTATGGAGTTTAAGAAAGCAAGCCATATTGGCGAGATCCAGTACCGAGGTAGAGTACAAGGCTCTTACAAATGCCATGGCAGAAATCATCTAGATACAGTTATTATGGGAGAACTTGGAATTTATAAATCGTAAGCACCTGTCCTGTGGTGTGATAATCTTAGAGCCATATATCTTTCTGCTAATTCTATGTTTTATGCTAGGACTAAACATATTGAGGTGGATTTTCATTTTATCTGAGAACGAGTGGCAAAAAAAGTGTTGAAGATTCAATTCATATCAACATGAGATCAATTGGCCGATGGTCTCACCAATCCGATTGGAATACAACAAATAAAAATCCTACAACGTAATCTCAACCTCGCTGGTTATGATTGAAGGGGAGTGTTAAACAAACTAGGATAGTTGTGTTTCTATTATTGTTTAGTATTCTTATGTTTCCATTGATGTTTAGTGTTCTCATTAGTGCCGGTATTTTTACTAGAGGTAGTGCTTAGTATTTACATATGTTCCCACTCATGTACTTGTATATAAATAGATGATCAGTAAAAGATAAATATGTACCAATTACAAACCATTCTCTTAATATTTTTGACACTGACCAGCTAGAGCTCGTGACCACCGGAGCACAGGTCGTCGGAGCATGTCGACAATTGGGATCGGGCCCGACTATGGACGACGCCCGATCTGCAAAAATAGGATGGGCAAGCCCATGCAAACGGGGAGGGGGGTGAGAGGCTGGCGCGGAGGAGGTTTGGGCCGAAATGCCGTGTGGATCCACTTGCCATGGCCGTCGCCGTGGGGTGGGATGGGGATTCGCTTGGGAAGGAGAACTGCTGCGTGAGTGGGGAAAGTGAATTGGAGCAGCTCGCGTACGAAGGTAGTCAGGGACATGGCCTTTCCGATAGGGAAGGTGAATTGCTGTGGCTTATGTAAGGCACAGCTGAAGCCGCCCCTGCTCCAACCGGCTGCTGGCTTCTCACAGCCCGAAGCCGCAAGCCAGCAGCCGGTTAGGTTGGCCCCTAAGACTTAGTTCTTCTGCTTTAAATAAAGTTAGCATGAGCTTACTCTTTTTCCTGCCGGTATAAGAAACTAGCCTCATAGGCGCGGCGTCACGCCGCGCCAGCCACCGTGTGTACCGAAGTAAAAGAGGCGATAATCCGTGAGGAATTTGGAAAAAAAATTAAAAAAATCGAGGGCACATGTGTATTTTTGAAAAAGTCAAAGGTCTTTTTCGTAAAAAACCGAGGGTCTGTACGTAATAAATGAGGACCCGTACGTAATTTAGAAAACCGCGGGGCGCTATCCTGCAAAAATTTGGGTGAAAAAAAACTGCCAGGGACCTTTTCGCGAGGAAAAAGGACCTATACGTAATTTTCGCAAAACCGGAGGAAAGTGCCTCGGCCGGCCGTACGCAAAACCCGGAGGCCACGCGCCGGCCGACCGAGGGCAGCGGGCGAGGCAGGGGCGACGTGGCCCCTCTCGCTGGCCGGGAATCCCCCCGGCTTTGTTATTTGTATGATACCTAAGAAACACAGTTGTATCATATTATCATTGTGGACTTCCCAGAAACAAATATTCAGGTTGTGTCGAACGAGAACAGAATTAAAATACCACTGAGAAGGACGTTCCCATATAATCCCTTCTTTATTCAAGAACAGTGTTCTAAGCTTCAGATCCCCCAGAATTTGCATCTGCACTTACTGGGCATTACGACAAGAATTGTGACAACATCATATGATTGACTAGACAAAGAAGCAGTGCCCACTGATTAGCATGGACTTTATGCGTCAAAAAAACCATCTCCGAGTGAAGATGATAGACCATCATATATCATGATACGTTGATAACAGTTTTGAATACTTCAAGCAGCTCCTGCTGAACTTTGCACTCTTCATGGGCAAGCAGGTGCCTCATGTTGCAAGCTACTGGTAGACTTACCGTATTACTTCTTCGGTTTGCTGTGTCGCAAGCAGAAGGACCTTAGCCTGTCAAGGCCATCTTCGAGAGAAGACGGTCCAATTGCGAAGGTGATCCGGAGCCAATTCTTGTATCCCACAGCACATCCTGGACAAATTTTTTTTTTGCCAACTTGTGAATGTTTGAATAAAAGGCAATTCCGAAAATCGAAGAAAGAAAATATCTTGTGCCAAATAGATGCAATGAACTAGAGTTTAGATTCACATCATGTATATGGGAGAACAGCAGGGCCGTGCCGAGGGGCGTGCGAGCGGTGCAAGGGAACAGGGCCCCTAATTTCCAGGGGCCCCAAATTCTGATGGATCCACCAGCTGTAGGCCATCACTCCATCATTAGTTCGTCAACAGGTGCATGCGAACTGCTACCAGCTAGGCCTAGCTAGGGGATCAATTCAAGCCCACGCCGTTAACTTTCGTGATGGATTATTAGCACTGAATGCAGACAGGCATCAGTCAGAAGTGCAGGAGCAGGAGCAGGACCAGTACGCCTGGAGTCAGCGACAACTCCTAGGTAATTTAATCTTTTCCTTCAATTTGAATCCTTTTTTTTCTAATTTGAATTATTTTTTTCGAGGACATTGAAGAATTCTACTGTCCATATCATTATATGAACTATAATTATCATTCATATGATCCTTATAAAAAAAACTATCTTTCGTATGATAGAGGATTTAACTTAGCTTCAGAAGTGCTATGGATTGATAATTATAAAAGAATATGTACGATTCTTAATATTTCTCATTACTATGTACGTAAGATATGTATGTAGAATTGATAATTACTATAATCCTATTTATCAAGGGAAAATGCCTCATTTTATAGTTTGGTACAGGGCCCTAAATTTTGCCGGCACGGCCCTGGAGAACAGTACCTGGCAAAAGAACCACCAATTCCTCCTTTGCCAGCCGGCAACAGAAATCCATATCATCTTTGATGTCTTGCAGGCAGGATAGATCCAGTTTCACCTGTAGCAAGCCAATGAAATTTTCACACCCCGTTAGCAAATCTCTCTCTCTCTCTCTCTCAAGATATCTTGCAACATGGAACAGCTTACTGAGTTACAGACGGACCATTACAAACATGGAGCCCTCAGGTTTGCTTGGGCAAGTGATGCAACTGATGCCCTTCAGCTTCTCCCAGCATATATCAGCTGTATGTCTTAGAATATCGACTGTTTTGTCGAAGAATTCTTCCTTTGTGTTCTCCAGGAGTTGTGGAATTGCTCCCTAACAAAAAAAATTTGTGTCAAAGTGGAGTGTAAGGCATTGTCTTTTTCTATGCATTCTAAGTCTTTTATTTATTTCTGCACCGATCTTGTTATGCTCCCAAGTTATGTATGAACCATTTATGGTAGAAAATGACACGGCAGTTTTAGTCACCTGGACA
This sequence comes from Dendrocalamus latiflorus, assembly GCA_017311315.1. NCBI lineage: Eukaryota > Viridiplantae > Streptophyta > Magnoliopsida > Poales > Poaceae > Dendrocalamus > Dendrocalamus latiflorus. The sequence goes on from CM029641.1 coordinate 28,864,064, forward strand.
AATGTTGGAGGATCAGCCGAGATATCAAGGTAACTCTTGATGCTTTGCACTACCTGCAAGAAGGAACCAAGGTTAAGCATTATTTGACTTCACTTTGTCAGGTTCAGTTTTCATAAAATACCAAAATTTGAAGCATAGCCTTGCTGTTTCATCTGCAATGTCTGTATCGCTTAATGAACCACAAATATTTCTTGATTTTCATTGTTGATTGTATTAGTACTTGTATGGAAGAATTAGAGGAAAAGAACCTTGGTCCTATGAAATACACCGTTAGGATCATTGGTCACAATCCATCCAAGTCGCCATCCAGGCACTACCCATCTTTTCGAAATCGATCCTAATGTGAGCACCGGAGCTATTGAACCAAACACACCCATCGGCACAAATTTATTCTGTCCAAACGTCAAATGTGCATACACTTCATCTGTAATCACAAATATTCCAAGCTTCCTCGCAGTCTCGGCAACCTAGAAAATCATTGACCCAGTGTTCAGAAATTTTGGTCTTTCCCAAAAGCTCATCAACAGAAATAACTGAATTAACACTTGCCTTGGCCAAATGCTCATATGTGTAGACATTTCCACAGGGGTTCCCTGGATTGACAATGACCATAGCAACCGTGCTCTTGTCAGCAAGAGCTTCAACACCATCAAGGTCAACCTCCCAGCCTTTCTCTGGGAGAAGATCAAAGTACCGGACTTCCATGCCGTTAAAGACAGCGCGCGCCTCGTAGAACAGATAGCCTGGCCTTGGGACCAAGATGTTAGCACCAGGGCGAGCTAGGGCAGAGCAGATGATCTCGATTGCTTGAGCGCAGCCGCTAGTAAGGTAGATGTCATCGGCTGATAACTCATATGGCAGGTCACGAGATAAGTGGCGCGCGATAGACCTGGAATTCAACGTGAATTGTTAGATTTTAATACATGATAAGTTAAATATATACAAAGCTTGTTAAGCACGGATGTATATGATGAAATTTGTGAAATATTTGTAGTGAGTAAAGCACATTGTGCTGCAAATTAACATGACGACCCTAAATATGTCAGACCCTTTCACCGTCCAAACTCCAACTTATCAAGATGACTGAAAGCCACATGTTTTCAACACTGAATTTAACAAACATGATACACGGGTAGGGTCCCATTATTTGACTAAGACCGTGATCATATCCTGAGATGATTGGGTTCTCACTTTTTTATGAATGGAAAAAAAATAAACTATTGCAATGAGACTATGATCCAAGAAAATGAATCATCAACATCAAGTGGGAAGTGGAAATGTTTGTTTCAAAGGCGGCAAAAAAAAGTAAACTTGTTTGTTTAATGTTTCCAGTGCGGCAAGCTGTCCAAGGCTAGATTTGCAAATGAACCTCTCAGATAGCAAGATGGCTATCCTTATGCCAGTTCTGTGGCTTCACATAGAACATAAAAGTCAAGATATAACAAGAAGGCCAACAGATCACCATTTAACTACTTGAAAAGGCATTACTTTGTCAGCTAATTATAGCCACCAGAATTGTCCTTTTTTTCTCAACTTCAGAAGTTAAATCAGTCCATGACTTGATGGCCGTTTGATCAGTGAACAAAGTCACCCATACTGAATTCAGGGTGTACCACATCACTTACCCTACATTTCTTAATTTGTTCGTTTGCTATGCTTGTCAGTTGTCACACTCTGCCACCAATGGCTCATTGCCTTTGTAGCACCTAGTCACTTGACAAATCTAGTACTGCTACTATTTTTCTTGTGGCAAGGCAAGCCAGGTGATGCCCAAATTTGGCAATCAAGGCCGTCAAATTAAAGGCAGATTAGGCTTGTGATGGTGAGAAGCCAAGAAATGCAGTGGTGAGAAGCCAATAAAGGTTGTTTCAAGAAGAGGAAATAGGCAAGAAAGTCAGGACGTTTTTCTGACCTCCGTGCCGGCTCGAGGCCGACGCAGGTGGCGTAAGAGTTGTACTTCCCGGACCGCAATGCGTCGGCGATGGCGTCCACGGCCTCCGGCGCCGTCCGGAAGGACGGGAACACCGACGGGTCACCGTGCCCCATCGGGACCACCGGCCGGGCGTCTGCGCCTTCGTCCATCCCGGCCTTGACCATGCTTAGCACGGGGCGCACCGACAGCGCCGTCAGGCCCAGGAGGGTGTCGTTTGGCGCGAAGTTCCACGCGACCGACTCCGGGGACAGCCCATTGCCGCCGCTGTCCTCCATCTGGGTGTGCTGGTTTCTCTCTCTCTCTGTTTGAAACGGGAGGCGGTTTAACGGTGAAGACAGTGAGTGGAATAAGACGTGCTGCGTTGGACCGTGTAGTTCTACTTGTACAGGATGACTGTATGTTAGTATTGATTTCAGTTTCTGTTTTCTATTTAAAAAAGTTAAAATTTAATATAAACATCTATCTGTTTTACTTCTTTCATTCCTTTCTTGTTCTGGAGATAAAACAGAGGTCGTAGAAGTATCACACATGCTACTCCTTACTCCTGTCTTGTACACGTATCTTTTTCTCATTTTTTTCCACCGTGCGCACCCTCCTTCTAAAAGGTAATTCTTCCACCACTATTATTTATTTTTAGCTAAAAGACATAATCCGCAACAAAAAAGCTATCAGTAAAGATCAATATGAACACTCCTTAGGACGTCAATCATGAATTGATGATAAAACTGAAAATCTAACAAAAATAGAAGGGAAAATATTTGTTATTTTGTATTTGGCGTTGGATAGACAAAGCTTATTTGCCACTTATACACACCATAGTCAACGGCTAAACTATTGAAACAGTTAAATTTTAATTGAAAAGCCAAAAGTACCCTCACCCCAACCTGTTGCGTGGTATTGCACAGCTGACCAACGCGTCTGTGGAAACAACAGAATCAGAATCACCGTTCACGGTGGTCGATGTGTAACTAATCAGAATCTTCGTCTTTCTAGTGGCAAATACCAAAATATGTACGAACACTGATGATGGGTGTAAAATACTGCAAATTCACAGGTGCATATACAAAACTTTCCTGGAATCGAGAAATGCTCCCACTCTTTTGTCTGCACGTGATATTTGTCTAATTGATCTAGATCGTTTTAAACAGAAGGGTTGCAAAGAAGCCAAGAGTTGGCGACCTGCACTGATAGGCTTGCATTTAATATGTTACCGTTGCAACAAACCATATTAAGAAAGAAATAGGTCAATGAAATGCATGTGTCATGTGCAGCTTACACAGGCGGATGAAATGTAGCTCTCCAATGAAGTTTAGAGAAACGGCTCAATTCATGCGAAAATCATGGGAAAAAAAAGTTCGATGTTCCAAATCTATACCCTGTAAAAGAAGTTGTCAGTGGTGACGGTGAGTCTACCCAGTGGCAGACGTACGGCCTGTGTTTTTTTGCTGAAGTTTATGGTTTTTGGCTGTGACTTATAGCTTTTAGGCTGTTCGTGTGAGAGATTACAGAGTAACAGAAACTCATATACAGTTTTTGCGATATAAATGAAGTCGGAACAGTATGTGCTATAATTAAATAGTAGATCCTATCTTAAAAAATACTCCGTTTAAAAGCTAATTACAGTAGAAAATCTGAAAAATAGCTTTTAAAACTGAAAAGAATAAACCCTGCGTTTTGTCGAATCAATGGCACACCAACAATTGCATAAGGGTCTGACTCCACAGGTCCCACCGTGTTGTGTGAAGACGTTACTGTGGGCACCGGCGACGAGGTCGACGTGCCGCACTGCTCGCCGCCGTTGTTTGATCTGAACCTGACACCCACGGTGGTGGCCGACCATTAGAGCTGAGTCATGCTGCTTCGCCTCTAGCCTCCGAGGACCAACAGCAAAACCTATCAAACTGGTACTGGGTCGTGCTGCCTTCTTGTTGTTGGCTAATCGATCAGGTGACGCAATGCTACTGCTACCTTGATTGAAATGGATCAGGTTTTCTTTTTCGGCCTTTTGTGGTCTCGTCTTATCACTTAAGATTTTATTTTCATGATATGTGATAATGTGAATAACTCTTAGCATGTAAACAATGGGGATAATCAGTTCTTTTTGTCATCTTTCTGTATATCGATCCAAAGGCTGATGCTTTCATTCTGTTATAAATTAGTAGGAAGGTAATGGAAGAAAGAAAGGAAAAGAAATTTACATTTACCTGTGTACTTGATTACTCCATTTGACCACGTAGTTCTTGGTTGCTGCTTGGATATTGCTTTTGAAAGTGAAACCGAAACATTAGCACTAACTTGGCAGAATTTAGTCTCTTGTCAAAAAATTTTCTTTAGTTCAATCCCATCTGAAAACATCTGACTTTTCTGTTCTCCAAGCCAACATTATGTAGCATAGCCAGAAAACTCACATGAGCAATTGTTGCTCCAATCTTGTGATCCGCCTGTGTACGTGGTATTTACATCAACAGTACTAGGCCACTAGATATAGAAGAGTCGAGGACATATAAAGCTGGACAAACTAGCTGAAATTGGGTCTCTTTTTTTTCAACTTCTAAAAACTGCTTTTTAGTTTTTCTACAGTAACTAACTTTTAAACAGAGTGTCTTTTCAAGGTGTAGTCTATAAGTTGATTATAGTACACACTGTAGTTACTTCATTTATGTCGGTCAAAACCACGCAGGTTTCTGTTCTCCGTACTCTCTCTCACAAACAGCCCAAAAAGCATAAACTACAACCAAAAGTCATAAACCGAAGCCAAAAAGAATAGACATATTAGTTAGGGACATCACAAGTTTAGGCCAAACGTTGGCCTCTTCCTGTTGGGACACGGATAGGCTACACTAGCACAGATTAAAACTTTCTACCATATAAACTAGTAAGCCATGTAAGCAAGAGACTATGGATCATTATCACTAGACACGCAGTGTAGCGAAAATAGATTTGAAGTGATCAGTTTAGCGTAGCGTGCGTCGGTGTAATGGAAGTAGTTGCTCGTCCTCTTGCCAACTGTCTCCTCCTCGCGACCATCCCGGTCAGCGCAGCAGTCACAGTAGCACCTCTACCAAGTTCAATATGTCCAGGGATAGAGCACCGTGCGTCGGTGTACTTGCACGATAAGGGTTTGAGACGTGGCGGCTAGGGTTTGAATGGGTGTGTCTCGGGATCCCCTCAGCCCCGCATCTCTTTTAATATATAACCTCCAATCGGATTCTTATCCAATATGATTAGATATCATATCCAATTCAGAAAGACTCTAATCAGATCTTTATCCAATACTAGTAGAGATCGTATCCCACTTGGTGTTTATCATCTAGACCCTTATCATTCTAACATGTTAAATATGCGACCTTGTAGGTTTATATATATTTGGCTATGGGCTAAAAACTCTTTTTTGGTCCATAAGTTAGTAGCGGTCCCTAACAGAGCATAAAAGATCATATCGAACAAACATATATATAGTGCTTATGCACCGATCTCCTTGCCTCATGATATCAGATCGAAATTAATGCGAGAAGCATGCCATCCTATGATAGCTCGATCCTTTACTCAAGTCTGTAATAAATTACTCAGTTTGTGATTGACTCCTCAACCACATTCAGTATAGTCATGCATTTTCTTCATCCAACCACATCGAGGGGCCTAGAGATATCTCTCCTGTTATATAGGAAGACAAATTCTATTTTGATCGCTCATATTCCTCCACATATTTTATAATAAGCCCGAAAGCTGCATTTATGGTAACCCAGTTACGGAGTTATGTTTGGTAATCTCTCAGTAAACTATTACATATATAGGAAACTAAGATGATCTCAGTCCTAAGATGCTACATACATTATATATAAGATCAACTGATGGCACTTAAGAATATAACAATTCTCACAGTGTCTTATATAGATCAATCCAACAATATATTCTCTAACATGTGTCCACATTATTGATTTGATATTCCCATATCTATGATTCATAAAACATTATTATTAATCAATATATGTGCTAATCTATAAATCATAACTGTCCCATTTAATGATGTAAGATCAGAGATAATTTAGAATAACATCAAAACATGAATAAAGAGTTCCATGAACAAATCACATACTTGTTGATCAATATAAAAGACTTTATTCAAGAGACAAAATAACATATTATTCAAAAGATCATAAATATAGAAATTATACAATCATCTTCATAATCGCCTCTAGGACATATCATTAACAATCTCTCACTTGTACTAGAGTCGATTATGCAAGTATCTAATACCCATAGCTCTTGTATGCGCCTTATGCTTTAGCTAGAGAGGGGCTTTGTGAATGGATCAGCAGTATTTAAATTCATGTGCATTTTGCATATCTTCACATCACCTCTATCAACAATCTCACGAATGAGGTGAAAATACTGAAGTATATGCTTGGATTTTTTTATGCGATCTTAGCTCCTTGGTTTGCGCAATAGCTCTACTATTACCATAACAAAGATCCATTGGACTAGAAACACTAGAGACCACACCCTTCTTTATCCAAACATCCTCCTTTGTAGCTTCAGAAGCCGCAATATACTCAGCCTTCATTGTAGAATCAGCAATCGTCTCTCGCTTGGAACTTTTTCTAGCTCACTACTCCTCCATTAAAACAAAGCACAAAACCAGATTACGATAAAAAATTATCTTTATCAGTTTGGAAGCTACCATTAGTGTAATTATTTACAACTAGCCCTTCCTCACCTTAAACAGGGAATACATCCCTAATCATTCTCAAGTATTTTAGTATATTCTTTACAGTTATCCAATAACCTTCACCTAGATCTGATTGATATCTACTTATAACACTTAAAGCATATGACACATCTGAGCGTGTACAAAGCATAGCACATATGATAGACCAAATGCAGAAGCATATGGAATCTTACTCATCTGGTCTCACTCATTGAAGGACACTAAGTCTTGCTAAGACTAATACCATGGTGGGAAGCAGGAGTATATGCAATGCCATTTGCATAAAGGCAATTCGGTATTTGCTACTCTGTAGAATGGAGTGATTGGCCATTATGTATATTGCAATTCAGAATTTGCCACTCTATACAAGATTCAATTCAGACTTTGTCACTTTGGACAATTTGCTCCTACTTTTAACGATTTTACCCCTTTGTTCTTCCTTCCCTCCTTCTTCCTCTCTTCCTCCCTATTCCTTATTGTCTCCCCTCACCTCCTCCAACATCCACCTCCATCACGTAGCTCAAGCTCCGCATCCACTCCTTCCACAAAACCGACCCCCGCCCCATCGCCTCCTCCCATCCGCCTACCCTCCTCTTCGATAGCATGAAGAGCAGGTGGTGAAGAGACGAGGCATTGGGCTAGCGGTGAGATCGAGAGCAGGTGGCAAGGAGAGTCATCGGGCTGGAGGCAACAACAATGGCCTCACATAGAGGGAGGCGTGGTGGCTATGGGCAGACCTCGCGGTAGGCCCTCTGGCAAGCTATGAATCCCATCACACACCTTGTGCACATCGCCTAGCAAGACAAAGAGCAAGCAACGATGAGGGGAGGCGTCGGGCCGGCGGCGATAGCGGTAGCCTCGTGCAGTGGGAGCCATGGCAGCGATGGGCGGAGGGGATGGAGACATGTTGGAGGGAGTACTACATGTGGTAGATGGAAGAGAGGAGTGGAGGGTAGATGCGGTCAGCCACTGGCAAGGTATGACCCAACCATTGTTAGTGCCGGAGCAAGAAGAAAAGATGAGAAGGGAAGAGGAGGAGGAAGAAGGGAGGTATAAATGTCCATGTAGGGACATATCTATCTAAAATGACCAAAAAATAAACTGTCCACTTTACAGAGTTGCAAATAATGAACTGCACTCTATAGAGTGGCAAATCCTAAAGCGTCACTTGTAGAGTGGCAAATCATCAATTATCCCTATGCATAATTGCTGCGAGTGCTCTGGGAAAGAACTCACTGCTTCATTAATTGCTCTTTACTACAATGACCAACAAGTAATAAAAAATACGTGGAATTTTTTTGGTTGCATGTAATTGGATGTAGATATCTAGGAGAGGAAAGAGGATCCAGAATGCACTTCATCAAGATTTCCTTCATTTAGAGCATCTCCAACAAATCTTCTAAAGTGCTCATATCCCCTATATTTTAGAAGAAAAGGTAAAAAAAGGCTCCAACAGATCCCCTAAGTGGTACCCAAAAATATAGAGAACTCCATCCCTGATTTTTCGTCCCCCATATATGGAGGACGCATACCATCCCCTAAATCGGCCCCAACGCTCCTGCGCCGTCCGATCCCCTAAATTCTTTGGTTGGTAGTTTTTGTGGACCCAGATTTTAATTTAGGGGACCATATTTAGAGGACTTGTTGGAGGTTACATATTTTTAGTCTTCTATATTTTAGATTGTGTCCTCTAAAAAGTGATTTAGGGGATGAGATTTAGAGGACATTGTTGGAGATGCTCTTAGAGCATCTCCAACAAATCTTCTAAAGTGCTCATATCCCCTATATTTTAGAAGAAAAGGTAAAAAAAAGGCTCCAACAGATCCCCTAAGTGGTACCCAAAAATATAGATGACTCCATCCTTGATTTTTCGTCCCCCATATATGGAGGACGCACACCATCCCCTAAATCGGCCCCAACGCTCCTGCGCCGTCCGATCCCCTAAATTCTTTGGTTGGTAGTTTTTGTGGACCCAGATTTTAATTTAGGGACCATATTTAGAGGACTTGTTGGAGGTTACATATTTTTAGTCTTCTATATTCTAAATTGTGTCCTCTAAAAAGTAATTTAGGGGATGAGATTTAGAGGACATTGTTGGAGATGCTCTTAGTGCAGAACTAAGTACGTTATTATATATAGGCCTTATTTCAAACAGTGTGGCTCTTGGCTTCTAGCTTCAGAAGAAAAAGTCGTTCGGAATGTGTTGGTTTCTTAGCATGGTTTCTTAGCATGGAGATATAACGATATTTTTTCTTTATTATCCTTTAATTGAATAAGAAACTAACAGCTGCTACAAGACAAAAGCCACAACACTATAGAACAGTGCCATAATACTTTTAGAGAATAATCACTTTAGTTTGTTATAAGGGGTTTATAATATGGAATATGATTTTTTAAAAAAAATCCTTAGCACAATGCACTCCCATTCTGCTAACGAGACTTTAAAAATGGCACAAGAAACACTAGCTACACAGTGTTTAGAACAAGCACAGGTATCAGAGAATCGGTTAACAATTGCCAATGGACATGTAGTGCCAAGTACCAAACACAGTTCGTTTTGGAATTGTCCGGCAAAAGATACGAAGATTGATGTGACCATGCGGTTACAGGAATATACGTTGTGACTCCATGACGGCAGCGTATATCGACATGCGCCTTAATGTAATTAACAGTTTTGCTATTGCACAGGCGACTGAAAATTTTTTATGTTTCAGTCACATGAAATTGCACTCTCAATGAACTAAAATTGCAGCCCCCCTCAAAAAAAAAATAGCTGCAACTTTAGGTGATTCAGAGTGCAACTTCAGGTGACCTGAAATTGCACTCTCAATCAACTAAAATTGCAGCCCCCTCCAAAAAAACGTGTGCAACTTCAGGTGATTCAAAGTGCAACTTTAGGTGACTGAAAGATAAAAAAATTTCAGTCGCCTGTGCAATAGTCTATCCCTTTAATTAAGTGGTTGGCGCCACCTTTCTCGGCTTGGCGGCCACGCTAAAAACAGCGAGTTTTGGCGCGAAACGTCTCTTGGCGCCTACTTGCTTCGCTAGCAGCTGGGAGGGAATCTAGGCCCCGTTTGGCACAGCTCTAGCTCCGAGATCTATGCTGAATCTGTAGTTTATTGACTAAATTAAAGTGATTTAAATATTTTTATTTAATATATAATATAAATGAAATGAGTCATGTAAATGCACTTAACATGCCTGCAATTCTTGATCCAGGATTTCCTAGAGCTACAGATGACCAGCTCTAGGAAATCTACAGATTTCCTAGAGCTAGAGCTCTGCCAAATGGGGCCCTAGTAGCCGCCGTTGCAATATCATTCCCTTCTTTCTTTAATTTCCATTTGTCAAATTTTCTAGATTTAATAGATTGAGTGAGTTCACTGCATATGTGCAATGCATTGACGAAATCTATACGCAAGTGAATATATGCAGCACATGCGATTTGAGTTATGTCGGATTGTTCCTTTTATTGTACAGGAAATTTTATTTCATTAAACTGTCGATTGTTGTTTTTTGCTCCAGCTTTAAATAAAGTCAGCTTGTGCTCACTCTTTTTTTCTCCCTGAGGGTATAAGAAATACCTAAGAAACATAACTGGTATCGTATTACCATTGAGTACTTTTGCAGAAACAAATATTTCTAGACCATGTGGATGATTGTAAATAAAGAGATGATGAATAATTGACATTTGGTTTGCTTTGGATTTTGCGTTTGTGAATGACTTGCTCGTTTGCAGTGGAAGACTTTGTCTTTGAGTGGTTGTGTGCAGCTACGAGTGATCTCAGACCACAGATGTTAGTCTACGACCACGGCATGGCCAAACAACATCAGCCATCATACTTCGACCACGGCTTGAACACGACTACGACTATGGCAGGAGATCTTACGACTAGATGGTCGGCAGGAGTTTTTACGACTTGGTGGTCGGCTGGAGTTTTTACGACTTGGTAGTCGCCAGGAGCTTTTACGACTTGGTAGTCGGCAGGAGCTCTTATAACTTGGTGGTTGGTAGGGATTCTTACGACTTGGTGGTTGGCAGAGATTCTTACGACTTGGTGGTCGACAGGAGCTCTTTCGACCACAGCAGTTGTCGACCACGTCTGGTTTATGGCCACGGCAGTTTTCGACCACGTCGATCTTACGACTACGGCAGCTTACGACCATGTCTGGCTTCGACCACAGCAGCTTTCGAACACATCGAACTTATGACCACGGCAGCTTATGACCATGTCTAGCTTCGACCACGGTAGTACGACTTCGACCTTTCGACCACGGTAGTACGACTTCCGTTTTATGACCACGGTAAGTAATCATAGCTACAACACTCTTTCATGGTCGTAGCTACAGTGCTCGATAGTCATAGACTTTACTGGTCGTTCTCAATAGTCGAAGGTTTTACTAGTCGATAATCGAGGGCTTTGTGGTCGATGGTCGTAGGTTTTGCAGACTACTTTCATGGTCATAGTTTTGGCAGTTTTATCGATACTCGTAGACTTTATAGTATGCTGTTCTATCTTCGGTAGTCGGAGGCTTAGCGATCGGTTGCCGTAGGCTTCACGATCAGTACTCGTAGACTTTCATGGTCGATATGAGTGCTTCACCCTTGTAATCTTCGAGTACGTCGAGTACTCGTGTTGGGCCAGTGGTTGACTTGTCGGTGTGTAGTGGTCGATGATGAATGGTCATTGCTGCAGTACCAGGTGGGTACTCGAGGATAGAGGTACTCGTAGTCAGTGGACTCAGTACTCGATAGAAGTGGTTTCCGACCGTGGTAAGCGGCAGTGTGTTGAAGTGTGTCTGTACTCGTAGGCTTTGAGTACGTGTTGCAGCTGTGATTTCTGATCGATACTCGTAGTCGGTACTTAGTAGTCGATATGGTTTCTGAGTACTTGTGGATTACGAGTACTCTGTGATAGCGGTCATATTGAGTGGTCTGAAGGTCTGTTCCAGGTAGCGATAGTCTGTGCAGTCATAAACGACCTGGGAGATGGTCATAGGTGGTTTGGATCTTGTCTGGGGATAGACAGGGAAGTGTTTTGCTAATGTGTGTTGCCAAGAGATGGTTTCTTTAGTCTTTGCATGTTCAGTGGGCATAGAGGCGACCATGGTCGGTGATGAAGAGGACCGGGACTAGTAGGGGGTAATCTGAGGTCCAAGCGATCGGGGGGTCACGTGAGGTGGTCGAGCTCATGCTGGAGCACATGGAGGTCAAAGGTGGATGCTACGTGAAGGTGTGGAGACGGTTACAGTCAGTGACGAAGAGGACCAGGACTAGGAGGGGTAATCTGAGGTCCAAGCAGTCAGGTGGTCACGCGAGGTGATCGGGCTCATGTGAGAGCACGCGGTGATGGTGCACGATGGAGATACAGGAGAGGATATTCTGGAGGCTTTGTCGTGTGTGTCGTATGGAGTTGTGGATGGAGTCCATGACTTGTACGAGTTGGTTAAAACTAGTGTTAGGAAGGGTTTCGGTTCCCTTGATTTGATAAAGAGATAGGATCTCAAGTCCAGGTGGTTAAGGATATGATTTTGAGGTGTTCGAGTAGAACACATTTTGGGCGCTAGCCTATAAAGCAGTAGGCTAGCGTACAGGGTTTTATGGCTTTTAAGAGAAGGTTTTTAGGGGTGATGTGATGTGCTTTGTAGCCAAAAACTTGATGAAGAAATAGCAGATCATATCTTTTCCAGAAAAAGGTTCTCGGCGATTTGTTTTCCTCTCCACTTTACGTGCTCTATTTTGTCTTCGGCATGTACTCATTCGGGCGGTGGTCGAACGGCTGGAGATGTCAAGCGGAAAAAAGATCACGACTACGTGCGTCGTGGTCGTGTCGAGAGATCAGAATGAGTAGGCGATCGATCTGAGATCGTACCAAACGATCAGAATGAGCAGACAGTTGATCCGAGATCATGCCGAGCAATCAGAATGACTGAGCGATCAATCCGAGCACTCATAAGCGAGCGGTCGTAAGCGAGTGGTCGGAGCAAGCATCCAAGATGCGAGGTCATAATAGTGGTCGTAGCGAGCAGTCAGCTGATAGAGGTTCTGAGTGGTTGATGGTTGTCACAACTATTAATCAAACTGTCGATCTAGATACTTTAACCATGAATGATCTTTATTCTAGATTGAAAACTTATGAGATGGAAGCTTTGCCATCCAAGATTGATAAATGTTCACCTTTAGCACTTGTGACCAACCCCGTGCAGGATGCTTCGTCGAGTGCTTTGTCTTGTGTTGCTTTATCTACGTTGTATTCTTTTTAGAGGAACAGTTTGAGCAGCTCCCTGAAGAGGACTTGGTGTTGATCTCCTCACGAGCATACAAGACACTCAACAATGTGAGGATAAGAAAGTGAGGTGGCATGTCAGGTCTGATCAGATGCTATGAGTGTGCCGAGCCAGGCCACTTTAAGATAGATTGCCCCAACTGAGGAGCTAGGAGGTTAAGGATGACAAGGCTCCAACTCGTCGCACTCAATTCAAGATGGACCCAAGCAACAAGCGCAACTATCGCAGGGCAGTCAACAAAGTACTTGTAGTACTTAAGTAGATTAATTTGAGTGATGTTGATTCTATGAGTGGTGATGAGGACAAAGGCAAGAAGGCAAAGGAGGTGGACTTCACAGGGATGTGTTTTATGGTCAATAGTGAGGAGTTAAGTGATGATGATCTTTACAGTGATCATGATGAGGTAAAATCTTCTTATACTGATTTATCTCGAGCTGTGCTTAGATTGACAGAAGAACTCAAAAGTATAAAAAAATTAAGAGTCATGATTTTGTTATTGAGAGCTTAAATTCTAAAATTAACAGACTTAGAACTTCTATTCCTGATGATTAATCTTGTGAGTCTTGCCAAGTTTTACATACTGAGTTAGAGACTGCTAGAATAATTAATACATCAAACTTGGCTCACCTTAGTGATGTAACTGCTAAACTTGATGAGTTAAGATTGACACATGTCTCTTGTGATGAAAAATTGAAATTTGCTAATGATGAAATTGAAAAGCTAAAGTCTAGTTCTTTTACTCAATCTAAGGCTTGCTCTAGGTGTGATTTGCTTCAGGCTAGGCTTAATTTATCTTAGGAGTCAATCCAACAAATGCTCTATCATGAGACTCTTTCTTGCTCAAATTGTCCTAAGCTTAACACTGAAATAGAAGCCTTGACTAGACAACTCAATGATTTTGCTGAAAAGAAAAGATTAGCTTGGTCTACTGTTTCTAAAAATCTTGCAAATAATTATGTTAAATGCACAACATGTCTTACATTGGCTGAAGAGAATGAGTATCTAAAGAACAGTTTAGATAGGTTCTTATTTGGCAAAAAGAATTTGAACATGATTCTAGATCATTCAAAAATAAGTGTAAAGAAACACGATCTAGGATTTAATTTCATTGAGCATGCCAAAAATAATCCTCCTAAGGTTGTTAAGCCTCTTGAGCCTTAGAAATTTGAAGTAGTATCTGAACCTAAACAGATTATATTTAAATCTACTGGTATTGCAAAGGAATTCTCTACCAAAGTGGGTGTTGTGAAGTCAACATATAAGTATCAATTCACTCATTGTGGTAGAGAAGGTCATGTGGTTCAGTTCTGTTTCGGAAAGCTAAGAAGGAAAAGAAAGATAAGTTGAAAAAACGTTCCCATGTAGATATTGTGCAAGATCCCAACTGTCGTCTTGCCCCCTGTAATTAGCCTTCTGTAATCTCAGGAGCATGTTGTCTCTTTGCATGAGCTAACCAATCGTCTACAGGTTTTGCACCCTCTAAGTTGTCCTCTGCAGCCCCGGGAACTTCAGCTACTAAACCTGGACTTAGTGGTCGGTCAGCGGTTAGACTAGTTGTGCTAAAATGTTCAAACTGCTGCGTTGTCGGGCGCTCCATGGTCGGATGTCCTACGATCAGACTAGGGTTACGACCAATCATTCTTCGTGGTCGGACTAGCGTTGTCGATCAGAATTGTCGGTCAGTTGGTTATTGTAGTCGGTCAAGGTACTCGGAGATTTTTGATCGGTTGTCTCTGCTTGTTTAGACCAGTTAGGAGTTAGACTGGTCTTCCTCCATGGTCGGAACATAGTAATCAGACCAGAGTTTAGATCGGCTTCTTCCCATGGTCGTTATAGTGTGGTCGGACCAAAGTTTCGACCAGCTGTACAGAGGCGATCAACAGAGTTTCGACCAGCTGTACAGAAGCACTCGGATGGGTTACGACCAGCTGTACAGAAGTGCTCGGATAGGTTTCGACCAGCTACACAGAGCAACTCAGACAGGTCGGCGGACAGACCATGTCTTCAACAGTGGTCAGACCAGAACTTGACAAAGGCTAACTCTTCACTTATAGTTTTATCATGGCCTGCTGATGATCCTTTTTGTCGAGTATCATAACACTAGATTCATAAAGCTTACTTGACTAACCTCGGTACTGTGAGACCGACATCTACTGTGATTTAAGACCAGTGAACACGAGGTGGAGAACATGTACATGATTTAGTTCCAGTCTTTTGCATCATTGCTTGATTGGAACACTGGATGGTTCTTCACCTTCTCTGGGAGTTTCCATGAGACTTCATCTTCAGGTTAGACCAAGTGGAGAGGTAATGATATTTTACAAGTGGTCTCTGAACTCCTTTTTGGTTTTCTCAATTTCTCTCACAGCTTCTTGCCTCTTCTCAATTTGCTCCTTTTGAGTGAGATGGGATTATTCTGAGGGGGAGTATGTTGTTGAAGTGGTGTTAGGACCTTTGTTTGTTATACTTGTCATACAATTCACCAAGATTGAGCCATTGAATTCAAATGAGTAATAGAGCTTGCTTTATCATATTTACTCATATATTGTGTAGCTTAGACCACAACTAGTTTTAATTAATCTGCTACACTTGAATTAAAACATGACTTGACATAAGTCTTTGACTAGAGTAATTATTGATTGTACTTTGTGATGTTCATCTAAAAGGATTAGCTTGATTATGAATCTTATTTTAAAATCTTGGCTTTGTGGCTTGTATGTTTCATATCACAATGTTTTTAAGCTCACTCCAGTTGGCATGTTATACATATAAAAAGAAGAAATCCTACAAGTGGTATCGTTCAAGTGATATCAAGTGAGAACTGAGAAAAAGAAGATTGAAAAGATGTATGCTTCAAGCATGCCATGGTTAAACAAAAGAAACGGCACAAAAAGTGTATAAATGAAAAGAAGTATGCTTCAAACATGCCACCATTCAAAAAGAAGTTTGCTACAAAGATAGCATTATGAAAAGGAGTATGCTTCAAGCATGCCACATGCGTAAAAATCCATTGTGAATCAATAGATTGTTTATGACATTGCTAGCCCGTCTAGATTTAATGTTTGCTTCAATTTAGGCTTTGACTTTTCGGTGTGATATCTCATTGTGCTCTTTATAATTGGTTCAGTCATTGATGAGATGCCTGTCATTGATCTAAATTGTCTAATTGTGCTAAAAGACTAGTTTTCGATCTAGCTATATGATATATGACTTTATATGATCTAGGAAGCTCTACTCACACTGATGGTTTGGTCAAAATATAAATACAGATTGACTTGTATAATCTCTAAAGCTTCTTGATCTTTTCTCTCATTGCTCTTTCTTAGAATTGTTCTCTCTCTGAAAGTTTCTTAATGATTACATTACCAAAGGGGGAGAAATTGAAGTAAGAGGAGAGATTTTTGGAGAGATTTTGAATTGGAAAAATCTTGTTGTTGTGGTTGCGAATTTTGCTTCTCTTTCAAAACACAAATCATTTGAGAATTTTCAAAGTGTTGTCAATGTATTCATCAAAGAAGAGATTGTTAGATTATGTGGATGGTCATAAATAAAGAGATGATGAATAATTGACATTTGGTTTGCTTTGAATTTTGCATTTGTGAAAGATTTGGTCGTTTGCAGTGGAAGACTTTGTCTTTGAGTGGTTGTGTGCAGCTACGAGTGATCTCAGACCACAGATGTTAGTCTATGACCACGGCATGGCCAAACGACATCAGACATCATGCTTCAACCACGGCTTGAACAAGACTACGACTATGGTAGGAGATCTTACAACTAGATGGTCGTCAGGAGTTTTTACGACTTAGTGGTCGGTAGGAGTTTTTACAACTTGGTAGTCGGCAGGAGCTTTTACGATTTGGTGGTCGACAGGAGTTCTTACGACTTGGTGGTCGGTAGGGTTTCTTATGACTTGGTGGTTGGCAGGGATTATTCTTACGACTTGGTGGTCGACAGGAGCTCTTTCGACCACAATAGTTGTCGACCACGTCTAGTTTATGACCACAGCAGTTTTCGACCATGTCGATCTTACGACTACGGCAGCTTACAACCACGTCTGGCTTCGACCACAGCAGCTTCTGACCACGTTGAAAGCATCTAGGCCCCTAAAAATGGTTTTGGTAATTAATGAAATTATGTGAATATGGGACTAACATGTTTTATGAGCATGCGAAGGGTTAGTCTACAGATGAGCGACAAGATGCAAGCCAAAGGATGTGTATGAAGACCAAATTGGCTCAAGACAAAGGTATACTTAGCGTAGGATCCCCTTTTGTTTTTACCGGTCTTAGGTGAATGGTGGAAGACCGGATTATAGGGTAGAAGGTTGGAGCTCACCTACCCGGAGAGGGGAAGAGCTACCATTAGTGATCGAGGTGCTTTGGCTCAATTCGTGGAGCCGGTCCGATTCGTCCGGGCTAACCTCAACGTGGACTAGGGGAAACCGGTAAGTTTCCGATCACCACGGTAAAACATCGGTTGTGTTCATTTGTTCTTAGCTCTTACTTATTTATATCTTTGTGACCATTAGATTGTTTAGAGCTAAGTTTGCTATATTGTTGACTAGAATTGCATAGGATTAATTGCTTTACATTCTTGTCATTTAAATTGTAGAAAATCAATCAAGTGAACAAGAAAAATTTAAAAACCTCCTATTCACCCCCTCTAGTTGGTATCCTTGATCCTACAAGTGATATCAGAGCTTGGTCTCTCATTTATAGACTTAACCGTCTAGAGAGAAAAGGATGGCTAGTGAGGGGATTGCGGTAGGAAAGGCACCTTTATTTGATGGCTCTAATTATGCTTATTGGAAAATTAGAATGTCAATCTATTTAAAGGCCATGAGCCCTCATATTTGGAAAATCGTAAATGATGGTTACGTCATGCCACTTGATCCCGAGAATCCGACGGAACAAGATGGGCGTAACACTCATTTAGATGCCCAAGCTATGAATGCTCTCTTTGGAGCCTTGAACGCGGATGAATTCAATAGGGTGAGCAATCTTGAGACGGCTCACGCTATTTGGACCACCCTTTCAGAAATACACGAAGGAACATCCACGGTCAAGGAAGCCAAGTTGCATCGGCTAAGGATCAAATATGAGACATTTATGATGTTGCCCCATGAGGACATCAATGAGATGTACACAAGGCTAAACAACATCGTAAATGAGCTCAAGGGTCTTGGTACTAACCTTTCCGATGTTGACATTGTACGGAAAATGCTAAGGGCCTTACCGGAGAAGTACGAAATGTTAGTGACACTATTTCTCAACTCTCTGGAGTTGGAAAGGATGACACCAACATAACTCTTGGGTAATCTAATTACCAATGAGCTGTACAAAAAGGACAAGGAGGAGATCATGGAGCAATCTTCTTCCAAGGGAAAGAAGATCACCGCTTTCAAAGCAAAGGCGATGACAAGCGAGGAATCCGATAATGATGAGGAGGATTCCGAAGAACTTGCCCTTCTAGTTAGAAGGATGAACAAGTTCATGAGGAGGCGCTCAAATAGAAATGCAAGCAATGAAAAGACCAAGAAGTGGCGATCCTCCTCCAACAAGAAGTATAGCAACATCCATTGCTATGAGTGTGACGAGAAGGGGCATATTGCCTCTCAATGTCCCACAAAGATGGATGACAAGGAGAAGTCATCCAAGAACAAAGGCTATCAAGGCAAGAAGAAGCTTTTCAAGAAGTTTCATAAAGAAGGGAAGAACGAAGCCCACATTGGAGAGTGGGATTCCGAGGAGGAGTACTCCGACTCTGACTCGAGCGAGGATGAGTCTCCCAAGAAGAAGGGACTCGTGGGCATCGCCATCAAGGAGGCTCCATCGCTATTCTTCACTCCCACATGTCTTATGGCAAAAGGGGAGAAGGTAAAAACTCTAGACGATGATGAGCCTTCTTATGATGATTTGATGGATATGTTAGTTGAATTAAATGAATTTCTTGGAAAAGAGAAGTAAAAATTCAAGGTTTTGAAGAGGGAGCATGTATCTCTTCAAAAATCCTATGAGGAGCTAAAGGAAGCTCATGATTTGCTTCTCCAAGAAAATCAAAAGAAGTCTACTACTAGCATTGGTATATCTTGTAATATTTTTAATGAAATGCCTAGTATAGAAAAATCAACATCTAGCATGTCAACCTCTTGTGATGATTTACTTTCTATGCCATGCTCATCTAATGTTGATTTATATAATGCTATATCTCATGTTCATGATAATGTGCTAGTGAATGAAAACAAGAATTTAAAAGAACAAGTGATAAAATTGAATAAAAGCTTAGAAAGAGCTTACAAGGGAAAGGATACCCTTGATAAGTTACTAAGCAGGCAAAGATGTCCTTTTAACAAGGAAGGACTTGGGTATGTTCCCAAGAAAGGTAAGAAGCCGGCATACAAACCTCCAAGGTTTGTAAATGAGAATGGTAAGTATTGTACAAGATGTCAGAATGTAGGACATATGCTAAATGATTGTGCTAAAAATAACATGCATTACATTGGCTTATATGATTCTTGATATATGCTTAAAAAATCCAAGAATGGAAATGTAATTGCTCACTTTATTGGCACCTCGATTTTGGGTGCTAAAAAGAAATCCATTTGGGTGCCCAAAACCTTGGTTACTAACCTCCAAGGACCCAAACAAATTTGGGTACCTAAAAGGGCTTGATTTTCTTTTGTAGGTAAATTATAAAACTGGTGGAAGGCATTGGGTGTTGGATAGTGGATGTACTCAACACATGATCGGAGACCGGAAAATGTTTTCCACCTTTGAGAGCGGAAGCAATGAAAGAATCACCTTTGGAGACAATAGCAAAGGGAAGGTACTTGGTTTGGGTAAAATTGCTATATCCAATGATCTTTCCATTTCTAATGTATCCTTAGTTGAAACATTAAATTTTAATTTGCTATCCGTTGCTCAATTGTGTGATTTAGGATTAACATGTTCATTCTCTAAAGAAAATGTAACCATTTCAAAAGAAAATAATAATGAACTTGTTTTAAAGGTTTTAGATTTGGAAATCTCTATTTAGTATATTTTACTTCAAATGATTCATGCCTAAAAACTTTTTAATTGCAAAAACCACTTTGGGTTGGTTATGGCATAGGAGACTAGGTCATGTGGGTATGGTGCAACTTAAAAAGCTTTTCAAACATGACTTAGTTGTTGGTTTGAATGATGTGAAGTTTGAGAAAAATTGACTTTGTAGTGCTTGTCAAGCCGGAAAGCAAGTCGATAGTTCTCATCCTTCCAAAAGTATCATGTCAACTTCTAGGCCATTAGAGCTCTTACATATGGATTTGTTTGGGCCAACAACCTATAAGAGTATCGGGGGAAATAGCTATTGTTTAGTCATTGTGGATGATTACTCTAGATACACATGGGTTTTCTTCCTAAATGACAAAAGCGAAACCTCCGGGATTTTTAAAAGTTTTTCAAAAAGGGCACAAAATGAATTTGATTTTAAAATAAAGAAAATTAGAAGTGACAATGGTTCCGAGTTCAAAAATACAAAAGTTGAAGATTTTTGTGCTGAACTTGGAATATAGCACGAACTTTCCACAACCTACACTCCGGAGCAAAATGGAGTTGTAGAGAGGAAAAATCACACATTAATTGAAATGGCTAGGACAATGCTTGATGAATATAATACTTTCGACAAATTTTTGGCGGAAGCTATTAACACCGCTTGTTACGCCATAAATCGCCTTTATTTACATCGTCTTTTGAAAAAGACTTCCTATGAGCTTCTCATTGGAAGAAAACCGAACATTTCCTACTTTAGAGTATTTGGTTGCAAATGCTACATTCTAAGAAAGGGTGTTTGGCTCTCTAAATTTCAAAGTCGATGTGATGAAGGTTTTCTTTTAGGCTATTCTTCAAATAGCAAAGCATATAGAGTCTATAATAAAAATTTGGGTTTAGTTGAAGAATCATATGATGTACAATTCGATGAAACTAATGGCTCTCAAGAAGAGCAAAAAAATTTGGATGATGTAGGTGATGAAGGCTTGCGCAAAGCTATGGAAAACATGCAAATTGGAGATATCAAGCCAAAGGAAGATCCATCATCACCAAGCTCATCAAGACAAGTGGAGCCACCCACCTCATCTACAACGAGCAATGTTCAAGTTATTGAAGATGAAAAAAGGATCAACAACAAAACCACCTCAAGATTCACAATGCAATTGCCAAGGATCACCTAATAGATCAAATATTGGGTGATGTGAGTAAAGGTGTTCAAACTCGCTCTAGAGTAACTTCATTTTACCTAAAGAGCACAATGTGATTGGCACCAAATGGGTCTTCCGGAACAAACAAGATGAAAACGGGATTGTGGTAAGAAACAAAGTAAGGTTAGTTGCTCAAGGTTATACTCAAGTCGAAGGGTTAGATTATGATGAAACTTTTGCACCCGTTGCTAGACTTGAGTCAATTAGAATCTTGCTTGCTTTTGCATCTAGCTTTGATATTAAATTATTTCAAATGGTTGTTAAAAGTGCATTTCTAAATGGAACGTTCTCCGAACTTGTATTTGTTGACCAACCTCCGGGGTTCGAAGATCTTAAATATCCTAATCATGTTTACAAACTCTCAAAGACGCTATATGGTTTAAAACAAGCTCCTAGAGCTTAGTATGAACGGCTTAGAAATTTCTTTGTTTCGAAGGGATTTAAAATCGGTAAAGTAGATACAACCTTATTCACAAAAATCATTGGTGATGATTTCTTTGTTTGCCAAATTTATATTGATGACATTATATTTGGCTCTACTAACCAATTTTTTGCGAAGAATTTGGCGATATGATGTCTAGGGAGTTTGAGATGTCCATGATAGGAGAATTAAGCTATTTTCTTGGACTTCAAATCAAGCAACACAAAGATGGGACATTTATAAGCCAAACGAAGTATACTAAAGACCTCTTCAAGAAGTTTGACATTGAAGATTCGAAACCCATCAAGACACCAATGGCAACCAACGGGCATCTAGACCTCGACGAAGGAGGTAAGTCGGTAGATTCAAAGCTTTATAGATCCATGATTGATAGCTTGCTTTATCTTACCGCATCTAGGCCCGATATCATGTTTAGTGTATGTATGTGTGCTCGCTTTCAAGCTTCACCAAAAGAGTGTCATTTAAAAGCTGTAAAAAGAATCTTGAGATATTTGAAACACTCCCAAAATATAGGGCTTTGGTATCCCAAAGGTGCTAAATTTAAATTGATTGGATATTCGGATTCCGATTATGCGGGTTGCAAAGTGGATAGAAAAAGCACTTCAGGAAGTTGTCAATTTCTAGGTAGATCTTTAGTGTCTTGGTCCTCAAAGAAACAAAACTCCTTAGCACTCTCAACCGCCGAAGCCGAATATGTTTCCTCCGGGAGTTGTTGTGCTCAATTATTGTGGATGAGGCAAACATTGTTAGATTTTGGAATAAATTTTGATAAAGTGCCTCCATTGTGTGATAATGAAAGTGCCGTCAAAATATCCAATAATCCTGTCCAACACTCAAGAACCAAGCATATAGATATTCGCCACCATTTCTTGAGGGACCATGTTAGCAAGGGAGATATTTGCATTAGCCACATCCGGACCGAAGATCAATTAGCGGATATCTTCATAAAGCCATTAGATGAAAACCACTTTTGCAAACTTAGGAGTGAATTGAATGTCTTGGATTACTCAAATGTTGCATAAACTTATGGCCAATTTAAATGAATGCTCATTTGAAGAAGCTTGAAAGATTGTTTGCAAATGTTCTTTTGTGCAAAAGTTTTGATTTTAAAAGGGAAAGGCAAAGTTATTTAAAGATAATATTTTGTTCTATTTAATGCATAATGATCCTTAAAGACTTTAGTTGAGTGCAAAAACTAGGGATCATTTGCATCTATTCTCTTCAAATTCCAATTCTGCGAAGT
Organism: Dendrocalamus latiflorus; assembly: GCA_017311315.1. NCBI lineage: Eukaryota > Viridiplantae > Streptophyta > Magnoliopsida > Poales > Poaceae > Dendrocalamus > Dendrocalamus latiflorus. Next base: position 28,886,914 of record CM029641.1, read on the forward strand.
TCCAAAAAAATCAGAACTACCGTTGCCTTCTGCGGTACTTCCGGGAAACGGTACTTCCGGCTGAGGAAGCGGTATTACCGCTCCATGCGGTACTACCGGCCGCATCTGCGGGACTACCGGACGTGCATTCAAAGCGGGCAACCACCCACGCCCGAGGGTTTTCTGGCCGGCCCTCCTCTCTCTCTCCGGTACTTCCTCTCTTTTAGCCGCCCGTGACCGTACCATCTTCTCTCTCTCCCACCAAAAACCACCCAAACCGCATCCTAGATCTTCGAATCTAGCGGTGTTTTCTTTGTTTTTTCAAATCCAATCAACTCCCAAGGGTTCAACTCCTCCGATCCTCAAGGTATCTTGGATCAAAAATCTCATTCTTGATCTTTATTTTGAACCCTAAGGTGGTGTTTGGATTGGGGACTTGGTGGGATGGGATAGCTCCATCCCAGATATGTGGGATGAGATAATTTCACTTTTTGTTTGGTTGCAAGGATGGGTTCGACCCTGTTTTTTGTTTGGATGGAGGGATAGAATGGGATCTAATGATCCCACCTCTTGTTTGGATGGAGGAATGGAGTGGGATAGCTGCATATACTCACCTTCCCATGAATTTGGTAGGATTACCTCCTTACCAACTTAATTCTACAGATTAGCAATAGATGCCACTCCATCACAAATACAGTATAGTACAGATAATCAACAAAAAATTGATATTGCTGCATTCACATGCTAACTCACACATCACAAATATTTACTGTCAAACAGAAAATTGATATTGCTGCATTCACAATTACTTGCAAGATAGCAGTGCCCAAATATCACATATATCACACAAGATAGCAGAGGAGATCTGGGGCGGAGATCCGGGCAGCGCGGAGGAGATCCGGGGCGGAGATCCGGGCGGCGGGGGGAGATCCGGGCGGCGGGGGAGATCCGGGCGGCGGGGGGAGATCCGGGCGGCGGTGGAGATCCGGGCGGCGGGGGGAGATCCGGGCGGCGGTGGAGATCCGGGCGGCGGGGGGAGATCCGGGCGGCGGTGGAGATCCGGGCGGCGGGGGGAGATCCGGGCGGCGGGGGGAGATCCGGGCGGCGGTGGAGATCCGGGCGGCGGGGGGAGATCCGGGCGGCGGGGGGAGATGGGGGAAGGGCAGGGCGGCCGGCAGTGGAGATCCGGGCGGCGGGGGGAGATCCGGGCGGCGGTGGAGATCCGGGCGGCGGGGGGAGATGGGCAGAGGGCAGATCGGCGCGGGCGGCGGAGGGAGAAGGGCAGAGCGGCGCGGAAATATGCGGGGAAGTGCAGGGCGGCGCGGGCGGCGGGGGTAGACGGGGGAAGAGCTGCGCGGGGGTGACGGGCGAGGAAAAGCTGCGCGGGGGTGAGGATTAGGGCAGATCGGCGCGCGAAGGAAAGTGGGTTGCGGCCGTTCGCTCGGTTTTGGCGGACGGTTTCAACCCACTTTTCTGAGGAATTTTTTCTTTTGGGTTCAACCCACTCCATCAAAACCTACAACCAAACACCCTAAAAAAAGGGTTGGCCCCCTCCCATCCTGGGATATCCCTCAAACCAAACACTACCTAAGTCATGCTTTAGTTTGAATTGAAATGTAGTTGATTTTGCTATTTAATTCTAGGGAAAATGAGTATATTTGGTGTTTAAGGGTAATTACAAACCTGTTACATGGATTCAATCCAAGAAAACACCAAATAATCCATTCATATTCCCAAAACCCTAGAATTTGCTAGGAAGCGGAACTACCGCCCGACTGGTGCGGTACTACCGCTGAGCGGTACTACCGCTGAGCGGTACTACCGGCCCAGAACGGCGGTACTACCGGTTTTTCCTGATAGTGTAGCAAATTCATTTCATTCCTTTTCAATCTAACTTGGCTATACTCCTTTGATTCTCATGAGCTATTGCTCTTGTCTCTAGATGCCTAGAACAAGGAATGCTGGGAGGAAGGCATACTCCTCCATTTCTGGGGATTCTTCAGGCACCCCTGCTCTTCCATCCCCTGAGGCAGTACAAAAGGCCGCTCAAGATAAGGGGAAAGCGCCTACCCCTGAGTTTGAGTCGGACTCGGAAACAGAGTCTGAACGGTCTCAGCGTGAGAGTTCTCCCATGGAAGCATCTGAGGAGGACATAGCTGACCAGGAGGATCTTGAGATTGATCTCAAGAAAATTACAGCTGATGAGTATGCCAGACTCCGTCACAGAAATCAGTATGAGCTCCCCTCCAACTCCATTAATCCCAAGTTTCACACCAGGTTTCAGGAAAAGATTTTTGATGAGATGTATGGGACAGATCGCCAGTTTGCAGATCACAAGTATATTGACTGGGATCACATTGACTCCATTGATAAGTATGATGGGGCATATATGCTGTTTCAAAGCGCCGGTATTCGTCAGCTTGTGGCCTTGGGATGTGATTACAATGAAGAATTCATTCGTCAGTTTTATGCTACTGTGCACGTTACTCCAGATCTTCAGCACATGACATGGATGACGGTTTGCACAAGATTGGAGGCCACAAAGCATGACTTTGAGTTAGCTTTGAGGGCGAAGCTCAGTGCTTATGAGAAGGTTTATGACAAGCCCGCTCTTGATATTCATGCTATGTACCCTTACTACAACACTGAAGAGAAATATGTTCTTGGCAAGAATATTGGATTACTCCCCATTCCCAGCTTGGTAAACCGCATCATCAACCACACCATCCTCCCAAAGGGTGGCAACTATGATGACATTCGAGGTCATGCCTAGAACATCATAGATTACATTATGAAGGGAGAGAAATTTGATGTCGTTGATGTTATCATGAGGGAGATAGTCTCTTCCAAAAATGATCGCAACAAGCGCATCAATTATGCACCCTACATCATGGCCTTAATTGATACCAAGTTTCACTATCGAGGAGGACGTGGTGGAGTGCACAAGCCTTACAAGCCAAGACCGGAGCCTCCCATTCCCACTGGTGTTCGAGCCCGACAGACGGCGGATCCAGGAGCAGGCTCATCCACCGCAGCAGCAGCAGCTCAGCCTCAGGAGCCTGGCCAGCCCTCTCTCTCTCAGGTCTACTCTTCCATGCTTGAGGGGTTCTCCACCCTCAACTCCAGGATGGACCGGGTTGATGCGCGACTGGAATCCATTGATAGCAGACTGACCTCGCTAGATGGTCGAGTTGCAGTTCTGGAGCGCCCTCCATCGCCTCGTCGCTACACTCGACGTCGTCTTCGCAGTGATCCACCTTCTCCTTCTCAGGACTGATCTCTTTTTGGTACTTGATGCCAAAGGGGGAGAAGTCAGTCAGTTTCAGTCAGTTCTTTTGGACTTATGTCTTATGGGATTATATTATATCTTCTTATTATTGCCTTTGATGATTGTAATGAACTTATGTCTGTTTGATGATCGCTTGGATGTAATGAACTCGTTTTATCTTTTGAACTTGTGGATGTAATGAACCTTTATGGTTAAAAATGCTTATGCTATTATCTGTTGCTTAAATGTCAAATTACTCTCATTTTATTGTATCTCTTTGTCTTGTGCATCTTTGTAACAGCCCAGGTTTTTATGAAAATAAAATTAAAAAAATAAAAATCAATTAAAATAAAAACCTAAATTAAAATAAGTATTTTTGTTGCCTAAAGTTTAAATTTGGATTTGCCTTGAATTTCTGTTTTTGAAAAAGCTGGATTTGAAAAGCATTTTCAGAAAATCCTAAAATTATTACTAAATAAAATGATATTTTGATTTTATATAAAAATTCTATGTCAAATTAAATATTTGGAGTTATTTGGTTTTTATTTGGGTTTTCTGAGTTTTCAGGGGTTCAAAATGTATTTTTGAAATTAAAAAGTATTTTAAAGTATGAAAATTAAATATCAACATTAGTTGAAAATATTTTTATTAAGTCCAAAATGTGTCCAGGAGGTTCTCTGAATTTTTCTGGAATTTTTGGAGTTTATTTTGTTTTTTTTTTCTGAGGCTTAATGGAATTTCTGTGCTTTTCTGAAAAACCCAAAAATCAAAAAATAAAATAAAATCCCAACCCTCCCCTCCGGCCGCCACGTGGACGGCCAGATCTTCTCCACGTCGCCCCATCCCCGCCATTACTCACCACGCCTCCCTCTCTCTTCGGGCCGCCAAGTGTCCGGCCCGGATTTCCCCGCTCCCCGCACCTCGGCCCATCTGGCCATCCGCCCGCATAACCCCCCTAGCCACCCGATCCGCCTCCCCTGCCACGCGGCCAAATCACTGCCGCCCGCGCCTCCCGCTCTCGCTGCCATCTGGCCCCACCCGTCGGCGCCCCTCTTCTCTCCCCGTCCCTCTGCCGACCGGGGCCTACCCGTCAGCCACCCCGCCCCGCTGACCGCACGGGCCCACCTTTCAGCCCTTCCCCTACCTCCAGCCGCACCCCTTCTCTCTCCTCCCACTCGGCCGCGCCTTCACCGCTGCCATTCCCGCCGCCCCTCGGTCGCCAGGATCCCTTTCCTTCCCCCTCTCTCTTCTTCCCCGATCCGACCCCGCCATCCCCGCGCCCGAAATCCCTCCATCCCCGCCCCGTCCTCCCCTAATTTTGCCTGTAACCGCCGCCACTCCCGATCTCTCCGGCGAGGAATCCCCGCTCCGCCCCTCCCCCTCGCCCCTATATAAGCCCACCCCGACCTCTGTCTCAACTCGCCCCAACTCCCCCTCCACTTCCCTCTCCCTCCCGGCCGCTCCACCGCCGCCGCGCCGAAGCGCCCGAGTGCCGCCGCCGCCCTCCTCGCCGCCGGCCTCTTCCCAGCCGCCTCCGGTAAGGATGCACCCACCCCCGACTTCCCCTCAGCCCCCTCTTCCCGTTCCCACCCACGCCGCCCGCCGGAGCGCCGGCGAGCACGCCGTCCCGAACACCCCCCCTCGCCGGCCTGTCCACGTCGGCTTCGCACGCTTGCGTGGCGGCTGACATGGTGCCACGCTAGCGCCACCTCGCCCTGTCCGTGCCCCGTCGGCGCCACGCAGGCGGCTGTGCCACCTCAGCTCCCCAAATGGCCCGTGGACACGATCTGTGGACCAAGGGCCCACTGTCAGTCAAACCCCCCTTGGGCTGACGTCAGCTGGCGCAATAAGCCCGAATTTTCCGTAGAAAAATAATCCGGCCGAAAACGAAATTCCCTGCTGACGCAATAATTCAGATTTTTCTTTAGGAAAATAATTCCAAAAATCATGATTTTCCATTTTCTCTCTTTTCAAACTTCCCGGAGCCCGTTCTCCTTCGTCCTAACTCCGATTGAGCCCATTCAAATTTCTAAATTGATCAAAAATTCCCCTCTATCCATTGCTAGCCTCAATTAAATTGTTTGAAGTCAATTTGAATTTAATTTGAATTTATTTGAATTTGGTGGGTTATTTTCACGTGTAGACTTCGACGATTCGGGGGATTTCTTTGACGAAGAGTTGCACAAATTTGAAGAGCAAGGCAAGTCACACTCCTTGATCATGTTGATCCCAATTTTCAAAATAAAATTATGTTGTTTTAAATTATATTGCATGCATATTTTTATTCAACGTATTTCAATTCAGTTTTAAATTTAGTTATTGCCTACTTGTTAAATCCTCCATTGATATTGAATTCCTCGATACCTTGTCACCCTAGAATCAAACTCTAGTTAATACATTAGTGTTGGCTAGAGAGTTTTAATCAAATGCTTAGACCTGCTTAGTTATAATATTTGTTTTGGGATACCTTTTCACATGAAATGACGAACCTTTTTACATAAAATGATAAGCTTTTCAAAGCTACTCTTGACTTTGGTGAGTCAAGGAGGTTTATGAAATATTTTGAAAACAAAATATAAAAACTGGTTTAGACTTAGGCAATTGGTTAGAATGGTGGGTGCAGGCATGCCCTGTTGGTCGGAGCCGCAGTGGTTGACTGTCGTGCACGGGGCTATGTGGTTGGGTCTAAGTCAACTAAGGACCGGTCTGTGAGCTACTGTTGCAAAGCCCTAACGTACTACCACAAGGCTGGTATGGGACAGTCATGGTTGAATAATTTGCGAGTCCCAACCTGGGTCATGTCGTAGGATGAAAGTGAGCGTGCCGTAGGCCATGAGAATCTCACTCGGCTCAAGAGGGGGTCCCGGTCTGGTGGAGTCCTTACTGGGGTGAAACCTTAGAGTTGACTTGGCCAGGTTGACGGCTTTGCATTGTAAAGGCCTTGTCACGACTTCTAACCGCACACCTAAGGAAGTGTGTAATCTAGTGGTAAAACGGGATGATCGTGTCTTGTGGGTAAAGCTGTACAACCTCTGCAGAGTGTATAATCTATCCTGGATAGCCGTGCCCACGGTCATGGGCATGCTGAGTAAACGTTATTCATGGATTAGACTTTGTTTTTCAAAAATGTTTTTGAAAACCTTGTGGATGGATGGAATCCACGAGAGATGAAAACCTTGCGGATGGATGGAATCCGTGAGAGATTGAAACCTTGTGGATGGATGGAATCCATCAGAGTTGCGCAGTGAAAGCGTGTGGATGGATGGAATCCATACGTGAACTTTTGGAAAAGATGGTCCGGGTGGGATGCCCGTGGATAGGTTGGTGTTTGGTCGGAGCCTGCACTAACGGTATTATTTTCAAATACAAGTACTGTTTTACTTACTGTATTAAATTCAGCAATTTCAATCTATCTATTGTATTTCGTTAAATGTTGTTTTATGCAAACTAACCATATAAGCCTTCCTTTGTTGCCTTTATCATTATATTGCATTTCTCCGTGTGACTTGCGGAGTGCAAATTTGTACTCACCTTGCTATCTCCACACAGAGGAAGACGACTTCGACAACGGTGAAGACCTGGACGAGTAGGCCGCGTCTTACTGTCGTTTGCCTGTGGGCAGGCTCAGTGGGCTTCTTCCGCTTCGGTTTTTCTTCCGCTGCTTATGTTTAATTTTGGCTTATGTGTCGTGGATGTAAACGTTGGCAATCATGCCCATATTTAGTTAATAAATGTCATTATACTTGATATTTATCTTTGTTGTTTACTGTGTGCACTAGCTGATCCTGGACTAGTGCGATTTACACAGAGGATCCAGGAGTTGTTGCTCCGGGTTCCGACAATCTTGTATGAAATGTTGTATTTTTATCCATGCACATGTCTAGGGGGAGTTATCTCCCCTCTTGGACTTTACAATGGAGACAGTTCATTTCATTCCTTCTCAAGATTTATTGCAAAGAATTTCTCTCATTTAAAAGTCAACATGGAATATACAATTTGTTGTCAAACAATTTGATATATTCAAAACTTTTATCTAACACATAACTTGGGTTGTCATCAATTACCAAAAAAGGGGAGATTGAAAGCATCTAGGCCCCTAAAAATGGTTTTGGTAATTAATGAAATTATGTGAATATGGGACTAACGTGTTTTATGAGCATGCGAAGGATTAGTCTACAGATGAGCGACAAGATGCAAGCCAAAGGATGTGTATGAAGACCAAATTGGCTCAAGACAAAGGTATACTTAGCGTAGGATCCCCTTTTGTTTTTACCGGTCTTAGGTGAATGGTGGAAGACCGGATTATAGGGTAGAAAATCGTACCATCAAGAGGGATCTTGGCAAGTAGCTTGAATAAAAATTCTGTGCCATTTGAATCATCATTAGAAACCTGCATTCATCAGAAATTCATTTTTAAAACTTAGTTTGTGCTCTATCTGGAAGAGCGGTAGTATCCCAGTTCTGAACGTCGGAACTACCGGAGAGCGGTAGTTCCGCGCCCAAATGCGGTAGTACCGGCAAGCGGAAGATCCGGTTCTCGAGCGGATCAATTTTTTCCAGAGAGCACCCACAGCTGCACCTGAGCTCGTGCGGAAACGGAAGTACCGGCAACTTGCATGCCGGAACTACCGCACCTAGCGGTAGTACCGCATTGTGGAGCGGTACTTCCGGATTCCGGTAGATCCGGAGGGAGAGCGGAACGTTTTTTCCAGAGGGCACCTCCGGATGCAGTCTGGATTTTCCTGGAGTGGAAGTACCGGTGATTTCAACGCCGGAACTACCGCAAGTAGCGGTAGTTTCGCATCTAGAGTAGTACTTCCGGCGTCCGGTAGGTCCGGACTCCGAGCGGATCAATTTTTCCAGAGAGCACCATATTTGGGACCTTTCGGAGTTTGGCTAGAGCAGTAGTACCGCGCCGACTTTGCGGAACTACCGGAGATCGGTAGTACCGCAAGTTTCAATGGCGGTAGTACCGCGCCGACTTTGCGGAACTACCGGAGATCGGTAGTACCGCAAGTTTCAATGGCGGTAGTACCGCGCCACCAAATCCAACGGTCACTGCAGAGCTTTGACATAGCCGTTCTGGCGCGAAGATTTGGTAGCGGTAGTACCGGCCCCTGGGGGTGGTAGTACCGCTCATCTTGAATTTTTCAGGAATTTGTGCCAAACGACTAGTTTTGGTTGGTGGAGGCTATAAATACCCCCACCACTGCACAAGGGCTAAGGTTAGAGACCCATTGCATATTTCTTGAGCCCTAGAGCATTCATTCCACCCTCTTTCTCTCATTGAGCATTAAATTGAAGTGGTTTTGCAATTAGTGCAAGAAATTCATTTGTTGATCCACTTGGCACTAGAGTTACATTCAAGTGAAGCCCGAGGTTTATTACTCTTAGTGCTTGCCGGCACTTGGACGATTGGGCGGAGTTGGATCGGTGATCTTCTCAAGAAGATTGTGAGAAGACCCGACGCTTTGCGAAGGTTGGAGCTCACCTACCCGGAGAGGGGAAGAGCTACCATTAGTGATCGAGGTGCTTTGGCTCAATTCGTGGAGCCGGTCCGATTCGTCCGGGCTAACCTCAACGTGGACTAGGGGAAACCGGCAAGTTTTCGATCACCACGGTAAAACATCGGTTGTGTTCATTTGTTCTTAGCTCTTACTTATTTATATCTTTGTGATCATTAGATTGTTTAGAGCTAAGTTTGCTATATTGTTGACTAGAATTGCATAGGATTAATTGCTTTACATTCTTGTCATTTAAATTATAGAAAATCGATCAAGTGAACAAGAAAATTTTAAAAACCTCCTATTCACCCCCCCTCTAGTCGGTATCCTTGATCCTACACACATTGACCTTACGACCATGGCAGCTTACGACCATGTCTAGCTTCGACCACGGCAGTAAAACTTCTGTTTTACGACCACGGCAGGTAATCATAGCTGCAACACTCTTTCATGGTCGTAGATACAGTGCTCGATAGTCATAGACTTTACTGGTCATTCTCGATAGTCGAAGGTTTTACTAGTCGATAGTCGAGGGATTTGCGGTCGATGGTCGTAGGTTTTGCAGACTACTTTCATGGTCGTAGATTTGGCAGTTTTGTTGATACTCGTAGACTTTACAGTATGTTGTTCTATCTTCGGTAGTCGGAGGCTTAGCGATCGGTTGCCGTAGGCTTCATGGTCAGTACTCGTAGACTTTCATGGTCGATACGAGTGCTTCACCCTTGTAATCTTCGATTACGTCGAGTACTCGTGTTGGGCCAATGGTTGACTTGTCGGTGTGCAGTGGTCGATGATGAATGGTCATTGCTGCAGTACCAGGTGGGCACTCGAGGATAGAGGTACTCGTAGTCAGTGGACTCGGTACTCGATAGAAGTGGTTTCCGACTGTGGTAAGCGGTAGTGTGTTGAAGTGTGTCTATACTCGTATGCTTCGAGTACGTGTTGCAGCTGTGATTTTTTATCGATACTCGTAGTCGGTACTCGGTAGTCAATATGGTTTCTGAGTACTTGTGGATTACGAGTACTCTGTGTTAGCGGTCGTATTGAGTGGTCTAAAGGTCTGTTCCAGGTAGCGATAGTCTATGCAGTCATAAGCGACCTGGGAGATGGTCGTAGGTGGTTTGGATCTTGTCTGGGGATAGACAGGGAAGTGTTTTGCTAATGTGTGTTGCCAAGAGATGGTTTCTTTAGTCTTTGCATCTGTAGGTGGGCATGGAGGCAGCCATGGTCGGTGATGAAGAGGACCAGGACTATGAGGGGGTACTTTGAGGTCCAAGCGATCAAGAGGTCACGTGAGGTGGTCGAGCTCATGCTGGAGCACATGGAGGTCAAAGGTGGATGCTGCGTGAAGGCGTGGAGACGGTTACGGTCAGTGACGAAGAGGACCAGGACTAGGAGGGGTAATCTGAGGTCCAGGCAGTCAGGTGGTCACGCGAGGTGATCGGGCTCACGCGAGAGCATGCGGTGATGGTGCACGATGGAGATACTGGAGGGGATATTCTGGAGTCTTTGTCGTGTGTGTCGTATGGAGTTGTGGATGGAGTCCATGACTTGTACGAGTTGGTTAAAACCCGTGTTAGGAAGAGTTTCGGTTCCCTTGATTTGATAAAGAGATACGATCTCGTGTCCACGTGGTTTTAAGGACACGATTTTGAGGTGTTCGAGTAGAACACGCTTTGGGCACTAGCCTATAAAAGCAGGGGAGATTGTAGGCTAGCGTACAGGGTTTTAGGGCTTTCAAGAGAAGGTTTTTAGGGGTGCCGTGATGGGCTTTGTAGCCAAAAACTTGATGAAGAAATAGCAGATCAGATCTTTTCCAAAAAAAGGTTCTCAGCGATTTGTTTTCCTCTCCACTTTACGTGCTCTGTTTTGTCTTCGGCATGTACTCATTCGGATAGTGGTCGAACGGCTGGAGACGTCAGGCGGAAGAAGATCATGACTACGTGCGTCGTGGTCGTGCCAAGCGATCGGAACGAGCAGGTGGTCGATCTGAGATCATGCCGAGCGATCAGAACGAGCAGGTGGTCGATCTGAGATCGTGCCGAGCGATCGGAACTTCCGTTCAGTAGCAAGCAGTTGCAGTCGGTACTTCCGTTCGGTAATTCAAATTGCTTTGTTTGTTTCTCTGCGTTGTGTTTTTGTTTCAGGTGATAAAAAGCGGAGACAATCATTCAACTCCACCCTCTCTGATTATGCCATATGATCCTAAAAATACTCAGGTTGTGTACATAATGAAAGCAGAATTAAATACTGCTGCAGGAGGCTGTTGTCATATAACCCCTTCTTTATTCAAGAACAGTGTACTACACTTCAGATCCCCTAAAGTTTGCACCTACACATACTGGGATTACAACAAAATTTGTGACATCATCATATGATTGACTAAACAAAGAAGCAGAGCCCATTGCTTAGAATGGACTTTATGCATCACACACACACGCGCGCGCGCACACACACACACACACACACACACACACACACACACATACATATCATGATATCACCTCCGAGAAAAGATGATAGAACATTGTATATCATGATAAGTTGATAACATACAGTTTTGAATCATTCAAGCATCCCCTGCTGAACTTTGCACATAACTTTTGATTCTTCATGGGAAAGCAGGTGCCTCGTGTTGCAAGGACTGGTAAGATTATCATATCACTTCTTCGGCTTGCCGTGTCGCAAGCAGAAGGACTTGAGCCTATCAAGGCCATCTTCGAGAGAAGACGGTTCGAGTGCGAAGGTGATTCGAAGCCAATTCTTGTATCCCACAGCACATCCTGGACAAACGAACTTGTTAATGTTTGAATAGAACGCTATTCCGATCATGTATATGGGAGAACAGTACCTGGGAAAAGAACTACCAATTCTTCCTTTGCCAGGCGGCAACAGAAATCCATATCATCTTTGATGTCTTGCAGACAGGACAGATCCAGTTTCACCTGTAGCAAGCCAATGAAATTTTCACACCCCGTTAGCAAGTCTCTCTCTTTCTCATGATATCTTGCAATATGGAACAGCTTACTAAGTTACAGACAGACCATTACAAACATGGAGCCCTTAGGTTTGCTTGGGCAAGTGATGCAACTGATGCCCTTCAGCTTCTCCCAGCATATATCAGCTGTATGTCTTAGAATATCGACAGTCTTGTCGAAGAATTCTTCCTTTGTGTTCTCCATGAGTTGTGGAATTGCTCCCTGACAAGCAAAACTAGTGTAAAAGTGGAGTGTAAACCATTATATATTTATATGCACGTTTTAAGTCTTGCTTATCTTTCTGCAGTGGTTTATCTATGATCCCAAGTTATGTATGAATTATCTCTGGAAGAAAATGACAATGCAGTTTTAGTCACCTGGACAAATGTTGCAGGATCAGATGAGATGTCAAGGTAACTCTTGATGCTTTCCACTACCTGCAAGAAGGAGCCAAGTTTAATTATTATTTGACTGCACTTTGTAAGGTTCAGGTTTCATAGAATACCAAATTTGAAGCATCGTTAGATGAACTACAAATATTTCTGGAATTTCATTGTTGTTTGTCTTAGTGCTTATATGCAAGAATTAGAGGCAAAGAACCTTGGTCCTATGAAATACACCATTAGGATCATTGGTCACAATCCATCCAAGTCGCCATCCAGGCACTACCCATCTCTTTGAAATCGATCCTAATGTGAGCACCGGAGCTATTGATCCGAACACGCCCATCGGCACAAATTTATTCTGTCCAAACGTCAAATGTGCATACACTTCATCTGTAATAACAAATATTCCAAGCTTCCTCGCAGTCTCAGCAACCTAGAAAATCATTGACTCAAAGTTCAGACATTTTGATATTTCCCCAAAAGCTCATCAACAGAAATAACTGAATTAGCACTTGCCTTGGCCAAATGCTCATAGGTGTAGACATTTCCACAGGGGTTCCCTGGATTGATAATGACCATGGCAACCGTGTCCTTGTCAGCAAGAGCTTGAACACCATCAAGGTCAACCTCCCAGCCTTTCTCCGGGAGAAGATCAAAGTACCGGGCTTCCATGCCGTTGAAGACAGGGCGCGCCTCGTAGAACAGATAGCCTGGCCTTGGGAACAAGATTTTGGCACCAGGGCGTGCTAGGGCAGAGCAGATGATCTCGATTGCTTGAACGCAGCCGCTAGTAAGGTAGATGTCATCAGCTGATAACTCATATGGCAGGTCACGAGATAAGTGCCGCGCGATAGACCTGGAATTCAACGTGAATTGTTAGATTTTAATACACGATAAGTTAAATATATACAAAGCTTGTTAAGCACGGATGTATGTGATGAAATTTGTGAAATATTTGTAGTGAGTAAAGCACATTGTGCTGCAAATTAACATGACAACCCTAAATATGTCAGACCCTCTCACTGTCCAAACTCCAACTTATCAAGATGACTGAAAGCCACATGTTTTCAACACTGAATTTAACAAATATGATACACGGGTAGGGTCCCATTATTTGACTAAGACCGTGATCATATCATTGTTTTCACTTTTTTATGAATCGAAAAAATAAACTATTGTAATGAGACTATGATCCAAGAAAATGAATCATCAACATCAAGTGGGAAGTGGAAATGTTTGTTTCAAAGGCGGCAAAAAAAAATTAAACTTGTTTGTTTAATGTTTCCAGTGCGGCACGTTGTTCAAGGCTAGATTTGCAAATGAACCTCTCAGATAGCAAGATGGCTATCCTTATGCCAGTTCTGTGGCTTCACATAGAACATAAAAGTCAAGATATAACAGATCACCATTTAACTACTTGAAAAGGCATTACTTTGTCAGCTAATTATAGCCACCAGAATTGTCCTTTTTTTTCTCAACTTCAGAAGTTAAATCAGTCCATGACTTGATGGCCGTTTGATCAGTGAACAAAGTCACCCATACTGAATTCAGGGTGTACCACATCACTTACCCTACAGTTATTAATTTGTTCGTTTGCTATGCTTGTCAGTTGTCACACACTGCCACCAATGGCTCATTGCCCTTGTAGCACCTAGTCACTTGACAAATCTAGTACTGCTACTATTTTTCTTGTGGCAAGATGTTAGAAATAATCTTGACTTAGAGTTCAAAACGTAGTAGAGTCTGTCTCCGTGTGTAACTCAAGTTAAAGTTGTGTCCAACTTGAAGTCAGAATACATATGCTAGTAGGAGATTATTAGCCTATATATTGAGGAGACTTGTAGTTAGTTTGTAAGAGAAAAGCAAAGAAAAGGAAGAGCAAGTAAAAGAATAGAGAAATTCAAAAATTCTTCTGTGTTCTCTCAGTTTATTTGCGATGTGTGCGTTTTCTCCTGGGTCAAAGTTTTAACAAGTGGTATCAGAGCCTAAGCGAGAAGTGAGTCGTTGAAAAAATCATCTCGACGATTCCGTTTTGCGCTCGTCTCACGCAGCGCTCCCGAGGCATCCGCTCCGCACGTCATCACGTTTCAGCAGCTCGTCCATGTGGCGCATCCGTCGGTCAAGCAACACAGCAAGGCAGAGAAGAAAGAGGCGAAGTACAGCAGTCGTCCGAACGACGGCATAAAAGGAGACGCAGTGCGAGGAGATGTGTCACCGTTCTGTATGAAGTATGAGTTTAGTAAGTCGTAGTTGAGATCGACTGCCTTAACGTTTTAAAATCTTTGCATCCGAATGAACCTGTGCCAGCAAAGTTGAGTTCTTACATGTACCTTGCATGTAGAACGTTTCATTTGGAGGCGTGGCGTAGATGGTAGTTCATAATGCATTGAAACTAAAACTAGAGTATGTTAAGTCAAGATTAAGGGATAGATCGTTAGAAATAATCTTGACTTAGAGTTCAATACGTAGTAGAGTCCGTCTCCGTATATAACTAAAGTTGAAGTTGTGTCTAACTTGAAGTTGAAATACGTATATTAGTAGGAGATTATTAGTCTATATATTGAAGAAGCTTGTAGCCAGTTTTGTAAGAGAAAAGTAAAGAAAAAGGGGAGCGAATAAGATAATAGAGAAATTCAGAAATTCTCCTGTATTCTCTCAATTTATCTGCGATATATACGTTTTCTTTGGATCAAAGTTTTAACACAAGGCAAGCCAGGTGATGCCCAAATTTGGCAATCAAGGAGCATTCTTTTTCCGTCAAATTTCAATTGATTGTTTGCAACGAAAGAAGTTTGAGATTTTTATTTCAAATCAAGAAGCAAAATTTAAAGGCAGATTAGGCGTGTGATGGTGAGAAGCCAAGAAATGCAGTGGTGAGCAGCCAACAAGGTTGTTTCAAGAAGAGGAAATAGGCAAGAAAGTCAGGACGTTTTTCTGACCTCCGTGCCGGCTCGAGGCCGACGCAGGTGGCGTAGGAGTTGTACTCCCCGGACCGCAATGCGTCGGCGACGGCGTCCACGGCCTCCGGCGCCGTCCGGAAGGACGGGAACACCGACGGGTCGCCGTGCCCCATCGGGACCACCGGCCGGGCGTCTGCGCCTTCGTCCATCCCGGCCTTGACCATGCTTAGCACGGGGCGCACCGACAGCGCCGTCAGGCCCAGGAGGGTGTCGTTTGGCGTGAAGTTCCACGCGACCGACGCCGGGGACAGCCCATTGCCGCCGCCGTCCTCCATTTGCGTGTGCTGGTTTTTCTCTCTCTCTCTCTCTCTTTTTTTTTTGGAACGGGAGGCGCTTTAACGGTGAAGACAGTGGGTGGAATAGGGCCCTGTTTGGATCAGTTTCAGATTCTTAAAAACCAGTTATTACTTCTAGTTTTTAAAAGCTGATTTCTAAGCAAAAACTGGTGGGGTGTTTGGATTCCCTAGTTTTTAAAAGCTGGTTTCATTTATGATTGGTGCTAATAGACTATTATACCCTTACATTTATTGCTCTTGAACAGCACATTAAACAGCCATGCGTGGTCTTTAATGAGGGTAAATGGGTATTTGTGCAAAAAAAACTGGCAAAAGCTGGGTATCAACAGCTTCTTGGTTTTTAAGAATCTGGGTAGGTAGATTTTAAAAACTGCCCCAAAAACTGGTCTGTTTGGATCCCACCCAGTTTCCAAAAACCAGATTCTTAAAATCTGGGTGGATCCAAACAGGCCCTAGGACGTGCTGCGTTGGACTCGTGTAGTTCTACTTGTACAGGATGACTGTATGTTGGTATTGATTTCAGTTTCTGTGTTTTATTTAAAGAAGTTAAAAATTAATATAAATATCTATTTTCTTCATTTCTCTCATTTCCGTATTACTATGAAGATAAAACAGAGGATCACAACATCATCACACACGCTACTCAATCCTATCTCGTGCATGCATCTTTTCTCCCATTTTTTCCACCGTGCGCACCCTCCTTCTAAAAGGTAATTCTTGCAACCACTATTATTTATTTTTAGCTAAAAGATATAATCTACAGCGAAAAACTATCAGTAAAGATCAATATGAGCGCTCCTTAAGACGTCAATCATGAATTGATGGGTAAAACTGAGAATCTAACAAAAATAGAAGAGAAAATATTTGTTATTTTGTATTTGGTATTGGACAGACAAAGCTTATTTGCCACTTATACATACCATAGTCAACGGCTAAACTATTGAAACAGTCAAATTTTAATCCTTGCAACAAACCATATTAAGAAATAGGTCAATAAAACGCATGTGTCATGTGCAGCTTACACAGGCGGATGAAATGTAGCTCTCCAATGAAGTTTAGAGAAACGGTTCAATTCCTGCGAAAATCATGCAAAAAAAGTTCGACGTTCCCAATCTATACTCTGTAATCAGTGGTGATGGTGAGTCTACCCAGTGGCCGACCATTAGAGCTGCGTCATGCTGCTTCGCCTCTAGCCTCCGAGGACCAACAGCAAAAACTATCAAATTGGCATTGGGTCGTGCTGATGCCTTGATTGAAATGGATCAGGTTTTCTTTTTTGGCCTTTTTTGGTCTCGTCTTATCATTCGAGATTTTATTTTCATGACATGTGATAACGTGAATGACAGCTGATGTTGTCATTCTGTTATAAATTAGTATAAAGGTAATGGAAGAAAGGAAGAGAAATTTACATTTACTTGTGTACTTGCTTACTCCATTTGACCGATTAGTTCTTGGTTGCTGCCTGGTTATTGCTTTTGAAAGTGAAACCGAAACATTAGCACTAACTTGGTAGAATTTAGTCTCTTGTCAAAATTTTATCGTTAGTTCAATCCCATCTGAAAACATCTAATTTTTCTGTTCTCCATGCCAACATTACGGAGCATAGCCAGAAAACTCATGTGAGCAATTGCTGCACCAATCTTGTGATCCGCCTGTGTATGTGGTATTTACATCATAAATCTGGACCAAACTAGCTGAAATTAGTTAGGAACATCACAAGTTTAGGCTAAACGTTGGCCTCGTTGATCTTTTGTTCCTTGTTCCTTCCTTTGCTTTGCTCCTCATTTCAGTAGTATGAACTGCCATGCACGGGTGTTTGATGTATCACAAGATTGGCTTCTCTGGTATATTTATTTTCTTAAACATATTAGATCAAACTTGCCGAATCCAAATTGCAAGACAGTTGTGCTAAGGATCTCGTGCACCACTGCCTGTAGGGACACGGTCGGACTCGTCGTCCCAGTCAGTGATAACAGGAACAATTTTCTTTGCTATTTGATAAATTACGCACATTTGTTTATTTTGCTGGACCTTTTCTTATTCTGATGTTAAGCTGGATTTTACTCAAGCTAAATGGTGATATCTCAGTAGTCGGACGGAATTGGGTTCATAAAGTGTGAAGGCTCTGCCAAGGACACGGTACATGTCTGTACCAACAAGTCCTGAATTTGAACAAGTCAAGGATCAACATCTACTCTTTTCAAAGACGTCAACACGTGTCTTGCCATGGAAGAACAATGGCAAAAAAGAGCACTCCACCATACATGCTGCAACAGGCATACAAATAATACAAGTATGTTTACAACCACCACAGTAGTATTTTATTTCTTTTTAGTGAGGGTTTTGATCAACATCACTCGGATGTTTTCATCCAAAAAATCATCCAAATTTCTAACCTTTGAATGTGAGTAAGGATTCATGCACCGCCACCTTCACCTTCTTCTCCGACGACCCCTTCTTCCTCCTCTTTAGTGACCCCTTCTTCCTTCTCGCCAACGAGCCTGAGGGGAGATCCCGCCCCTCACGCCTAGAGTTCACCATTCTCCCTAGGCATAGAGGGAGGCGGGGGGCAGTGGGGGCAATGGGCAGGATAGGAGCTGGGTGGTGAGCAGTACCAAAGAGTGGCGGTGGCGGAAGGTACTGGCATTATGTTGGGTAGGGGTAGCACAATGGGGAGGGGTAAGGGGTGGCGCGGCGAGGCGGCGGGGCACCATCGGTTGCGGGTGGTAGAGGAGGGGCGGGGGGTGTCGGTGGGAGGCGCGCAGAGCTGCTCCAGCGAGAAATGAGGAGGAAGCCGTGGGGGGCGCAGGGTGGGAGGCGACACAGAGGGGGCGGCGTGGGGTGGCGATGTGGAGAGAGCGGCAGGGTCAGGGGCGCAGGGTGGGAGGCGGTGAGGTCGAGGGATAGGGTTGGGGTAGATGGGTTATATAGAAAAGGAGGAGGATGAGGGCCATCCGGATGATAACTAGACACACCTTTTTAGTTATGCTGATTTGATGTATCCCTCTATTTCACCAATACTACATCTTCATGGGTCATGGCAGAAACAATGTTGAACAAAGGATACTATTGGATAGAAATGGTGGGAAGTGAGAGTAATTGCAATGCCATTTGCATAAGGGCTATTCAATATTTGCTACTCTATATAATGGCGTTTTAGGATTTGCTATTATGTGTATTGCAATTCAGAATTTGCCACTCTATACAATATCCAATTTAGACTTTGCCACTTTAGACATTTTGCTCCTATTTTTGACGATTTACCCCTTTCTTCTTCCTTCCCTCCTTGCTCCTCTCTTCTTCCCTACTCCTTATTGTGTCCCTTCCCCTCCTCCGACATCCTCCTCTAATTCCATCACGTAGCTCAAGCTTCACATCTGCTCCTTCCACAAAACTAACCCCGCCCCATCGCCTCCTCCCCACCAGCCTGCCCTCCTATTCGATAGCACAAAGAGCGAGCAAGATGGAGAGTAGGTGGAGAGGAGGAGAGGCAACAACAGCGGGCTCGCCCAGAGGGAGCCGTGGTGGTGATGGGCGGACCTCGCGGTAGGCTCTCTGGCGAGCTATGAATCCCGTCACACACCTCCTGCACATCACTCAGCAAGACAGAGAGCAGGTGGCGAGGAGGGGAGGCGTTGGGCCAGTGACGACAACGGCGACCTAGCGCAGAGGGAGGCATGGCGGTCATGGGGGGGACATGTGGGAGGGAGCAGTAGACATGGTCGATGGAAAGAGAGGAGCGGGAGGGTGGACGTGGTCAGCCACCGGCAAGGTATGATCCAACCATCGTTAGTGTCGGAGCAAGAACAAAAGATGAGAGGGGAAGAAGAGAAGGAAGAAGGAAGGCATAAATGTCAATGTAGGGACATATATATCTAAAATGACCAAAAATAAGTTGTCCACATTATAGAGTGGCAAATAATGAACTATACTCTACAAAATGGCAAATCATCAATTATCCCTTTGCATAATTGCTGCGAGTGCTCTTGGGAAGACCTCACTGCTTCCTTGCACTTTACTACAATGACCAACAAGTAATAAGAAAGTATGTGATTTTTTTTTTGTTGCATGTCACTGGACGTAGAGATCTAGGAGAGGAAAGAGGACCCAGAATGCTCTTCGTCAAGATTTCCTTCATTTAGTGCAGAAGCACATGATTATATATAGAGTAGTTTTCCTATCCTTGAGGAGGTACCAAGAGGTACAAGGTACCAAGAGGTACCAAATTAGATCCAGCCGTTCAATCAGTGTGATCAACGGCTCAAAATTTGGTACCTCTTGGTACCTTGTACCTCTTGGTACCTCGCGTCCGGTACCACTCGGTACTGCCAAATCTCAGCCGTTCGATCAGTGTGATCAATGGCTCAAATTTGGTATCTCTTCCCCTCAAGGATGGTAAAATTTCCCTTATATATAGGCCTTGTTTCATACATTGATGGCTTTCAGAAACCAAAAATCGTTTGAAATATGTTGGTTTCTTAATGTGGCTTTTTTCTCTTTTTTCACTTGTACTATAATGGTATTTTTTTCATTTTTCATTTTTTTCTTTAATTAAATACCTAAAAAACTAATAGTCGCTAAAGTGCCATTTCAGCTAAAAGATATAAGCCAGAGCACTTTAAAACAGTGCCGTAATACCTTTAGGGACTAACGAGGCTTCAAAATGGCACAAAAGACGCTAGCTACAGTGTTTAGAACAAGCACAGGTAGTCAGGTATCAGAGAATCGGTCAACAATTGCACATGGACATGCAATGCCATGTACCAGACACAGTTCGTTTTGGAATTGTCCGGCAAAAGAGACGAAGATTGATGTGACCATGCGGTTACAGGAATATATGTTGCGACTCCATGACAGCAGCGTATATCGGCATGCGCCTTAATTCTCTTCTTTCTTTAATTTCCATTTGTCAAATTTTGTAGATTTAACAGACTGAGTGAGTTCACTGCATATATATGTGCAATGCATTGACGAATCTATACGCAAGTGAATATATGCATGCAGCACATGCGATTTGATTTATGTCGGATTGTTCCTTTTATTGTACAGGAAATTTTATT
Source organism: Dendrocalamus latiflorus (assembly GCA_017311315.1). NCBI lineage: Eukaryota > Viridiplantae > Streptophyta > Magnoliopsida > Poales > Poaceae > Dendrocalamus > Dendrocalamus latiflorus. The sequence goes on from CM029641.1 coordinate 28,907,345, forward strand.
TCATTAAATTGTCGATTGTTGTTTTTTGCTCCAGCTTTAAATAAAGTTAGCTTGTGCTCACTCTTTTTTTTCCCTCCCTGAGGGTATAAGAAATACCTAAGAAACATAATTAGTATCGTATTACCATTGAGTACTTTTGCAGAAGCAAATATTCAGGTTGTGTACTTGTGTACATAATGAAAGCAGAATTAAAGACTACTGCAGAAGGCTGTTCTCACTTTGACGATAATCTACCAATTTGGTGCAGGTATGGCAGCACTGGACCCAGGGGCGGATCCACATGATGGCATGCTATAGCAGCTGCCATAGCAAACCTTTGGCATTAATACTCCTTACCCCTGCTGAAATGGGCCAAATTGCATAATAGCCAGCCCATGAGCCCATGAGTAAAGAGCTTAGGGTTCACCCTGGCGCCTGGCGGCGTGGCCTCCTGCCTCCTGCCTGGATCGATCCGCGCGCGCGACCAGGGGAGAGGGGACTCGGCGGCGCGGCGACCGGCGGCCGGCGGCAGGGGCTCCTTTGGCGCTCCGGCGCTCTGGCGCCTCCACCTCCACCGGCAGCTCGGCCTCGGCGGCGGCTCAACCTCGGCGCCTCCACCTCCACCGGCGGCTCGACCTCGGGCCCTCAGCCTCGGCGGTCGGCGCCTCCACCTCCACCGGCGGCTCGGCCTCGGCGCCTCCACCTCCACCCGTCCACCGGCGGCTCGGCCTCGAGCCCTCGGCGCCTCCACCTCGACGGCTCCACCGGCGGCTCGGCGTCGGCGGCTCGGCGCCTCGGGCGGCGGCAGCGCGGCCGGCGACTCGGCGGTCGAGCGGAGCTGCGGAGGGCTGGGCGGCGCGGGCGCGAGCGCGATGATAGGCGGTGCCGGCCGAACTCGAAACGCGAGGGCGACCGAAGTGCTGGCCGGTGGCGGCGAGAATACAGAGGGAGAGGGGGGAGCGGCGCAGCCGGCGCTGGCGTCGCCGGCACAAGAGGTTGCCTCCGGCGCTGGTCTACATTCATAAGGTATTCTTCTATTTACTACCTTCTTGTTACAATTTAGTGATTACGGTTTGATTTATTGTCGGTTTTGCTTGGGTTTAATAGTACAACCGTTAGTTCATTAGTTTGTCTTCAAAAACTCCGCCATAGCAAGATTTTTAGGCTGGATCCGCCACTGACTGGACCAGGGGAAATGTTATCGAGTTGATCGATCCATCCTTAAGCAACCATCCTCCCATGGACCAGATTTTGAAGTGCACTCACATTGCCCTCTTGTGTGTGCACAAAAAACCTGCAAATAGGCCGATGATGTCGTCGGTAAATATCATGTCTAGTAGTCGCACTGTCCGTCTCCCTTCTAGATTAAATAAGCTTGATGATGTAGGGAGAGGCCCTACTGCATCAGTGTTATTGAATCTTGCATTGTTGCTGTGAGTAGAAATGTAGAATTATTAACCTGGTATGCTCAGGGATTGCAACTAGGAGGACAATAAAAGTCATATTGATGCTAATGTCAATTTTGCTGTTGAATACTATATGGCGAGTGATGTGGAAAGCTGTCTTTTCTACGGGACTATTCCAGGGAAGGACTTGTTTGCTTCCACGACGTTCAACAACACACATAATGCATGCTGTGACAATGAGACTTTTCTCGGAGACAGCGAATCGGCGTCCGAGGAAGAAAGTTCTCAGAGGGCACTGAGGTGAGACTATTCTTCCCACCCAAAACCTATCCGTTCCTCCTCTCGCTCCCCCAATCAGGGATGTCGTTTGAGATTACTACGCCACACCGTGGAAGCATCTCCGCACACAGTGATGGCGTTTGAGTGATTCAGGAGTTCTTAACTTATCCTAAGTATCTTTCGGTGAGGTAACATCTATCACGTGATATATGACCTGATTCAAAAGGCACAGCCATATGGTCATGGCTGTCTACTCCTTCAAGTCATCCCAATCATCATCCTCCGTATCTTTCGGCTTCACGCAGCCCCTTGGAACATTCTTGTGCGCCAACAAATCATTCACCCTCGTCTGCCATAGTCCGGAGTTCTATATTTCGTCAAACTTACCACTTTGAATCGAGCACCCGGATCCGCCATCTCAACAAAGCATTGATACCAATTGTTGAAGCCGGCGGCAACCCTAGCGCTAGAAAAGAATCACAACAAGCATACAAGCACATAAGAAATACGAAGATTTATTTATGAGATTCGGCAATATCTACGTCCCAAGAGCCATATTGCGACAATTCTACCCATACGAGAAGTTTCTTATCACTGTTAGAGACGAAGATTGATGTGACCGTCCGGTTACAGGAATATATGTTGCGACTCCATGACGGCAGCGTATATCGACGTGCGCCTTAATTTAAATGGTTGGCGCCACATTTCTCGGCTTGGCAGCCACGCTAAAATAGCGAGTTTTGGCGCGGAACGTCTCTTGGCGTCTACTTGCTTCGCTAGCACCTGGGAGGGAATCTAGCATCCGCCGTTGCAATATCATTCACTTCTTTCTTTAATTTCCATTTGTCAAATTTTCTAGATTTAATAGATTGAGTGAGTTCACTGCATATGTGCAATGCATTGACGAAATCTATACGCAAGTGAATATATGCAGCACATGCGATTGATTTATGTCGGATTGTTCCTTTTATTGTACAGGAAATTTTATTTCATTGAACTGTCGATTGTTGTTTTTTGCTCCAGTTTTAAATAAAGTTAGCTTGTGCTCACTTTTGTTTTTCTCCCTGAGGGTATAAGAAACTAGTTGCTAGCCAAAATCCAAACTTATACTAACAACCCAATCCAACACCAATATGCCTGAACCAAGCCAATTATACACAACAATTGGCACAGACAGCCCAATAAACACAAGTTGATTAGACCTCACCGTCATGTAGATTGGGCCGTGGTATCCGCAGACCTCGGTGAAGTACGGCAGCGCCCCGATATGATCCAAATGGCTGCAAGAGACAAATTTCTGAATGCAACTAGTTGCTCGAGCAATTGAAGGTATTGCCACCAAATAAAGAATTTTTTTTGCCTACACACAAGTGTGTGATGACGACGCAGGAGATGGCGGATGTGAAGTCGGCGGCGAGGGCGCGCGCGAGGTCGGGGTAGCGGCGGCGGTCGTGGTAGCCCATGTGCATCCCGCAGTCGAACATGACGCGCTTCCCGCCGATGGTCGCCACCACGCAGCTCTTCCCCACCTCCTGCCCCGCCCCTGCCGCGCGCGCGCACACACAGACGCACAGCATTAGGTGTGATGTGAATCGAGTCAGGTAATAAGAGGAGGAGGAGGAGGAGGAGGAGGAGGGTGCCATTGGTGCCGGTAGCGAACCTAGGACGAGGCACTCGATAGCCATGGCCGGCCGCGGCGGCGGCGCGCGGGGGTGTTTGGGCGCGGCGCCAAGGGTTTTTGGTGGATTTTAGGGCGAGCTTTCGAAACGGAGGCGGGCGCGGCGCGAGGGATGGGAGGCGAGCGGGCTGCGCTGCGGCGATCGACGGCGCAGCGGGTGGGGTTGGCCGCGGACGCGAGCGCGAGCGCGAGCGCGGGGACGACGGCCCGTGTGTTGCGTCCGAGGGGGAGACCGCGACGGTGCGGCTGGCCGCCTCGCTCCGATACAAGTTTGGGTCGGCCGGGCCGGGCGCACGGGCGAACCGTCGCCGCGGCCCAAGCCAGTCTGATGTTAACATCGCAATCCAGACCAAGGGAAATTCCGTACGTTGTAGGGCCGAGCTGGGCTGGTTTTTCTAGGGCTGGGGACAGCACGCCTTCGTTAGCCTGGTAGGGATTAAAAAATAGTATTTATACATATATATTAAAATATTAAAATGTCTTTATTAATTATTTTGTACGTATTTTATGTGTATTTTTATTACAAATATAGCTTCAAAATATAAACTATAATGTATAAATGTTTATTTTATCTAAATATATTAGAAAGAATACGTATTTCATATAGAAATCTACATTATACAAATAAAATAATTTTTTATTTTTTTGGGTTTTCCGCGGGCTGTCAAGATACTTTGACGTAACGAGTTACGTGGATCCGAGAGAAGCGTGCGGCATTAGCCATCCTCAGGATACTAGCTACGTAAGCGCGGCGTTACGCCGCGCTAGCTACCGTGTGGACCGAAGTAAAAGAGATGATAATTCGTGGGGAGTTTCTTAAAAAAATCAAGGATGCATGTGTAATTTTAGAAAAACCAAAGGGCTTTTTCGCAAAAAACTGAGGACCTGTAAGGACCTGTACGTAACTAAACAAGGACCTATACGTAATTTTGGAAACCGCGGGGCGCTATCGGTGAAGTGGAGGGTGCTTTCCCAAAAAAACTTGTAGGGACCTGTTTGGGAGAACGGAGGACCTCTACGCTATTTCACAAAACACAGGGGTTTTTCGCATAAACGCTGACGTGGCACGCCTCCCCGGCCGGAGAGTCCCCCATCTTTAATATACTTAATATACCTAAGAAACATAACTGCTATCGTATTACCATTGAGTACTTTTGCAAAAACAAATATTTGTAGACCATGTGGATGGTCGTAAATAAAGAGATGATGAATAATTGACATTTGGTTTGCTTTGGATTTTGTGTTTGTGAAATAATTGGTCGTTTGTAGTGGAAGACTTTGTCTTTGAGTGGTTGTGTGCAGCTATGAGTGATCTCAGACCACATATGTTAGTCTACGACCACGACATAGCCAAACGACATCAGACATCATGCTTCGACCACGGCTTGAACATGACTACGACTATGGCAGGAGATCTTACGACTAGATGGTCGGCAGGAGTTTTTACGACTTGGTGATCGGCTGGAGTTTTTACGACTTGGTAATCGGCAGGAGCTTTTACGATTTGGTGGTCGGCAGGAGTTCTTACGACTTGGTGGTCGGTAGGGTTTCTTATGACTTGGTGGTCGGCAGGGATTCTTACGACTTGGTGGTCAAAAGGAGCTCTTTCGACCACAGCAGTTGTCGACCACATCTGGTTTATAACCACGGCAGTTTTCGACCACGTCAATCTTACGACTACGGCAGCTTATGACCACATCTGGCTTCGACCACAACAGCTTTCGACCACGTAGACCTTACGACCACGACAGCTTTCTACCATTTTTGGCTTCAACCACGGTAGTACGACTTCGACCTTTCGACCATGGCAGTACGACTTCCGTTTAACACCACGGCAGGTAATCGTGGCTACAACACTCTTTCATGGTCGTAAATACAGTGCTCGATAGTCGTAGACTTTACTGGTCGTTCTCGATAGTCGAAGGTTTTACTAGTCGATAGTCGAGGGCTTTGCGGTCGATGGTCGTAGGTTTTGCAGACTGCTTTCATGGTCGTAGATTTGGCAGTTTTGTCTATACTCGTAGACTTTACAATATGTTGTTCTGTCTTCGGTAGTCGGAGGCTTAGCGATCGGTTGCCGTAGGCTTCATGGTTAGTACTCGTAAACTTCCATGGTCGATACGAGTGCTTCACCCTTGTAATCTTCGAGTACGTCGAGTACTCGTGTTGAGCCAGTGGTTGACTGGTCGGTGTGCAGTGGTCAATGATGAATGGTCATTGCTGCAATACTAGGTGGGTACTCAAGGATAGAGGTACTTGTAGTCGGTGGACTCGGTACTCGATATAAGTGGTTTCCGACCGTGGTAAGCGGTAGTGTGTTGAAGTGTGTCTGTACTCGTAGGCTTCAAATACGTGTTGCAGTTGTGATTTCTAATCGATACTCGTAGTCGGTACTCGGTAGTCGATATGGTTTCCGAGTACTTGTGGATTACGAGTACTCTGTGTTAGCGGTCGTATTGAGTGATCTGATGGTCTGTTCTAGGTAGCGATAGTCTGTGCGGTCGTAAATGACCTGGGAGATGGTCGTAGGTGGTTTGGATCTTGTCTGGAGATAGACAAGGAAGAGTTTTTGCTAATGTGTGTTGCTAGGAGATGGTTTCTTTGGTCTTTGCATGTGTAGGTGGGCATGGAGGCGGCCATGGTTGGTGACGAGGAGGACCAGAACTAGGAGGGGGTAACCTGAGGTCCAAGCGATCGGGAGGTCACGTGAGGTGGTCGAGCTCATGCTGGAGCACATGGAGGTCAAAGGTGGATAATGCGTGAAGGCGTGGAGACGGTTACGGTTAATAACGAAGAGGACCGAGACTAGGAGGGGGTAATCTGAGGTCCAGGCGGTCAGGTGGTCACGTGAGGTGATCGGGCTCACTGAGAGTACGCGGTGATGGTGCGCGATGGAGATATAGGAGGGGATATTATGGAGGCTTTGTCGTGTGTGTCATATGGAGTTGTGGATGGAGTCCATGACTTGTACGAGTTGGTTAAGACCCGTGTTAGGAAGGGTTTCGGTTCTCTTGATTTGAGGAAAAGATAGGATCTCGTGTCCAGGTGGTTAAGGACACGATTTTGAGGTGTTCGAGTAGAACACACTTTGGGCGCTTGCCTATAAAAGCAGGGAAGACTGTAGGCTAGCGTACTGGTTTTAGGGCTTTCAAGAGAAGGTTTTTAGGTGTGCCGTGATGTACTTTGTAGCCAAAAACTTGATGAAGAAATAGCAGATCAGATCTTTTCTAGAAAAAGGTTCTCGGTGATTTGTTTTCCTCTTCACTTTATGTGCTCTGTTCTGTCTTCGGCATGTACTCATTCAGGTGGTGGTCGAATGGCTGGAGACGTCAGGCGGAAGAAGATCACGACTACGTGCGTCGTGGTCATGTCGAGCAATCGGAATGAACCAGCAATCTATCTGAGATCGTACCAAGTGATCAGAACGAGAAGACGGTTGATCCGAGATCATGCCGAGCAATCGTAATGACTGAGCGATCAATCCGAGCACTCGTAAGTGAGCAGTCGTAAGCAAGTGGTCGAAGCGAGCATCCGAGCTGAGCGGCCGTAATAGTGGTCGTAGCGAGCAGTCAGCTGATAGAGGTTTACGATCACGTATGAGCAAGCACCTGTAGTCAGTACTTCCATTCAGTAGCAAGCAGCTGCGGTCGGTACTTCCGTTCGGTAATTCAGATTGCTTTGTTTTTGTTTCTCTACGTTGTGTTTTGGTTGTAGGTGATAAAAAGTGAAGACAACCATTCACCCCCCTCTGATTGTGACATACGATTCTACAAGTGGTATCAAAGTAGGTTGCTATGGCGTTAGAGAGGTATGTGAATCATCCCCTATGTTAGATGGTACTGATTTTGCTTTTTGGAAGTGTCAGATGCAAGCTTACATTGAGGCTCAAAGTAGTGATGTTTGGAATAAAGATGCTACACCATATGAGGTTCCTGCTCCTGTTATTAATTTAAATAAAGCAGATGTTGATTTAAATGCTCAAACTTATAACTTGTTATTTCAAGGGATTTCTAGCAAAGAGTTTGATCGTGTAGGTCATATTAATTCTACCCACTTAATATGGAAAACTCTTTGTGATTATCATGAAGAAACCACTAAAATTAAGAAAGTGCATACAAATATTTATCAAAAAGAATATTCTGATTTTGCTATGAAATTTGATAAATCCATTGATGATCTCTTTGCTCGTTTTGGGAAAATATTGAGTGATTTGCGCGGTGTTAGTGTTATTCCTACTAATGAAGATAATGCAACTAAAATTTTGAGTTCTTTAGGTCCTGAGTGGTTGATGGTTGTCACAACTATTAATCTAACTGTTGATCTAGATACTTTAACTATGAATGATCTTTATTCTAGATTGAAAACCTATGAGATGGAAGCTTTGCCATCCAAGATTGATAAATCTTCACCTTTAGCACTTGTGACTAACCCCATGTAGGATGCTTCGTCGAGTGCTTTGTCTTGTGTTACTTTATTTGCCTTTTTTTTAGAGGAACAGTTCGAGCAAGTCCCTGAAGAGGACTTGGCGTTGATCTCCTCACGAGCATACAAGACACTCAACAATGTGAGGATAAGTAAGCGAGGTGGCATGTCAGGTCCGATCAGATGCTATGAGTGTGGCGAGCCAGGCCACTTTAAGATGGATTGCCCAAACTGAGGAGCAAGGAGGTTAAGGATGACAAGGCTCCAACTCGTCGCACTCAATTCAAGATTGACCCAAGCAACAAGCGCAACTATCGCAGGGCAGTCAACAAAGTGCTTGTAGTACTTGAGTAGATTAATTTGAGTGATGTTGATTCTGTGTGCGATGATGAGGACAAAAGCAAGAAGGCAAAGGAGGTGGACTTCACAGGGATGTGTTTTATGGCCAATAGTGAGGAGTTAAGTGATGATGATCTTTACAGTGATCCTGATGAGGTAAAACCTTCTTATTCTGATTTAGCTCGAGCTGTGCTAAGATTGACAGAAGAGCTCAAAAGGTATAAAAAAATTAAGAGTCATGATTTTGTTATTGAGAGCTTAAATTCTAAAATTAACAGACTTAGAACTTCTATTCCTGATGACGAATCTTGTGAGTCTTGCAAGTTTTACATACTGAGTTAGAGACTGCTAGAACAATTAATACATCAAACTTGGCTCAACTTAGATATGTAACTGCTAAACTTGATGTGTTAAGATTGACACATGTCTCTTGTGGTGAAAAATTAAAATTTGCAAATGATGAAATTGAAAAGCTTAAATCTAGTTCTTCTACTCAATCTAAGGCTTGCTCTAGGTGTGATTTGCTTCAGACTAGGCTTAATTCATCTCAGGAGTCAATCCAACAAATGCTCTATCGTGAGACTCTTTCCTGCTCAAATTGTCCTAAGCTTAACACTGAAATAGAAGCCTTAACTAGACAACTCAACGATTTTGCTGAAAAGGAAAGATTAGCTCGGTCTATTGCTTTTAAAAGTCTTGCAAATGATTATGTTAAATGCACAACATGTCTTACATTGGCCGAAGAGAATGAGGATCTAAAGAACACTTTAGAGAGGTTCTTGTTTGGCAAAAAGAATTTGAACATGATTCTAGATCAATCAAAAATAAGTGTAAAGAAACATGATCTAGGATTTAATTTCATTGAGCATGCCAAAAAATAATCCTTCTAAGGTTGTTAAGCCTCTTGAGCCTGAGAAATTTGAAGTAGAATCTGAACCTAAATAGATTATATTTAAATCTGCTGGTATTGCTAAGGAATTCTCTACCAAAATGGGCGTTGTGAAGTCAACATATAAGTATCAATGCACTTTATTGTGGTAGAGAAGGTCATGTGGTTCAGTTCAGTTTCGGAAAGCTAAGAAGGAAAAGAAGGACAAGTTGAAAAACGTTCCGACATAGAGATTGTGCAAGATCCCAACTGTCGTCTTGCCCCCTCTAATTAGTCTTCTGTAGACTCAGGAACATGTTGTCTCTTTGCACGAGCTAACCAATCGTATGCAGGTTTTGCACCCTCTAAGTTGTCCTCTACAGCCCCGGGAACTTCAACTACTAAACCTAGCCTTAGTGGTCGGTCAGCGGTTAGACCAATTGTGCTAAAATGTTCAAACTGTTGCGTTGTCGAGCACTCCATGGTCGGATGTCCTACGATCAGACCAGGGTTACGACCAGTCGTTCTTCATGGTCGGACTAGCGTTGTCAATCAGAATTGTCGTTCAGTTGGTTACTGTAGTCGGTCAAGGTACTCAAGAGATTTTTGACTAGTTGTCTCTGCTCATTTAGACCAGTCAGGAGTTAGACCGGTCTTCCTCCATGGTCAGAACATAGTAACCAGACCAGAGTTCAGATCGGCTTCTTGCCATGGTCGTTACAGTGTGGTCGGACCAAAGTTTTGACCAGCTGTACAGAGGCGATCAGCAGAGTTTCGACCAGCTGTACAGAAGCGCTCGGATGGGTTACGACCAGCTGTACAGAAGCGCTCAGATAGGTTTCGACCAGCTACACAGAGCAATTCAGACAGGTCAACGGACAGACTAAGTCTTCAACAGCGGTCAGACTAGAACTTGACAAAGGCTAACTCTTCACTTATAGTTTTATCATGGCCTGCTGATGATCCTTTTAGTCGAGTATCACAGCACTAGATTCCTAAAGCTTACATGACTAACCCAGTACTGTGAGACCGACATCTACTGTGATTTAAGACCAGTGAACACGGGGTGGAGAACATGTACATGATTTGGTTCCAGTCTTTTGCACCATTGCTTGATTGGAACACTGGATGGTTCTTCACCTTCTCTGGGAGTTTCCATGAGACTTCATCTTCAGGTCAGACCATGTGGAGAGGTAATGATATTTTACAAGTGGTCTTTGAACTCCTTTCTGGTTTTCTCGATTTCTCTCACAACTTCTTGCCTCTTCTCAATTTGCTCTTTTTGAGTGAGATGGGATTATTCTGAGGGGGAGTATGTCGTTTGAAGTGGTGTTAGGAGCTTTGTTTATTATACATGTCATACAATTCACCAAGATTGAGCCATTGAATTCAAATGAGTAGTAGAGCTTGCTTTATCATATTTAATCATATATTGTGTAGCTTAGACCACACCTAGTTTTAATTAATCTGCTACACTTGAATTAAAATATGACTTGGCATAAGTCTTTGACTAGAGTGATTATTGATAGTACTTTGTGATGTTCATCTAAAAGGATTAGCTTGATTATGAATCTTATTTTAAAATCTTTGGCTTTGTGGCTTGTATGTTTCATATCACAATGTTTTTAAGCTCACTCAAGTTGGCATGTTATACATATAAAAAGAATAAATCCTACAAGTGGTATCATTCAAGTGATATTAAGTGAGAATTGAGAAAAAGAAGATTGAAAAGATGTATGCTTCAAGTATGCCATGGTTAAACAAAAGAAAATGCACAAAAAGTGCATAAATGAAAAGAAGTATGCTTCAAACATGCCACCATTCAAAAAGAAGTTTGCTACAAAGATAGCATTATGAAAAGGAGTATGCTTCAAGCATGCCACATGCGTAAAAATCTATTGTGAAGCAATAGATTGTTTTTGAGATTACTAGCATGTCTAGATTTAATGTTTGCTTCAATTTAGGCTTTGAATTTTCGGTGTGATATCTCATTGTGCTCTTTATAATTGGTTCAGTCATTGATGAGATGCCTGTTATTGATCTAAATTGTCTAATTGTGCTAAAAGACTAGTTTTCGATCTAGCTATATGATATATGACTTTATATGATCTAGGAAGCTCTACTCACACTGATGGTTTGGTCAAAATATAAATATAGATTGACTTGTATAATCTCTAAAGCTTCTTGATCTTTTCTCTCATTGCTCTTTCTTAGAATTGTTCTCTCTCTGAAAGTTTCTTAATGATTACATTGCCAAAGGGGGAGAAATTGAAATAAGGGGAGAGATTTTGAATTGGAAAAATCTTGTTGTTGTGGTTGCGAATTTTGCTCCTCTTTCAAAACGCAAATCATTTGAGAATTTTCAAAGTGTTGTCAATGAATTCATCAAGGATGAGATTGTTAGACCATGTAGATGGTTATAAATAAAGAGATGATAAATAATTGACATTTGGTTTGATTTGAATTTTGCGTTTGTGAAAGATTTGGTCATTTGCAGTGGAAGGCTTTGTCTTTGAGAGGTTGTGTGCAGCTACGAGTGATCTCAGACCACAAATGTAAGTCTACGACCACGGCATGGCCAAACGACATCAGACATCATGCTTCAACCACGGCTTGAACACGACTACGACTATGGCAGGAGATCTTACGACTAGGTGGTCAGTAGGAGATCTTACGACTAGATGCTCAACAGGAGTTTTTACGACTTGGTGGTCGGTAGGAGTTTTTACGACTTGGTAGTCGGCAGGAGTTTTTACAACTTGGTAGTCGGCAAGGGATATTCTGGAGGCTTTGTTGTGTGTGTCGTATGGAGTTGTGGATAGAGTCCATGACTTGTACGAGTTGGTTAAAACACTTGTTAGGAAGGGTTTCGGTTCCCTCAATTTGAGGAAGAGATAGGATCTCATGTCCAGGTGGTTAAGGACACAATTTTGAGGTGTTCGAGTAGAACACGCTTTGGGCGTTGACCTATAAAAGCAAGGGAGACTGTAGGCTAGCGTACTGGGTTTTAAGGCTTTCAAGAGAAGGTTTTTAGGGGTGCCGTGATGTGCTTTGTAGCCAAAAACTTGATGAAGGAATAGCAGATCAGATCTTTTCCAGAAAAAGGTTCTCGGCGATTTGTTTTCCTCTCCACTTTACGTGGTCTGTTTTGTCTTCAGCATGTACTCATTCGGGCAGTGGTCGAATGGCTGGAGATGTCAGGCGGAAGAAGATCACGAATACGTGCGTTGTGGTCATACCGAGCGATCGGAACGAGCAGGCGATCGATCTGAGATCGTGCCGAGTGATCGAAACAAGCAGACGGTTGATCCGAGATCATGCCGAGCAATCGGAACGACTGAGCAATCAATCCGAGCACTCGTAAGCGAGCAGTCAGAGCGAGCATTTGGGACGAGCGGTTGTAAGAGTGGTCGTAACGAGCAATCGGCTAACAGAGGTTTACGATCACGTACGAGCAAGCACCTGTGGTCGGTACTTCCGTTCGGTAGCAAGCAGCTGCGGTCGGTACTTTTGTTCGGTAATTCAGATTGCTTTGTTTTTTTTTCTCTGCATTGTGTTTTGGTTTCAGGTAATAAAAAGCGGAGACAATCATTCAACCTCCCCCCTCTCTGATTGTGCCATATGATCCTACAAATATTCAGGTTGTGTACATAATGAAAGCAGAATTAAATACTGCTGCAGGAGGCTGTTCTCATATAATCCCTTCTTTATTCAAGAACAGTGTACTACACTTCAGATCCCCTAAAATTTGCACCTACACATACTGGGATTACAACAAAATTTGTGATATCATCATATGATTGACTAGACAAAGAAGCAGAGCCCATTGCTTAGAATGGACTTTATGCATCAAATACACACACACACACACGTATACATACACACACACACACATATCACCTCCGAGAAAAGATGATAGAACATTGTATATCATGATAAGTTGATAACATACAGTTTTGAATCATTCAGGCATCCCCTGCTGAATTTTGCACATAACTTTTGATTCTTCATGGGAAAGCAGGTGCCTCGTGTTGCAAGGACTGGTAAGATTATCATATCACTTCTTCGGCTTGCCGTGTCGCAAGCAGAAGGACTTGAGCCTATCAAGGCCATCTTCGAGAGAAGACGGTTCGAGTGCGAAGGTGATTCGAAGCCAATTCTTGTATCCCACAGCACATCCTGGACAAACGAACTTGTTAATGTTTGAATAGAACGCTATTCCGATCATGTATATGGGAGAACAGTACCTGGGAAAAGAACTACCAATTCTTCCTTTGCCAGGCGGCAACAGAAATCCATATCATCTTTGATGTCTTGCAGGCAGGACAGATCCAGTTTCACCTGTAGCAAGCCAACGAAATTTTCACACCCCGTTAGCAAGTCTCTCTCTCTCTCTCATAATATCTTGCAATATGGAACAGCTTACTGAGTTACAGACAGACCATTACAAACATGGAGCCCTTAGGTTTGCTTGGGCAAGTGATGCAACTGATGCCCTTCAGCTTCTCCCAGCATATATCAGCTGTATGTCTTAGAATATCGACAGTCTTGTCGAAGAATTCTTCCTTTGTGTTCTCCAGGAGTTGTGGAATTGCTCCCTGACAAGCAAAACTAGTGTAAAAGTGGAGTGTAAACCATTATATATTTATATGCACGTTTAAGCCTTGCTTATCTTTCTGCAGTGGTTTATCTATTATCCCAAGTTATGTATGAATTATCTCTGGAAGAAAATGACAATGCAGTTTTAGTCACCTGGACAAATGTTGCAGGATCAGATGAGATGTCAAGGTAACTCTTGATGCTTTCCACTACCTGCAAGAATGAGCAAAGTTTAATTATTATTTGACTGCACTTTGTAAGGTTCAGGTTTCATAGAATACTAAAATTTGAAGCATCGTTAGATGAACCACAAATATTTCTGGAACTACATTGTTGTTTGTATTAGTACTCATATGGAAGAATTAGAGGCAAAGAACCTTGGTCTTATGAAATACACCATTAGGATCATTGGTCACAATCCATCCAAGTCGCCATCCAGGCACTACCCATCTCTTTGAAATCGATCCTAATGTGAGCACCGGAGCTATTGATCCGAACACGCCCATCGGCACAAATTTATTCTGTCCAAACGTCAAATGTGCATACACTTCATCTGTAATAACAAATATTCCAAGCTTCCTCGCAGTCTCAGCAACCTAGAAAATCATTGACCCAAAGCTCAAACATTTTGATCTTTCCCCAAAAGCTCATCAACAGAAATAACTGAATTAGTACTTGCCTTGGCCAAATGCTCATAGGTGTAAACATTGCCACAGGGGTTCCCTGGATTGATAATGACCATGGCAACAGTGTCCTTGTCAGCAAGAGCTTGAACACCATCAAGGTCAACCTCCCAGCCTTTCTCCGGGAGAAGATCAAAGTACCGGGCTTCCATGCCGTTGAAGACAGCGCGCGCCTCGTAGAACAGATAGCCTGGCCTTGGGAACAAGATGTTGGCACCAGGGCGAGCTAGGGCAGAGCAGATGATCTCGATTGCTTGAACGCAGCCGCTAGTAAGGTAGATGTCATCAGCTGATAACTCATATGGCAGGTCACGAGATAAGTGGCGCGCGATAGACCTGGAATTCAACGTGAATTGTTAGATTTTAATACACGATAAGTTAAATATATACAAAGCTTGTTAAGCATGGATATATGTGATGAAATTTGTTTCAAAGGCGGCAAAAAAAAAATTAAACTTGTTTGTTTAATGTTTCCAGTGCAAGCTAAGCTTGTCAGTTGTCACACACTGCCACCAATGGCTCATTGCCTTTGTAGCACCTAGTCACTTGACAAATCTAGTACTGCTACTATTTTTCTTGTGGCAAGGTGTTAGAAATAATCTTGACTTAAAATTCAAGACATAGTAGAGTTCGTCTTCGTGTGTAACTTAAGTTAAAGTTGTATCTAACTTGAAGTCAGAATACGTATGCTAGTAGGAGATTATTAGCCTATATATTAAGGAGGCTTGTATCTAGTTTTGTAAGAGAAAAGCAAAGAAAAAGGAGGAGCAAGTAAGAAAATAGAAAAATTCAGAAATTCTCCTGTGTTATCTCAGTTTATTGGCAATGTGTGCGTTTTCTCCTGAATCAAAGTTTTAACAAGTGGTATCAGAGCCTAAGCGAGAAGCGAGTCGTTGAAAAAAATCGTCTCGACGATTTTGTTTTGCGCTCATCTCGCGCATCGCTCCCTCTCGCGCATCACTCCCGAGGCATCCGCTCTGCGCGTCATCACGTTTCAGCAGCTCGTCCATATGGTGCATCCGTTGGTCAAAGCAAGGCAGAGAAGAAAGAGGCGAAGTACAGCAGTCGTTCGGACGATGGCATAAAAGGAGACGCAGTGCGAGGAGATGTGTCGCCGTTCTGTATCAAGTATGAGTTTAGTAAGTCGTAGGTAAGACCGACTGACTCAACATTTTAGAATCTTTGCATCTGGATGAACCTGTGCCAGCTAAGTTGAATTCCTACATGTAGCTTACATGTAGAACGCTTCATGTGGAGTCGTGGCTGGTAATTCATAATCATTGAAATTAAAACTAGAGTATGTCAAGTCAAGATTAAAGGGGAGATCGTTAGAAATAATCTTGACTTAGAGTTCAAGACGTAGTAGAGTCCGTTTCCGTGTGTAACTTAAGTTGAAGTTGTGTCCAACTTGAAATCCGAATACGTATGCTAGTAGGAGATTATTAGCCTATATATTAAGAAAGCTTGTAGCCAGTTTTGTAAGACAAAAACAAAGAACTTGGTTTTTAGAAGTTAAATTCAGAAGTTGTCCTTTTTTCTCAACTTCAGAAGTTAAATCAGTCCATGACTTGATGGCCGTTTGATCAGTGAACAAAGTCACCCATACTAAATTCTGGGTGTACCACATGACTTACCCTACAGTTATTAATTTGTTCGTTTGCTATGCTTGTCAGTTGTCATACACTGCCACCAATGGCTCATTGTCTTTGTAGCACCTAGTCACTTGACAAATCTAGTACTGCTACTACTATTCTTGTGGCAAGGCAAGCCAGGTGATGCCCAAATTTGGCAATCAAGGAGCATTCTTTTTCCGTCAAATTTCAATTGATTGTTTGCAACGAAAGAAGTGTGAGATTTTTATTTCAAATAAAGAAGCAAAATTTAAAGGCAGATTAGGCGTGTGATGGTGAGAAGCCAAGAAATGCAGTGGTGAGCAGCCAACAAGGTTGTTTCAAGAAGAGGAAATAGGCAAGCAAGTCAGGACGTTTTTCTGACCTCCGTGCCGGCTCGAGGCCGACGCAGGTGGCGTAGGAGTTGTACTTCCCGGACCGCAATGCGTCGGCGACGGCGTCCACGGCCTCCGGCGCCGTCCGGAAGGACGGGAACACCGACGGGTCGCCGTGCCCCATCGGGACCACCGGCCGGGCGTCTGCGCCTTCGTCCATCCCGGCCTTGACCATGCTTAGCACGGGCCGCACCGACAGCGCCGTCAGGCCCAGGAGGGTATCGTTTGGCGCGAAGTTCCACTTGGCCGACGCCGGGGGCAGCCCATTGCCGCCGCCGTTCTCCATTTGGATGTGCTGGTTTTCTCACTCTCTCTCCCTCTCTCTTTGAACGGGAGGCGGTTTTATAGAGTTGCTAATGGTGAAGAGAGTGAGTAGAATAGGACATGATGCGTTTGACTCGTGTAGTTCTACTTGTACAGGATGACTGTATGTTGGTATTGATTTCAGTTTCTGTTTTCTATTTAAAGAAGTTAAAAATTAATATAAATATCTGTTTTCTTTATTTCTTTCATTTCCGTCTTACTATGGGAGATAAAACAGAGAATCACAAGATCATCACACACGCTACTCCTCAATCCTATCTCGTGCATGCATCTTTTCTCCACTTTTTTCCACCATGCGCACCCTCCTTTTAAAAGGTAATTCTGGCAACCACTATTATTTATTTTTAGCTAAAAGATATAATCTACAGCGAAAATCTATCAGTAAAGATCAATATGAGCACTCCTACGTCAATCATGAATTGATGGGTAAAATTGAGAATCTAACAAAAATAGAAGGGAAAATATTTGTTATTTTGTATTTGGTATTGGACAGACAAAGCTTATTTGCCACTTATACATACCATAGTCAACGGCTAAACTATTGAAACAGTCAAATTTTAATCCTTGCAACAAACCATGTTAAGAAATAGGTCAATAAAATGCGTCACTACTACAGAAATCCACATTACAGACGGTTCAGAAACGTCATCACAGACGGTTTTCTGAACCGTCTGAATTTATGGGTCAGTGATAATCGAAGGTTATCACAGACGGTTTTCGAACCGTCTGTGATTATTAGATATCACATACGGTTTTTCATTAAAAACCGTCTGTGATACATATCACAGACGGTTTTTACTTAAAAACTGTATGTGATATTCCTTCCTCCTAAATCAAAATCTATTTCTGTTTATTGGCTAGCCTCAGGAAATGCTAGCCATGCCCTCTGAAACAAGCAGAAAATCACAGACAAAAAACATACAATTCACACATCGCATTTCCTTTCAGATACATTTCACAGACATAAAACATCCAATTGACATCGCACTTCATTTCACAAACATAAAGCATGCATCCATTTCGCAAATCAATTAATTGAATTGAAATAAAATATCCATTAACAAATGCACAGTTACAAAAGATCTACACTGCATTTGCACTTAGTGATAAGACCAATAAGAAATCATGGTGCGCAGTGGAACCGTCCTCCTGGCTTTATGACTTGAGTCAGCAAAAAGTACGCCAACTCTCCTCGAATCCCTCCAAGATCAGACTGTTTCAATGCAGTTGACGGGATGTACGCAACCTGTCGATAGGAATATCAATGTGCGTATATATGTAATGTGATAAGTATGAAGTAATTATGGGAAGAGTGACAAACCTTGGGATTGGTGAGCCTCGAGGAATCGAGGAGTAGTTCCATATGTTGGCAAACGTAGTATCCACATGTGTTGCCCGGCTGCTGCTGGTGGCACTGCAAAAAATGGAATGTGTTAGTTCAAGAGGCATTAGTACCAACTGTTGCATAGGATTAATTAATGTGAAATAACGAATACCTTAAAATCTCAAGCATGTGTCAGCAGGCCTTTGGCCCCGCGCTTCGAGACACCTCCCATTTCAATGTACATCGCGAACGCCCTACGTAATTCGAAAAAGTTAATCTTAGTCATTCGGAAGGAAAGAAAGAGTACAATGTAGATATGTATGGGGAATATGTGCTTACCTATCGATTACTTGGCTGACAACTGTGAAGTCCATTTTATTCGTACTTAGGGAATCAAGGTAATATACCTTGTTCCATTTTGGTACAATTACTATTAAAATCCAATGAAAGTTCTGATGGAAGGGCATAAGTACATATTCCTTATTGCGGCAACCTAGCAGTCCTGATGCAATGTACCTCTCGACGAGGGATGTATCCTGGTCGATGGTTTCCTTGGCGACCAAGTGTGGGTCCAAGAAACCAGCTGATGAGTTGGATAATCTACCTTTAGTCAGCATGTGTCTATATATATACACACGAAAACAACAAATTAGATATGGCATTTATCGGTATGACATGAACAGAGACTGTGATTGTACACACTTACAGCGTCTAGCATTGAATGATTGAGACGTCAAGAGCGTTGAGCGTGAACAGATCGAATAAATCCTCAAAGGCGACCACGAACATACACTCTTGAAGACTGTGGTGTAAATCATCCGACGTGAATTTGACAGTGATACTTGAGGTCCGTTCCCCCTCTCGCTTATTAGACTGCTGCATATACCACGTGTGCAATTGTACGCAACTATATGGTAGCTTTTGGAGGTCTTTTTGCTCGAGCAACGGCTCGCCAAGCACGAACTTGCGGGCTAAAGGTAGGTACGGCATATCATCATTGGTCTTCTTTGCTTTGCCATTGCTGGCCTTGCTGCCTCGGCTATAGGTCAACTTCACGGCAGTCGACTTTGAAGGTAGCAGCGGTGCAAGTTGCTCTGGCGAGAATAGGACCCGTGGAGATAGCACCGGTGCAGTATCCGGTGGTGGAACCGACTGGTCTTGTAATGGAGATGGCACAAGTGCAGTATCCGGTGGTGGAACCGACTGGTCTTGTAATGGAGATGGCACCAGTGCAGTATCCGGTGGTGGAACCGACTGGTCTTGTAATGGAGATGGCACCAGTGCATGTTGCTCTGGTCCTGCCACCGGTGAAGAAGCCTCCAGGGAGATGTCGCTTTTGGGCCACTGGATGAATGTTCCAATGGCCTGCCCTAGAGTCACGATCTCGTCATTGGGGGGCTTCGGTAGCGGGACTACCTCAAAATTGACATGCACACCATCCACATTAACTTTTGCGAAGCCTGGCGCTAAAGCTTGACCGTGCACCATGGCCCTGATACCAGACGAATATGCCTGGCCCCAAGCAGCGTACAAGGGAATGGAGCCATATCTCACTTGGAGCCTGCACTTCGTAGGATCCTACATAACGATACAAAATTAGCTACTCGAATAGGCCTATCAATGGAGCAAGCATTTGAATGGTAATAATTATTACCAGGATGTCGTCCACAGGAAATTTGGCCTGGGTTTGCGTCGGATTGGACGCGCAGCTACTCGGACGGTTGTGTGGGCTAGCTAGCACAGGAGCGGCGGTAGCGGCCTGCTGACTTTCTGTTTGTTTCCGCACCTCATCTCTGATTACATCAGCCAGCTCACCTATTAGCTCCTCTCTAAGAGATGCCTTGATCTATTCTCGTAGCTGTGCGTCACGCTCGAATTTGTTTCTCTTCCTACGCCGATACATTCCGGAGTCATCTTGGAAACCATGTTTCCAAGGAACGTAAAGCCCAAGGCCTCTCGTACAACCCGGGTGCTCCTTGTTTCCCAGCGCCACGGAGAGCATATCATTCTCCTTTGTTCCCTGGAATGATCCCAGGGTAGATTCGAAACTCATCTTTTCCTGCAAGAGCACGAAATGTCATTTCAATTCGTACGAAGTTGTGGAGTAATTACAAGCTACGTAGTTCGATCGATATCTTACCAGGCGCTGGGACACTTGCTGGTCTGCAGGGTTTCGAAAGGAGACGTCCCCCGATGTCGTTGTAGATGACCTTGCTCTAATCCAATTTCGAGCGTGCTCATCCGGGATATTGGAAAACGGCGGGGCGATGTCCTGTGCAGCTGCCAGGTCATCCTCCTTCCTCCACTGCGGGATTTTACCCGCATACCCAGATGTGCCAAGTCTGTGGGGGTGTGTGTTTTTTGCCTGGAGGGCCTTGTGCGCCACACTTGTACTTTTGAAATCTCCGGTCGTTTTCATTGCCTTGAACTCTTCCCATTGTGGTTCCAGGAATGGGTATTTATGAAAAGGCGTTTCGTCCATCTCCATGTATTTCCTGACAAGCGTGCTCTTGAAGTTCTTCCATGCTTTGCACGCTGCTAGGTAGGTTTGTCGTTGCACAGCGTATAGGTGTTCTTCTGGGATCTCGAACGATGCCAAAATTTCAGTCCACAGCTCACGTTTCCGAGTGTCAGGCACATTCTTCCACGAATTGTATGTGATCTCAATTCGTTCTCGTGCAACTATTCCGACCATGCTTCAGAATGCGTTTACTGCTTTTTGAGGAAGGATAGGGACCCCAGATGCATCCACCGCTGTGATGGTCTGTCGGCCCTTAGGCTTCTTCGATAGCCCTCTTCCTTGGCGTCTTGATGTTGGAGCGGACGCCTCCGGCAATGATGTTGAAGAATGCGCGGGTGACATGTTGCTCATTTTGTGGGTCTATTAGGATAAGATGAGAAAGTGATCATATTGAATTGGAAGAGAGGAGAGTAGAGGGGAGGGGGTGATATGGACATAGAGATGGGGAATGTTTATGTCAGTTTATATCTTAGCACCTACTTTAGTTGCTAATACTATAAACCAAATAGCAAAGTCCCTAAACAAAGTTCTATGAAGCAAATGACACAAACTAGAGTATCCCGTTCATTGAACGGGAACTCTAGATTATGTCACTTGCTTCATGCCCCTTGAAGGTCTATGTGGCATATACTATTACTACAAGGTCTCTAAACAAAGTTCTATGAAGCAAAGACACAAACTAGAGTATCCCGTTCATTGAACGGGAATTCTAGAGTGTGTCACTTGCTTTATGCCCCTTGAAGGTCTATGTGGCATATACTATTACTACAAGGTCTCTAAACAAAGTTCTATGAACCAATGTTAGGAAGAGAGGAGAGGAGTAGAGGGAAGGGGGAGAAGGGAGGGGGTGATGTGGACAGAGAGAGGGGTTATGTGCCTATACTATATACTATATACTAACACAACAAGCAATGTAATATGTACCAATGTAAACTAAGCAATTGCAGTAAACAATGTACCAATGTACTATGTACCAAATAGCAAATTAAAATAAGCTACTGCAGTAAACAATGTACCAATGTAATATGTACGAAATAGCAAACTAATTAAGCTACTGCAGTAAACAATGTACCAATGTAGTATGTACCAAATAGCAAATTAAACTAAGCTACTACAGTAAACAATGTACCAATGTAATATGTACCAAATAGCAAACTAATTAAGCTACTGCAGTAAACAATGTACCAATGTAATATGTACCAAATAGCAAACTAATTAAGCTACTGCAGCAAACATTGCTCACAATGCTCAAAACCTAGTCCATCACAGAAACTGCTCACGATACTCAAAACCCTAGTCCATCACATAAAGTGCTCACAATGCAGACGGTAATCGAGGGGAGGTGGCCGGCGAGGGGCTCGACGAGGGGCTCGGGGGAGGCGGCCGGCGACGGGCTCGACGAGGGGCTTGGGGGAGGCGACCGGCGACGGGCTCGACGAGGGGCTCGGGGGAGGCGACCGGCGACGGGCTTGACGAGGGGCTTGGGGGACGCGGCCGGCGACGGGCTCGGGGACGGCAGCGGCGACGGGGTCGGGGAGGCGGCTGGTGAGGGCTCGGGGAGGGGCTCGGGATTTAATTAGATCTAGATCGAATAACCGCGCAGCGCACACGAAAAACCTTAGCCAGAGGGTATATATAGGGAGGTTATCACAGACGGTTCTAAACTTAGAACCGTCTGTGATGAATATCACAGACGGTTCTAAGTTCAGACCCGTTTGTGATAAGCCTTTGCGACTGTAGTTATTAAGACAACACCAATATAACCACAGCTGCATTCATATCAACCACCAAACAGCTACATTCGTATACAAAACCAACCAGCTGCATTCACACAGTGTATTTCTTGATACATTTATATATAAATGTATGCCAATTCACATGTACATCACACATATCCACATATATCTCAAAATTGACTACATCAAACATTTTCACATATACATCTCAAAATTGACTACATCACACATTTTCACATATACATCTCAAAATTGACTACATCACACATTTTCACATATACATCTCAAAATTGTCACACATTTTCACATATACATTCTTATTGTACTTGCTTATTTCCTTTAAAAATTAGCCCTTCACCATGATCAATGCGTACGTAACTAGTTTCGTCACGTTGTTCATCGTCGACCCTTATGCCATTTCCAAAAGGAGGTAACTCGTCAAATTGATTGTATTCCTCCTTGTCCACTACATTCTCCACTCCGACAATTCTCCTTTTTCCATGAAGAACTACATGGCGTTTCTTATTTGCCGGGTCGGTTACATAGAAAACTTGAACAACTTGATTGGCGAGTACGAATAATTCGTCTTTGTACCCGACACGTTGGAGGTCCACGGTCGTGACACCGTACTTGTCAACCTTCACCTGTGGGAGATGCACCCAACGGCAGCGAAATAAGGGGATCTTGAAAACCACATAGTCGAGCTCCCAAATCTCTTCTATGAAGCCATAGTATGAGTTTCTCGACCCATCGGTACTGAATGCATCTATGCGGACACCGCTGTTCTGGTTAGTGCTCTTGACATCCTGAGACTGCGTATAGAATGTGTACCCATTTATGTCATATCCTTGCCATGTCACAACTGTAAATGTTGGCCCTTTTGCCAACCATGTCAACGTCTCACTCGGCGAGCTCCTAGCGATTTGCTCCTTCAACCATTGGTTGAACCGACGGTTGTGTTGCCTCATGATCCAAACATCCGGCCGCTCCGGATTCTGTTGCCGAAGCACATCCTTGTGCTGGTCCACATAAGGCGCCACTTCAGTAATGTGTTGCAACACTATGAAATGGGCTTGAGTATACGTGTCCATATCTGGAGTGATTGCTTTCCTTCCGATAGTTCCGAGACCCTTCAGCCTACCCTCATGACGAGATTGAGGGACACCTATCGGTTGAATCTGAGCCATATAATCGACACAAAACTCAATGACCTCTTCGCTTGCATAACCTTCGACGATGCTGCCCTCCGGTCGAGAACGATTCCGTACGTAGGACTTGAGAATTCCCATGAACCTCTCAAATGGGTACATGCTACGTAGGAATACGGGCCCGCACATTTTTATCTCCCACACAACGTGAACAATGATATGGACCATGATATCGAAAAACGAATGAGGGAAATACATTTCAAGGTGACATAGAGTCATCACCACCTCGTCCTGCAGAGCATCTAGTCCTTCGGGATCGATGACCTTCTGAGCAATTGTGTTAAAGAAATAACATAGCCTCATGATTGTCTCTCGGACTTTGATCGGCAAAATATTTCTAATTGCAATAGGGAGCATCTGTGTCATCAGCACATGACAATCATGAGACTTCATGCCATTTAACTTCAAATCTTGCATCGAAACAAGTTTCTTCACGTTGCCGGAGTGACCAAACGGAACTTTAACACCATGCAAGCACTGGCACAGTTCTGTTTTCTCAGCCTTGGACAGAGTGTAACACGCAGGGGGAAGGTATGTTCGTCCATTATCAGTGCATGTCGGTGCTAACTCAGGCCTGATGTCCATATCAGCCAAGTCAAGCCGTGCGTTGACGCCGTCCTTTGTTTTATCACGAATATTCAGTAAGAGACCAATCAAGCTGTCGCATACATTCTTTTCTACGTGCATGATGTCGATGCAGTGTCGAACATCTAGATACTCCCAATAAGGTAAGTCCCAAAATATTGATCTCTTCTTCCAGGTGTTCTTCTCATGAGCCCTCAATTTACGTCCCTTTCCAAGGACAACATCTAAATCCTTAACCATATCATAAACCTCGTGTCCCCTTAAATGCCTTGTAGCTGAACCGTCTTCCTTCTCTCCGTCAAATTGTGTTCTTCATCTTGCGGTATGGGTGAGCCCTCCGAAGGAACCGGCAGTGACGCATGTAGACGGTTTTGCGTGAGTGTCTCAGCCACACACTCTCAGTACCATCTAAACAGTGAGTACAAGCTTTGGCACCTTTTGTACTATGGCCCGATAGGTTACCAAGGGCAGGATAATCATTTATGGTGCAGAACAATAAGGAGCGCAGAGTGAAGTTCTCTCGTTTGTATGCATCCCAAACCTGTACCCCTTCGTTCCATAGTACATTTAAATCTTCCACCAACGGTGCTAGGAACACATCGATATCATTCCCAGGTTGTTTTGGCCCTTGGATAAGTATCAACAGCAAAATGTACTTTCGCTTCATACACAACCAAGGAGGAAGGTTATAGATGCAGAGAGTCACGGGCCATGTGCTATGTCGGCTGTTCATGCTACTGAAAGAATTCATTCCATCTGTACTCAGTCCAAACCTTATATTTCTTGGTTCTGCACCGAACTCTGCAAAACTCCTATCGATGTTTCTCCACTGCGCGGAATCAACAAGGTATCTTAGCATTCCATCCTTCTTGCGCTCCTCCGAGTGCCAACGCAGCAGTTTTGCCTCCTTTGGATTTGCAAAAAACCTTTTCAAACGGGGAATTATAGGAAAATACCATGCTAGCTTAGCAGGAGGTCCTTTCTTCGCCTCTGTTCCCTCGCCATCATCTGATTGATTGTTACGTTTGTATCGGGATGCGTTGCACACCGGACATACATGCATGTTTTCATACTCTTTACGGTAGAGGATACAGTCGTTCGGGCATGCATGTATTCTGTCTACTTCCATTCCCAACGGACAAAGAACCTTTTTGGCTTTATACGTGGTTTTAGGCAACTCATTTCCCTCCGGAAGCATGTCCGCTAAAAGACCTAGCAGCGCCGTGAAACTCTTGTCGGACCAACCGTTGCTTGCCTTCAATTTCAACAGTTCAAGCACGGCCGACAACCTCGTGTACTTGCAGCCCGTGTACAAAGGTTTCTCCGAGTCCTCCATCAAGGCTCGGAATTTAACATACTCTCTCTCATCATAGTTCTCTTCTACATCGCGAAGCATCTGATCTAGATTATCATCGTGCAACCTATCCGAATCCGAGCCACAATCGACATCAGCCGGCGGCATGTCATTCACTTCACCGGCGATGTCATCCGGCGGCATATCATTCACTTCACCGGCGATGTCATCCGGCGGCATATGATCATTCACTTCGCCATGACTGGTTCAACACGTATAATCCTTTTTGAAACCCCTCCGAATCAAGTGTGCTTCAATTTGCCCTCGGTTCTTAAACATCTTCAAATTCTCGCAGTCAGTGCATGGATAGCACATATATTCCACCCCCTTATTCAACATATCCTCCTCGGCGGCTCTTATAAAAGCAGACACGCCATTAATGTACTCTTCGCTCACACGGCTCGCGGCATACATCCAGCTTCGGTCCTACGTTACATACATATATAACAACTTAGTATTAAAATCTAGATTAACTAATTATAACTACATATATACCGGCCACATTTATTATATTGAGACTTAATTTGCTAGCTCAATTCATATTATAAACACAACAGCTATTATATAACCAACAATTTTGCAAATTAATCTTCAATAACACTCATGGATTACTTAGACCTAAATTGTAATGCAATTAAAGAAAATAAATAAATTTCATTACTAACCATATCTAGAGCAACCAGGAAAGTCTGAATCTTCAAAGCTCAATCTCTGCTTCTTCCCACCAAATTAACTGGCCTGAAATCGCCTAGCTTCCTCCCGAGTGAAAAAGTGCGCAGCAGTGGCTAGATCTGGATCGAAATGAAGACAGATGCGGTCTGAGCAGCGCAATAAATGCCTTAGAGCCATTATCACAGACGGTTTTAATTAAAAACCGTCTGTGATAATCTCTGATTATCACAGATGGTTCTTAATATAGACCGACCGTCTGTGATAATCTTTTTTCCCGCCACAAATACCACAGACGGCCTCTAAATTACAACCGTCTGTAATAGTGTTCATCAGAGAAACCGTCTCTGATGAGCGTCTACTATGAGGCTTTCTATAGTAGTGCATGTGTCATGTGCAGCTTACACAGGCGGATGAAATGTAGCTCTCCAATGAAGTTTAGAGAAACGGTTCAATTCCTGCGAAAATCATGCAAAAAATGTTCGACGTTCCCAATCTATACTCTATAAAAGAAGCTGTCACTGGTGACGGTGAGTCTACCCAGTGGCGGACCATTAGAGCTGCGTCATGCTGCTTCGCCTCTAGCCTCCGAGGACCAACAGCAAAAACTATCAAATTGGCACTGGATCGTGCTGCCTTCTTGTTGTTGGCTAATCGATCAGGTGGTGCAATGCTACTGCTGCCTTGATTGAAATGGATCAGGTTTTCTTTTTTGGCCTTTTGTGGTCTCGTCTTATATATCACTCGAGATTTTATTTTCATGACATGTGATAACGTGAATAACTCTTATCATGTAAACAATGGGGATAATCAGTTCTTTTTGTCGTCTTTCTGTATATCGATCCGAAGGCTGATGCTGTCATTCTGTTATAAATTAGTATAAAGGTAATGGAAGAAGGGAAGAGAAATTTACATTTACTTGTGTACTTGCTTACTCCATTTGACCGAGTAGTTCTTGGTTGCTGCCTGGATATTATATTGCT
Organism: Dendrocalamus latiflorus; assembly: GCA_017311315.1. Classification (NCBI taxonomy): domain Eukaryota; kingdom Viridiplantae; phylum Streptophyta; class Magnoliopsida; order Poales; family Poaceae; genus Dendrocalamus; species Dendrocalamus latiflorus. Next base: position 28,934,307 of record CM029641.1, read on the forward strand.
TTTGAAATTAGCACTAACTTGGTAGAATTTAGTCTCTTGTCAAAATTTTATCGTTAGTTCAATCCCATCTGAAAACATCTAATTTTTCTGTTCTCCATGCCAACATTACGGAGCATAGCCAGAAAACTCATGTGAGCAATTGCTGCACCAATCTTGTGATCCGCCTGTGTATGTGGTATTTACATCATAAATCTGGACCAAACTAGCTGAAATTAGTTAGAAACATCACAAGTTTAGGCTAAACGTTGGCCTCGTTGATCTTTTGTTCCTTGTTCCTTCCTTTGCTTTGCTCCTCATTTCAGTAGTATGAACTGCCATGCACGAGTGTTTGATGTATCACAAGATTGGCTTCTCTGGTATATTTGTTTTCTTAAACATATTAGATCAAACTTGCCGAATCCAAATTGCAAGACAGTTGTGCTAAGGATCTGGTGCACCACTGCCTGTAGGGACACGGTCGGACTCGTCGTCCCAGTCAGTGATAACAGGAACAATTTTCTTTGCTATTTGATAAATTACGCACATTTGTTTATTTTGCTGGACCTTTTCTTATTCTGAGGTTAAGATGGATTTTACTCAAGCTAAACGGTGATATCTCAGTAGTTGGACGGAATTGGGTTCATAAAGTGTGAAGGCTCTGCCAAGGACACGGTACATGTCTGTACCAACAAGTCCTGAATTTGAACAAGTCAAGGATCAACATCTACTCTTTTCAAAGACGTCAACACGTGTCTTGCCATGGAAGAACAATGGCAAAAAAGAGCACTCCACCATACATGTTGCAACAGGTATACAAATAATACAAGTATGTTTACAACCACTACAGTAGTATTTTATTTCTTTTTAGTGAGGGTTTTGATCAACATCACTCAGATGTTTTCATCCAAGAAATCATCCAAATTTCTAATCTTTGGATGTGCGTGAGGATTCGTGCACTGCCACCTTTACCTTCTTCTCCGACGACCCCTTCTTCCTTCTCGCCGACAAGCCTGAGGGGAGATCCTGCCCCTCGCGCCTAGAGTTCACCATTCTCTCCAGGCATAGAGGGAGGCTGGGGGCAGTGGGGGCGATGGGCAGGATAGGAAGGTGGTGAGCAGTATCGAAGGGTGGCGGTGGCGGAAGGTACTGGCATTATGTTGGGTAGGGGTAGCACAATGGGGAGGGGTAGGGGGTGGCGCGGCGAGGCGGCGGGGCACCATCGGTCGCGGGTGGTAAAGGAGGGGGCGGGGGGTATCGGTGGGAGGTGCGCAGAGCTGCTCCAGCGAGAAATGAGGAGGAAGCTGTGGGGGCGGCGTAGGGTGGAAGGCGACACAGAGGGGGCGGCGTGGGGTGGCGATGTGGAGAGAGTGGCAGGGTCAGGGGCGCAGGGTGGGAAGCGGCAAGGTCGAGGGATAGGGTTGGGGGGGGTAGTGGGTTATATAGAAAAGGAGGAGGATGAGGGCCTTTGGATCTTAATATAAGGGTTACAAATTTGGATGATTGTTTAAATAAAAATATCCGGATGATAACTAGACACACCTTTTTAGTTATGCTGCTTTGATGTATCCCTCTATTTCACCAATACTACATCTTCATGGGTCATGGCAGAAACAATGTTGAACAAAGGATACTATTGGATAAAAATGGTGGGAAGCGGGAGTAATTGCAATGCCATTTGCATAAGGGCAATTCAATATTTGCTACTCTATAGAATGGCGTTCTAGGATTTGCTATTATGTATATTGCAATTCAGAATTTGCCACTCTATACAAGATCCAATACAGACTTTGCCACTTTAGACATTTTGCTCCTATTTTTGACGATTTACCCCTTTCTTCTTCCTCCCCTCCTTCCTCCTCTCTTCTTCCCTACTCCTTACTGTGTCCCTTCCCCTCCTCCGACATCCTCCTCTAATTCCATCACGTAGCTCAAGCTCCACATCTGCTCCTTCCACAAAACTGACCCCGCCCCATCGCCTCCTCCCCATCAGCCTGCCCTTCTCTTCGATAGCACAAAGAGCGAGCGAGATGGAGAGTAGGTGGAGAGGAGGAGAGGCATCGGGCCAGAGGCAACAACAGCGGGCTCGCCCAGAGGGAGCCGTGGTGGTGATGGGCGGACCTCGCGGTAGGCTCTCTGATGAGCTATGAATCCCGTCACACACCTCATGTTTATAACTCAACAAGACAGAGAGCAGGTGGCGAGGAGGGGAGGCGTTGGGCCAGTGACGACAACGGCGACCTAGCGCAGAGGGAGGCATGGCGGTCATGGGGGGGCATGTTGGAGGGAGCAGTAGACATGGTGGATGGAAAGAGAGGAGCGGGAGGGTGGACACGGTCAGCCACCGGCAAGGTATGATACAACCATCGTTAGTGTCGAAGCAAGAAGAAAAGATGAGAGGGGAAGAAGAGAAGGAAGAAGAAGGGAGGCATAAATGTCAATGTAGGGACATATCTATGTAAAATGACCAAAAATAAGTTGTCCACATAATAGAGTGGCAAATAATGAACTATACTCTACAAAATGGCAAATCATCAATTGTCCCTTTGCATAATTGCTGCGAGTGCTCTTGGGAAGACCTCACTGCTTCCTTGCACTTTACTACAATTAATGACCAACAAGTAATAAGAAAGTATGTGAATTTTTTTTGTTGCATGTAACTGGACGTAGAGATCTAGGAGAGGAAAGAGGATCCAGAATGCTCTTCGTCAAGATTTCCTTCATTTAGTGCAGAAGCACATGATTATATATAGGCCTTGTTTCATACAGTGATGGCTACTGATTTTAGCTTTCAGAAAGTCGTTTGAAACATGTTGGTTTCTTAATGTGGCTTTTTTCTCTTTTTTTCATTTGTACTATAATGGTATTTTTTCTGTAACGCCCTAGGGTCCAAACCGGTTTAGACCTAACCACATTCTGGATAGGCCACGCACACGTAGCAACCTGCTTGCACTTTCATCCTCGCTCTGCGAAAAACGATTAACCGGGGGTGCTACCATTGGAACTCTTAGACTTATATGTAAGTGCTTCTCAAGCTAAGCTAGCAAGGTGGGACTAACTCAGAAATTCATGTGCACACACACATGGGCCAACATGGGCTGAGGTGTCACATACACCCCCCCCTCAAAGGACCCGACGTCCTCGTCGGACTAACATATCCACACCGGGGCAAATGATAAGGATCTCCCCTCTTGGCACATGTCCGTGCGTTCAGTGCCAGCACATATGCCATGCCGTGTGTCCACTCCAAACCCACACGCACCATGCGCCATATGCCCGCGCCCCTGACCCGCACGCACCCATGTAACCGTGAGAGTCAGCTCTAACACCATTTGTAACGCCCTAAGGTCCAAACCGGCTCAGACCTAACCACATTCTGGATAGGCCACGCACACGTAGCAACCCGCTTGCACTTTCGTCCTCGCTTCGAGCAAAACGGTTAACCGGGGGTGCTACCATTGGAACTTCTAGGCTTATATGTAAGTGCTTCTCAAGGTAAGTTAGCAAGGTGGGACTAACCCAGAAATTCATGTGTGCACACACATGGGCTAACATGGGCCGGGGTGTCACATTTTCATTTTTCCTTTTTTTTCTTTATTTTTTCTTTAATTAAATACATAAAAACTAATAGTCGCTAGAGTGCCATTTCAGCTAAAAGATAGAAGCCAGAGCACTTTAAAAAAACAGTGTCGTAATACCTTTCGGGACTAACGAGGCTTTAAAATGGCACAAAAGACACTAGCTACAGTGTTTAGAACAAGCACAGGTATAGGGGTGGAAACGAGCCGAGCCAAGCTGGCTCGAGCCAAGCTTGCCCAAGCTCGTTTCAACAGGCGGCTCGGCTCAGCTCGTTTTGAGCACGAGCTAGGAAAGCGGCTCGGCTCGGCTTGAAGAAAGGCTCGAGCCGGCTCGCGAACCTTCACGAGCCAGGAGCAGGCCGGTGAGGCGGTGAGCCCATTGGACCCGATCCCCATGCAGCCATCGCCGACAACCTCCTCTTCTTTGACTGCGTGCTCTTCCCGGACACGTTTCCCTTTGAGACCCCGCCCGCGGAGGAGGAGGCAGCCCCTCTGGCGATGAAGGGCTGGTGTCGACCACGGCGGTGAGGGAGGAGACGAAGACGGAGCGGGAGGCGTGGAGGCTGTTGAGGAGGGCGGTGGACCGGTGGTGAGCTACTATGGCACGCCGGTGGGGACGGAGGACCCTCTCCGCTCATCAACCTTTCCGCTTTGCCTCCCTCGCTCGCATTTGCATCACGCCTCCAGATCTCGGTTGGCCTTCCTAACGGCATCACGCCACCATGTCCGCCTGTGACGACGACTACGCCTTGCTCCTCAGATCCTACCTGGCCGCCGGCGTCGCTGCGTCGCCGCCGTCCCCATCGCCGCGCTTGGGGGCCGGCCACCACCACGCCGACGTCGAGGCGGCGGACGAGGCCACCGTCACCGCTTCCCCGAGGCTCGACGGGGGCGTGCGCGGCCTCCTACGCCACCTCGACCGCCGCATCTCCGCCTGCGGATCTGGCCGCCGCCACCACCAGCACGAGCAGCTCGGTCGCTCCGCCGCTCCCCCCGAGCAGCCGTCCCCGGCGCCGTCGCAGCAGTAGAGGGAGAGGGCGGGGGAGGAGCTCGGGGACGGGGGAAGCTGGAGGCGGGCTGAGGACCGTCGACCAGCGCCAAGGGGGAAGACAGCTCGGCGGCGACGCTGCGGGGATTCACGAGAGATGCAAGTGGGGAATGGGATTCAGGAGATGCGAGTCGCTGGGATTCAGGAGACGCCCGAGCCAAAATAGCTCGCGAGCTGGGATTCAGGAGATGCCCGAGCCAAAAAAAGCTCGCGAGTAGCTCGAGCTTGGCTCGAATTTTTTGCGAGCTGTAAAGAAGGCTTGGCTCGGCTCGAAATTTCACGAGCTCGAGCCGAGCCACGAGCTTCGAGTTATTTTTCCACCCCTACACTGGTAGCAGAGAATCGGTCAACAATTGCAAATGGACATGTAATTGTTGGATATTCATCTAGGCCAAACGGCCAGGAGAGGGAGACGTGGGGTGACACCCACGTTCACGCGCCCTGATCGGGGGAGCTTACCATATTGGTTACGGTCCCCCGTTGCAACAGCGCTATATATAAGGTTAGGGCACCGGCCTCTCACAAAACAACGACGTTCCCGTGAGAGTTCAACACCCCGAACAAACCCTAAGTGATACCCGATCTATTGCGCGCTGCTAGCAACGGGAAGGCCGTCACCACCGCCTCTGCAGGACTCCGCCGGCGACACCCCGTACACCAGCGACACTGCGGTCTTCACCGACTCTACCTCACGCCTGCATCACGCAGGCACGGGTCTTCGCTCATGGCGTTCATCGGCGACCATGAGTCCCTCTAAGTCCTAAAGTCCTAGGTGTTCATGATTTGGATCTAGGGTTAAGGCTAATACTCATGTTTAAGACTTAGGTTCACCTCACATTTGGTATCAGAGCAATCCCTATGATCCTCATGAACCCTAGTTAACACCTCACGAACACTGGATCTTGAATCTAGAGTTTAATGGCTCGGTAGAGAAATTTAGAAGGAGGGGAGTTATGAATTTCCTTATGCAAAACCTGATGAAATCCCCAAAATTTCAAGCCCCCCCGAAACCCTAAATCCCCAAATCGACGTCCATCGGCGACGGGAAAAAAAATAAGGAAGGGGGAGGGCTTACGGAAGCCGCAGCCGGTGCCGCTCTTCGGGGACGGCCGCCGCTGGAGTCGCCGCAGCTGCGCGGGTGCCGCTGCTCCGCGCGAGAGCGCGCGCCGCCTCCGCTCCTCTTGGGGCCGCCGCGACGCCGCCGCCGCCCCGCTTGAGCCCGCCGTGCCGCGCTCCGCTGGGGGCCGCCACCTTATGCCGCCGTCGATGCGCGCTGTCGCTCCGCAAGGACGTCGCCGCCGTCGTCGTGCGGGTGCCGCCGCCGGTCGCTTTTGCGCCCCGTGCCGCGCTCCGCCACAGGCCGCCGCCAAAGTCGCGAGCGCGCCGCGTCTGCCAGCCGCCGCCCGTGCTCCGGTTTTTCCGCGTGGAGAGTGGATGGAGTGCGGTTAGGGTTAGGGTTTTTACCCTCTTGTATGGGCTGCTGCGCATTATGGACCGTCGGATGAGATCCGGCGGTCAACTCTTCTCGGGCTGCCCCGCGCGCGCGTTTATGGGCCGTACGGCCATTTCTGTTTTGGGCCGCGCGCATGTTTCGGGCTGGGCGCATGGTTTTTGGGCAGCTCGCGCGCGCGCATGTTTTAATGGGCCGGCTGCACTGTTTGTTTTGGCTGTTGGGTTTCGGCCCAGCAGCGCATGGTATTTTTTTCAGTATATATTTCATGTATATCTCATGTATAATTGATGATTGATGTATTTTTGGATGTCTCTCTTATGAAATTATTAACGGATAATGTTGCTAAGCTTCTGAAAATTATTATGCACTTTTCCGCTGCGTAATGTTCTCCCCCTTAATTGAATGGAACCAACGGGAAATTCAATTGGAGGGCTGTATTTAATTTTACATGCTATTACCTTTTGACCAACGTTAATTGTAATTGCATGTAATCAATTATGTTTACTTTTATGTTTATTTTTCGCCATACTATTACCCTTTGACCAACGTTAATTGTAATTGCATGTGATAAATTATGTTAAATCTTTCGTTTCTGCCCAACGGTGATGCGAAAAATTCTTATGAGCATGTTGTTAATCATACCAATGTAAGGTTAACATTCATGCAAATTAATTATGCGTTTTCCTAATGTAAATTTTAAATTTTTTCAGCTGCTTCTGTTTCCGCTCAAGTTAATGGAATTGAGCCACTTAATGGTAGTAACTTTCAGAAATAGAAGTTTACGCTTATGACGACTTTCCAGCTCTTGGATCTGGACTATGCGTTCAGGTTCGATGAGCCTGTCGCTCCTACTGAAGGAGAGGACAATTTTGACGACAAAATGAAGGATTACAAAAATAATGCTGAGAAGTGGGAGCGGTCTAACCGCGTTTCACTTGCTGTGATGAAGAACTCTATCAGTGAGGCCATAAGGGGAGCAATCCCTGAAAAAGAAAGGGTAAAGGACTATTTGTCCTCCATTGAGGATCACTTTAAGGGGTCCTCTAAAGTTTATGCTACCACACTGATGCACAGGCTCATGAACACTAAGTACAATGGTACTGGAAATGTCCGTGAGTACATTATGACCATAATCAATATTGCTGCCAGACTTAAGACAATGGACATGGCAATTTCTGATGGTTTCGTTGTCCATTACATTATGATGTCTCTTCCTAAGCAATTTGAAGCTTTCAAGGTGAACTATAACACCATTAAGGACAAGTGGACCATGAGCGAGTTGATCGCTAATGTTTCTCAAGAGGAAGAGAGGCTCAAGGCTGAAGGGGCTACTGATTTTGTGAATCAAGTCGGCTCCTCAAATAAAGCTGGTCCCTCTAGAAATAGAGGTGGCTACAAAGGAAAGGGAAAGAAGGAGCAAGTCTACTCCCCTTATCAGAAGCCACAGAAGCCACAGCATCCTAAGGCGCCTAAAAACGCTTCAGGTCCGGGGAGCTCAAATGGACAGAAGAAAAATGATGAGTGTTACTTTTGTCAGTCAAAGGACCATTTCAAAGATGATTGTCCTGGATGGCTGAAATGGCTCGCCAAGAAAGGTACTTATGAAATTACTTTTGTTGATGAAGCATTTTATGCTGATTTTCCTATAAATTCTTGGTGGATTGATTCTGGTGCTTCTGTGCACGTTACGAATTCCTTGCGGGATTCCATATGTTGAGAAGTCTCAGAGGGGAAAGAAGCCTAAGAGTGGCTAATGGGATGGAAGCCGAAATTCAAGCTATTGGATCGGTTTCTTTAGTTTTGAATAATGGTTTTGTAATGAAACTTAATGATGTTCTTTATGTTCCCTCAATGAGAAGAAACTTAATTTCCATTTCATTATTAGATAATGATGGATATTCTTGTAATTTTGGACACGGAAAGTGTCTGATTTATTTTAATAATGATAATGTTGGTTGTGCCATCCGACGCGACAAGCTTTATATGTTATCCCTGCAAGATTCTCCTATATCCATGAATGTATGTGATGTGAATAAAAAGCGCAAGCGAATTGATGAGACTTCGTCGAAATTGTGGCACTGTCGTTTGGGCCACATTTCGAGGGGAAGAATTGAACGTCTCATTAAAGATGAAATTCTCCACCCTTTAGACTTTAATGATTCGGATGATCATTGTCTTGACTGTATCAAAGGCAAGTATGTAAAGCAAATAAAGAAAGGTGCTACTCGAAGCACAGGGATTTTAGAATTGATTCATACTGACATATGTGGTCCTTTCCCTGTGACATCAGTGAATGGTTATGATTCTTTTATTACGTTCACTGATGATTACTCACGTTATGGCTATATCTATCCCATTAAAGAGAGATCGGAGGCACTTGATAAATTTAAGATATTTAAGGCTGAAGTTGAAAATCAGCACAGTCTAAAGATTAAAGTAGTGCGCTCGGATCGTGGGGGAGAGTATTATGGGCGACACGCAACTTATGGGCAGATTCCTGGTCCTTTTGCCAGGTTCCTACAAGAAAACGGTATAGTCGCCCAGTACTCAATGCCTGGTGATCCTCAGCAAAATGGAGTAGCGGAAAGAAGAAACCTTACACTTATGGATATGGTTCGAAGTATGTTGAGTTACTCCACTTTGCCTGTAAAGTTATGGATGGAAGCATTAAAGACCGCTGCACATATACTCAATCGGGTTCCCAGTAAATCAGTGCCTAAAACACCTTATGAATTATGGACTGGGAGAAAACCAAGTTTGAACTACCTCCATGTATGCGGTTGTGCAGCTGAAGCTAAAGTGTTTAATCCACACATTGGGAAGTTAGATCCCAAGACAGTAAGTTGCTATTTTATTGGCTACCCTGACAGGTCTAAAGGGTACCGATTCTATTGTCCAGATCGTACCACAAAATTTGTAGAGACAAGGCACGCTGTGTTCTTGGAAAATGATGGCATCAGTGGGGACTTGGAGCCCAGGAAAATTGATCTTGAGGAGAAGAGGATTTATGTTGCTTCACCGCTAATTCGACAGACTGATTTTCCTATGCCCCAAGTGGTTGTGCCCACAGTTGATCCTGTAGTTGCAACTCCTGTTGCATCTTCAGTTAATTCTGTGGCTACTCCTTCAGTTGAGGGTTCTGAAAATACAAGTGCGATACCTAATGATGAACCTTCACAGCCCTCTGTGACAGTTAATGAACAACCTGATGAGCCTGCTAATGAACCCGTCAGGAGATCAGGACGAGTGAGGAGATCTGCTATTCCAAGTGATTATGAGGTTTATTTAAATGAAGATGATCTTGGGAAGGTATATGATCCTAGCTCTTATAAGGAAGCTATGAAGAGTAAGGATTCATCCAAGTGGCTAGATGCCATGAAAGATGAAATTAAGTCTATGGGCGATAATGATGTATGGGACTTAGTAGAAATTCCTAATGGAGCCAAAACAGTAAGCTGCAAATGGGTCTACAAAACAAAATGTGACTCCAAAGGGAATGTCGAAAGGTTTAAGGCAAGACTTGTAGCGAAAGGTTTCACACAAAGAGTAGCCATTGACTATAATGAAACCTTTTCTCCTGTCTCAACTAAAGATTCATTTAGAATCATAATGGCGCTCACAGCACATTTTGATTTAGAGTTGCACCAAATGGACGTTAAGACTGCATTCCTGAATGGAGACTTGTATGAGGACGTTTACATGACACAACCGGAAGTTTTTGTTGTGGAAGGCGAGGAACATTTGGGATGCAAACTAAAGAAATCCATATATGGCCTGAAGCAAGCTTCTAGACAATGGTACCTTAAGTTCGATGAAGTCATAAGGAAATTTGGATTTAAGGAGAATGATGTTGATAATTATACTTATGTTAAGTTCACGGGGAGTAATTACACCTTCTTAATTCTTTATGTGGACGATATATTATTGGCCAGCAGCAGTGTGGACATGCTGCGGGAAACTAAAAGATTTCTCTCGTCCAATTTTGACATGAAAGATCTCGGTGAAGCATCTTATGTTCTTGGTATTGAAATTCACCGAGATAGGTCCAAAGGAACATTAGGTTTATCACAAAAGGCATACATTGACAGAGTACTAAAGAGATACAATATGCATAAATGCTCTGCCTCGCCTGCTCCTATTGTTAAGGGCGATAAGTTTGGAAAATTTCAATGCCCAAAGAATGACTATGAATCTGATCAGATGAAGGCTATACCTTACGCTTCTGCTGTCGGAAGTATTATGTATGCTCAAGTATGTACGCGCCCTGATTTAGTTTTTGTTACCGGGATGCTTGGCAGATATCAGTCAAATCCAGGACCGGACCACTGGAAAGCCGTTAAGAAAGTCCTGCGCTATATGCAAGGCACTAAAGGTCACATGCTCACATATAGAAAAAGCGATAACCTTGAGGTTGTCGGTTATTCTGATGCTGATTTTGCGGGGTGTAAAGACACTAAGAAGTCCACATCAGGTTATATTTTCACCCTCGCAGGAGCAGCAATATCATGGAAAAGTGTAAAGCAAACACTTACTGCATCGTTGACAATGTAGGCTGAATTTGTGGCATGTTATGAGGCTACCGGGCAGGCTGTATGGCTTAAGAACTTTATCCCGGGATTGAGAGTGGTAGACAGCATTTCTAGACCACTCATTTTGTACTGCGATAATCAACCCGCAGTTTTCTATTCGAGTAACAACAAGTCGAGTGCAGCTGCCAAGCACATTGACATAAAGTATCATGTTGTGAAAAATAGAGTCCTGGATCAAACAATTAAGGTTGAGCATATTGGAACTAAATTTATGCTTGCGGATCCGCTCACAAAAGGCTTACCACCCAATATTTTTCGTGATCATGTTGCTGGCATGGATTTATTGGAGAGCCTGTGATCCTGGAATAAGAGGACCATATAAAGTAACCAACTCCCATGAAGAATTATGTTATCCGATCGATATAGAATGAAGCACTATAAGTACTGATGTCCAGCGGTATTTAATTGACTGTTATGACACATTACTTTGGTGTGAAGTTTTATTGAGAGAGGGCTTATGACGTTTAGCCTTACGATCAAGGGGGAGAATGTTGGATATTGATCTAGGCCAAACGGCCAGGAAAGGGAGACGTGGGGTGACACCCACGTTCACGCGCCCTGATCGGGGGAGCTTACCATATTGGTTACGGTCCCCCGTTGCAACAGCGCTATATATAAGGTTAGGGCACCGGCCTCTCACAAAAAAACGACGTTCCCGTGAGAGTTCAACACCCCGAACAAACCCTAAGTGATACCCGATCTATTGCGCGCTGCTAGCAACGGGAAGGCCGTCACCGCCGCCTCTGCAGGACTCCGCCGGCGACACCCCGTACACCGGCGACACTGCGGTCTTCACCGACTCTACCTCACGCCTGCATCACGCAGGCACGGGTCTTCGCTCATGGCGTTCATCAGCGACCGTGAGTCCCTCTAAGTCCTAAAGTTTTAGGTGTTCATGATTTGGATCTAGGGTTAAGGCTAATACTCATGTTTAAGACTTAGGTTCACCTCACAGTAATGCCATGTACCAGACACAGTTCGTTTTGGAATTGTCCGGCAAAAGAGACGAAGATTGATGTGACCATGCGGTTACAGGAATATGTTGCGACTCCATGACAGGAGCGTATATCGGCATGCGCCTTAATTCTCTTCTTTCTTTAATTTCCATTTGTCAAATTTTCTAGATTTAACAGACTGAGTGAGTTCACTGCATATATATGTGCAATGCATTGACGAATCTATACGCAAGTGAATATATGCATGCAGCACATGCGATTTGATTTATGTCGGATTGTTCCTTTTATTGTACAGGAAATTTTATTTCATTAAATTGTCGATTGTTGTTTTTTGCTCCAGCTTTAAATAAAGTTAGCTTGTGCTCACTCTTTTTTTTCCTTCCTGAGGGTATAAGAAATACCTAAGAAACATAACTAGTGTAGGATTGTCGATGGCAATAAGAAGGAGGTGAATGATTGCAACACCCAGCGGAAGCTTTTTCTTAAATTTTTTGCCTTTTAATTTTTTAATCTGCAAAAAAAAACAGAAATAGCAAAAAGATTTTTTTTCCTGATTCTACTGTAGCAAATACTGTAGCACGCACTGTAGCAGTTACTATTGCGACTAGATAATGAACTACTGAAAAGTGATTTTTAATTAAAACTGATTCATGTATGTAAGAAAGAAAAATACCTAGATATAAATCAATGCATGGAGAATATCTAGGAATCAAAAAACCCGAAAAAACTAATATATACGAATTTAAAAACTTACAAACTTTAATTAGAAAACGAAGAAATTGTTCGTATGCATGTCCTGATGGATATGATCACATGATGCTTCTTGCTGGCCTTGCTGGCCTATTGATCTTGATTCGCATCGAATGCCTTCCAAGCTGCAGTGTTGTGCCCGCCCCCCGCCCTCTACGTGACGCGTCATGGGACAGCCTCAGGACGCCTCCTGCACTGACGCACGCAGCGAGGTTTGCTGCCTTCACGTGACCCCAGGTCAACACAAGCGAGAATGAGAAGCCGCCGCCGACGCGTATATTTTTTTTCTGAAATAGATTTAAATTTTATTTCTGAATCGTAATGGCTACAAAGTGCCCTCTCTTGGCACCTCTAAACTCTAGCACGAAATTAGTCTCTCCAAAAGCTACAGAGTTAGCCTCCAACCCCACCTCTATTTATAGTCTAGGGCCCAAAATCTGGGTTTACCCTAAACCCACGAGTTCTAATCCAATTCCAAAAAATAAGAGACCCGAAACCCTTCCTAACACGGATTTTCCAAAATTTCAACTACAACTTCAGAAGGCTGTTCTCACTTTGACGATAATCTATACCAATTTGGTGCAGGTATGGCAGCACTGGACCAGGGGAAATGTTATCGAGTTGATCGATCCATCCTTAAGCAACCATCCTCCCATGGACCAGATTTTGAAGTGCATTCACATTGCCCTCTTGTGTGTGCACAAAAAAACCTGCAAATAGGCCGATGATGTCGTCGGTAAATATCATGTTTAGTAGTCGCACCGTCCGTCTCCCTTCTAGAAATAAGCTTGATGATGTAGGGAGAGGCCCTACTGCATCAGTGTTACTGAATCTTGCATTGTTGCTGTGAGTGGAATTATTAACCTGGTATGCCCAGGGATTGCAACTAGCTAGAAGGACAATAAAAGTCATATTGATGCTGGTGTATGGCATGGTAAAAACTGTCGCTAATGTCAATTTTGCTGTTGAATACTATATGGCGAGTGATGTGGAAAGCTGTCTTTTCTACGGAACTATTCCAGCGAAGGACTCGTTTGCTTCCACGACGTTCAATATTTGCTACTCTATGGAATGGCGTTTTAAGATTTGCTATTATGTATATTGCAATTCAGAATTTGCCACTCTATACAAGATCTAATTCAGACTTTACCACTTTAGACATTTTACTCCTATTTTTAACGATTTACCCCTTTCTTCTTCCTTCCCTCCTTCCTCCTCTCTTCTTCCCTACTCCTTACTGTGTCCCTTCCCCTCCTCAGCATCAGTAGGGAGAGGCCCTACTGCATCAGTGTTATTGAATCTTGCATTGTTGCTGTGAGTAGAATTATTAACCTGGTATGCCTAGGGATTGCAACTAGAAGGACAATAAAAGTCATATTGATGCTGGTGTATGGCATGATTAACATTGTCGCTAATGTCAATTTTGCTGTTGAATACTGCATGGCGAGTGATGTGGAAAGCTGTCTTTTCTACGGAACTATTCCAGGGAAGGACTTGTTCTGACTTTTCTACGGAACTATTCCAGGGAAGGACTTGTTTGCTTGCACGACGTTCAACAACACATAATGCTGTGACAATTGAGACTTTTCTGGGAGACAGTGAATCGGCGTCCGACGAAGAAAGTTCTCTTGTCGAGAGTTTTTAGCCGGGGGATTGGATCATATATCCTCTTCTTAGTTGGAGAATTCAGAATTTACTCTCCCATCTCAATGACATATAGGGTCATCATAAGTCACTGACGCGTGGGTCAGGAGGATAAATTCTAAATTTTCATCTAAGAAGAAGGTATATGATCAATAAAACAGCCCGCGGCCAGAGGGCACTGATCAAAACCTATCCGTTCCTCTCGCTCCCCCAATCAGGGATATCGTTTGAGATTACTACACCACACCATGGAAGCATCTCCGCACACAGTGATGGCGTTTGAGTGATTCCGGAGTTCGCAGCTTATCCTAAATATCTTTCGGTGAGGTAATATCTATCGCGTGGTATATATATGACCTGATTTATAAAAAAAAAAGCTAGATTCAGTTAGATAAGTTGTATTAGGGTTTCGAGTGATAGATCATTATATAGTGTTTAGGTGGCGGCTGATTATTACTCGCAAGAGCCGTGACCGAGCGAGAAAAAGATATAAGAAAAAGGTGCTGATAGATATGTTTGTGCTCATGCATGGAGGCTTCTAGTTGATCACGTTTTTCTCATGCATGGCGGCTGCTACATCTGCATGCATGAATACGTGGGCTCCCTGATGGATATTAGTTGAGGGACTCATTGATTGAGCGTTGGCCGTGCCGATTGATTGAGATATCAAGCGGCGTCCGAGTGTGAGAGCAGTATAATAAGGCTTAGTCAGCAGGCTATAGCAAATATAATATCAACAAAATCTTACGTGGCAGAGAGAGAAAGGAAGAGAGAGAAGGAAGCTGGCTACTAAATTACAGCTAGCTGTAGCACGTAAAAATATGCATTTCACTCTCTTACACATGGGGCCAAATAGTTATTGTAATAGCTACCTTATTGTATGAACTATTTTTTTGAAGGTTATAGATGAAATGGACAAGTGTTATAGCCACTAGTTGGTTATACTATTGTACTTGCTATGATGGAAGCAAAAATCGAGTTGGCTTGCATGCATGAACACGTTGAGGCATTAATTGTTGATGGAAGTTGTAACCATCGGCGAGACTAGTTAATGGAGAAAATAATTGATGAGCAGCGCCGTGTTCTGATCTCTTTATCCTGAAGCGCAATCTTCCGCGTACGAGCGTATACGTGCCGGTTTTGTTTCGTCTACGCTCGGCAGCGGATACGCACGCACATATTTTTCATCAGGCGTATCGTGCGCACCGTAGCCTTCATCGATCACCGTGCGAAGACATTGGATCATCACGTGATGTCTTCAAGGCCGTGAGTTTGCATACTTAAAATTTGTGATTAAATTAGCCATATTGTCTTCTTGTGATTAGACATTATTAGGAGAGGGAGAGAGAGAGAGAGAGAGAGAGGTAATTAGGAGGTTGGATGCTACGTGATTAGAGTTTCGTGTGTCTTGGTTTTGTTGTGATCAAATGATTGAAGATTATTATTATTATTATTATTTGCTGTCTTTTGTCTCTGTGTGTGCTTCTGTAATTTATAGGTTCAAAAACAATATTAAATTTTAAGAAAAGCTTTCGCTAACCGCTGCAATCATTCATCCTCCTCTGATTGCCATCGACGATCCTACACTTTCGACTTCACATAGACCCTTGGAACATTGTTGTGCGCCAACAAATCATTCATCCTCGTCTACCATAATCCGGGGTTCTATATTTCGTCAAACTTACCACTTCGAATCGAGCACCCGGCTCCGCCATCTCAACAAAGCATTCATACCAATTGTTGAAGCCGGTGGCAACCCTAGCACTAGAAAAGAATCACAACAAGCATAAGAGCACACAAAAATACGAAGATTTATTTATGAGATTCGGCAATGCCTACATCCCAAGAGCCATATTGCGACAATTCTACCTATATGATAAGTTTCTTATCACTATTAGTGTTACAGGAGGTCATGATTGTAACACCTCACATACCAATATAAGATATTACTATAGAATGTCATCACCAAGATAAAGAATATATAATAAAAGCAATAATAGAAATCATAAAAAAATTAAAACTTTGAAGGTACTTTAATAGAGAGCCAATGGAAGCTGAAATAAATATTTGAAATATGGGACTGGTCCACTTCTAACCAAATGAAGAATAAATAAAATGTCATAAATAGTGGCAAGCCACGGTACTAAAAACTCGAGTGCTCCCACCCATGCATGTTGCTATCACTGCACTGGCCTTTTACCTGAGAATGGAAAGAGTAAGCATGTGATTTAGAAATCTCAGTAAGTACCCAACAACGGTCGCAACACGGTGAGTCAAGGCTAGGTAATGCAAACAATATATGTAAAGGACAAGCAATGTAAGCAAGATGTGAAAAGGACAAGCAATGTAAGCTAGTAATTGACACAGGTTAAAAGCAATGAATCTAGGTTACCGGAAACACTAATATAGATCAGAGATATAGATCACAAAAACAGTGTAGCTAAAAATAATTGTTATTTAGCAAGTTATAGCAGTAGCATCGACGATCACGTCCCACATACCCGGTTATACGAGAATAGTCAGGCATGTCATTGTCCTCGACTGTATAACCACCAACGGGGTGTAATAACCTGAGTAACGAAAATGTACAACCCCCGTATGTTACCAGGTGGGTGGAAATCTCCCCTATATGTAGATGACCCTAGGCTAGGTAACTGTTATCTTGTCAACAGGGATAATTTTTATTTAGCAAGTTATGCCAATGACATTGGCGATTACTTTCACATACCCGGTTATACGAGAATAGTCAGGCACAACGCTGTCCTCGTCTGTATAACCATAGACGGGGGTGTGATATCCTGAGTAACAAGAGTGTACGGCCCCCCATACGTTACCAGGTGGGTGGAAATCTCCGCTATATGTAAATAACCCAGGCCAGATAGCCGTTATATTGTTAACATGTTATATGGTATGAATTTAAGGGAGCTAATGAAAGGCTAAGATAAAGTTATGAGAAATGAAATGATGTGCTAGGGTTGGAAATGGAAAGACATAACTCCTGGAATGAGGGTGATGTGGAATGATGATATGGTGATAGTGATATAGGAATTATTCTAAGGAAGTATTATAACATAGCTCACATAAGGGTTGACAACCATCCAAGTTTTATTGTGTGGTGAGTGAATATTAGTCAGATTAACAGGTTTTGTATAAACGTCATTTGTGACACGTATAAAATCATACAAATAAAGGATCATGGTATCAGAAAGAATAAACATAGCAGTTATAATGTTCAAAGATTACTAGTGAATGAAACCTACATTTGAACCATGTTTATATGCTACCCCTATTAATGATTTAAGTATCAATTCTAAGACTAATTAAAAGCATGAATTATAGAATAATATTAACTGAGTATTCTAATAAACCTAAAGGCATATTGAATTAAGATAATCTAGAACATCATGGCATAAATATAGTATTGGATGTCTATAACTAGGCAAACATTAGTATTATGATAATAACCAAGCATGCATTAATAATATGATAATAACCAGGCAAGCATTAATATTACGATAACCAGGTAAGTTTTAGTGATGTGATATTAGCTAGATGATTTCAGTGATATGATAACAGCGGGGTAACTTTGGTGATATGATAGTAACCATGTAATCCTTAATGATATGATACTAGCTAAGCGATATGATATTAGCCAGGTAATTGTAGGGGTATGATATTAGTCGGTTAACTTTGGTGATATGATAATCAAACTCAATGAACAGGTGATAAGTAATCTTGGAACACGTGATATGCGAAATAGAAAGGCCATGGCCGTGAGGTACTTGCCTTGAGCACGCTCAGCAGAACCGTTGCACGAAGGATCTGAGATGCACAACTGTCCAAACATTCCTCAAAGGCTGTGTGCGAACCTAAAAGATGGAACGGAGACATATCAGATTCATCCTAAGAAAAGCTTGTGGAAAAACGGACGGAAGTGCAATGATCAAGAGAGTTCACGTTCGCTAAGCCTCCAACGTGTGAATCACCGTTTGACCATGTGAATCGTCATTCGGCCACGTGAATCACGAAATGATGCACAGCCCAACAACCTCCGTGCGAACTAGGATTCGGCTGCGCATTCGACCGGCCGAATCACATTGCAGTGCAAGTCGGCTGACCGGCCACTCCGGCCACCGCCGCTGACCGTCACCACCTCACCGGCCATGCCACTCGGCCTCCTGTGCTGTGCGACCGTGGAGTCTGGCCGTCTCGACCGGCTGCCGTGCCCAGCCACCACGCCCGCCGCCGACCGACCGCCTGACAGCGCGCCTCCATCGCTGCGACGCCACTGCCGCCACAACACCGTGCCGCGCCGCGCCATGCCTGCACCACCGCGCCTCCACCACTGGAAGCCGCAGCCGCAACAGCCCTGCGCTACACCACGCCTGCGCCTGTGCGCAGGGGCGGATCCAGGAAAATTTTTAGGAGGGGCTGAACAAAAGCGCAACAGCGACATAACTCTACTATGACCCCCCCACAAAAGACAAATATAATAGTTTGAAGTAGTCTTATATCAAAACATCGATGAACGATGACAATCACAAAATATATCATGAAAAATAAAGGATGCAGTTTATCCATACCGAAAGGCCAAATTACGAAACTAATAGACGACGCGTGACGGTGACACCCATTATTCATCCGGAGAAGCAATCTACACAAATAGACATAATTGATTAGTTAAACAAATATGGACCTCCAAATTATGAATTTAGAAGAGAATAGAGCGTACCACTAATTTTTTAGGCAATAACATACGGTGTTTTTTCATCTCTTGAAACCGCTTTTTGATCTTTTCATTATCAATGTTTCTAAATATCTCCTTCTCATTATAGCATATCATCAAGTCATTGAGCCATTCATCGCCCATTTTACTACGCAAATCTGTCTTTATAATGGACATGGCTGAAAATATCCTCTCAACTGAAGCCGTTGCCACTGGAAGTATCAATGTTAGCTCAATGAGACGATAAACCAATGGATAAGATGTGTCCATGTTAGTCTTGACCATAATTTCAGCAACTTTTCCAAGTTCAGTACATCCAAGAAATTCTTGAGTTCTTCTAGCACGGTTGACAAAGGCTCTAAGTTGAGTTGGCAAAACAGTAAGGTCACCAATATCAAAATCCTCAGCATAAATTTCAGCAAGTCTCACAAGTTTATCCACATCAAAATTAGAGAAGGAGTTCCTTGGGTTAAAAGAAGCCATACATACTAATAACTCTGAACTAATTTCACTAAACCGATGATTCAGCTCAGTCAAAATGGCATCAATGGCGACAAGAAAAATCTCAACATGGTAGTAATGCATGTTTGTTACCTTTTGCTTTCTACGTCTAGATGTCCCTCTAACATTTATTTCCTTATCCATATCTGGCACTTCAATCTCATTCTTATCACAGAATGTTTTCACTTTTTTGAGTAATGGCTCCCATCCATTCTCCCTCATATCCTGCAAGCAATCTTTCACATCCGTGATCAAATGCATTGCTTCAACTATGTCTTGATCCTTCCTTTGCAAAGCACGTGACAAAATATCTGTCATGCTCAACAATTCTATCATCAAATGCATGATGAACGCAAAATCAAAGCTCTCCATTTTGGAAATTAAACCTAAAGCTCCACCATTACATGTTGGTTTAATTGAATCTTTCTTCACTATCTCAAGGGCATCTATGATAGCCTCCCACATCACCAAAATCCGAAGCAAAGTTTTAAGATGTGAACCCCATCTAGTATCTCCAGGCCTAGCTAGGCTACTTTCCTGGTTTAAACCTCTTCCAGACATAATCTCACCATTCTCAATCTTTTCTAGCAACACATCATGATGCTTTGCAAGCAAGGCATCCTTTCTCATACAAGATGCACCCACATTGCTGACTATTAAAGGAACATAGTTAAAGAAATCTGCAATGTCTGCACTAGAAGTTGAAACGGTAACAACCACCAGTTGCAATTGATGGGCAAAACAATGCACATAGAAAGCATAAGGATTTTCATCACGAATCAATTTCTGCACCCCATTAAATTCACCTCTCATATTAGAAGCTCCATCATACCCTTGCCCACGAAGCATAGAGATTGACAAATTGTGACTTGAAAGCATACCGACCAAAGCTTCTTTCAATGCAACAGCTGTACACCTCTCAACATGCTGAAGTCCAAGAAACCTCTCCACCACTTTCCCTTCATCATTCACAAACCTGCACACCACATTTCTTTATGTGTTAGTATAATTGTAGAAATATAGGTAAAAATCTAGGCAAGAAATTGAAACTATCGAGTACTAACCTTAGAATCACTGCCATTTGCTCCTTTATTGATACATCTCGAGACTCATCAATAAGCACCGAGAATTTTCTACCTCGAATCTCATCCATAATGACAGTTGTGACTTCCTCTGCACAAGCTTTTGTAAGGTCCTTCTGTATATGATGAGATAACATCTGGCAATTTTTAGAACCTTTTTCATATGCCTCCTTCACTATCTCAACCTTATCTTTGTACCAGTCGACCATCTCTCTGTATGTACCCTTGTTGAGGGAAGTAGAAGTTTCATCATGTCCACGGAAAGCATCCCCTTGCGATATGAGAAATCTTGCAACATCTAAAGAAGATGTCAAACGAATCTCATATCGTTTTTCTTCCTCCTTGCTTACTTCAACTAATTTTCTACCCACATTTGTCCTTTGGTTCATAAAATCATCACACTTTAGCCTAGCCTCTACATGAGTCTTGCAAACACTATGGTTATTAAAAGTATCCTTAGCTTTCTTCCAATTCACATAACCTTGATGTGCAAAGACAGAACTCCCAAATTTTTCAGGCTTTGCCGAATTAAAGAAGAGATAGCAATATAAGCAATAAGCTGCATCCTTGGACTCACTATACTCTAGCCAATCAAATTCATCAAACCAAGTCTTTTGAAATGATCTCCATTCACCACTCGTCCATTTACGAGGAAATAGAAAATCACGAGGTTGGGTTGGACCACTCAAAGCATATGCTCTCTTTACTTGATCTCTAATTTCAGGTTGATAATCATCAATTTTTTGGCGGTTTCCAGGGTCCCCAATTATGTCCGATTGACTAAACTCTGCTCTAGGTTTCTTTGGTTGACTTGTGCTCTCATTAGTATGTGGAGTTGAACCACTAGAACTTGAAAAGTAATTGCGCAAACTTCTTTTCGACATTCTGAAATCTGACATGCCAATCACATATTCAATTCAATCATTCAATCACAGATAAATAAGGATTAAAGTTCTAAAGTTCAGTAGTTCACCTAACCGCAGGTCCACAGACAAATAACTGAATCCCCCAAAATCCCCCAAAATGCCGGTCGCTGGCTCGCTGCTTATTCCCCCAAATCCCAATCCCCCGCCGCCCGCTGAGCGGCCCTGCTGCTTCTTCCCCCCCGCAGGCCGCTGCTTCCTCCCCCGCCGCCCGCTGCTTCTTCCCCCGCCGCTGCTTATTCCCCCGCCCGCCCGCCGCCCGCTGCTTCTTCCCCCGCCGGCCGCCGCTGCTTCTTCCCCCGCCGCCCGCTGGGGTCAGAGAGGCCGCACGAGAGGGCGAGATGCTGCGGTCGGTCGCCAGCCGCCCGGCGCCCGCCCCCGCCCGCTGCTTCTTCCCTCGCCGCCCGCTTGGGTCGGAGAGGCCGCACGAGAGGCTGCGGCCGGTCGCCAGCCGCCCGGCGCCCGCCCCCGCCCGGCGCCCGCCCCGGCGTCCGCCCGCTGCTTCTTCCCCCGCCGCCCGCTGGGGTCGGAGAGGCCGCACGAGAGGCTGCGGCCGGTCGCCAGCCGCCCGGCGCCCGCCCCCGCCCGGTCGCCAGCCGGCGCCCGCCCGGCCGCCCCCGCCGCGTGCCCGCTGCTTCTTCCCCCACCGCCCCGCCGCGTGCTCGCGACTTCTTCCCCCGCCGGCCGCCGCCGCTTGCAAGTTGCGCCCGCCGCCCGCGCCCGATGGCCGATGGGAATTGGGGATTTGCGGATCTGCGGTGATACTGTGATACTGTGATAGGGTTTATGTTTGTGACTTTGTTCTTTGTTGGGCCTTGGGCTTTGGCTTGGCTGGAAGCTCCTTGGGCTTTGTTTGTTAATGTGGTTATTTTGTGGGCCGGTCAGATGAATTGATGACCCGCGAGGGAGGTCATCTTCTACCTTTAGTTTGACATCAGCCCCTCCTACACCATATATCTATAGCTAAAATATTAGAGGGGGCTCCATGGGTCCGGTAGCAGTAGGGGGGCTCGAGCCCCCCCCCCCCCCCGCCCCACCGCTGCATCCGCCACTGCCTGTGCGCCATCGCATGCCGCCGCCACGTGCGCCACCGCTGTGGCACCGCACCTACACCACTGGACGCCACCGCCATGGCACAGCGTCGCGCCACGCCTGCACCATCGCGTAGCCGCCGCCGTTGGCCGTCGTGGCTACAGCCGCGCACCACGCTGCCGCTGCCGGTGGGAGAGAGAGAATTGAGGGAGAGATCGGTTAGATAGGAGAGATACACAGGAGAGAGAGTCAATATAGATTAGAGATAGGAGAGAGAGATTAGGGAGATTTTGTTTGGTGCTACAAATCCCTTCTTTATTCAAGAGCAGTATACTACACTTCAGATCCCCTAAAATTTGCACCTACACATACTGGGATTACAACAAGAATTGTGACATCATCATATGATTGACTAGACAGAAGCAGAGGCCATTGCTTAGAATGGACTTTATGCATCAAATATATATATCACCTCCGAGAAAAGATGATAGAACATTGTATATCATGATAAGTTGATAACATACAGTTTTGAATCATTCAAGCATCCCCTGCTGAACTTTGCACATAAGTTTTGATTCTTCATGGGAAAGCAGGTGCCTCGTGTTGCAAGGAACTGGTAAGATTATCATATCACTTCTTCGGCTTGCCGTGTCGCAAGCAGAAGGACTTGAGCCTATCAAGGCCATCTTCGAGAGAAGACGGTCCGATTGCGAAGGTGATTCGAAGCCAATTCTTGTATCCCACAGCACATCCTGGACAAACCAACTTGTTAATGTTTGAATCGAATGCTATTCCGATCATGTATATGGGAGAACAGTACCTGGCAAAAGAACCACCAATTCTTCCTTTGCCAATCGGCAACAGAAATCCATATCATCTTTGATGTCTTGCAGACAGGACAGATCCAGTTTCACCTGTAGCAAGCCAATGAAACTTTCACACCCCGTTAGCAAATCTCTCCGTCTGATGATATCTTGCAACATAGAACAGCTTACTGAGTTACGGACAGACCATTACAAACATGGAGCCCTCAGGTTTGCTTGGGCAAGTAATGCAACTGATGCCTTTCAGCTTCTCCCAGCATATATCAGCTGTATGTCTTAGAATATCGACAGTCTTGTCGAAGAATTCTTCCTTTGTGTTCGCCAGGAGTTGTGGAATTGCTCCCTGACAAGCAAAACTTGTGTAAAAGTGGAGTGTAAACCATTATATATTTATATGCACGTTATGTCTTGCTTATCTTTCTGCAATGGTTTATCTATGATCCCAAGTTATGTATGAATTATCTCCGGAAGAAAATGACAATGCAGTTTTAGTCACCTGGACAAATGTTGCAGGATCAGCTGAGATGTCAAGGTAACTCTTGATACTTTCCACTACCTGCAAGAAGAAGCCAAGTTTAATTGTTATTTGACTGCACTTTGTAAGGTTCAGGTTTCATAGAATACCAAATTTGAAGCATCGTTAGATGAACTACAAATATTTCTGGAATTTCATTGTTGTTTGTCTTAGTGCTTATATGCAAGAATTAGAGGCAAAGAACCTTGGTCCTATGAAATACACCATTAGGATCATTGGTCACAATCCATCCAAGTCGCCATCCAGGCACTACCCATCTCTTTGAAATCGATCCTAATGTGAGCACCGGAGCTATTGATCCGAACACGCCCATCGGCACAAATTTATTCTGTCCAAACGTCAAATGTGCATACACTTCATCTGTAATAACAAATATTCCAAGCTTCCTCGCAGTCTCAGCAACCTAGAAAATCATTGACTCAAAGTTCAGACATTTTGATATTTCCCCAAAAGCTCATCAACAGAAATAACTGAATTAGCACTTGCCTTGGCCAAATGCTCATAGGTGTAAACATTGCCACAGGGGTTCCCTGGATTGATAATGACCATGGCAACCGTGTCCTTGTCAGCAAGAGCTTGAACACCATCAAGGTCAACCTCCCAGCCTTTCTCCGGGAGAAGATCAAAGTACCGGGCTTCCATGCCGTTGAAGACAGCGCGCGCCTCGTAGAACAGATAGCCTGGCCTTGGGAACAAGATGTTGGCACCAGGGCGAGCTAGGACAGAGCAGATGATCTCGATTGCTTGAGCGCAGCCACTTGTAAGGTAGACATCGTCGGCTGATAACTCGTATGGAAGGTCTCGAGATAAGTGCTGGGCGATAGACCTGGAATTCAACGTGAATTGTAAGAATTTAAGCCATGATATAAGGTTGTTAAGAAGATGCATAGAATGGAATTTGTGCAGCAGACATGATGAGCCTAAAATTTGCCGGAGACCATTTAACTGTGTCCAAACTCCGAATTATCAAGAGGGCTCAAGGCCACATAATTGCATCACTGGATTGAACAATCATAGACTCATAGTAAAGGGTTAAGCTCACATTACTGGACTAAAGCCATGATATAAGCAAATGGATCATCTATTTGGAACTAGAAATTAAGATTTGTTTAAAAAGGTGGCAGAAGCAAAATTTCCCTTGTTTGGCTAATGTTAATGGCCAGTGCAGCAAGTTGATCAAGACTACATTCGCAAAATGAAGTTCTCAGCTAGCAAAGTGACCAGTGACTTCACATAGAGCATATATAAAAATGCAAGGGAGAACAAGAAGGCCAACATGTCACCACTTGACTAAGAAGGCATTACTGTGGACTGTGGTAGCCAATACTAGCCATCGAAATTGCGTCTTTTCTGATTCGTCAACGTCAGAAATTTAAAATCACACCACTTAACCCCAACTGTCTGTTTGTTATGCTTTCCCTTGCGAGTTTCAGTTGTCACAACCTGTGTGAGCCTGTGAGGCCATTAATTGACAAATGACAATCTGTGACCTATGATGCACAGACATATCGCGGACACATGTCGATGGCGTGTCAGCCGATTTTAGAATTAATATCAATTGTCGAAATCCTTGACACGTGTTGAAACGGCGATTGTGCGAGTCGGACACGGCCCAGGACACATCCGGCCCAGGAGATGGCCCGGTAGTGGGTGGCTTGCCCTAGCCCTACTCTTGATGGTTGCCGATTCATCCCCCGACCCCCATTCCCTACCCGACCAAGCAGCCACCACTCGCGCTCCTTCCCATCGCCCTACTCGCGTCGCCGCCCGCTGGCTCCTGCATCTCGTCAGCGCCTGCATCTCCTCCCTCCTCAGTCCTCCCACCGCTGGCTCCTGCATCTCCTCCCGTGCACAACAGTCTCCCGCATCTCCTCCCGTGCGCCACCGTCTCCCGTATCTCCTCCCATGCACCACTACCTCCCGCATCTCCTCCCTCCAGCTGCCGCTTCCCACATCTCCTCCCTGTACCGCCGTCTCCCGCATCTCCTCCCGTGTGCCGCCGGCTCCCTCAGGTGGAGGTCGAGGTGGAAACGGAGTACATACTGGAGAAGGCCGACCTGGACGACACCCTCCTCACTGGCTTCAAGACCTTCGCCGTGCGCCGCCGGCTCCCTCAGGTGGAGGTTGAGGTGGAGACAAAGTACATACCAGAGCAGGCCGACCTGGACAATGCCCTCCTCACCAACTTCAAGATCTTTGCCATGCACCGCCAGCTTCCTCCCTTACACCACCAGCTTTCTCCCGTGCCTCCCCGGCGTCCCCGCTGCTGCCGCTTGCCGAGTGCCGGCACCGAGGTATCTGCCTGGCGCCTGCTCCTCTATTGTAGGGTTTATATGAAATTTGTCTCACAAATTGGTTAACCAACCGGCCTCATCTTCTTATTGTGAAAGAAACTGAAGCACATATAGCTTCATCAATAGCATGAGAAGAAACAAATTAATTCCTGAGTGTGCTGAAGATTTGGTATTTGTACATAACAATTTAAGACTTCTATCAAGAAGATCAGAAGCATATAAAACAGGGACAACTAGAATATGGGATGTGGGAGGAGATAGCTTTGAATCTTTAACTGGTGTTGGCATTCTAGAGGTTGCTCAGCTCTCTCTTAAAGAACCAGAGTTGTAGAGTGTGTTGTTTGAAGATGAGACTACTGTGATGATCTAAGAAGAAAAAGAGGACAAAGTTGAAGTCTGAGAGTCTTATACTGTCTTTTAATTAGCCTTGCTACTAGAATTTGAGTTTGTGATGTAACTTAAGTTGAACCATTCCTATGTTGGCTAGTGGCTACTTGCTTTTGGTTGAACTCTACATTTAAGTTTCTATGTTTGAACTTGGCTACTTCATTTTTATTGCTAATTGTTATCAATTGTTGTTCCGCTATTAGCCTATTGCTTTGATTGTTCAAGAATCAAATATATATGTTACCTTTGTAGTCTTGTTGATCTAATCATGTTACCTTTTTTTCCCAGATTAATAGAATTCTTAATTCTGGAAATGGTATTCACATCAAGACATCAACAATTGTCTCCATGATTAACAAAACAATTGATGAGGTACACATTCCGAATATACTTTACACTTTACAAGTTTATATTATTTTAGTTTGACAAGCACGAGGAAGCATAGAAAACAATACATATATATAATTTATTTATTATTTAAATATATATAGCCGTATCGTCATATCAGTATTTTTGGGAAAACGGCGAATTCCGATATCGGTGTCATGTCATGTCAAGCACGTGTGTCGTGTCCATGCAAGTCTATGACCGCCAGTATTACTCCTCTTATGGAAAACCAAACAAAGCAGATTTTCATTCATGAAATAGCATTAATAAAAAATCCCATAAAAGAGCATTTAAAAAATGCGCAGAGTAAGCCTGTAACATAGATCAAGATTCAAATAATTAACAACGTTGCCATCATCTTGATTTGCCATTTGGCAAGCAGCATGGATTTGCACAGCCGGGGGTAATTAAGCAAGCAAGAAGAGCCATGTCAAGAAGCCAAGAAAGTCAGGACTCGGGACATTAATTTCTGACCTCCGTGCAGGCTCGAGGCCGACGCAGGAGGGGTAGGAGTTGTACTCCCCCGACAGGAGCGCGCCGGCGACGGCGTCAACGGCCTCCGGCGCCGTCCGGAAGGACGGGAACACCGACGGATCGCCGTGCCCCATGGGGACCACCGACCGGCCCGCGGCGTCGGCACCTTCGTCCATCCCGGCCTTGACCACGCCCAGCATGCCGCGCACCGACAGCGCCGTCATTCCGAGGAGCGCGTCGTTAGGCTTGAAGTTCCACGCGGCGGCGGAGGCTGGCGGCCTCCCATTGCCGGCGCCGTTCTCCATTGAGGGGTGTCTCGGCTTTGTGGCACGGTTAGCTTGCCAACGGCGAGGAGACTTGAGTCGAAGAGGATGAATCTGCTGCGGTGGACTCGTGTGAAGAGGTCTAGCTTCTTGTTATATTATAGGGTTGCCAGAATGCCAGTGGTTTAGGTTGTCCAATCAAACATTGATACTCCTTCCATTTCATAATGTAAGGACTCGATCGTGACAAAAATTGAGTCTAAGTGTAACATTTAGTATTTACATTCTACATTTTAATATCATATTCTTGCTGACTGCTGTCGCTGTAACTCACCTCCGCTCACCAAAAAAAAATGACGCTTTGGCTTGGCGGCAGGCTACGACGACATGCGCCTTCAAAATCCAAGTGGTCTACGCCACCTTCCTTGGCTTGGCGGCCAAGCTAATATAGCGAGTTTTGGCGCGAAACGCCTTCTACTTGCTTGGCAGCTACGACGGAAGCCGTTGAAAGATACCTCTCTCTTCTTTCAATTTTTTTTAGTTTTCTAGATTTAGATCCCTTTTAAATAAATAGTGATGGCTTCTAGTTTCTAACTGACAAAGCCAAAAAAACTATTTAGAACACGTCGTCTTCTTGATGTGGCTTTTTTCTCTCCATTTTTCCTTTTTCTTTCTTTTGTATTTTTGTATTATCTTAGAGATATAATATTATTTTCATTGTTCATATTTTTATTCTCTTTGTTTTAATTGAACATCTTAGAAAAGCTAATATATACTATAGTATCATTTCGTCTAAAAGGCATAGCACTTTGGAGCATTACCTTAAAAGACTGACTAAGTTTACTGTTCACTGGTGCACGCATACATGTGCAATGCATTTGACGAAGCTGCGACGTATTAAGCGAGCGAGAATCTACAGCACGTGCGATTTGATTTACGTACGTCGGATTGTTCGTTACGAGTTTGCTACGGTAAAAGCGAACAAATAACTATTTTATCCGATAGTTAATTAAGATTGCTAGTTCTCGTTTGCGCGCATCCTCGAATGTTCGTGCGGCGAGTGAAGGACTTAAGGTCCAGGAATATTGAAAGATTTTTCAGATATGACCACGCAGAATTATGATGTTTAAGGTACATAGGAAGCTTTAGAAATGCTGGTCATGTGAGGTTTTCTCTAGCCTACTCAAATTCAAGGGCCGATCCAAGTAGGATTGAGATCCTCTGCCGTCGACTGCACCGTGACGTCGTCACTGACGCGTGGGCCCCGTGAGCGGGGGGACCCACGCGTCAGTGACGACGTTACGGTGCAGTCGACGGCAGAGGAACCGAATCCATCCAAGTAATGCTTCGAGGGTGCACAGGACAGTGGTCCGATTTTATTTTACGTTGACAAGCCCACATTTTTATAGGTGTGGACCATGTAGCCGAAGCCTACCCATGCGGTGGCACCAAAATACATATGTGATGTCTATTCTTTTTAATCCAATAGACTAGATTAGTTATACTTTTACCATCAGTAATACTAGTAGTAGAATTCCAAGATAAGTAAAACTGTAAAAAAGAATATATGACATTAGAGTAATTTCTACAGGCGTCACGACAGTGCGCGTACGAGAGACAGCGGCGCGGCGGAATGGATGAGAAGCAGGAGCGGTAGTAACGGAAATGATCGATAATAGATTCGGAGAAAAATTCTATAATACCCTCACAAGAAAATGGATTTATAAAGAAAAATATATTATATCCTTACAAATCAATGATTAAATTTAATTTTTACTTATCATTTTTTACTATCAGTAGAATATACTCTAAATTTTTTTTTATAAGTATAATGTCATCCACTCATTTTTGTTACAGATCCCGCACCGTAAATCCCGGGTATCCCTAGCATGCATGCACATATAGCGACGTGAGTTAAGCGGACAAAACAAAAACCATGGGTGTCCACCACGTCGAAACGGCCCCTCGATCCCTGAGCACACGTAATATAACTTGCATCAGCGCTGACGCTTGTTTCACGTGTATAATCTACGCATGGCAAATGCTGCCAGAGCAGCACTCGCGGATTGATATTCAGCACCGCAAAATAAGTTTCCTGCGAGCGTGGAACATGGCTATGTTATTGGCGTTTTTTTGTTCTTAGAAAGTTAAAATATATGGGACAATTTTTTAAAGTGAATTTTATAAATCACTTCTTGAGTTTGAAATCGTATGCGTTGTTCGTATCAGTGTGTCTGATGAGGACATCACTATTAAGCAGGCTTCATCTACACCATCACCACCTCTATCATCGGATTTAAGTAACAATAACAATGACAAGACTAGTATTGGTTCTATAACTGAAGCTTTGCAACAATTGTACAAAAGACCAATCATTCGAGCTAGAGCAAAGGAATTCACTAAACCGGTGAATCTGCCCTAAGTTCCTTTGATTTCACTATTAAAGACAGCTTGCTATCTAATGCTTCCACTTCGTGTGTTCTCAGGTTATTAGGTGAGCAAAAACTTGGTACTACCAAGTGGGAGATGAGGGAGGCCGACACACCAAGAGAATGTCCAGAAGAAGAAGGTGATACACTTCACTTATATTAGTGGAAAAGGCTACCAAGCTGCTGGAATCAAGTTTTCAAGTTTCAAATTGAAGATTGGAGAAGACTACGCTTCGGAAGTTTGATTGTGTCTAGTTTTCAATTCTGATTTTGTTTGAGTTTTTTTTATCAAGTTCCTTAAGTCATGGGCTGATTGTATCTATAATAAGGGCCTGTTTGTTTCAGATTCTAGGCAAGCTAGCTACTTCTAGTAGCCAAAAGCTCTCCCAAACAGTCCAGCTTTTGGGCCAGCTACTGAGAATCTGAAAATCTGGGAAGGCACAACTGTATTGGGACCGAGTAGCTGCAATAGCCAAGCTTCTCACAGATTCTGCGGGCTAATACCACTTAAAGTTGAAGTTATTTACCTGCAAATGCCACTGGATAAAACTCCCCCCTCCTCCCCCACGCCTCCCTCCTCCCCCCACCGCCCCCTCCTACCCCTCCTCCCCCGCCGCCCCCTCCCCCCGCCGCCCCCTCCCCAGATCCCCCGCCGCCGCCCCCCTCCTACCCCTCCTGCCCCCCGCGCTCCTCCTCCTGGCCTCCGAGGCCTCCCCGCTCGCGCCGCTGCTCCCGGTAGCCTTCCTCTTCGTTGCACTCCTTCGCCTCGTCATGCTCCCGTCCCCGCGCCCCGCCCACCTCGCCTCCGTGCTCAGCGTGCTCCTCGTCGCCACGCTGCTCTCCTCCAGCCCCTTCGCCGGCGCGCTAGCGTCCCTCGCCACTTTCCCCGCCTCGCGCTTCACGCGCGCGTTCTAGCTCGGCACCGACCAGCCTCGCACCGGGCTTGCGGTCCTTGCTTCCTCCGCCCCCGCGCGGCTACTCCTCCACCTAGCCGTCGTCGTCTCCTCCGCAGCTTCAATCCTCCAGTTCTGTGGGTTCTTGGACGGGCCGGAGCGGGAGGTGAAGCTCCTCGCCAAGGTGTTCCTGCACAACCACCACCTCTGTGCGGTGGCCACGCAGTTCGTCGCGCCGCCACTGCTCATTCTATCTCTTCTGGCACTGTGGCGGGTGCAAGGCAAGGACTTCTTTGAGGGCGTGCAGGGGCTGGACTGGCTTGTTGTGTGGTCGGTTGCCATGGAGGCGACAGCATTGCTTGCAGCCCGTTGGGTTGTGGCGGTGTGGTCGGCGGTGACTGTGGGCATGCTGGTGTGCTACAAACATGGATGGTTGTTTGTCTTGTGATCAATTCTTTCTTAGCTTGTTTCTGCGTGGATGGAGTTGTATTTGATAATTGATAGAGCGAGATTCCACGCTGGATTGCCGGAATTTTGGTAGCACGGCACAAGTTTTTGGTGTGCACTTCTTTGTCCGAAGATCAATGTTGGATAATTTTTTTTGATTTTCTTGTGTTTGTTCTTTACTAGAGGAGCAATTTCAAATCAGATCTTTTATAATGTTGAGCATAAAACTGACTGGTCAGTCACCCTGTTGTATTCTCACTGTATCCTCTTTCATGGAGATCAATGAATCATTTGTTTTTCAGTTGTAGTGAATATTGGAAGATAACTTACTGTATGTTTTTAAGTGGCCAAATGCAATTCTAGACATACTAAAACATTATAGCCAGTCCTCCAAGCTATACTTAGTGGAAGTCTAGATGTGAAATTGCCACATTAGTTGCAAATCCACATGTCGTGAGATATCAGGGTGTGATCTGAATTGCAATTCTTCGCTTCCCAAACTCATCTGCTTTACAAACGTGCGTTTGGCGTGCTTAAGATGAAGTGGCGAATTCTATTGCATATGCCATTGCTATCCATATTAATATTTAAAATTATGATTTGGAGTCAAATTTATTGTTATGAAATTTTAATATTAGTTTTTCAATGTTTGAATTAAGTACTACAAATTTACAGCATGGATATCTCTTCTATCAATACATAATCAGGACATCAACTCACCTAAGGGCATTTCAGTCAATACATCTATCAGGATACCAACTGCACAGCTAGAATCCATGATGCCAAACAGGCTAGCTACTCCGACCAGCTGCTACTCAGACTAGCCAGCTACTCAGCCTAACCAGCTAGCTACTCAGAATCTCCAGCTCCCCCAAACAGGCCCTAAGACGTATTAAGAGTGTTTTGGACTTAAGTATTAGTTTTGGTTCAGTTTTGATGTGATGACAATGCCGAAGCTTCAAACGGATACTTGGGCCGCAATGGAAGTTGAACTATTGTCAAGAGAGTTGTGCGCCACCCTCATGTGCTAGCCACCACGTGGGGCCCACCTCATGGGCGCACAAACCAAGACAATCAGCCAGCCACTTCGTATTGTTATTAGTTTAAGTAAGGCAAGAATTATATAAATTATGAAGATAGAATTACAATCGGATTTGATTTGTTTTCCTTCTTTGAGTCTAATTAGGTTTGTACGAGGGTATAAAGCCTTAGCCATCGTCCCCCGTAAACCTCAAACGTTAATTTTGAGTCAAAACAATTTCTTGCTATTTGGTTTGTGTTCTGTGCTACCATGAGAGTTGGGAAGCTGACTAGTTAGTGTTTCACCAAATTACGGGTTACCAGTATTCTTGTTGTTCCTCACAGACCAGCAAAATCGTCTTTCTTGGTGTGGTGAGAAGACGGAAATCCAGAGCGTGTTGCTAGTTGAATTTCGGTACATGGAGTTTGTACTCAAAACAGACAATTGTGTGCTTCCGTTCATCAAGAGAGATCATACGTCGTGAATATCGGACACCCCTATATCAGTGTTTGTGTTTACTATCGTTTCAGAAATACAGATAAAAAATATAAATTGCAGCTTAAAAAACATAGCCCTAGCTCTGAGCCACGACCCGATCAAACTCATGCATGCTGAATCAGATTAATCGTCGTCTACTAGGTGTAGCTCACGATACCTCGCTCACCTGCTTCTATAAATCTTCTACACACACACTAATAGAGGTACACTAGAAGTATGCTGATAAATGAAGAAACGACGGCCGTGGAGGGAACGGCGTTGGCCTTCGACAACAAGTTCCACCACCCCTCCGATGCTGACTTCGAATGGATTTTTTTTGCTATGATTTATAATTTTTGGTCTTAGTATAAACGTTTATTTGAATAAATCGAATACTGATAAGTCGATAAGCTGCTTTGAAAAGACTATTCTAATAAACTATCTCAAAATAGCGATAGGGAAACTGTCTAGTTTATTTGTTCGAGAAAAAGTTATAAGCTGAAAAGAACTAGGGATTACTCGCGCATGCTTAGACCTGTTCATGGTAGCTCGGCCCAATTTTATAAGTTCAGGTCAGGCCAAGTCTAACGTTAGGCGGGTCTCTGGCTCGGATTTTCGGCCCATAGCCTCGGGCCAAAGACTATAAAATAGCGTAATAATGAATAACACTATTTTATTCTAAATATGAATTGAATAATACTATTTATTGTGAAAAGGAATTACATAATAATACTTTATTCCGAAATTTTGGGAAATTGGGCCTTTCCCGGGCTTCGGGGTTAGGCCTCGGGCCTGCCTGTTCAAGGCCAGGCATTTCCAGGCCAAGAACGAAGCCCAGCCCAGCCCGGCCCGGGACTTGAACGGGTGTGTGCTGGCACAGTCGTCCACAATGACCCAATGATCTACTTGGCCGGTTGCGTCAGCAATAGGGGTGACAATTTTTTTCCATAGGAGATATCAGTGAAATGTGTTCTTTTTCTCTATATTTTGGACTAGAAATTGTACCTACACACCAGAACTTAAAATTTGTAGCTACATTTTGAGGAAGTTTGAGTTGTGCGGTGACTAATTTACGTACGTTCCATTTATATAAACATAGTAGAAAATAGAAATGACCTCAAGAAAAATACACGAAAACACATAGCTCATCCTCGCCAAAAAAAAGAAGAAGATACAATCGATTTCATGCCACTGAAAGTTGACCAATTCAACAATCTGCCATTGGCAAAAGGTCTAATTATTTATATATCACTGGCCTTAAGATTAGTTCCACTATATACCATTGCCATTAGCTGACCGTTATCTTTGAAAAAAAAGGACTAAAATGCCCCTTCAAAAGACTGAAGACCCAATTTATTTAAAATAGCAAACAGCCTCCAAAAATTATGAAACTTCACAGGGGTGTTATTCAATATGACAGTGAGCGACAAAAAAATTTCAAGATACTGTTCAAGAAAATTTTCAGATTTTTAATTTAAATGCTAATAAAGGCTACTATTTACAAACTGAGACTAAATGAGGTCTAACAATTGTGGAAAAATTCTCACATGTTCCTAAGATGTCACATAGCTCCCAAAAAAATATTATTTTCCATTTTTCTACAGTAAATTTGTCCCTAAAAAATAGCTTAAATAGGCTAATTTTGTATTTGAATTTTAAAAAATAGAACAAATAGAAAATTCAGTTTATGAAATTTTATATTTGAGTTGTACACTACCCCATGATCCACCAAAAAAAATTTAATATTTTTGACTAAGTCAATTTGCCCTATATTTATTTTTTTATAATAGAGATAGATTTCAACTGAGGGCAAAATCGTCATTTTCCAGGGACAAACGTACCCTAACTAATATCAATGGCATATAATAAAATTTTGGTTGAAATGAGTGGTATACAATAGTTAGATCTTTCACAAATAACAGTTTATCGAATTGACCACTTCTCGATGGTATAGAATCTATTATTAGAAAAATGAAAGAAAGAAAAGAAATGGAAAACAGCCCTTTCAATCACTCGTCATTTTTTTCTCGGTTCTCACCATGGTAACTAATTTCCTGGCTCCGTCTCTTGCCATGACAGCCGAAGCGAGGAGATGGGCAGAAGATGCGGCAGTGGCAACCCTTCAGAGGATGACGCTTGAGAAGAAGACGAGGTCTCGCCGCAGCTAACTCCGCTGTCATCGCCGCCGGCCCCACGGCGACCTCCTCCGCCGCCGCCGCCGCCGCCTGATCGTCGATCGAGAAATCCCGTGTTCATCAAGAACAAGACGGACTGAAAAGTGCATGTGTCAACGAGATTACAAGTAGTCGTTGTGTTCTTACCTTGTGCAGGACATCCACCTAGCGCGATTTCAAGATGCAGCTTCTTGGGCTCTTCCTCGTTCCTACATGAAGAAGAAAGGACGAACAATTAAGGTGAATTCAAAGGCTGATACTACATACACAAAAAAAAAAAGGTAGCTAATTGGCCGTCACCTGAATGCGAGAAATACGATGCACTGTACCCTGAGCTGCTTCAGCTGCTGCTCTGTGAACTCCGGAGCAGGGCAAGAGGAGGCAAGCATCTGGCTCGCTGAAGGACGCATTCGGAGATCGAATTGCTGAAGAGATGCAAGAAATATGGAACTAGTATTTTTGTATGAATGGTTATCTAATTGCTTGCCTGAAGG
The DNA here is from genome assembly GCA_017311315.1 of Dendrocalamus latiflorus. Taxonomy (NCBI): domain Eukaryota; kingdom Viridiplantae; phylum Streptophyta; class Magnoliopsida; order Poales; family Poaceae; genus Dendrocalamus; species Dendrocalamus latiflorus. Next base: position 28,969,664 of record CM029641.1, read on the forward strand.
CCAAGTTTAGAGTGATCAAGATGCGTAATTATAATATGACACTAAACTATCGTGTATACTTATCTTTGGTTCTTTTTGCTGGTTCTTTTGGGTTTGCTGGTTATAATTTTTTATTTTTGCTATAATAATTTATTTTTAAACGGTGCATCTTTTCAAGATAGGATCTGAGAATTAATTGTAGTAGACATTGTACTGATCAAAATCGCATGTGACTGTCTCTCTTTTCGTACTCTCACACACGAATAGCTATAATTCAAAAGTTATACATCAAAAACTATAAGTCACAGTTTAAAAGAACCGACCCACCCGTGTTTGTGTCATCAGAAGACGCATATGGACAAGAGATAAAAATCACCACGAGCTCAGGGTACGGCCACACGAGGAATGAAGACGAAACCGCAGGCCGAAAGACCAAGAATTGTCGATGTAACAAACGTCCATACGCCTTGCAAATCTGGGTAGTACGTGCATCATCAAATCCATGCACGTTCTCGGGTAAAATCCAAATGCTGACAGAATCAGATTCCTTTATAAACAAAAACTCACCAAGTCGGTATATATTAGGCTTCCAACAAGGCATCAGATAACATAAAACAACACCAAGTTGCGAGATTGACCACTAGCAACCGAAACCCAATGCATGTCAATTACCAGCAAATTCTAGGAGCAATGGAAATTCAAGAACGAGAGAGGACTGGATGCAGTTTAAGCACCGATAAGGATGATCCAACTAGCATAGATGGTCTAAATTGCATCACGCTCCATGGCTCAGCGATCATTAGCGTCTTTTAGATTACATAAAACGTAGCGAATGACCCTAGGAAGTTCATCCGGAATTATTCCTAATCCTAGATAATCTTAAGGCCTACTGCCCAGGGGCACAAGTTACAGGGCTGCAAAGTTAGACATCGACATGATTTCTGAAGATCATATCTTGAGGTGGAAAGCTGCTGCCTTCAATGCAGCTCAGCCAGGATGCTGCGAAACTGTCGTTCAGAGTCACCACATGCTTCCTTAACGATGATGTCCTCCTCTTTCAGCCTCGAGAGCTCTGCATCTTCTTCTTCTTTGTTCCTTGCAATCTGCTCTGCGGTCCGGCGAAGGTCCTCAAGTTTCTGCTCAAGCTGAGATATAGCTTTACTCTTTTCATCAAGCAGTGCATCAATCTGGGACACGGCAGCTGCCTTCCCCTGCATCTGTTGTTTCAGCTTGTCCCTGTCTCCGACGTACTTGGAGTAATCAGATTTGATCTTGAGCAATTTGTTCAGGCTAGGCTGCAAAAATTTAACATTGAATCCATTTTCCTCTAAATGGGCAAGTGTACTGATCTTCTCTTCAAATAATGCAGTGCTGTCTGCTATGCATGATTTCTTTATACTTTCGACTAAGCTGGCATACGACACCATTAAACCTAAAGCCATTCCTTCACGCAATGCTGGCAAAAACTGCTGAAGTGGAAGGAAATGTGGTCGCTGTGGTACCTTCCGAAACACATCCATTGCTTCAATTAGAGACCAGACAGGCGAGGTCTTCGTGAACGTAACCTGCTGACCAGAGATTTGACACAAAGGCAAGGGTGAAGCCATAGAACTCCCAGCAACTGAGCACCTCCTTAATACAGTATTGTCAATGGTGAACTGTGAGCCCCCAGCATTCTGGAAACGTAGTAGGATTGGTCTCTCATCAACTTTCCCCCCATCCTGTTGAACTGAACGATCAAGAGATAAGATAGGTTTCTCCGTAAGACCATTGATTTCAGCTACTTGGGTAGCCGCATTGTCTCTGAACACATCTGCATTTTGATTCGCTTGACAGATGCTATTGGTCGTAGCAGTCGGCTCTTCATCCAACAGACTGGAATGCATGTCAATTTCAGACACACCATCAGCATTCCACTCACAAGAACCTGCAGAAAACCATTGGAAAACTGCTACATAGAAATACAACATACAATTAATGCCCATTTCCACCATGTGTAGAGTTTTTCACAGCACATACCTTTTTCATTACAATTTGATTCACAGCCCTGAGGTCTTATTGGTAACAGTTCTTGATTTGTTGCCTCATTTACGTTCATGATTTTATCCTCCAACAGTGTCTGAACAAATTACCAAGGTGAGAAGCCACCAACTAATAGAAATATCTGATCAAGACAAAAGGTTCATACTTCGATGGAAGAATCTTTCAGTCGCCCTGCCACTTTCTTTCTACCTCTCTGCTGGACGGTACTAGAAGCATCCAATGAGCCATGTGAGCTAGACGATTCTTTGAAGCTTTTCTTTTTAGCCACTGTGGATTGTACAGCAATTATTAGACTTTGATACACCATCTTGTCTATGAATCAGTGTTAAGAGGAACTACTTACATTTCTTAGAGCTAAGAACCTTCCTATTTGAACCACTACCAGCCCGTCTTGACACCTGCAAAAGATTGACAAACAGAACAGAAAATGCACATGAATATGGATAATAGAAAGGAGAAGTTAGAAATTAACAGTCACAGGACTTACCACATCAGAAGCCCTTATCTGTTTATCCAGCGCTGAAGGGGTATTGCATTTTGTAGATGCATTCAAAGCACAAATAATTTCCTTACTAGAGATATTGTTGTTTCCCTTCAACTGAATTTGCATCTGAAAAAACATTGATATGGACAGTTATTGTAAATGCTCTGCATGTAAACGTTACTTCAACTACAAGACACAATGGTGGGGACTCACATTATCAGAGGCATCATTCTTTCCTTGAAGTGCTAGAATAGGGTGCATTTTCCCCTGTTTACGCTTGGAAGTACATTTCTTTACCTGGAGTGCCTGGACAGAGAGCGGCCTTTTCTGTGTCTGCTGGACAGCACTATTTCTCCGAGATGAAGCCATTTTCTGTTTTCTTAGTTCTGCAATTGAAAGCATGTCATGGGCTTCATCAGCACTTGTTCCACAGACAGGTGTATCAATCTGACACTCGGAAAGCACCATGTCAGATAGGATTTCTTCATTAACCACTGTTTCCCCAATACCATTTGCTCTCGATTCGTTCTGAGGTGTTGGATGTCCTGAGGAAGCATCAAGAAGCCCCTTCATTGGTACTGTACAGCTACTCACTATCTTCTGTGAAAGCACTTGAAAATTATTCATTCCAGATAGCGGAGAATAAGATTGTGGAGAATGATTGCTTGTTGGTGACTTGCATAATGCAGATAAAGGAGTGTCCATCTCAGACTCTGGCACATGTTTAGAGCCTTCAGTTAACACGACTTCTAGTTGCTGCAGTTCTTTCCTTGACCTTTTTGTGCCAGAAGATTCAGTATCATGTCTATGTTCATCATCACTGGATGCCACAACAACAGGTGAGCTTGGACGTTTTCCAGATAAAGACTTCCGCCTGCTACCTTGTCTCTGTATAAGTAAAGAAATATCTATAATGGATCATGCAAGTTGAAATATATGTTATGTTGAAACCACATAACAAATGGGTTATCTAATATGATCAAAAGAATAGTCATAGAAATGTTTTGAAGTCACAGAGAAACCAATGCATGTGATCGCACAATAGCAAACATAATAACATGATTGAACTAAGCAATATGTGCAATTGGTCAGTAATCCATGCAGCTACATAACTGTCAACATACTGAGAATAAGACTCGTAACTAAGCAAACATTGCAGTTGGTCCAAATAGTGCAATTACCCCAAGCATTCACATGAGACATCATATCTCATCAATTTTCAATATGAATAAACAGTCCATGGAGAAAAGCCATGAAAAGAGTATTAGTATATCATTAGCGAAGAGATTTTCATAGAGATTCTTGAATTAATAAAACATTGAAGCATAAAAGTTCACGTTTCATGCATTGCAAACTAAACGCAAGAACACATGCCTAGAAGCTAATGATGGACCAAAATAAAAACAACATTGAGCAACCAATTGTTAAACCAACTATTGCCTAAATACAAACATGCTTAGTCATGACTGTGTGTGTGTGAGAGAGAGAGAGACAAAGAGAGAGTAAATGTTGACTGCTGTGCTCAGTTGGGATTTTTTTGTGGCTTCTAGCTTTTTTTTTCACAGTAGCTGACTTATTTTGCACTGTAGCAGCCGGTAGCCTTTTATCGTAATTAAATTTTAAAAAATTAATAACAGAAAAAACAAGTTATCCCATTACGGACAATACAAAGAAACATAGGGAAAAAAAGAGAAAAGGCAAAAAAGCCCAAAAAAAGCTAAAAAGTTAGAAAAGAACGAAATTAAGGAATAGTGAACTAAAAGCCAAAATCCAGAAACTGAAGCCAAAACAAACAGGGCCATATGTGGGAATTCTGCACAATTGTCTAGCATAATCAAGGTTATTAAGGCGGTAAGGCGAAGTAAGGCGACCCACCCCCTCACACCTTTTAAGCGGTAAGGCGTGAGGCGAGGCGACGCCTTATACACATCATAAGGCGAAGAAAACAGAGTTCTGAAGGACTAAATCAGAAGAAATCTAAAGAGGTGAAGAACCTAGAAGGACCTAATTGTAATTTCCTAAACCTCTGGGGACTAAAGTGTAAACATACCAAAACTCACCCGTCCATTTAACCAAATCCTAGCCGGCCGCCCCAGCCCCCAGATCTAGTCACAGGTCACAGCCAGATTCCCATCTCCTCTCTTCGCCGGCCTCTCCTCTCTCTCTTCTTCGCCAGCGTCTCCTCTCTCTCTCTTTCTTCACCGGTAGCCACTCCGGCACTCCGCTCCACCTCTCCCCTGCTGCCGCGCTGCCGTCTCCAGGCCGCCATACATGCACCGCCTTCCCCTATCGCGACGCCACCGCTCGCCACCGGCAGCTGGAGACGGCGGCGCAGACGCGGCGGCCTGGAGACGGCGGCGCGGGCGCGGCGGCACGAGCGCGGCGGCCTGGAGACGGCGGCGCGGGTGCGGCGGCCTGGAGACGGCGCGCGCGGGCGCGGCGGGCGCCTTGGTCACGAGCGGCAAGGCGGGGGCGACGCCTTGCCACGCCGGACCGCCTTACCGCTTAGGCGACGCTTAAGCGTCGCCTAAGCGACGCCTTAATAAGCCTGAGCATAATTAATTTTAAACTAAAAATCAGTGGGGTGATGACATTCCACCACAGCCTGACACCAGCCTCCACCTTGTCAGGGCTCCTGCCCACCAGGTAACTGCACAGCACACAAAGCCTCCCTGGTCTTAGCCATGTGCCGTGCAGGCGTGCAGCATCCCACCACCAACTCACCCAACAATTTCACACGCCTCCAAATTAGAACAGCTAAGTGCCAAAGCCAAGGAGACAGAGTATAACAAAAATTGGGCATGTTGTTTGATACTTAGGCTGAAGCTGGAGTGTTCTACAAATTATATGCACTGCAGTGTCACTTGTCAAACATAAGCTTGCTTAACTCCTGGCTGGAAATAAGTCAGACTTAAAACATAAGCTGCCACTTTTTGGAAATAGTTAATGAGCAATCCCAAGTGCAATGAGACAATGAACGAATGCAGAGTACATCTCATAGGACCCATTGCAAAGAACCCAATACAAGCTTGGCATATTGTGGGAAGAATGATAGCTGAATGATTAAAGAGAGTATCGGATTAATAACAGCATGATAATAGCTCAACAACAACATTTGTATCTTCAGATTTTGCCAATGCCCACAAAAAGCATGAAAACACAAAGATGTTCTTCCCACAAATTGTTCGTGCATGTATTTAGGAGAGAGTATGCCAATATCTTTAGCAGTACTCTTTAAAATTCAACATTGAGCAAGCCAACAGGAAAAAATCCAATATTCAATTATCACCAAAATCAATATCAAAGTTGATTATTCAAGCAAACCTTCATATAACTAGTCGAGAGTTCTTCAACAAAATAGTTCAAAAACCCCAAACAATGAAACTCATGTCCTCAAAAGTAGTCACATATTTTATCAATACTTCTGAAGGTTTGATGGACTGTAGGAAAGGGTACAAATTATATGATCATCTGGTTTCAAGTACTAAACTGGTGGGGCGGAGGGGATTGAGGGGACCAGTCTCCTCATCTCCCATCAAGAATAACATTTTTCTCCCTCCCAAATAAGTTTGTAAGGTGTATCACAACCTCATTTCCTTTCATTTACTCAAAGATCCAAACAATTCAAGACCAAACAAATTCACCCTGATCTATTCATAGCCGAAAGCAGTAAATCTTACAGTATCTACATCATCCGCGAGACTATAACAGCAAAAGAAACTGAAATTACCGTATAAGGTATGCCACCCAACTTAATTTCCTTCCATTTACTTGAAGATCCAAACAATTCAAGACCAAACAAATTCACCCCCAATCCATGCATGGCCGAAAGCAGTAAAGCTTACAGCATCTACATCATCCACAAGACTATAACAGCAAACAAATTGAAATTACGAGCTAGCAAGCACAGCTAGGAAGTGGATTCTGTCATTATTACCTTAGGAGTCACAATGCTCCAATGCTTGCCATTCCACTTGTACTGAGGCTTCAGCAACTCCGGCACCTTCGTCAGCAGCAGCTCATTCTCTTTGCCGCCGATGCTAACCTCATACTCACACTCCCCGACAACCCTGCGCACCACCCCAGGCGACCACGCCCCATCACAATACGCCTCCACCGCCGCGCCCGGCCCGAGCCGGAACTCGCTCTTCCGCGGAGAGTGCTCCACGGCCGGCCTGATGAACCGCCAATACAGGTACTCCATCGCCTTCCCCCCACCCTCCCCCTCCTCCAGATCGAAGTACTCCACGAGGTAGCTCAGCCTATCGATCACCTTCGCCACCGTCGCGGGGAACCAGGAGTAGCCGTACACCTCCCGGCCCCTCACCACCTCCACCTTGTCCCCGACCTCGTAAACCCTGATGGTGAGCTTCGGTTGGACGACCATCGCGGCCTGCGACGGGACCCACTGGCCGTCGACGTAGTCGCGGCGGGGGCGGACGAGGTGAGGCGGGAAAGTGATCACCTCGCGGGTGATGGGGAATGCGACGGTGAGGGGGTCGGTGGCGAAGACGATGCCGGACCACCAGCCATCGTTGTGGAAGGCCTCGACGATGTCGTGCAGCTGGAGCGGCTCCTCCGGGGAGGACGAAGGCGGGGGGCGCGGGCGGAGGTGGGAGGGGTCGAAGGGCTCGACGAGGGTGGCGCCGTCGTCGGAGAGGAGGTGGCAGTAGGTGACAGTGTAGCGAGCCGGGGAGCGGCGGCCGCGGGAGGGGACGAAGTCATCGACGGTGGCCTCGAACCAGGCGCCGTGGAAGCCGTCGTCGTCGACGCGGACCTCGACCTCGGTACCGGGGGCCAGGGGGGCGGCCTGATGCGAGGGGGACGCTGGGGAGGAAGAAGAGGGGGGCCGCCGGGGAGGCGGCGATGGGGAGGAGGTCTTCGCTGTCCTGCTCCAGCCGCGGTGGCGGCGGCGCCGCCGGCTCACCGGCGAGCGGCCGGCCATTGGGGGGGTTTTGGCCTCTTGGGTGTGGGGGTTTTGGGTGGTGGGCATGGGCTTAACGGCGTGTTGTGTGAATGGGAAATCGGGGGGCCCTGGCCTTTCGCCTTCGGGGCTTGTGATCGAGCCCTCGCATCAAAAGCGAGGCGGACGCCACGCCCCCGGGACCCAAAACTGTATCACTGATACGTGGGGCCACAGAGTTAGGAGGAATACTTGGGGCCACATGTCAGTTGGTGCTATGAGTGGGAGGTGGATTTGGGTGCGGTGTACTAGTTTCTGGCGCGGGTGGTACTGTTGCAGCAGGGCGGGGAGCGTGGCAGGTGGCGCAAAAAGGCAGCGTGGTGGGGGTTCGTGAGGCCACCTGTCAGTGGTGCAAAGAGAACGCAGACAGGTGGGGACACGCGTACCTGGCGTCTTCTGTTTTTTTGTCAGGTGCGAAGTGGCGCCTCGGGTTGCGGGAGAGTGGGGCCCGAAGGTCAGTGGGTGGGTATTAAGTCGAGGTTTGAGTGCTCCTTGCACAGAGTCCTAGACATCCTGGCCTTTGGGTGGATACTAGAGTAGGCGACCGTTAACTCACGAGCGGGCTCTACGGCCGATAGGGGGTGGGTCACAGCTGGCAGTGACACTGAGGAGCGGCTTGTGTGGACAAGTGGGGCCGGGTCCTTCGTGGGGTCGTGTGGGCCCAACCTGGCAGTGACAGAAGATCGATTTGCTGGGACTACATACGGTGGGCTCTTTTATCCTGTGATTTATAACTTATAACTTAAAATTTTAAATTATAGCTATTCGTGAGAGATATACATAGAGGAAAATAGTCGTATGCGATTTAGCCGGTATAGTTAAACTCAGTATACTTTTTGCTACAATTTTCATGTTAACCCATCTTTAAACAAGCCCGGCCTGAGTGACAAGCTGGTGCGGCAGTCTTACGGGTAGGGCCTGGGTAATGATTCGAGGAAAAAAGTCATGTTTTTTGTTGTGTTTAATAGATTGTACTATGGTTGATGGTTTTGTCTGTATTTTTTGAGATAGCAGCAGAAGATAAAGATGTTGATGTGACCAGTGTACACAGTTTTGTGCTTGAAATACCATTTAAAAAATCCATTTCTAAAAGTTGTCCTGTTTATTTTGACTTTTTAGATAAGCTAAAACCTAAAAAGAGCAAAACAAAAAAAAACAATCGAAGAGATATGCAAGGAAACATGGCCATTTGAAAGGGGCGTAGCTTCAAAATGACGTTCAGGCTTCTAACCAAACGGACCAAGCCATCCTTCACAGCCGTGGCAAATTTGGGCAAAGAAATGACTATACGACAAGTGGGCTGGGTGGCTACAAAAAGTGTAGCACCAGAGGCGGAGGGGAACTGGCAGGGCAGGACTCTTCTTATTATTCAAATTTTGCCCTTATATGTTTTTGTGATTAATAGAATTTTATCTGTATTTCTGTTATTTATCTCTCATAAAATACAATTTTACTATATAGTTTGTTCGGCTTTCCTCATCTCCAATCCATGTCCCTGCCCCTCACGATTATAGCTACCAACCAAATACTAGGCTCCTTCGGTCAAACTTACGTGAGGCAAGACAAATGGCAGTTCGTTGCTCTAAGAACAGTTTGATTGCTTTAAGGTCTTTCTTAACGGAAACAAGAACAGTTTAGTTGTGACTACTGAACTACTGGTATATATTCAGGTGCCGAGTCTGCTTCAAACTGGTTGATGTTAGTTTAGTTGTGTTAGTGGCTGACTGAATGGGGGGCAAGGGGGCTGCCCCTACCTTCGACCGAAGAGTGGGTATCCCTGTAGCCCCCTAGGTCTAGCGAGGTCGTCACCGTCATGCTATTGGGGACAGTCAGTCGTCAGCAGTCGCCGATCAGGAGAGATGTAGAAGAATGTGTGAACAAGAGTCTGCATGTAAAAGAAGCATTATTCATACTGGGTCAATCATGCAACATACCTAACAAAGTCCACCAAATACCGAAACCCACAATTGAACCAATTTGGGCGGAAGCAAGTCAAATAACAATTCCCCAACCAAGAACCTATCCCTAATCGAATCGATCCCCGAAATTCCCCATCTTTGCATCGGTAGCCGGAGCAACGAGGCTGGAGAGTCGTCGCTCGTCGAGCGCCTAACGGCCTGAGCCACAGCCCGCCAAGCGCCTGACCGCTGGAGAGCTGCCACCCGTCGAGCACTGACAATCTGAGCCATTGCCCGTCGAGCGCCTGATGGCTCGAGACGTCGCCACCTACTGAGCGCCTAACGGCCCGAGACGTCATCGCTCGCCGAGCGCTTGACGGCCCAAGACGCCGCCGCCCACCGAGCACTTAACGGCCCGAGCTACCACCCGAGTCTCGGTTTCTTGGAGATCTAAGATCTCAGATGTGAGATCAGGACCTCAGTCCTCAAGTCTTAAGCCAGCGCTTGACGGTTTTGCTTGTATAGTTGTATTTGTATACTTAGTACTTGTATTCACTCACTGAATCACTGTCACTGATATCTCTCAATAATATCTTTAATATCTCTCAAGTCTCAATTGTATTCAACTCTGTGCTGTGGCCCACAGGATGGGGTCACCAGAGTGTTAAGTGTGGACTGTCGACTATGAAGCCATAAGGTATAAATTTAAAACACAAATATAGTTTTTAATTTGCGCAATGATGATTGCTAAATTTATTTGGTAATGTAGTTTCATATATTGTCATTTATCAATTTATAGAATTACAAGAAATAGATAAACAAATATTACATAACTATTTTTCAAACAATACAAGTAGTACTCCTCATACTAATGAGAGTCAAGTAAAGAAAGCTCGGGTGGATTTTAGTCTCGATGAAATCATCGCTGATGCAGTGAGTCGTATATCTATTAATGAGTATGACAATGAAATTAGAGATCAAATGAAGAGTATGTATTTGTTGAGAGGTCCAACCCAACCAAAAGGCCATCATTTTCCTCACAAAATGCAGAATGATTGTTTAAGGGCATTTCAACAATGTTGGTACAATAAATATGATTGGTTGGAATATAGTGTGAAAAAAGATACGGTCTTTTGTTTCTATTGTTTTCTTTTTTAAGAAACCTGGTAGGCCCAAAAAATTAGGTAGTGATGTAGTTACAACAACAGGGTATTCCAAATGAAAGAAGGCTTTAGAAAATTTTGATAAATATATTGGTGAACCTAGTAGTTATCATAATATTGCAAGGGGGGACTACGAGGATTTTAGAAATCAAAGGGCAAGTGTGACTCAAAGACTTTCTGATCATGACCGAGAGTTAGAAATTGCACATAAAATTCGTTTGACTGCTTCTTTAGATTGTGCAAGATTTCTCCTAATGCAAAGTAAAGCTTTTTAAGGACACGATGAGTCTTCAAGTTCTATCAATAAGGGAAATTTTAAAGAATTAGCTGAGTGGTACAAAGATAAGAATGAGGAAGTGAAAAAAAGCGTTCGATCAAGCCCCCTTATATTGTATGATGGTTTCTCCAAAAATTCAAAAGGATCTTGCGAAAACTTGTGCGCAAGAGGTCACGAAGGTGATTTTGGAAGAGATTAGAGATAGAAATTTCTCTGTGCTTATTGATGAGTCACGAGATATATCAATAAAGGAGCAGATTGCTGTGATTGTGAGGTAGGTCATTTGTTTCATATTTCTACATTATATTGTTTATTCATATAATAATGTTGTTGTGTTTTAACTAAACAAAATCTGTGGCATGTAGGTTTGTGAACGATCAAGGGAAGGTTATTGAAAGAGTTCTTTGTATTAAGCATGTGACAGATTGTACATCTGCTACATTGAAGGAAGCTTTGTTTGCTTTACTTGGAGAGCACCAATTACCAATTTCTAGGCTACGAGGTAGGGTTATGATGGAGCTTTAAATATAAGATGAGAATTTAATGGCTTGCAAAGATAGATACAAGATGAGAATCCGTATGCTTTCTATGTCTATTGCTTTGCCCATCGGTTGCAGTTAGTGGTTGTGACTGTTCCTAGTTGTAGTATAGCAAATGCTAATTTCTTCAATTATGTTCCCATGATAATAACCACTGTGAGTGCATCTTGTAAGAGAAAAGATGTGTTGCTTACAAAGTATCAATATGCCTTGTTGGAGAAGCTAAAGCATGGTAAGGCTGTCACTGGCACAAGAATGAATCAAGAAATGAGTCTAGCTGGACCTTCAGATACTAGATTGGGCTCTGATTTAAAAACCTTACTGCATATTTACCAAATGTGGGAGGCAGTGTTAGAGGTACTAGAGATTGTGAGTAAAAATGCATGTCAACCATCAATTCATGGTGGAGCATCAGGTTTGATATAGAAAATAAAAAGCTTTAAATTTATTTTTATCTTGTATTTATCGATAGACTTGCTAAGCATTATAAGTGAGTTATCACTTGCTTCACAAAAAAAGGATCAAAATATTGTTGAAGCTATGGGTTTACTTATAGATGTGTAAGTGCGTTTACAGAACATGAGGGACAATGGGTGAGAGCTATTATTCTAGAAAATGAAAAGTTTTTTTTGAAGCAAATGAGATTCATGTGCTAAATATGGAAGAATTCATTCCAGTTAGAAGTATATCTACACGTAGGAAGTATACGGTGACTTACCTTCACTATTATCATTTTGATATTTTTATTACTGCTATTGATGCCAACCATCGATTCAATGAAGTTTCTTCAAAGTTATTAGTATGTGTGTCTTATCTTGATCCAAAAGACTCTTTCTTCAAGTTTGATGTAAATAAACTTATTCGACTGACTGTGATTTATGTTGATAACTTTGACATGGATGACTCTTTGTTGTTAAGAAATTAGCTTCAAACCTTTGTTTTCAATGTCAAGAGAAGTGTAGAATTCCATGAATGTGATGATATTGTAAAACTAGCTCAAAAGATGGTTCAAACAGGAAAAAAAATACAACTTTCCCATTGGTCTATCACCTCATCGAGCTAACATTGATCCTTTCAGTGGCAATGGCATCGGTTGAGAAAGTCTTTTCGGCAATGAATATTATCAAGACAGATTTGCGTAATAGAGTAGCAGATGAGTGGTTCAGTGACTTGATGATACTACACTGAGAGAAAGATTTTTAGAAGCCTTGATGATGATAGAATCAGAAAACGCTTTCAAAATATGAAATCTCGTAGAATGCTATTGCATCATACTTCTACTACTACTCAATCCTAGTTAGTGGTATGTTTATACCCTTTTCAATCTTTATAATTATTGATAATATCACTTTCTGTTTTTATCACTAATTTTACTAATTCTACTGTGCAGATGGCTTTTTATGTATATTTATAGGTTTTAGGAGGTGCACTACCTATTACCGAGATACAATCTTCATTGTATTTTGCATTTTTACTATGTCCATATTCTAATTATATTTAATTTTAGAATGTAAAAGATAGTTCAATTTATGTTTCGTGTATTTATCTTTAGTTGGTCATGTTCCACTATCCTCATAAAATTTGGTTCTAGATCCGCCACTGAGTTGTGTCTGTTTCTAAGTAGTTCTTTAGTTTCAGAGACCTGCGTCTTGTAAAGCTGGAGTGCCCAGCTCTGTTGAACCTTTTATGCTTTCTATAAACGTGGGGGCAAAATTAGTCTTTTGTCTAAAAACTAGTATCTGGCTGGATGAGGGTGGAGGCATTCTTCTGTACTGTAGTTTATAATTTTTTATTATATGTTATTTATCTAATAAATAGTGATTATCAAAAGGAATCAAATTCAAAACACAGCCGAAAAACAGAAAATAACAGTCCAATAGCTAATATCGCATGGATCGGCCACGTACGCAATCATCAGGACTGTAGTTTAGTGAATTTTCACGTCCGTGTGGATGTGGTGTAGGCCCAACAGCGGGCATGCATGTAAACAACAATCTCCAAATTATTCCAGCATGCAGCAATCACTGCCGATTAGCTATCTGCCTTGTTCCGTCAGTTGGCACGCACCGGATATGAAACGAACCAGATTTTCAAAAGAAACTCGAATTTCCTTTGAATTTGATTTCCTTTGGTTCCTTAGCCAAACCGTACGAATCTCAACCCAAACCCAACCCTAATTGCAGCCGACATTGCCCCAACGAAGAAGATTTGCGTGCTTACTGTTCATGGTCTGAAAACCGCCGCCACCGCCTCTGTTTGCCGCCGCCCGAACCCTCTCGCGCTTTCCTGCCCTCTCTCTCGTTCCTCTCCCCTTGCCAGCTTTCAGAGCAGTGTCAGCACTTGTACACCCTACCCTGACACCCCTAGCCCCCCTTTGCCGCGCGTCAGGCCGCTTGCCTTGCGCCCGCCGCTGCCTCTGCTCTCTCCCGCGAATTCCTCTCTCAGCCGACAAGCAGCAAACGTTGACCGCCACAACACTCTGCCCAAGACGCTAGACGTGAACCCCAGCTGACCCTCCCCAAGCCTTCCCGACCACAGCCGTTCAGCCGCTGCCATCGTTGATCTTTTCCTCTCGCGACGCCGAACCGCCCTCGAGCCGCTATAAAGACTGAGGACCTCTCCAAACTCCCCCACGCACCTAGTGAAGCTCCCTACTAGCCCAATTGGTCCCTCATCACCCCCATCGCCGGCAATCGCCGACAAACCTCAAGGTGAGCCCAATTTCAATTCAACCCATTCCGCCCATTAAAATTCAATTGTGTTTTCTTCCCTAGCTCCCTCAAGCTCCCGAAAACACCCTCGAACCGTTGCCCTAGCTCACCGAGCCTTCCCCTTTCCTGCCCGCGAAGCCCGTCGCCCAACTTTGGTACCTTGCCGTGGCCAGCTCGCTGTGAGCTTTTCTACCGCAAGTCACCGCACACTATGACCTTCCTGAGTGCCCCTAGATGGTTAAACACCCGCCAATTTTAGAAATAGTAGCCCCTATAGCCCCCAAGCCATCAAAAGTCGTGCCAAGTTCTTGAGCTCACTGTCGGCGATCACCGCCTCTTCGGCAGCCGCTGACCCCAAAAATGGGTTCCTTGTAGTCCAATGAATCCATCCATGGTCTCTGCTTGTGTCGCAATTCCCCATAACGCCGCCAGTCACCGCCGCTTTTTCCTCTGTTTCCGGCTGTGCGCGCGCGGGCGAGGGGAGGAAGATGAACAGTAATGGGCTGGTTAATGTTCATCCGACCCAATAGCACTTAAACCCGCGCCGGTGTGAACAGTAAAATCCGGTTTAAACAGTAAACCCGATCCGATATGAACAGTAAACAACTCGCAGTGAATAGTGAACCCGTCCCATTACTATTCATCCGAACCCAAACATACAAGTTTATACTCATTTTGACCGTTTCGAGCCCGCCGACCCATTTCTTAGGCCCATTTCATCTTTTGGACCCTCCTAAAAGCCCAAAATCTATTTTATTTGGATTTTTCGAATTTTCTTTCTTTATTCCTAGCTCATTTTCTTCGAGCGTGGAATTAAATTATTTTTCTTGGCTTTACGTTAGGACACGACGTCGAAGATCGATTAATTCAAAAAGGAGAAACTCAGGATCAAGCTCAACATCGAGAAATTATCGAAGTCGTAAATCTGCAAGGCAAGTAACATGTTTTTTTATCATATTGAACCTATATTCCGTTAATTATTATTTATCAGTATTTTCATTATGCTATTTACACACTGTTATTTTATGTACAAAGATTGTTTAGAATGACATGCTATTAGTTAATATCCTACTACCCGAAAAAGTCATGTTTAATTTGATGGCCATATTCACCTTGACAGAACCTAGTAATATTAAAAGTATTACTAATGTAATCATGGTAGTTCAGGAACTCAACAAACTTTTTACTACCAAAAGTCTTGATATTTTGCCCATAGAATTTTGAAAGGTTTAATGATAAGATATCACAGAAAGCTATGAGTTGGCTGAGCCCATCCTAGAATGGAAGTTGTTTTGTGAATTGATAGCAGTGCTGTGGGCGCTGAAATGTGAATTTGTAGATGAATGTTATTTCAGTAAAAACAAGGACTAAACCTTTATGCCAAGTGAAGAACATAGTGATCGCTCAACCACAAGCGTTGACTTGTCAAACCTAGTTTAGTAGCTGCTCAAATCGATTGAATCTCTAACGGAGTACAAACAAGTTAGTATGGAAACGGTAAAACCATACTAAACAACGGTAGATTCTTCTCAGGACGGGAAAAATATCTGACCGTATCGGCGGATACCTGGGTCTAAGTTGGAGATCTAACGGGTACCGGAAAGTTAGTATGGAAACGGTAAAACCATGCTAAACAAGGGTAGGTTTCTCTCAGGACGGACAAAATATTTGGCTGTGTCGGCGGATACCCGGGTTTGAGTTGGAGGACTATTGGGTAGAGGCTACATAAAGACATAGGTAGTGAAACAACCCTGTTTTCTCAACTTAGTCATGAAGGTTAAGAAACTTTGTGGGTAAAGATGGGCAACTCTGCAGAGTCATTTATAAATGGTATTCGAATACACTGTGCTTCCAGTAAATGAAGCTGCATTTAATGGGTGAATCCAATAGCAAGGCATAAGTGGATTTGGAGTTGTTTTGGAAATGTGCAAGTTTGGTGATTAAGATTTAAAACCCCCACAAATCCCATAAGAAGTTTATGGTTTGATATTTTGTGTTTAAAAATAAAATGTTTACAAACAAAATTACATCCACATAAAATAATCAACTACCTTACCCCACTCTATGGTAAACTCTTGCATGTAGTTAAATAGCATTTCCGTGTGACTTGTTGAGTATGGTTGGTTATACTCAGTCTTGCTTTATTTTCCCCACCAACACAGAGATCGGAAGAAGAAAGGGCGTTACAAGTACTCATATTAGAGTCACAGCCGTACTCAAGCGTTTCTGTGGAGTTTTCTTTGATTTTTCTGATTGTAAGTTAAGTTTTGGGCTTGGACGCCCTTAAAATTGTTAAAATTAACTATTAAGTCTTATTTTAATCCAATTAACCCTTTTTGAATGTTTGTAAGCAGGTATGATGCTTCTTTTGTCCGTAGCTGAACTTCTGGTCTATTACAGAAGGTAATGACATTCCCGTTCCCAAAAACAGGGGTGTTATAGGATAGACCAAGAAGCTCGAGCGACAAAATGAGACGAATAAGACCAGCTCCAATGGTTTCTGGAATGGAATAAGTTGCCTTATTAATTTTATATTGGTTTAGCTTTTTGGTTTTTAGACTTTTTTGTTTTTTATTATTCTTTTGTATTGTTCATGATAATATAATTTTTTTAAAAAAATTAACAATCGCTATAGTATAATTTAATAATTACAATACTTTTTTGGCTACTAAAATACTAAATAAATTAAAAAACTATAAACCCACTACTGTGTAGAACACTACCGAATTGCAGAGCGCGATGGTTGGAACTGTAGGAGTACCACATAATTGCAGAGCGCGATGGCCGGCAGGAGAGGACACGTGTGGGACAAGACGACGAGGAAACAACTCGTCACTTTCTCCATGCACGCGCACCTACGAATAATCCACGCACGCACGCGCGTACGTGAGATCGACCCTACGTACCTGCAGTAGCGGATCCAGGGTTAAAATAGAGTTAGGGCGGAGTTGAAAGTATGAAACAAATATTATTACCTAAAAGCAAAACAATCTATGATCAAACTACGTTACAATCGTACTAATAAGAGTATGTTATCTAAAATAGAAATAACAACTACAATTTGCATGTAGACTTCAGAAAAATATATTTCAATATATTTGAAACTTTGCTAAAATAGCTCTTCAAATCCATTTCTAGCGAATCAAACAAGCAAGCAATAACAATACCTTAATACATTTCAATAATTCATTTGATTTCCGCAAGGATTAGAGACTCCTTCTCCGTTAGATAATCCATGGCAACTATGCAATCTCCAGGTTCAAGAACAACCTCCTCCACATCTGAGTCTAGAGTAGTTTGGCTCCATTGCAGTGGTTGCTATGAGGGACAAAGCAGGGCGATCAACAAAACAGAAAATACTAGCAAAGCAGACGTACTCACCACACCGACATCTTTTCTAGATTAAAACAAAATCCTATATATTTAATATTTATGATAGCAGTGAAGTGGTACCATTGTAAATCGAAGATGAAGAAGAGTTTTTTATGTGTAATTTTCAGCTTGAACTAGTAGTATTTTGCCAGCATATATTTCACAGTCTAGCACAAGTGTATCTAGTCCACAAACCATTAGAATCTGATAATACATACAAGATGTATCCTTCGACACAATCATACAACTAGTAAATAAACACCCAAATGCGTGTATCCCTCTTGTATTGAGTATGCTATTGCTAATTTGCTACCGCTATTACTATTGAGAACCAGCAGTTTTCACCAAATGTAATGGAATTGGTGAGTGGAAAAGTTGTACCTGAGTGGTGGCCGGGAGGTGGACGGAGTAGAGGAAGTTGACGGAGGAGGCGAAGAAGGCGCGGCGGCGCTCGGCGTCGACGGCGGAGACGACGAGGGTATCGCCGTCGAGCTGGAGCTGCTGCACGATCCTGGTCACCAGCCTCAGGTTCTTCATCTCGCCGCCGCCACCTAGGTCGCTGGCAGCGCCGAGCGAGGACGATGAGCACGGGGGGCTTTCGCCGCAACGGAGGGCGTTGGGAAACGAGGGCGGCAATCTAGGCGAGCGAGGAGGAGGGAGGGAGGGAGTGACGGGCGGCGGGACGGGGGAAGCTCATCGGAGTAACGGGGCGCGACGGACGACGGGACGCAGGCACAGGCGTCTAGGACTCTCCCACCGGCCGCCGCTAGGGTTAGGGTTGGCTCTCCACTCGCCAGTCGCCTCTCTGGCTCTCTCGGTGTCGATCTCGACTCTCGATTTGAGGCATTGAGCCTTGGGCTTCACTGGCTTCTCTCGGTGTCGGTCTCTCCATTGCGCCAGGGGCCAGGCAGTGGGCCGGACCGCCGGAGTCCTCTACCTTGGCCGTCGCCCCTCCCACGGGCCACGACGCAGGAGCAGGAGATGCCGGCAGCAGCAGCCGAGCGCCAGCGCCCGGAGGAGGAGGGGGGTTCCGCCAGCGCCCGGAGCTCGGGCGACCGCCCGACCTCGCCCGAAGGGCAGGTCCGCCACTGCGTACGTGTGGCGCACGCTTTTGCCCGACGCTAGCAGCACTATGTGCGGCATGCATGGACCGCCAAGGGCTTCGTGCGCCGGTTGCTACATTTTTTTACTCGCTTTGGACTAAGTAGGCTCCGTTCGAAATAATTTTTGATTTCTGACTTCTAGTTTCTAAAACTATATGTTATTTTAAACACGTTGATTTCTTAAATTATATAGGGAGAGACTCTCGTCCGGATCAATTAAGGACCAAACGCTGTTACCGCACATCTAAATCTTATCGTACAACTGTTATATGGGTTCTGACTTTAGTTGATTAAATTGTCTAGATTTAATCTTATATTATGGCAAGTGTAGAAATAGTAAGGGCATTCCAGTTAGATTTGCTCGCAGGGACTCCCTTCACCATGGTGTTAGGACCAAAGCTTGCTAATACAACGATAAATGCCTTACCAAATGGAGGTTATCCGCTGAGGTGAGGGCTGTCATTTAGCTCACTTGGGCTTGTCCATTTATCAGACTGGTGCAATGTTAGGACTACATGGTCTAAAGACTATATGATAATTACTTTCATCACACGCCAAAGGAAACGTGAAGTGGCCGACAGTGTAATTGAATATCTCATCTGCGTTAAATTATACAACCTCTTCAGAGTGTCAAAAATTATTTAACGTTATCACCGGCTATACTGAGAGCGTTTGGCAGTAATTTCACTCGCTACCTATGGTAACTCCATGCAGAACCAATGATAACTTTTCACGCTGTGAATGTTTGGCAATAACTTCATTCAGAAGTGACAATAACTTTCTCACATATTTTACACCTGCACGTAGATTAATGCTTATATATATAATGTTGTGATATACTACAAGTCTTACTGAGTACACAATGTACTCAACCTTATCTAAATTATTGTTGATCAAAGAATAAAGAAGGATACATGCCAGACAATGCATACTTTGCCCCCCTAGCTCTGGGGAATTTGACGATGGGTTTTTATAGGGTCTAATCACTAGTCGGTTACATGTGGGCTATGGTGGCATGCCACTGAATGTTTTTGCTCATTTACTTGTCTTCCGCTACACTTTACTCTTGACTCTTATATTTTATTTGGCTCATCAGCCCTATATTGTAAACTTTACTATGCATCGCGTGTATACCACCTTTTTGTTGTAAATTAATTGTATGCGATGTGTATAGATGTGATCTCGATATTATGAATGTGCGTACTAACCACTTATCATGGGACTAGTACAGAACACATACGGTGATTTTAGGTGTTCCACGCTTGGGGTCCTCACATCCTTGGTTAATATCGGTTGCACACAGGCCATTCTAGTCGCTTGCTTGTGGCGAGATGTGCCTTTCCCTTTTTTGCTTCCACTACTACTTCCATTTTTCTATATTGTAATCATTTGGCTTTAACGGCCCTAATGTAAAATTCAACTCGATGCGGTCTATTCCGAACTCTAATATGTTGTAATACTAATGCACAGTATAGTTCACATTGTATATAAAATGATTCAACAATATATATGTGGGCACTATCTACAGATCCAAGGAATAGTGTAGTGGTTTAACAGATGATTCTGGATTGGTTAAATTCAGGTCCAACACGAGGTTCAAATATATGATTAAATGATAAATCTATATGTGAGACTAATATATTTATTTAAGTATATTATTGCTTAGTCTCATTTGGATCAAAAGGTGAAATCAAAGAGATATGCATTCGAAATCATATTCTTATATATTAGTGCATTCCTTAGATCCAAAATATAAATTGAACTCTACAAATAGTCCAAGATTAATATGTGCATATGTCTTTATTACAAATACCTGTATACACACATTTAGGGGAAGTTCACTATATATTTTGAGATTTCATAAGTATTGTCCATGTTTCCTTAAATACACATATTTAGGATCTTTATTTTGAAACACATGATTTGAGTATATATAGCTTGTGTAGTCTATATATACTCATTTGCTATCGGGTTGTCATTTAACTTATCTATTGTATGTTAATGGTTAGATGATTAATGGTAACCGGATAAGTAAACTTTGCTTAAAACTTATCTTAGAGTATACAAGTGTTGTGTACATGTTGTATATTTGCAATTCAATTTTTATCTCATTATCTGTTGAGATTGTCATGAATTACTAAAAAGAAAAGATTGTAGAATCTAATCCTTTTATTGTGTGTTAATTATGAAGTTTGGTAATTGATGGCAATTGTTTTGTGGACTAACAGTTTCTATGAGTTGGATGAATAGATTAGGTTCCACAGATGAGGATGACTTGGGATGACTTCATGTGTTGATCATCAAGTCAAGTAAAGACGCATTATGTGTCGATAGAGTTGGAGTAATAGATGCATCATGGGTTGATGTATGTCAAGACTATAACTCAAGGCAAAGGTTTGGCTAACTAGGGCTAAGGATGTGTTCCTAATCTTTTACCGGTCTTGGTGTTTGGTTGGAAGACCGGATTGCTAGTATATGTTGTCGTACTATTAAGAGAGGTCATGTCTAGTAGTTTGAGTCTCATCATGTGTTGATAGCTCAACTTCACTTGCCCTAACTCTCCTTGGCATGAGGCTTGTATTTGCGAATGTGTTTTGTAAATAGTTGTGGCTCATGTGTTGAATCTTTGTAACATGGGACTATACATTGCGAATGTGTTTTGCAAGTATTTGAAGTCTATGTTTTCATTCTTTGTAGTATGATGCTTACATTTGCAAATGGTTGAAGCTCATATATATAATCCTTCTGTCATGATTTCAAAAGTGTGCAAATGAGTTTTGTATCTTGTTATGAATCATAGATAATCCTTGGGTGCATGGTACTGTTGTTTGCAAATATGTTTTACAAAATTTGTTGAAGTATATGCACTTCTCAGCGAAATCGGAACTACCATGGTGTAGTCTGCAGTACTACCGCTGACCGAAACTACCGACGTTGTAATCACGGAACTACCATGTCTGTTGGTAATCGAAAGACCTTTATGGTAAAGAACCAACGTGATCGAAGATCGACGTGGTGAATCACCTGTGTGGTCAAAGATCATAGTGGTCGAATCTAACGTGATTGAGATCTGTGTGATCGAGACCTAAGTGGCCGAATTTGATGTGGTCGAGATCTGTGTTATCGAAGACCAGTGTGGTCAAAACCGACGTGGTCGAGGTCTGTGTGATCGAAACTAGTGTGGTCAAAACTAACATGGTCAAGACCTGTGTGGTTCAAATTGACATGGTCGAACTAATATGATTAAGACAACGTGGCCGAAGATCTATGTAATTGGAGACCAAAGTTGTCGAATATCGACATGGTCGAGACTTGAGTGGTTGAAACCAATGTGGTCGTAGACCAGCGTGGCCGAAGACCTGTGTGGTCGATTCGGACAACGTAGTCAGAGACCAGCATTGTCATAGGCTAGCGAAGTCGGAAACCTATGTGGTCGATTCGAATAATGTGGTCAGAGACTAGCGTGGTCAGAGACCAGTGTTGTTGATGATCGAAACTTATGACCAGCTCTGTGTGAGCGGTCTAATCAGCGAGCAGAACTACTGACTCGTTGTGAGCCGTACTTTCGATTTACGAAACGTCCGGCTTGTGTAGCGGGACGTTTTTTTCCAAAGAGGCATCTATGTGGTGGTCTTCTCCCTGCGAGAGTGTTAGTTCCGCATGTGGGAGCGGTACTTCCGATGATCGGAACTACCAAAAAAATGTATAGCAAAACTATCTAATTCGACTAGTCCTTTGCTTATAACAACTAGTTTTTTTACCACTGCGAGGGGAGCGAAAGTACCGTAGCTTGCTATCGGTACTTTCGATAACCCTAATTTTTCAGGGATTTAGCTCCAACGGCTAGTTTTTTGTGTGGGTTATAAATACTCATTTGTGACTGGTTGGAGAATAAATTTTGGTACTCCATTTCACTCTCTTGAGCTAGTGTTAGGTCCTCCTCTCAATTGTGCATGTGTTGCACCTTGTGAGCGAGGAGAAAGGCTCTAGACTGCATGTGTTGCATCTAGAGGTAGATTGAGTATCCACTCGAGCTTGTGCATTCATTGCACATGGTGAGTATCAAATGAGGGCCTTGACTTATTACTCTTAGCGTTTGCTGACTCCTAGACGGTGTTGGAGGCGTCATGCGCGGTGAGCTTCTCAATGAATATTGTGAGAAGCCCTGACGAACTATGAGTGGTGTGGTGCTCGCCATTTCCAGAGTGAAGGAAGAGCAACCTTAGTGGATTGAGGTATTTCGGCTTAATTCGTGGAGCCGGTTCAATTCGTTTGGGCTAACCTCAACATGGACTAGGGGAGATCGACAAATCACTGAACACCACGATAAAAAGATACCATGTTTTTGTGGTTTGTTTTCTTGTACTCAATTTACTTTCAAGCAATTTACATTCATAGAATTAAATTTATTGCTTGTCATCATACGATTCCAAATCTTTGACATGGACTTAGGTTGTTGGTGCACTTAGGTGAACCTAGTTGATTTAGGCTTTGTTTGTGCCAAAACCAATTCGATTTAAGTTTTAGCATTATATTCTTGGTTTTAGCCAAATAGCTTAAATATAATTAATTAAGAAGAGAATTTTTGGAAATAACTATTCACCCCCTCTAGTCAGCCACCTTGATCTTACAAGTGGTATCAGAGTTTGATCTCTTATTTATTAGGCTTCACCCCCTAGAGAGTTTAAAGGATAACAACTAGTGAGAATCCGCATGATTTTCTATTTTAAGGTCATGAGCCTGAAAATTTGGCGGATTGTAGATATAGGCTTTTCTCTTCCTAAAGATCCTCTTGCTCCAACATTCGAGGTGGAGAAATGCTCACATTTCGACGCTCAAGTAACTAATGCTTTATTTAGTGCTTTGAGTATAGAGGTGTTCAACACAATATACAATCTTGAGAGCGCTCATGACATGTGGATAAAAATTCAAGACAATTTTGAAATGTCCACATCAACTGATGAGGATTGCATATAAAAGTGAATGTCGGGAGAAGAATGCTCAACCTCTAGTTTTGACGATGAAAAATCCACCACTCTCTCCACATTAACTCAATGCTTCATGACAAAAGGTAATAAGAAGGTAAATAATGACAATGACAATGATGAACCTTCTTGTGATGAGTTGATGGATATGCTATAAGATCTTAATAAATTCCTTGGGAAGGAAATGGCTAAGTATATGATTTTAAAGAATTAGCATGTCTTGCTTGAAAATGATTATAACAAGCTAAAAGAAGAACACGAAATTCTTCTTCTCAAGGAATATTCTAAGCCTAAGGTGGATATAGGCATTACATGTGATTTACTAGATGATATGCCATGTGTAGTTCCTATTTATTGCATTTCATCTAAAGTTAATGTATCCACCTCATGTGAGGATTTAACTGATATGCCTTGTTGCTAAAAAATAAATGCTTCTACTTTCCCTATGCATTGCAATACTAATTTTATAGAGAAAAATAAAGAGCCCAAGGACCAAATCACAAGATTGAACCTCGATTCGGAAAAAAGCTACAAAGGAAAAACCTCTCTTGACATAATATTAGGAAGGCAAAGAAAATCAAATGACATGAGAAGTATGGGTTTGACCTCTAAGAAAAAGGTGAAGAGCATTCTAAAGCAATTTAGAAAACAAGTCAACAATGTTAAATGCTTTCGATACAACAAGAAGGGTCACTTCACCTCTAAGTGCCCCAACAAGGTGGAAAATAGGAAAAATTCATCTATGAAGAGGCAAACTGGCAATGAGCAAGGCAAGAAGACAAGGAGTAACAATTGCCTAACTTGCAACAATTGTCAGGAAAAGGAACATTTTAGTAAGGATTGTCCCAAAGGTATCATTCCTAAGTCATCTCTTGTTAATGAACATTGTTTGTTTAGGAAAGATAAAATTGTTGCCATAGCTTCAGTCAATTTCCATAGATAAAGATTGTTTCCATGTATGTAATATTCTGTTATTGTATGTCTACAAATACTTTGATGTATCAATGAAATAGATTTATTGTGTGATCAATATACACGCTTTCATGATATCAGATAAGGTTTTGAACCAAAACCAATCTTCTTCAACCTTCCACACTACCTCTACCATGACTGTCAATGCTCCCCAACCCTCCTCCTTAGCCCTTAACATCATCAATTTTAAGGCTTTCATTCCCTTCTCCCTTGAGCTCCACCCACCTAATTACACACGTTGGCATGAACTCTTTCTTGTTCTCATCGGCAAGTATGGCGCCAAGTGACATATTTATGTCACTACTCGGGCTGCCGATGATGCCAACTGGGAAGCAACTAATTTTGTTGTCCTGTCACTCCTCTATGCTTCCATCTCTGAGGAAATTTTGGGCATCATCCTCACCCCCGATGCGTCTTCACGTGCTGATTGGAAGAGCATAGAGGATCTGTTTCATGACGACAAACAGGTCCGTGCTCTCCAACTTGACCAAGACTTCTGCAACTTGGCTCAAGGTGACATGTCTATCTTGGCATACACCCAAAAAAATCAAGACTCTTGCCGATGCCCTTGGTGACCTTGATCAGAAAGTGCCAAATGACACTCTGATTTTGACTCTCCTCTGCGGCCTCAACGATAATTTCCCCACCTTTCTTGATGCTTGATCTCTTCTTCTCTTAGAAGAATCAGACATGAAGATTGTTAAGCCTTCCAATCCCATTGCTCTCATGGCCTCCACACCAAAGATTTCCACTGCCTCCAACTCTGCACACTCCTGGAAGCCAAAGTAATGTGGGAAACAGAAGCACAAGAACTGCGATGGTTCCAAGAATGGTGACAGTCACTGCAGCTCCCCCTGTTCAATCCCTAGATTGGCACATTTCAAATATGGCCAGGCCAGCACTTTTGACCACCTGGTGGCACCAGTCTTCTCAGCCCTCGACTCGGCACTCCACAGGCCTTCGTCGTGCATGGTGGTGTCTAGAGCTAGGAGTTGGGCTGGGCTTATTTGTGCTAGCCTAAGGCCCAGCTGGCTCGGCACGCCCAAGCACAGCGTGGGCATGCCACGTGGTGAGCCGTGCTGGCACGTTACGAATGGTGGGCCAAGCCAGGCTTGAAAACCTGGTTGGTCGGGCGGCACGGCATGGCACGGCAAATTGTGCCATGCTCAGGGCGGCTCCTGCCTCAGCCTTGCCTCATGCCTCCCATGGGCACTACCATCTCACGATCATCCCCACAAGCCATTACAGAGTAGAGAGAGAGGAAGTAGAGGGAAAGGAGTATATTAAGGGCGGCAGCCGGAGGCATAGGGGCTGGAGCCACGACAGCTAGTTCTGTCATCAACTGCGAGCGGAGGGGCCAGGCTGGTGCGCCGGAGAGACTGAGCCAACCGGGGGTCAGGCCAACGGTGCCAACAGGCGCAGGAGGAGGAGCAGGGCAGCCGGAGACGTAGGGGGCCAAAGATGCGATGGTGAGTTCCCCACTGACAGTGAGTAGAGGAGCCAGGCTAGCGCGCCCGAGAGCCAAGCTGGCACAGGGGGCCAGAGCACGATGATGAGTTCCCCCGCCGACGGCGAGTGGAGGGGCCAGGCTGGCGCACCCGAGAGACCGAGCTGGCCAGGGGTCGGGCCAACGGTGCTGGCGGGCGCAAGAGGAGGAGCGAGGTAGTCGGAGCTGAGTGTGACAGCCGGAGGCGCAGGGGGCCGAGCTGAGGCGATGAGTGGAGGGGCCAGGCTGGTGTGCCCAAGAGACCGAACCGGCAGGGCATTGGGCCAACGGTGCCGATGGGCACAGTAGGAGGAGAGGTGGCGATTTGGGGAAGGAGGTGAAAGGAGATGAGGGGATAACATGAGGGAGGAGACCGAATGGATAGGGTGTTCATGGCTAGTAAAGAGTTGTTTAATTGTAAAACCCCACTAGTAAATATTTGTAGCTGTTAAAAATAAATTAGGTGCATCCACAAATCAAAACTTGTACGTGTATTAGTCACGTACTGTCGTCTAGATAATTTTAGTGCGTTCTTAAATACCTAGATGATTTTGCTAGTCACATAAAAATTGTAGAAACCCAATCATAACTATTCTGGATTATTCGAATAAATCAGTAGCTGTTAGAAGATTTAAAACATGTACGTGATTAAAAAAAATTATGTGTAGCGATTAGTAGTTTAGTAGTTTTCCAAATTAATGGAGGTTCTTTCTATTATACGAGTGTTTAGTAGTTTTCCAAATTAATAATCCAAAAGTTTTATCAACCTAAAAAACTTCTATATTCTATATATATCATGAAGATGAGAATAAGAATGAGAAAGAGGATAAGAAAGAGAATAAAGATTTGAAGAGATGTTAGATTACAGGCATACAATGCATTTTGCTAATAACTTTTGCCAAGTACTAATGTACTCGCCCCTGTTATTACTCTCCTTTGTCTAGAGGATAGTTAGCCCAAAGTCTTATCTGTAGGACATGGCTAGTTGGTCACAAGTAGTGCGGGTATGACCCCATGATGTATATAGAGTTTACCTTATGTTCTTATCTGTAGGACATGATGTGTAAGTAGATGTTAGGCGGGAAGTCTACTTTTGGTATTGTAATGTGGATTTGTACTAGACTATAGCCCTGTGTGGTTATGATTATGTAATAATCAGATCACTCTCTAATTATTGTTCCGCTGCAACACTCTGATAGACTTATTATTTGTCGACTATGACTATACTCTTTTTCTTACTCGGGGAACCCTACTCTGGGGCGTAAGGTCTTCAACGTGGCAGTAACATTGCATCTGTAAAATATCAAGAAAATATCACTTTTTCCCTCAAAATATTTACATCATTATGTTCCCATATTTTTACACAACTAATTCAATTTTAACTAGTTTTTAACAAGATGGGTACGAAAGAAATAAATATGGCGGCCACCACCACCATCGTCGTCATCGCCTTCGTCGTGTATAGTTACTTCGGGCTGGGTTTGGGCTAGCATGGCACGAACACTTGCACGACAGGCTTTGGGTCGTGCCTGAGCCTAGCTAGAGGCGAGGTGGGCTGACACGGCACAGTGACCAGGCCAAGCCGACACGACACGACATGGCCCGAAGCATAGTGGGCCTGAGCCGTGCCGGCACAGTACGGCCCAATAACCACCTCTAATGGTGTCCCAACCGGGCCATACCCACCATATGTCGATCTGTCACCTGCGCTGGGTGTGAGTCCACTACCGACCAGAGGCTCTCCTTTCCCTGCCGGCTCGTCGTCGCCATCCTGGGACCAGGCCTATCTCACTCAGACCTTGAACACCATGACGCTCCATCCTCCAGCTGCATCAGAGTGGTACATGGATTCCAGTGCAACTACTCACTCACCGCCAACCCTGGTAATCTTTCAAGTCATCTCCCACTCTCCTCCACCTCCCCTGGTAATATTATAGTTGGTGATGGCACCCATCTTCCCATCCACTCCACTGGTAACACCTCCCTTTCCTCCCCCCATAAACTCGTCCATCTAAACAATATTCTTGCCTCCCCAAATATTATTAAAAATCCCATTTCTGTTCGTCGTTTTACCACTGATAATCACTGTTCCGTTGAATTTGACCCCTTTGGTCTCTCTGTGAAGCATCTTCATACCCAGAATGTGATTCTTCAGTGCAATAGCTTCGGGGTTCTTTACTCCATTCCAGGAGCAACCTCTCCTGCTCATGCCCTTTCCACATCCACCTCCTGCTTGGTGACACTGTGGCATCGCTGATTAGGCCACCCTAGTGACCAAGTCCTCTCCTGTGTGCTTATGCCATCTGATGTCATTTGTAATAAGCGCACCATGCAACATAGTCCTTGTCATGCCTGTCATTTGGGCTGTCATGTCCAGCTTCCATTTCAGTCTTCATTTTCCAAAGCTTTATTTGATCTTCTTCACTGTGATTTGTGGACATCACCAATTCCCAGCGTGTCGGGTTTTAAGTATTATCTCATTTGTTTGGATGATTTCACACATTACTGTGGACATCACCAATTCCCAGCGTGTCGGGTTTTAAGTATTATCTCATTTGTTTGGATGATTTCACACATTACTTATGGACATTCCACCTTAAGCTAAAATTCGATACATTCTCCACTCTCACTCATTTCTGCACCGATGTCTCCACCCAATTCGGCTCCACCATTAAAAATTTACAATGTGACAATAGTTGCGAATTCGACAATATCGTTGTCCGTTCTTTCCTTCTTTCCCATGGCATTCACCTTTCTATGTCTTGCCCCCATACATCTCCACAGAATGGGAAAGCCGAATGCATTATCCGCACCACCAATGACATACTGCACTCTCGCCTCTTCCAGGCTCATCTCCCTGCTCCCTACTAGGCCCAAGCACTTCACACCACAACTCACATTCAAAACCGGCTTCCCACCAAACCCCTCAATTTTAGTACTCCTCACCAAGCCTTGTTTGATGAGCCACCGTCATATTCTCATCTTCAGGTCTTTGGTTGCCAATGCTACCCGAATTTATTCGCTACCTCTCCCCACAAATTGTGTCCCCCCCGGTCCACCAAATGTGTCTTCCTTGGCTATTCACCAAATCATAAGGGCTACCACTGTCTTGACTTCTCCAACCGTGTCATTGTGTCGCGGCATGTTATCTTCCATGAGGATATTTTTCCCTTTGCCACTCGACACTCTCTATAGACTGCCTCTTATGATTTTCTTGTTGACCCTCCTCCGACTTTCCATGATGCATCGGTTGGGTCCTGTCTACTTGCGCCTCCTCCTACCATAAGCCTCCCTTGAGCTGCTCCTTCACTTGCCCAGGCTCCTCATGAGGAGCCTACACAGCCTGCTCTAGGTAGCTCTATGATTGCTCCTACGCCGCACCAAATACAGGCATTTCTCTCCCAGATCTTATGTAGTCTACCCCGAATAGCCCTCCGGTGGATCCCGGCACATCACCTGAAGCCTCTTCCATTGTACCCACTATGGTCCACATCACCTGCGATGAACGTCCACTTTATGACAACCCGTAGCAAGCACGGCATCAGTGTTCCCAAGCGGGTGTTTGATCTTCATGTTATTACCCCTTCTATCTCGCCATTGCCCAAAACTTATTGTGGAACTCGAGAGACCATGTGGAGGCATCCCCATGTTTGTGATGAGTAATTGACTCGTGCTCTGGAAAGTTTGAGTTTGATTTGGTTGGTTCGCGCCAAGTCGGTGCTCGGCGTAGTCCAGTTCAGTTGGACTTGGTCGAACGCGGTCGGACGTGCTTAGGACGGTTGTTCTTTTCTCGATCGGTCGTTCAGGCTATTTTGTGTTTGAGTATGTTTTATTGTGGCTAATGATGATTATGTTGTATCGAGCAGTGTTATGTGATGGTTTGCTTGTCTGTGTGGCTGTAGGACTTCGGAGCTAGGTCATGGTGAGGTGTGGGAGGACCGGGACTAGGCACAGGAGGTATTGAGGTCCAGACGATCGGAGACGTCGAAGATGATTGAGACTGCTGAGGTGGTTGCGAGCCGGGAGACAAGGAACCGAAGCTAGAGCTTCCGGAGGTGGACACGATGGGCAACGACGAGGTGGACCGGGACTAGGCTCAGGGAGGAGCTGAGGTCCAGACGGTCAGGATGCCGGGTGTGATCGTGTGCAGCGGAGCGGACCGGGACTAGACTCAGGGAGGAGTCGAGGTCCAGACAGTCAGGGTACCGGTTGCGGGAAGCTTTCGGGAAGGTGCTTGAGGGACAATTTGGAGAATTGACTCAAGCCTGAGTGGAGTGGCTGGTTCCCTCCATTTCTTGTGTTGTGAGAGAGTTTGACTTCTTGCCTTTTGTGTGTGTAAGAGTCAAGTAGTAGATATGGGCTGCCACTTCTTGAATTTCGTCTTTGAGGAGGTGAGCTCCTCTATTTAGAGAAGGGGGAGTGCAGTAGCTCAAGGTGTGCAAGCAAGCAGTGGAGTGTGTTCTTCTGCGTGTGTGTTCTTCTTGATATTCAATTGCGTATGGGTTTGTAGTGAGATGGCTGTGAGCTAAAACTCATGTAATCATTCCTCTCAATGAAATCATTCATGGTTCTGATTCCATCAGAGAATCCTTGAGTTTGAGGTGTTTCTCCCTTGCTATGATGTGCTTCGTTTTCTTTTGAAGTTTTCTGTTCTTCTCAGGGTTTAAGGAGTTTGAGTTGAATCACTCATCAAGAAGTAGCAAAATGGGTTAGCTTTGAACGAGGAATCATCTCAAAGCCCCTTGGCTAGCATTTCCCGAAAGCAAAGATTTTCATATCATTGTTTCTCTCTAAAGTGTTAGCTGCTACATTCATGCTCTGTTCTCACAAAAGCTAGGGTTTGGAGGCATAGCTCTTTTGATGCTCATGATATCCCTTTAAAAGACGACCAGTTTTTGGGTCTGCAAATATACTTCTTTCTTTGCTATTTTCTGCACTTCTGCCGAGCTGTTTTTTGTGTTTTCTGTGATCTGTTTTCTGCAGCCAGTCAGTTTATTTGCTGCAGCCTCTGTGTTCGGCTTTTCAGCTCCCGGTTCAGTTTTCTTTGGCCTGAGAAGTGCAGCGAATTTCGGCAATTTCACTGCTTGACTGTCCTTCATCTGTAATCATTGTGCAGTCGGTATTTTAAAGTGTTGTCTTCTGTTTTTCCAGTGCTGCTTTCTTTTTCCGTTTTATGTTTTGATTTTTGCTCTGGACTTTGTAGCTTCAGTCTGCTTTCGGCTCTCACAAAGAAATCTGTGTTCGGGTTGTCCTTGTCCCTTCAGAGAAGATTTTTGTCTGTTTGGTTGTGTTTCATCCAGTAAGCATTGTCAAGACTCGGCAAATTCGTTTTCGGCTATCAGTAAGCGAACCTTTTCTGTCTTCATAGTTGCTATAGCTATCGGAGAAGAAAATTTGTGTGGATACTTTGGGGCGATTTTTAAAAGGCACCATTCACCCCCCCTCTGTTGCCATTTTCGATCCTACAGAACTCTTAATGATAAGAATAGGTGGGCCGCTATGCTTGACAAGTATCAGGCTCTGTGCTCCAATCGAGCCTGGGATCTCATTCCTCCTCCCCCTGCAAACATTATCTGCAACAAGTGGATTTTTCACCACAAACACAAGCCTGATGGCTCTCTTGACCGCCACAAAGCCTGTTGGGTTCTTCACGTCTTCTCTCAACAACTGGGTGTTGTCTACGATAAGACTTTCAGTCCTGTTGTCAAACCAACCACCATCCGGACTGTTCTGTCTCATGCACATTCTAGTAGTTAGCCTATTCACCAACTCGATGTCAAGAATGCTTTTCTATGGACTCAAACAAGCACCACGTGCTTGGTTCAGTCATTTCATCTCATTTCTTCACTCTCTCAGTTTTGTTGGTTCCAAATCTGACCCCTCCTTGTTCATCTACAGCAGTGGATCCAACTAGGGTTATCTCCTTTTGTATGTCAACGACATTATTCTTACCGCATGCAGCACTGGTCTCCTTGACCGGTGCATACTCTCTCTCCGATGCGAGTTCGCTATGATCGATATTGGAGACTTGCACAATTTCCTTCTGGCCAGCGTGACACCACTGGGCTGTTTCTCTCCCAAGAACAGCATGCCACTAAAATCGTGGAACACGTCAACATGACAACTTGCAACCCCTATTCTACCCCCTAGAGACTCGATGCAAGCTTCCTGCTGCCCATGAGGCTCCCGTCACTGACCCCACCCTCTACTGAAGCCTGGCTGGGGCACTCCAATACCTTACCTTCACTCGTCCAAACATCACCCATGCAGTACAGCAGGTATGCTTGCATATGCATGTGAGAGACCATGTGGAGGTATCCCCTTATTTGTGATGAGTAATTGACAGTTGTGTTAGTGAGTTTGAGTTTGTTTTGGGTATTCTAGGGTTGAGTACCTTTCAGTTATGCTATTATTGATTATGTTGTTTCGTGCGGTGCTATGTGACGGTTTGCTTGTCTGTGTGGCTGCAAGACTTCGGAGCTAGGACATGGTGAGGCAAGGAAGACTGGGACTAGGCACAGGAGGTGTTGAGGTCCATACGGTCAGGTACACCGAGAATGATCGAGGCTGCTGAGGTGGTTGCGAGTCGGGAGACGAGGAACCGGAGCTGGAGCTACCGGTGATGGACATGACGGGCAACGATGAGAGAACCGGGACTAGCCTCAGGGAGGAGTCGGAGGTCCAGACGGTTAGGTGTAGGTTGCGGCCGTGTGCGACGGAACAGACCAGGACTACACTCAGGTAGAGTCAGAGGTCTCGGTCAGAGTCAGGTGGACACGACGGGCAGCGGCGAGGTGGATCGGGACTAGGCTCAGGGAGGAGCTGAGGTCCAGACGGTTAGGATGCCGGATGCGGTCGTGTACAGCGGATCGGACCGGGACTAGACTCAGGGAGGAGTCGAGGTCCAAACGGTCAAGGTGCTGGTTGCGGGAAGCTTCCGGGAAGGTGCTTGAGGGTAATTTGGTAAATTGACTCAAGCCATGGGTGGAGTGGCTAATTCCCTCCAAATTGGGTTGCTTTGACTTGTTTCTTTGTGTGGATGAGAGTCAAGTAGTGGGTTGAGTATGCTACTTCTTGATTTCCCTCTTCCGGAGTGGACCCTGGCCTTCATATGTAGAGGAGAAGGCAGAAGGGAAGATAAGGAAGAGCTCATGCATGTAAGCAAAGGGAGTGAGTGAGTTCTGGAAAGAGCTCTCAGTGTGTGTGAGCATGTAGAGTGTGTTCTTCCCATTATCCAACTGCGTATGGGAACGTAGTGTTTGTAAACCTCTTGTAATCATTCATCTCTCCTAATCGATATGAGAAATGTTGTGATTGAGATGATTTGGGTTCTTGAATGTCTTTGAGTCTTTCTGCTGTTCTCTGTTTCTTTGTGCCTTTGAGATGAATCCTTGAGAGAGTAGCTTTTGATTCTTTGTTCTGTGATGGGAATAAGTCTCAAGACCATTTGGTCAGTTAACTCCCAAAGAGCAAAGTAGTAGAATCAAAGGATCTTTCATTTTTCACTCATACACTGCATTTCCTCTGTTAGGATGAAACTAGGGTTTGATGTCAGGGGAATATGAGAATTCCTTGGTTAACCTGAGAGAAGTGATTCTAGCTTCATATTTATACTTCTGAGGTTACTTCTCTGTTGTTTGCAAAGGATCATGAGCTAAAGATTCAAGTTTGATGTGAAATTTGGAGATTAGTCTCTTTTTATTCACTATTTACATATTCTTGGCTCAAATCTTGATTCTAAGATTATGTGATGTAATCTCTTGTTTTCTAGTGTCTCTATGCTGTTTAGAATAAAGTTATTGCTCATTTGGCCAGAAAGAAACAGCAGAGATTCAACAATTTGCCAGAAACCAGATTTTTCAGTAAAACTGTGCAAAAGTTCTTCAGTCAGGCGGCTGGCTCTTCGCAGCCCAGTCAGACCGCTAACCCTAGCGGTCAGACCGCTCGGTACATGACGGTCTGACCGACGGCAGCCAGGCGGTCTGACCGGCGCCATAATGGCGGTCTGACCGGCCGTGGGTTACCGATCTGACCGACCGAGGTGCAGCGGTTGGACCGGCTGCTGGCAAGCGGTCTGACTGGCCCAACTCCACCGGTCTGACCGGCCCCTGCAGGCTATGATGCTCTCAATTTTCTCTGCCGCTGATTTTTCTTGTTTAGCCTTGTTCCTCCTTGCTTCTTTCTCGTGGTTGTCCAGTATGAATCTCCAGTGAGTATGATTCATATTTTTCATAGCTTTTGTAGTTATCGGAGATAAGAGTCTTTAGTGGATAATTGTGGGGGCGGTTTTTAAAGAGGCACCATTCGCCCCCCCTCTGTTGCCATTTCCGAGCCTACAACATGACCCACGCATGCCACATCTTCATCTTCTCAAGCGAGTTCTTTGCTATGTCAAGGGCACCATCGACTTCAGCCTTCATCTCACTCCTTCTATGAGTGACCTCGTCGCTTACTCCAACGCTGATTGGGCCAGCTACCCCGACACTCGCAAGTCCACCTCTGGCTACTGCTTGTTCCTCGGTGACAACATCATTTTGTGGTCCTCGAAGCGCCAGGATACCGTCTCCCATTCTAGTGCAGAAGTCGAGTACCGCGGTGTTGCCAACGCCGTCGCTGAATCGTGCTGGCTCCGCAAACTTCTACTCGAGCTCCACTGGCCTCTCCAAAAGGCCACCATCGTTTACTGCGATAATGTCAATGCAGTCTACCTCCCCTCTAATTCCGTGCAACATCAACGTACCAAACATGTGGAGATCGACCTACACTTCGTACGCAAACATGTAGCTCTCAATGACGTTCGCATCCTACATGTCCCATCGAGTTCCCAATACACAGACATATTCACCAAGGGCCTACCAACCACATTGTTCGCTGAGTTTCGTACCAGTCTCAATGTTTGCGCAGCTCCCAATTGACACTGCGGGGGATGTTGGACTGCCTGTATTTGCCGCTGAATACGCCGCACCAGTATTGGCCTTCGGCCCCTGTTGCTGCACTGCCTTCGGCCTAAAGACCATATGGCAATCACGGCACTGTTGGTCATCCGCCAATCTCGCAAGATGGCAACCGAAATCTGTTGCCATAGCTTCAGTCAGTTTCCATAGATAAAGATTGTTTCCATGCATGTAATATTCTGTTGTTTTATCTCTACAAATACTCTGATGTATGAATGAAATAGATTTATTGCGTGATCAATATACACGCTTTCACTGCACACTTAAAGGTGTTGATCCCAACCAAATATCTCTCCCAAAAAAGTTTAGTCAACATCTCACAGTAAAAGTCTGTTACAATCTAGACCGGGAGGCAAATCAAGTATGAGTGTATGGCTACTAGCAATTAGAGCTAGCGAGCTTCAGTGCCTGTGGATTTGCTCCAATCCTGCATGCACACGACTGCCTCGATCGTGTCTGCGCTCAGCTTGGCCTCGAAGGGGTCTACCGATCTTTTGCAAGTGCTGTACCAGCCCTGGTCAAACGCTTCTTCACGCGAAACGGAGGAAGCGGGCATCGCTAGGACGTCGCGCGCCATGCGAGAAAGCGTCGGGTAATTCAGAGCATTCGCCTTCCACCAGCTCAAGATGTCAAATTCACCATTCCTTGGAGCCAAACCGTGCCCATAGTACCTCTCCAGTTCAGAGGCTGCTTGACTGCTCGATCGTGCTTGTGCCCTAACATGCTGATCCCAATCATGCAAACAGCTACTGCCATCGACAGCAGCAGCCTGTAAATCTGAAGGGCCATTCCTGATCTGTTCGTCCACGTCGGAGTAGTAGGAGACCAGCTCGAGCATCTTTGCCTTGACATTAGAAGCGTATCTTGAAGCATGATCACAACCAAACAGCTGCTCGAAACGGTACTCAATAAAGCCGATTTTGCACCTGGGGTCTAAAACAACAGGTACTGAAAGCCACAGGTACGACTCTTTCCAGTACTCGTCCAGCTCTTGGATCATCTCTTCAGTGTCGCAAAAGCCGTATTCGGCAGTGTCACGACCTGCTGCTCGCTTCAAAGCAGTCCTATTCTCCTTCCACAGTTCTTGGAAATAAGAATTCGAAGGTCCGTTGTCTGCACCAGAGATAACAACTCTATCGCCGTCTTCGGCAGCTTCACGACGAGCTGATCGATCCAAAGCAGCTCTCACCTTCCACAGTTCATGGAAATAAGAATTTGAAGGCTGGTTGTCTGCACAAGAAACAACTCTAATTGCGTCGTAGAATGTCCTCGCGAGATTACAGAACCTCTCTGCTGCTTTGGATTCTCTATGGGACGGCACACTTCTTCCTGCGGGGCACATGGTTGCATGATCAGGGAATTGCTTGATAAAGTAAAGACCAGCCTCCAATGTGTAGT
The DNA here is from genome assembly GCA_017311315.1 of Dendrocalamus latiflorus. NCBI lineage: Eukaryota > Viridiplantae > Streptophyta > Magnoliopsida > Poales > Poaceae > Dendrocalamus > Dendrocalamus latiflorus. The sequence goes on from CM029641.1 coordinate 29,005,991, forward strand.
AATCTTTGTACCAAAACTTTGAGTAGACATGAGGACGTTCTAGGCCCAGCTGAGGTACTATCTCTGTAAATTTCTGCCTGTGCCATGATGAGCACGCTAGGTACTGACAATAAGTATAGCGCAGGTTGCCGATGCAGCGGTGCTTCTCCAGAATGCCGTTAAGACACTCGGCCATGCAGCGTGAAATCCACAGCTTGTGCTTCCTTGGGGAGAAATGCCTCCCAACAGGATCATCCTTGAGCTTTTGCGCGACTTTGTTTCCCCAAGACAGATCATTTGTTGTGATGCCCAGAAGCGTTTGCCCAAGACTCCAATCTTGTATTGTTTCCCTCACAATATTGTAAAGATTAGATGTGTACTCGTTGAGATTGTAGGAGCTCGAATTGATCAAGTAGCACAGCTCAGGGAAGTCATCTTCGAAGGACCGAGCATCGCGGCGTGGTCGCACTAGGCAGACTTTAATGGTCTTTCTGTGAATTTGCCAGTCCTGATCGATGGCATGTGCTTTCAGGCACAGCACACGGCGCATCTCACTGTACTCAAAAAGCCTTGCTGACAGATACACACGGCTGCATGAACAATTGAGCAGCTTCTTCTGTTTCAGCTTTTCTTGCTTAAACATGGTGAGGAACATTGTCTCCACGGTGGCTGGTGACACCATGCTAAACATGGGGTTGAGCCTAGTGAAGAACTCCCATGAACCACCATGCTCCAAGATTGAGAAAGCGTGTCCATGCGAGGGCATTATTCGACAGAGATCCTGGAGGAGAGTGTCTTGATCAGGTATCCTTTTCTTTTTGGCAGTTAAATCAGACCCTTGAGTGTTCCACGGTTTGTCATTTGCTGCATTAGTTTCTGCAGCACAAATTTCAGGATGCCTTGGCAGGTGGTTTGTTCCTTGAGTGCCTTTACCAGTGATATCCAGGATATCTGAGTCCTTAGTTAATCTTTCAGTTTGCTTAGTTTGATCCAGGTCTTCCAAGTCTTGATCTGTAACTGTGCCAAAATGAAATCATGGACGAGTTAGGCTTATCTACAAGACATAAACCAGACAGACGAGAATTAATCAGTCCTTTTATATAAAAAAAGCAGAGGGGGAGAGAGAGGAATTTAGTAATCCAAAGGTAAATCTCCAAGGAAATAAAACAAAAGTAAATTTGTTCAATGCCATTGCAATCGTCCACGAATTGCAAAATACTATCGCAAACGACAGGCCCTGCAAAATACCATCGCGTTGGCAAAAAAATCTTTAAAATGCTATTGCTATCAAATTTTCCATCCAAATAGCCGCTAGAATCATTTTAGAGAGAGAAAATCTACCCAGTGTTCTTCTCTCCTCTTCTCTGCAGGCAGATCCTGCCTATCAACCGCAAGGAGTAATGGAGCAGAGCCCCCTCTCCTCGCTTGCTCGCGTCACATAGGCAAGAATCGAGCTCGGCCTTGTTCATAAAAATAAAGCCAAACTCCTCTATTTCATGCGCTAGCCACTCCTCTTCCCTTCCCCCCATCCTACTCAACCAAAGAGCCAACATATAAGCCGTATCCAGGGGCGGAATTGGGCCTCGGGCAAGGTAAGCCCAGCAATACTACTAGTACTACCACCCTCTAGTCTATACTCAGCAATATACTTGGTATAGCAGCCCAGTCTGAGGCCTAAAAAACTATCAGCCCAGCAGCCCAAGCAACAAGTCAGCCCACCAAAATAGCAGTCGGCAGCCCATCCAAGTCGGTAGCCCATCCAGGCATGAGGCATCCACCAAGACCAAGTGAAGGAAATCCTAATCCCCAACCACTAGCCCCTAGCCGCCCAAATCAGACCTCAGCTCGAGCCCCCAGCCACCTAGTCCCCAATCCGCCCTCACCTGCACGTGCCCCACCGCCGGTTACCGCCCTCGCCTATGCATGTGCGCGCCCCCACCGCCAACCGCCGCCCTCACCCAAGTCGCTGCGTGCACCCCCACCGCCCCTCGCCTGTGCGCCCCCTACTGTCGGCAGCTGCCCTTGCCTACGCGCACTGCGCATGAGCCAACCGCCGCCCTCGGTGCTCCCCCTCGCTCCCGACACAGCGACTACAAGCATGCTGAGCAGCCGAGCAGAGAGCAGCCAGGGACTGTGAGCATGCCAAGCAACCGAGCATAGGTGACTCAGGTGAGAGCAGGTAACAAATGAGAACTTAGTACGAATGATTAGATGAAATGATGAATAACATATGTTCAATATTTTACATTTGCTATTTAGGAACTAACTACTAAGGTTTAAGGATACAAATTACAAAATAAAGAGGAGCAAGGCATTGTCATCGTATTTTCCAACGCAAGATACACAGTCAAACAGACAATCTAACTTGAACCAATATCCAGAAACATTAGGAACTAGAGCTAGTAACACTGGGGAAAACATTAAGGTTAATCCAAGTGATATTGTTGCTGATTCTAGACTTCGAAAATTGATAGAGGAGTTAGATGTGAATATTAGAGATGCCGCTAGAAGGTAGTATCTGCAATTGGAACCATGCCAACTAATTGGACATACATTTCCATGGAAGGAACAGGGAAGTCAGAAGAGGAGATTTCAAGAATCACGATTCAAAAAGCACGATTGATTGGAATATAGCGTTGCTAAAGATACTACTTTTTGTTTTTATTGTTTTCTCTTTAAGCAACAAAGAGCTTAAAACTATGGTGTTGATGCTTTTACAAAAAAAAAGATTTATTCATTGGGAGAATGGAACTCAATCTTTTGATGAACATGTTGGTAAAGTCAATAGTGCTCACAATAAAGCAAGAAAACATTGCGGGGCTTTCAAAAATTAGAGGCAAAATGTGGGTTATGTGATGGCTATTGCCACTAAGAAGGATGAGGAAGAATATAGAGCCCGTCTTATTATTATGTTAGGCATTTCAAAATTTCTTCTATTACAATCCCTTGCTTTTCATGGACATGATGAATCGTCTAGCTCGAACAATAGGGAAAACTTCCTAGAAATACTAAAATAGTATAAAGAGAGGGATGAGAAGGTTGCAAAATTGCTTAACAATTTTCCTGGGAATAATTTAATGACTTCACCACAAGTACAAAATAATTATACAAAGCGTGTGCAAGTGGAAACAACTTTCTCGTGCAAGTGGTAAGTTAGTTTATTTCAAATGTAATATTCATGCTCTTTGAATTTATCTACATGCATATTTTATTATATTTTTTATACTATCTTTGTAGGTTCTAATTCTTGTCCTACTATTGATGAGAAAATGGTGGGCTAGGTGCATAGCATAGTGAGCAAATCTCCATCATTTAGGATTTAAGGTACTCGATGTATCTTTATTACGTTACATTCTTTATGGTTTCATATGCTTTCTTTATTGTGATTTGTGTTGAAGACTGATCTCTTCAAGTATTAAGCATTAAGTAAAATTTTCATATCAAAGATGTATTTGTGATTCAATCCTAATATAGTTCTAGAATTATGATATTTTAGATTGTTACTTGATTGAAATTTAACCCAGAGCGTGATCCAATCCTGGATCCACCACTGGCCGTATCATGGTCTTTCCCCGCTCCGACTGACGAACCATGACGTTCTACAGAGTAACCATGACCCAGAACTGACCAATTTACTACCGTCCGTGCGTGCGCGGGGGGGGGGGGGGGGGGATACCTGTTACTTTAAGCCAATCTTGAGCGCAAACGATTGCCTCGATTGTCTCCATGCTCAACGTTGTTTCCGGCAGAATAGTTCCTCCTTTATCATAACTACCATCGAATTCTTCTGCAAATGCAACTGAGCATGCGGGCATCGCCAAGACGTCGCGTGCCATGCGAGCCAGTCTAGGATAGTTGCTAGTGTTCTTCCTCCACCACTTCAGGATATCGAAGTCGTCATCTCTTGGACAGAGTACTCCCTGCAAATACCTGTCGAGTTCGGAAGTAGGAGTAACCTGATTCCTCTCTCGCGCGCGTAGGTGCTGATCCCAGTCATGCAGTGGATCATCACCCTCCAAAACGCGAACCGCTTCTAAATCAACACTCCCAGGGTGTGGTGTGTTTCCACTGCTCCGCTCGCAGGCATCAGATGGATAGGAGGCTAAGAGCTCGTGAACTGTTTGCACCACCTGTGAAATGTGCTCCGGTGCGCTTGGACCAAACTGTTGCTCAAAGCGATACGCGATGAAGCCGAGCTTGAACCTGGGGTCAAGAACAACAGGCACAGATAACCACAGGTATGATTCTTTCCAGTACCCTTCCAGCTGCTGTTGCATGGCACCGATGCAGAAGATCTTTTTGTAGCCGTCGATGAGCGCAGCTTCTTGCAAAGCTCTTCGCACCTTCCAGAGCTGATGCAAGTAAAGGTTCGATGTCGGGCTATGATCAGGCCCGGAAACCGCCTCGATCGCATCGTGGAATATCCTGGCGAGCCTGCAGAACCTCTCTGCCGCCTCGAGTTCTTCGTCGGACGGCCGAGTTACGCCGGCGGCGCGCGTGGGTTCATGGCGAGGGGCCGCGTTCATGAAACGCAAAGCCGACTCCAGTATGAAGTAACTGTCGGACAAGCACCTTGGCTCGAAACGTGGACGCTTTAGGCCCAGCTGAGAGACGAATTCCAGGAAGCTCCGCTTGTGCCGCGACGTGCACATCACATATCTGCAGATGGTTTTCTGCACTTTGGATATGTTGTGCGAGCTGAGAAGATTATTCAGTAGCTTCACCATGCAACGCAAAGTCCACAGCTTTCCTTCCGCTGGGGAGCAGTTCGTCCAGGCAGAGTTCGCCTCCAGCTTCGTGGCAAGATCATAAAGTGCAGCTGAGCAGTCATCGAACATGTCGCGGACCCCTGTCACCGCTAGAAGTGTATGGTCAAGGTTCCAGTCTACAGTAGTTTCCCAGATCAGATCAGACAGTGCTTCCTCGAAATCCCTGGTTCTTAGGACAAAGGAGGTGGGCAACAGAAAGGAGAAGGCTCCCATGTCCCTTTGGTCGATGTCTATCAAGACAAATCTAACCCTTCTTCTGTGGATCTTCCAGTCTTGATCAATGAAATGTGCCATCATGCACAGCACTTTGACTGAGTGGAAATCGAGCACCTTCCCGGACAACGAAACTCGGCTTCCTGAACGGCCAAGCATGTCCTTGAGCCTCAGCTTTTCTTGCCTGAACATGGCGAGGAACCCATCTTCCACCGTAGCACGCTCGATTGTGCTGAGACTGGGATTGAAGCGGGTGAAGAATAGCCAGGACTCGTCGTGCTCTAGGACCAAGAAACCGCGCCCATGCGAGGCAACCATTCTTGTGAGATTCTCAAGGAAACTACAACTCTCTTTTTGAGAATTCCAATTCATCTGGGCAGGCGAGCTAACTGGATCTGGTCTTGGCCGTGCTTGACAAACTTGGAGATGCCTCTTCAGATGGCTTGTTCCTCCTGTACTTCGGCCACTGAGGCGCCTGTTGCAGTACACACACACTGCTTCAACTATCCCGTCAACCACATGCTTCTCAAACTCCTTCCACACTTCGGACTTTGCCTTCCTTTTCTTATAGCTAACCACGGCACCAGCGCTACCTGTCGAACAATCCACTTGAGCCGCGTCCGCCATCAACACCAGTTCCTCACCTGATCGACAAGAAAGAAAAGAGAATTCTTGATAGGAAAAGGAGGCCGTGACTGCAAACACAAAAGAAATTAATATGGCTTGAAGAAAGTAACACTAGTTCCTCACTGATAGATAGATCGATCGAGGATGGTCCGGACTCCGGATATCATGCAGAGATGGAGCTTGGTGTTGTTGTTCCTTTTATCTTTTCGCTACAGTTTGTCTTCGGGTCGCTGCTTGTTCCGGTAGCCTGTTCTCTTTGAGGGACGTTTTCGGCTTCAGCGTTTTCTTTCGGACTTTGCCTTCCTTTCCTTATAGCTAACCACGGCACCAGCACTACCTGTCGAACAATCCACTTGAGCCGCGTCCGCCATCAACACCAGTTTCTCACCTTATCGACAAGAAAGAAAAGAGAATTCTTGATAGGAAAAGGAGGCCGTGACAAACACAAAAGAAATTAATATGGCTTGCAGAAAGTAACACTAGTTCCTCACTGATAGATAGATCGATCGAGGATGGTCCGGACTCCGGATATCATGCAGAGATGGAGCTTGGTGTTGTTGCAATCTTTACGATTGCTCCTAGGATTTTACGACCGCTACGACCACCTCCTGTAATCGTCCGACCGCTTACAAGAGACTCTGACCGCCTCCCGCCGTGTTATGACCGCTCTGTGGATTTTATGACCACACAGACAGTCCTTTCGACCGCGTTGCAGCACCTCCGATCGCCTCCGATCGCTCTGACTTCGTAGTCGGAAACTTCTGCTAAAGTTTCAACCTTAGCTTCTCTGCCGCTAAACTGGTCTTCCTTCGACCATGCTTGAATTCCCGTAGTCGCAGCTCCCTACGACCACGCAGTGATTCTACCGATCACTATTCACCGTGGTCGAAACACCCTTTCGACTACGTTCACTTCCTCACAACATGGTCGAAGTCCCTTCCGAACACGTTCAGCGCTTCACAACGTGATCGAAGCCTCTTCTGGCCACTCACAACGGGGTCGAAGCCTCTTCTGACCACTCACAACGACTCCACAGCATGGTCGAAGCCTCTTCCAACCACGTTCAACTTCACAACATGGTCGAATCCTTCCGACCATGTTCAACTTCACAACGTGGTCGAAGCCTTCCGACCACGTTCAACTTGTTTTGCTGTGGTCGAACGCCTTCTGTTATGAATAGTGCATGTATTCATATGAGGCCAATGGGCCGGTATATATACATAAAGTACAGGTGGTAAATATGCAAAGAACCCCTCATAACAATGGGGAATAACAAACTATACATATATCTCTAACACCCCCCCTCAAACTCATGGTGGATCAACAACACTGAGTTTGGAGAGGTAGAAGCTATGCTGTGCTCGAGTCTGGGCCTTCGTGAAGAAATCCGCTATCTGAAGCTCCGAAGGCACATACTGAAGAGTAATCACCTGATCATGCACACAAGACCTCATGAAAGAAGCATCAACACCAATATGCTTGGTGAGCTCATGCTTCACAGGATCACGCGCAATACTGATAGCACCTGTACTGTCTGACAAGAGAGAAGTCGGTGTAGTAACAGAAACACCAAAATCCTCAAGTAACCACCGTAGCCAAGTAATCTCTGCTGTCAAGAGAGCCATAGCTCGCAACTCAGCCTCTGCACTCGAACGGGACACTGCAGTCTGTTTCTTCGTCTTCCAAGCAATAAGAGAACCACCAAGAAAAATACAGTAAGCGGAGATAGACCGGCGATCAGAAGGATCGCTGGCCCAAGTAGCATCCGAATAGGCCTGAAGCTGGAACATGGAAAGAAGAGACGGCGAGAGATAGTCCTGCGAAGGTATCGCAGAACTCGGAGAATGTGGCTGTAGTGGACCTGAGTGGGAGCTGAAACAAACTGAATCAGAATATGAACTGGATAAGTGATATCCGGACGAGTAACAGCAAGGTAGACAAGACTCTCAACAAGATGACGATAGCGAGTCGGATCAGAAAGAGGCTCGCCATCAGAGAGTCGGAGGTGAACATTGAGCTCCATGGGAGTCTCAACAGTACGCTGATCAGTGAGAGAGGCGCGATCAAGAAGATCCTGAATATATTTCTCTTGGGACATAAAGAAACCATCTGGAGTGGAAGTAACCTCAATCCCAAGGAAGTAACGAAGAGGACCAAGATCCGACATAAGGAACTGCTCACTAAGACGAGCCTTGACAAAGGCAATGTACTCAGAATCATCTCCCGTAATGATCATATCATCAACATACAGAAGAAGAAGAGTCCGACCACGAGACGAAGTGTGGACAAAGAGCGCAGAATCATGATCACTAGCTGAAAAGCCAGCAGCAGTGACCACAGAGGAGAAGCGCTCAAACCAAGCACGAGGGGCTTGCTTAAGGCCATAGAGAGAGCGACGAAGGCGACAGACCATGCCCTCAGGAACAGAATACCCAGGTGGCGGATGCATGTAGACCTCCTCACGCAACTCACCATTAAGAAAGGCATTCTTGACATCAAGCTGAGAAACAGACCAGTGGCGAACAGACGCCACTGAAAGAAGAGTGCGAATAGTGGTCATGTGGGCCGCAGGAGCAAAAGTTTCGTCATAGTCAACACCATGCTTCTGCTGGAAGCCACGAGCAACAAGACGCGCCTTATAGCGCTCAAGAGAGCCATCAGAGCGAGTCTTAATCTTATAGACCCACTTACACGTGATGGGATGAGAATGAGATGGAAAAGGAACAAGATCCCAAGTACCAGTACGCTCAAGGGCAGCAATCTCCTCGGCCATGGCAAGCTGCCACTCAGGGTGAGTAACAGCATCCTGGTAGGAGACAGGCTCACGAGTAGCTGCGCCAGCAAGAGCAAAACGGGCAGGAAGCCGAATTGACTGGCGATCGCGGAGAGCGTAGCGAGGAGAAGATGACCCATCAGGGGAAGATGAAGCATCAGAAGAAGATGGAACATCAGGAGAAGATGGCTCATCTGGAAGATCCTCAATAAGGGGAAAAGGTACTGTAGTGGGAGGAGCCTGGGGAGTCGTAGGAGACGACACAGACGGCGACAACGGCGGAATATGTGGAGACTCAGTAGGACAGGTGGACGAGGGCAAAACAGATATAGGTGTATCTGGAAAGGTCAAGAAAGACAGAGACTCCACAGAGGAAGCCGAAGTAGAGGCAGGACGTGGGTAGAATGGACGAGACTCGTCGAAAGTCACATCCCGAGAAACCCGTATCCGACGACCAACAGGATCCCAGCACCGATAGCCCTTGTGCTCGGCACTGTATCCCAGAAAGACACACTCAACAGACTGAGCGGTCAGTTTGGTGCGTTCTCGAGAGGCGAGGAGAACGTAGCAAACGCAGCCAAACAGATGAAGGGCAGAGTAGTCAGGAAGACGACCACAAAGACGTTCAACAGGGATCGCACCCTGAAGAGTAGAAGAGGGCTGGATGTTTACGAGATAGGTGGCAGTGGAAACAGCCTCGGCCCAAAAGTGAGGTGGAATAGAGGCGGCGATCATCAGAGCACGAGCAGTCTCAAGGAGGTGACGATGCTTGCGCTCAGCGACACCATTCTGAGCATGAGCACCAGGACAAGAGAACTGAGCGAGAGTGCCTTGCTCAGCAAGGAAGCCGCGCAGGTGACGAGAGAGGTACTCGCCAGCAGAATCAGCACGAAAGACACGAATAGGAGTGGAGAACTGTGTGTGAATCATAGTGGCAAATTGTTTATAGATAGACAAGGCCTCACTACGAGAAGACATGAAATATATCCAAGTATGGCGAGAAAAATCATCTATAAAAATGATATAATATCGATGACCCTCTTTCGAAACGAAGGGAGCCGGACCCCAAACATCTGAATGAACAAGATCAAAAGGGCGCTGAGACACAGACTCACTATGAGGATAAGGAAGCTGGATCTGTTTACCTAACTTACAGCCCTGACAATCTAAAGACACGTCTCCTGAGACAGACCCCAGAAGACCACGACGAACTAAGGACGACAGACGGGATCCACACAGATGGCCAAGACGGTGATGCCACTGCTGGAAAGAGCCGGTAGACGAAGTGGCAGAAGCGGAGAGACTGGCGGCGGTGGTGGCAGCGGAAGGAAGGTGAAGCCAGTCAAGCTCCCAGAGATGCTGTGAGTCACGGCGCCGAGGGCCAGAACCAACCAGAGCTCCCGTGTGGCAGTCCTGAGCACAACAAGAGTCAGAGTCGAGAATGACCCGATAACCAAGGTCAGTAATCTGCCCAGCAGAAAGAAGCTGCAAGGTAAGGCGAGGAACATGAGCAACAGAAGGAACATGAAAAGATGAGTTGCTAAGAGATCCTCGACCAGAGACAGAAAGAGATGTACCATCAGCAGTAAGAACACTGACAGGAGAATCAAGAGGTGTAATAGAAGACAGAGTGGAAGGATCAGGAGTCATGTGAAAAGATGCTCCAGAATCAAGAATCCACGGGGAGGTACCTGACTGTGTAGGAGGTGGTCTCTCAGTGCCCGAAGAGTCAGTAGCAGAACCTGCAGAACCTGTCGAGGGAGAACCTGAAGCGGCAAGTAGGCGTCGAAGTCTGGCTATCTCCTGCTCGGTGAGAGAAGCTGCTGAAGAAGTCGAGGCAGACGTCGTCGTAGAAGCACTAGTGCCAGTAGAAGAACGGCGTGAAAGATGCCGCTTCTTCTTGTAGCACTGGGACTCAGTGTGGCCATCCTTGTCGCAGTAGGAACAGTGAGGACGGCCACCTCCAGACGGAGGACGGCCACCACCACCTGTGGTAGCCGCTGGAGGAGGCAGTGTAGCAGGCGGACGAGCGGCGAGCACAGAGGGGAGTGGCATCAGACCAGCACCACTCAGACGAGTCTCCTCCGTGCGTATCTCGGTGAGAGCCTCCAGGAGAGTGACACGAGGGTGGCGTGCAAGGAGCTGGGCACGCCTTTGCTCGAATTCAGGACGAAGGCGAGTAAGGAACTCGTAAACCCGCTGAAACTCTAGGTCAGCACGGACATCCAGGCAGCACGGACAGGTACGACAGCCAGTAGTGCGAAGTGAGTCCAACTGACGCCAGACAGCAGAACTCTGAGCGTAAAAAGCGTCAACAGTAGCATCACCCTGCTGAAGAGAGTGCTCCTGGCGGACCACGGACAGGTACAGGGCATCACCAGAGGGCTCGTAGCGCTGACGAAGATGAGTCCACATCTGGAAAGCCGAAGGGAGTCCCACAACCTCAGAAGAAAACTGAGGCTGGACACTGGCGATGAAGACAGCAGCAGCCCGAGCGTCGTCATCGTACCACTGAGTGTAGACGGTCAGACGATCCTTGTAGGAATCCAGAGCCTCCTGGTAGGCAGAGGCAGCTTTATCATCAGCTTCATCATCAGCAGCAGCCTTATCGGCAGTCTGGGGCAATGCAACAGGCGTAGGCTCCATCGGAGGAATAGGGCAAGGCGGGCAGGTGACATCGCCAGAGAGGACGCCCCAGAGACGAAGACCACGCATGTGAATGCGCATGTGAGACACAAAGTCGGTGTAATTAACACCATCAAAGATCACCGGGCAGCGAGGGAGGGAAACGGTGCCCATTGGTAGGCGACGCTGGACGGCGCGGCGACCAAGGCAACGAAGTCTAACAGGCGGCGCTGGACGGCGCGGCGGTTAGGACGACGTTTTTTTACAAACCCTAAAACTTAACGGGCCTCCAGCCCGTTAACACACGCGAGAGAGCGAGCGGCGGCGCAAGAGGGAGGGAGCGGCCGGCGGCGAAGCGACGGTGGCGACGGCGCGGGAGCGGCTGGCGGCGTCGGGGAGCGGCCAGCGGCAGCCGCGCAAGGGAGCGGCGGCGCGGGAGCAGCCGGTGGCGTCGAGGAGCGGCCGGCGGCAGCCGCGCGAGGGAACGGCGGCGCGGGAGTGGCCGGCGTCAGACGCGGAGCGACGGCACAGGAGCGGCCGGCGTCGGGCGCGGAGCGGCGGTGCAGGAGCGGCCGGCGGCGTCGGGGAGCGGCCGGCGGCGGGGACGGAGGGAGCGCCCGCGCGAGGGAGCGGAGCGGCGGCGTCGGCCGGCGCGGAGGGAGCAGCCGGCGGCGTCGGGCTGGAGGCGCGACGGCTGCGGCGGCGAGCCGGCGAAAATTCCGGCGGTAGATCCAATCTGGTGGAGACAGGCACGGCCCTAGGTATGACAAACCCTAGGCTCTGATACCATGTTATGAATAGTGCATGTATTCATATGAGGCCAATGGGCCGGTATATATACACAAAGTACAGGTGGTAAATATGCAAAGAACCCCTCATAACAATGGGGAATAACAAACTATACATATATCTCTAACACTGACCACGTTCAAACTTCCTTTGCCGTGGTCGAACGCCTTCCGACCACGTCTAAACTTTCTTTGCGGTGGTCGAGTGCCATTCGACCATGTCTACGGATACTTTTCCGTGGTTGTAAATCCTTCTGACCACATTTGCCGTGGTCGTAAGCTGATTTCGACCACGTCTGCGAGATCACACAATGAAGTCGATACTCAAGGTTTTTCTTTTCTTTTCTTCTCGCTGCAAACTGATTACATGACTCCTCCCCTTTTATACCCGGCTCTACGACTTTTGCTCAGGTTCTGAGTACAACTCGATTCCGACTTCGACTACAGTTCGACTTCGACTTTTGACTTTCGACTGCGATCACAACTCGACTTCGATCACGACCAAAATTTGCACACGACTTCTAAACAAGATTATTTACAAAATTCTCTCCCTAATCTTGTTTAGCGACTTCAACCATGCCAATTTTCCTCCTCATCTCCAAGAACTTTATCTGACCGAGTGGCTTCGTCAGAATGTTAGCTTTCTGTTCCTCTGTATTGGTGTATTTGATGGCGATTCTTCCTTCTTCAACACAATCTCTGATAAAATAATATCTCAGAATGTGTTTAACAGCAATCATATGCTCCTGAGTTAGCTTTTCCTTGAATCGACTCACATACCCGACTGCAAACGCAATGTTTGGACGAGTATGGACTAAATATCGTAGGCTTCCGACTATACTTCTGTACTGCGTGGCATCGACCGAAAATCCTGGGCCTGACTTGCTTAGCTTCAACTGGTTTTCCATTGGAACTTGACACGAGTTGCGGTCTTCCATGCCACACTTCTTTAATATCTTCTGAGCATAAGCAGACTGATAAAGTGTGATGTCGTTTGCAGTCTATTTTACCTCAATACCGAGATAGTAACTTAGGAGCCCTAAGTCTGTCATTTTAAATAGCTTCATCATGTCTTCTTTAAACTTCATAATCTCCCTTGGATTTGTTCCGGTGATTATCAGATCATCCACATAGACACCCACAATCAACCTTGTCTTCACATCCCCTCTTGTGTGCACGGCATGTTTAGACTTACTCCGCTTGAAACCGAGTGATGTGAGACTTTTGTCAAGCTTCATATTCCAAGCACGTGGAGCTTGTTTGAGCCCATACAGGGCTTTGTTTAGCTTCAACACCTTCTCAGCTTGTGTTTTGGACTGGAAACCTGGTGGTTGAGCTACATATACTTCCTCCTCAATGTTTCCATTTAAGAAAGTCGTTTTCACATCCATGTGGTGTATCCCCCACCCACCATGTGCTGCCAAAGTGATGAGAACACGAATTGTCTCCATACAAGCTACCGGCGCAAATACTTCTTCATAGTCCACTCCATGTTTCTAGACATAGTCTTTAGCTACAAGTCGTGCTTTGTGCTTTACCACCTCTCCCTGAGAATTTCTTTTTACTTTGTAAACCCACTTCAAACCAATGGCTCGACGACCTTTAGGTAAGTCAGTGAGTTTCCATGTGTCATTGTCTTCAATTGACTTCAATTCTTCTTGCATAGCAACCCTCCAATGCTCATCATCCTTAGATTCTTCATAGTTCTCAAGTTCTTCGGCTGATGTGTACAGCAACATCTCCTTAGACTGCATCGGCTCTGTGTGTGCATAAATCTCGCTAATGCTCCTCATCTTCGGCATTCTACCATTTGAATCTTCCTCATCAGGGACTTCTGTTTCAGGTGACGCTTCATAACTATCAGCACCCGATAGACTTGTGCTCTGAGGTGTCTCGAAACTCCTTCTGCGTTGTCGCCACCGGCTACATCAAATGTCACCCAATTCTGCACATCTTTCTTCATGTTTTGATGTTCTTCCCACTCCCAGTATTTGTCTTCCTGAAAGACAACATCTCTACTCACATGTATCTTCTTTTCGATCGGATCATAACATCTGTACGCCTTGCTGCCTGGCTCAGAACTGAGATAAATCATCTTCTTGCTCCGGTCGTCCAACTTTCTCAAGTAACTGGTTGGTTTCACATGTGCTAAGCAACCAAACACTCTTAGATGCATGACATTCGGCTTTCTCCTGACCACAGTTCATATGGAGTGATCCCATCAAGTGCCCTTGTGGTGGCACAGTTGAGAAGATAGACCGAATGCCTTATTGCCTCTGCCCAAAATCTCCCGGGCAAAAATCTGCTCTTCAGTAAACTCCGTGATGTGGCCATCACGGTTCTATTCCTTCTTTCTATGACTCCATTTTGTTGAGGTGAGTACGGAGCTGTAAAATATCTTATTATGCCTTTCTCTTCACAGATAGAGTCAAATTATTTTGATAGAAATTCTCCCCCTCGTTCTGATCTAATAGCTTTAACTTTGTGATTGACTTCCTTTTCGGTAAGGGCTATGAACTTCTGAAAGCTGAACTTAGCTTCATCTTTGCCTTTTTGTATGTACACCCACATAGCTCTAGAGTAGTCATCAACGATCAGCATGAAGTATTGATTTCCGACATCTGTTCCCAGTGTGATCGGTCCACACAGATCAACATGCACTAGCTCCAATGGGTGAGATGCTATGAACTGTGCATGGGATGGAAAAGAGCTGTGAGCTTGTTTTGCCACCAGACAACCTTCGCAGATTTGCTCCGGGTGATCGATCTTTGGTAGTCCGACCACCATCTCCTTCTCTACCATGACTTTGAGGCTTTGGAAGTTCATGTGACCAAATCTTGCATGCCAAAACCAAGCTAAATCATCTGTTGAAATCTTCAGGCACTTCGGTTTGCTTGTCTCAATTGCAATTTTGTACAGACGGTTTACTGTCCTTTGTACCTTCATTAGCAGTTGTTCATTGCTGTTGAACACCTTCAGGTAGTTGTTTTTCAGCTCAATTCGACAACCTTCTTCGGTTAGCTATCCCAGGCTTATAATGTTGCTGCCAGGCTCGGTATATAGTATATGTCTGACAGCCGTCTCTGGCCTCCATCTTTGCACTTCATGAGAATTGAGCCTTTCCCTTGAATCTGAACAGTTGAGCCATCTCCGAATTGCACTATACCGAGTACTTTCTCATCTAATTTACGAAACATCGAGTATGTGCCTATCATATGATTGCTGGCTCCATTGTCGAGATACCAATTTGCTGAATATTCCTGTGTCTCCTCTCCCTTCTCCATCAGACTTGGGAACACTCTCCCTTCATTCAGCAGTATCATTGTCGGCATAGCTTCGGTACAGTGGGACAAGAGCAACGTCGGTTCTCTATGTTCAGAGGTTTGAGCAAGATTCGCTTCTTTAACTTTCTTCTTGCTCCTGCAGTTTGCCGCATAGTGTCCAAACTTCTTGCAGTTATGGCAGTAGATATGGCTTTGACATTCGATAGCATAATGACCGAATATTTCACACTCGAAGCATTGGACGTGTGACTTGTCTTGCAGGTTGTCACCGCCCCCTCGACCAGGTCTCTCTCCTGGTCCTCCTCTTTCTCCTCTTCTAGACTGGAATCCACGGCCTCTCTGGCCATATCCACGCCCTTGTCTGCGACCATGGGACGCACCGCGGCCAAATGATGAGCCACGACCACGACCGCCCCTGGATGATGAGTCTGCATGGTTTTGCTTGCCTTGGTTTCAGGTGTCCTCCTTTACAAGCAATGCTTGTTATCTATTGTGAGTGATAACCTTCAAGAGCTGCTCATGTGCTTTGAGCGCCCTTGTTACTTCCTTTATCTTCATCTTCGAGAGATCTTGGGAGTACATGAGCGTAGTCACCACTAGAAGAAACCTTTCTGGCAGAATTCTCAAGTATTTCTTTACAGCCACTTTGTCTTCCAGATTGTTGCCAAGAGATTTGATTTCATTTACAACTTCATTGAACTTCCCAGAGAATTTTTCCACCGACTGGTTCTGTCCCATCTTCATTGCTTCAAATTCGCTCCGTAGAGTGCAGCCCAAGCATCTCATGTCGTCTCCTTGCCGATCAATTATCACATCATTGAATCGGGCACAACTTGATAGATCATCGCCAACACCATCTGATCTAGTCGATCATCAATTACTTTGTCCTTTCCCTTTGGATCAACATCGCCCAGACTCCCTGAGCACGCATATTGGTCTTCATCTTCATGGCCCAGACCGGATAATTATCTGAGCTAAGGAGAGGATACTGCAGCGACACACCCTCCTTGGCCTTTGAAGTCTCTCCCATAGCTCTGATACCACTTGTTGCAATCTTTACGACTGCTCGCAGGATTTTATGACCGCTACGACCACCTCCTGTAGTCGTCCTACCACTTACAAGAGGCTCCGACCGCCTCCCACTGCGTTACGACTGCCTTGCGGGTTTTACAACCACACAGACAGTCTTTTTGACCGCGTTGTAGCCCCTCCGATCACCTCCGATCGCTCCGACTTCGTAGTCAGAAACTTCTACTGAAGTTTCAACCACGCTTCTCTGCCGCTGCACTGGTCTTCCTTCGACCACGCTTGAATTCCCGTAGTCGCAGCTCCCTACGACCACACAGTGATTCTGCTGACCACTTTTCGACCAGTTCGCCATGGTCAAAACACCCTTTCGACCACGTTCACTTCCTCACAACGTGGTCGAAGCCCCTTCCGACCACGTTTAGCGCTTCACAACGTGGTCAAAGCCTCTTCCGACCACTCACAACGACTCCACAACGTGGTCGAAGCCTCTTCCGATCACGTCTACGGATACTTTGCCGTGGTCGTAAATCCTTCCGACCACGTTTGCCGTGGTCGTAAGCTGATTTCGACCACGTCTACGAGATCACACAATAAAGTTGATACTCAAGGTTTTTCTTTCTCCTCTTTTCTTCTCGCTGCAAACTGATTGCATGACTCCTCCCCTTTTATACCCGGCTCTACGACTTTTGCTTGGGTTCTGAGTACAACTCGATTCCGACTCCGACTACAGTTCAACTTCGACTTTTGACTATGATTACGACCAAAATTTGTACACGACTTCTAAACAAAATTATTTACAACAAGGAAAAGGAGGTCGTGACAAACACAAAAG
Source organism: Dendrocalamus latiflorus (assembly GCA_017311315.1). Classification (NCBI taxonomy): domain Eukaryota; kingdom Viridiplantae; phylum Streptophyta; class Magnoliopsida; order Poales; family Poaceae; genus Dendrocalamus; species Dendrocalamus latiflorus. The sequence continues at coordinate 29,022,910 of CM029641.1, forward strand.
AAATTAATATGGCTTGCAGAAAGTAACACTAGTTCCTCACTGATAGATAGATCGATCAAGGATGGTCCGGACCCCGGATGTTATGCAGAGATGGAGCTTGGTGTTGTTGTTCCTTTTATCTTTTCACTACAGTTTGTCTTCGGGTCGCTGCTTGTTCTGTTTGCTGCACTTTTGTGGTAGCCTGTTCTCTTTGAGGGACGTTTTCGGCTTCAGCATTGTAGGCTTGTAGTAGACTCTTTCCTCTCTTTCCTATGAAATTGGCAGAGCTCGCGCCCTTCGCTTTAGAGAACGAAAAAAAATATGATGGGAAGCAGACCAGTCAAATCGTTCCGCACTGTTTTAGCAAATTGTTAAGATTACACATATGGGCACGTTCTTTTCGGCTTTTAAAAACTGTTTTTGGGTTTTCTACAATAACTAACTTTTAAACGAAGTGTCTTTTCAAGATAGGGTTTATAAATTAATTATAGTACATAATATACTGACTTTATTTATATCGGCAAAATCACACGTGAGTTTCTGTTACTCTATAATCTCTCCCCCTCTGCCATTTCCACCCTGCCTCGATCCATCCGTACCACCACCATTGAATGGATTCCACGACGCCGCGGGCAACGGCTGCAGGTGAGAGCGGGAGGAGGTGGTCGCTTGGCTAGCTGCGGCGCACAGTGGGGCAGCGGCGCAGCAGAGGGGTCGGCGGCCGGCAGCGGCACGAGGCCGAGACTAGGTGGGGGTTGGCCACAGGGGCGGCGGCAGGGGGTTGGGGCACGCTAGGGTTTTGGCGCGGGGGTGGCGTACCACCGGCGGAATCCCACGCGGCGGGGGGGCATCGGCTGGTGAAAGCGGTGACGAAGGATTCGAGGAGAAGGTTCTAGAAGCGTGTGGAATGGTTGGGGTTCATTTGGGGAAAGAGAGAGGCGAGGTTGCTTGGGCGGTGGAGGGAATTGAGAATATGTGAGGTTCGTTGGGCTAGCCATGGTCAAAGTAAGAAGAAAGAAGGAAAGAAGAGGAAGGAGGAGAAAGATAAGGGCAAAATTGTCAACAAAAAAAAGGCAAATGATCAATGGGTCAGTGAAAGATGGGGGCAAAAAATCAATTGAAATCAACTATAAGGCAAATGAGCTGATACCAACAAAAGACAGGGCAAATCATCAATTATCTCAAAAATTGGGGCTCAAGTTGACTTAAGCTTTTGGCTTTTTTCACTGTTTGGCATTGTTTGAGGCTTTTGTACTGTAGCTGTTGTAAGCTTTTTGGCGTAATTAAATTTTAAAAAAATTACAATGAAAAAAATTCTCTTATTATGAACAATGTAAAAGAATACAGGAAAAATAGAAAGGCAGAAAAGCCTCCCAAAAAAGCCAAAAGGCCAGAAAAATACGAAATTAAGAAGCTAGAGGCTAAAAGCTGACGCCCAATTGAACAGGGCTATAATATTTGGGCATATTCGTTTGTAGCTAAGGGCCCGTTCATATAGGCCTGTTCTTTTTTACTTCACTTATGACTTTTGGCTGCGGTTTATAGCTTTTAGGTTGTTCGTGAGAGAAAGTACGGAGTAACAAGAACTTGCGTGTTGTTTTGGCTGATATAAATGAAGTCACTACAGTGTATACTACAATCAACTTGTAGACCCCACTTTAAAAAACACTTCGTTTGAAAGCTAGTTACTGTAGAAAAGCCGAAAAACAGCTTTTAGAAACTAAAAGGAGAGGCCCGCATTCTTTTGGTTTTAGCTTTTAGCTTTGACTTATAAATAGTAATAGCTTGTAGAGAATCTTATAGGGAGAGACACCTACGTACAATTTTGGCCGATATAAATGAAGTCGTTGCAGTATGTACTACAATCGACTAGTAGACCCTACTTTGAAAAGACACTCTGTTTAAAAGTAGGTAGTATAGAAAGCAGTTTTTAAAAAGTCAATTCGCCGAGACTTTTCACAATCTTCTTTGAAAAGCTCACTGCGCATGCCGCCTAGGAGTTGGCAAACTCTAAGAGTAATAAGTCAAACCCCTCGCTTGACACTCACCGCGTGTAACGAATGCACAAGCTCGAGTGGATGCAACACATGCAATCTAGAGCTTTCCTCCTCGCTCACAAGGTGCAAACACATACACAATCGAGAGGACCTAACATTAGCTCAAAAAAAAGAATAGAGTGCCAAAGTTATTCTCTAACCGGTCATAAGAAGATATTTATACCCACATCAGAAGTACGTAGTATGTCAACTACGTTGAAATCAATTTTTTATAGATAATTTTTATAGATAATTGATGTGTGATGCGTGCGTGCACAGCTAAAAGTGGTCATGTAACTCTACTAGAAGATGCCGCCCCAAGTGGAGGCACGGTCGTGGGCCACGCGCGCCAATGGCAGCACGGCACACGCAGCAACCACCGACCAAAGGAAAGCCAGTGGAGCCCAGCCGACGCGGATCGGATAATTAAAGGTCAATGATGACGTGGCATGCACTAAGATGTTTGGCGCATGTACTTGGTAGAAGCATAAGAGGTTATTTCCTTTCTAACCGTTGATCCTTGACCGTTATAGACTAGTGACCGCTGCCCTCTCTAGCTAACAGCAGCACTACTGACCGTTATAGACTAGTTTTTGGTTGTTCGTAAAAGTGTGTACGGAGCAACAAAAATTTGTCTGTGATTTTGCCTGATATAAATTGTCGAGACCTGAATATACAAATCCAGACTCTCCTGTGTATTCTGCATTAGTCCAGTATCATAATAGTGCACATAGTATAAACAAAGATGAAATATCGACCATATCCCGATTCACTAAGAAAATACACTAATATTATTAATAATTATCGGAGTTGCAATCTTATGGACAAGTTTATAGATAATAGCCTGAATGGCTAAAAAAACTTGCAACGGAAAACAGAAATAAGCGTAGTAGCCATTTGACAAGCTATCAAGCAATCGACTGGGGAGCGAAGTGCTAATCCGTGAAGTCATCGAAGTATCCTCCTTTTTGGACCTCCTGCTGATCTGGTGTTTCTTCCTCAACTGAGCCAAATGTGGATATAGCCATGAGTACATAAAGTACTCAGCAAGTCGTTTGTAACAAAGAATGCAGTATAGTATGCAAGGCTTACCAATGGATGTCTGAATGATTAATTTGCGTAAAGCAATAATTTAAAGTAAATACAATAAATAGATTGAAAAGCGAACTTTGAAAATGATTAATAAATAAGTAATCAAAGAAATTGAGACAACCCACAAGTGATCTGACCATTCACACCAATGAATTACCCGTGAACTAAGATTCACGTAATGAACCACCAGTGAACTAACTATTCACTTCCCAAACCTAACCCAACCAGAATTTTATGAAAACTCTACCCCTCGTGTGAAATCACCGAGCATTGTTCATAACCGGGGATACGGTTATTCGAATAGTTTTACACCCTGTAGAGGTTGCACAACTGTATCCACACGATATGATTATGATCACGTTAAAGAAAATCACAACAAGGCTTTTACAATGCTCCATCTCAACCCGATCTCGCTTGCTAAGGTTTCACTGTCGAGTAGGCTAACTATCTGGTCGATAATTGCCCACTCTTGCGCCAATACAGCATTATTAGCGAAATCAAAGTTGAGACTTCACAAATTATTGTGCCAGGTCTATTCATACTAGACATGTGGTTTGCACGAAAAGGCTCAGATCAATGGAGCACAAAGTTAAGTCCTTAGACATTACCCAGGCGAAACATCTACATCCCGATGTGCAAATTGCACCCCCTTTACTGCACGATCATTCTCCCAAATGAAAACCATTTTTGTATAACTAATACCAATAACACTACCCATGTCATGGTACTCAAATTTTATAACTATGGCTGACCACCACGTTTCAATATATCATTAAGTCAAAATTAATTAATCACATGTGATGATAACCCAACGTAACTATAAGCACAGCTAAGTAATGTAAACATTCAACCCATGTGGCAACTAATATTGCATAACTAAATAATTACCCACCCTATAGTGACAATAGAATCATGACATTCAAATTATCAAAAAGGATTTAATCAAATAGATCATTAACTACTAATATAAAGGTTTGTAACAAAATAATGATGCATGATAATTTAAAATAAAATAATACATAATAGGTTTGAAAACTAACATGATCAAAGGACACGACTTGCCTTGGCCTTACTCAGTTAATGGCTCTTTACCTTCAAATCTTGATTTAGCTCATTCGAAAGCGTGATCTGATAAGAGAGAAAACGAAACAAACACAAAACAAATTACAATGAACTCCAAAGACTTCAAAATCAGAATCAAAAGATAGAGCTTAATTTTAGATGAATTTAGGAAAAATAATCGAGTCAATCGAAGTTAGGATGGAGAAGAACGAGCTCTCGGAAAATCTAATGTATAGGAAAAGGCTGAAAATTGGAAAAGATACTGTGCTGTGAACCTGGTGCATAAAAAGGCTGGTCTACCGTGAACTCAGCTCACAGAATAGTGCACGGAGACTGGGCTGATGATGTGGCGGCTAGGGATGACATGGCAGGTGAGGTGGCGGCTGACTCGGCTCGGTCGGTGCATGGGTCTATGGAATAGTGCATCTGACAGGTGGGCCCAAGGTGTCGGCGAGTCAGTCTACAGTGGACTAAGTGCACCAAGGAGGCGAATCGACGTGTGGGCGTAGGTGTGGGCTGATCTGGCGAGCGCGCAGTGCGAGGCGTCGGGCACACGAACCAAGGGGCGGCGAGGTTTGGTAGGCGACGATTGAGACGGCGGAGCGAGATGGCAAGGTAGAACGGGTCAGTGGCTCACTAGCGGCAGCGGAACCGTGAGGGAAAGGCAGCGAACGAAGGCGAAGCTCGACGGCCGGAAGCGACGGATACCAATGAGGACAAACGATGGCCGGAGCGAAGACGAAGACAGTGACGACGCTCAAATGCGGGATGCAAAGACAAGAGGCAGGGCTCGCCTTTTAAACCCGGACCTCGAGGAGGCGGGGGCAAGCATGACATGGAGATCGAGTCAGAGACGGCCAAGAGGCCTGGTCGGGCACGGTCATTGAGAAGGCGGTGGAGTCGAAGTCTCGATCGGGAACAAAGATGAATAGTGTTAGATGTCCCCAATTGACGACACGTGGTGGAGTGAAGAATCGAACAGCTGGGGTTAGACCACATCGTTGAACAGTGACACGGCTTCCGAATGGTCGCCACGTGGCACTCGAATGAGATCCGACAGTTGGGAATGGCCACGCTTGGATGGCCGACACATGGCACATCCGGAGATCGGATGGCTGAGAATGAATAGGCCAAAAGGGAAAGGTGGGCCGGACAGAGGGAGATTGGGCCAGAAGGTTTGGGTTTAGGCCCACAAGGGTTTCAAGAGATCTTCTATTTTCATAGATTCAACTAAATTTATTTGAGCTAGAAAATAGCAAATAACTCCGGAAAAATCCAAGAAAATTCCTTGAGACTCAAGGAATCAAAATAAAATACTTTCAGCAAATGTTAATGTTTTATTTAGAAATGTTAAATGCTTTTGATTCCTCAAAATTCAATTTAAGCTTGAATTAAACCTAGAGAAATCTAAATGGTGAATTTTATTTTTAAAGGCTTCAAATAATTCTAAAAATAGGATGTTACATAAATGAAGTCACTACAGTGTATACTACAATTAACTTATAGACCCCACTTTAACAAACACTTCATTTGAAAGCTAGTTACTGTAGAAAAGCCGAAAAGCAACTTTTAGAAACTAAAAGGAGAGGCTGAAAGATCAAGCTCCGATTCAGTTAGTTTTGGTATTAATGACAAATACCATTATGAGATTTTGGTAATAATAACAAATAACATTATAATGTTTTGGTGATAATGACAAATGTATATATGAGACTAATATGATTGTTTAAAGTTTATTCATGCGTAGTCTCATTTAAATGAAAAGGTGAAATCATTGTGAAATGCATTCGATATCTTTCTTTTAATCTTGTTGCATTTCTCACATCCAAATATGTGATTAAATGATAAATCTTTCATGGGACGAATATGTGTGTGCAAATATATTATAGCTTGTCTCATTTGGATGAAAAGGTGAAATTAAAAAGGTATACATTTGAAATCACACCTTCTCACATACTAATGTATTCCTTAAATCCAAAATATAGATTCAACTCCTCAAATAGTTCAAATTGAATATGTGCATATGTTTTCTTTATATACACTTGTATGCACACATTTATGGGGGAGTTCTCTCTCTCTCTCTATGTTTTGGAGTTTCATAAGTATTGATCCATGCTTCTTTTAATATGCATATTTAGGATCTTTACTTTCAAATATATTCTTGAGTATATATAGCTTGTGTAGTTTATATATACTCATGTGTAATCGGGTTGTCATCTAACTTCTCTATTATATGTTAGTGGTTGAATGATTAATGACAACCGGATAAATAAGCTTTGTCTAAAGCTTATCTTAAAGTATACATTTGTTGTGTACAAGCTGTATACTCGCAAATCAATTTTTATATCTCATTATTTGTTGAGATTGTCATGATTTACCAAAAAGGAAAGATTGTTGAATCTAGGGCCTCTATTATGTGTTAATGGTGAAGTTTGGTAATTGATGACAATTGTTTTGTGGACTAACATTTTTCATGACTTAGATGAATAGATTAGGTTCCACAAATAAGAATGACTTGGAATGACTTCATGTGTTGAAGATCATCAAGTCAAGATGCGAGAAGAAAATAGCTTCATATGTTGAAGGCTATTAGGAAGAAGGTTTTATATGTTGAAGGCCATCAAGAAGAAAACGCATCATGAGTTGATGAATGTTTAAGTGGATATGATCATGTGTTGATCATCAAGTCAAGTGAAGCCCATCATATGTTGATGGAGTTGAAAAAAGGATGCATCATAAGTTGATGCATATCAAGACAATGACCCGGACTTGAAGTTGTGATATGTGTTATCAAGCTTCAAGAGGATGCTCAAGGTAAAGGTATGACTAACTAGGGCTAAGGATGCGTTCGTAGTCTTTTACCGGTCTTGATGTTTGGTTGGAAGACCGGATTGCTAGTATATGTTACCGTACTATTAAGAGGGGTCATGTTTAGTAGTTTGAGTCTCATCAAGTGTTGATAGCTCAATTCCACTTGCTCTAGCCCTCCGTGACATGATGCCATTATTTGCGAATGTGTTTTGCAAATAGTTGAGGCTCATACTTCTAATCCTTGTAACATATGACTATACTTTGCAAATGTGTTTTGCAAAAGGTTGAAGTCCATGTACCTAATCCTTGTAGCATGATCTAAGTTTGCAAATGTGTTTTGCAAAAGTTAGAGATCATGCATTATCACTTGGCATGGTCTAAGATTGTTTGTTGCTATTTCCTTTGACATTAGACCATAGTAGTGACCAGGGGCGGATCTACAGTAGTTCATGGGTGTTCAGTTGAACACCCAAATTTTTTGACAAAATACCTAGTATATATGAGGTATAATACATATATATATATGTATAGTTGGGCCAAATCAACTATTTACAGCCACAATTCAGCCCGAGATCGAGAGAAACGCAGCAGCCGCAACTGCACGTGAGGGGCCCAGCCCGTTTTCTGTCCGCTGGCCTGCCTATCCCCCGATCTCGGGCCCCCCGATCCCCATTCGTGCGGACCCTAACCCTAGCCTCGCCGCCTCCGCCCTCCTCTCCGCCGGCGACCGCCTCGCCGCCTCCACCCTCTGCCTCCGCTCCACCTCGCCGCCTCCGCCCTCCACCCTCCGCCTCGCCGTCTTCGCCCTCTGCTCCGCATGCAACCGTGCCTCGCCGCCTCCGCCCTCCAGCCCTCCGGCTAGATCTGGGCGCCTCGCTTGTGCCGGCCTGCTTCCCGGAGCCAAACCAGTTCACCGCCTCCCCGTCCTTCTGCGCCGGCGTCACCACCGCCGAGGAGTACGCGGCCGTCGTTGGGAACGAGTCAGTCACCTCCCTGGACTCCGCCTGCGGCCTAATCTGTCCCCGCCAGCCCTCTGCCTCCTACTTCAACAAGGCTGACCGTTGTTTTTTCTGAGTTTGGGTTTGACATGTCTGGCACGCATATTGCTGACAATCGTTATCTCACCTGTTTCTTAAGTGTGGCAGCTGAAATGGATCTGGATTGGGCTATTTGGGCTTTGCAAGGGAGTTACTATATCATCAGAGAGGGTATTCTAGCTTATAATGAATCGTATGGTTTGCTATCATGGGATTGATGTACAACTAGAAACCCCGGATTTATTAAAAGGATCAATTCTCTGCAATCACCATTTCAAGGTTTGCACCTCACCTGTCTCAGTAGTCAGTATTATTCTTACCTAGCAACATTGTTGGAAACAACTTTTGAGATATTCAGAATTGTGCTATTTGTTATACATTTTGATATGAAACCTTCTTTTGCTGAACCAATACATAGGCCTTCACATATTTCATTATTTGGATAGGACCTAATGGAGTCTTCAACTGATTACTATTCCGGTTGTTGAATTGTTGCCAGAAATTTGATGGCATGAGTTCTGCATCAATTAACAGTATGTATGAATTGATTTAACCCTCGTAAACTGATCATAAAATTTAGCTTCTAAAGAAAGCACTTCGATAAAACATATAGACAGGCTGGTTTGCAAGAAATTAAGCAAAACTGAACTCCATGGAATGTAAAAATCCACTAAATATTGATCATGCCGATCTGTAGTGAACTTTTGCAATTGTTTTGTAATTTATTTATATTATTTGACATGTTATCCCTAGAACGAACAATTAGTGTAGATCTTTATGTTTTGTACTGAAAAATATTTTTACAACTTCGAACACCCATTCCAAAATTCCAACGTCCGCCACTGGTAGTGACTCTTTGTATGTCTTATGATTTCTGCATCGATCTAATATGTTTAAGATCATGCAAATAGATGGATTGTATAGCCCTCTGAATAAGCTTTCATAGAGTCTAAGATCACTCAATTCCGACATCGGAGTCAAAAGTTATGACCGTTTTCCCGAGTGTCGCCTGTGCTGAAAAACCGAAAACGGAAGTATCTCCCGTATAACTACAATAGTTCCAAAAAATCAGAAGTACCGGCGTGAAATGTGGAACTTATTATTTTTGGAAGTTCCTACCTCTGAGTGGTATGTTTTTTCCAGAGAGCAACTTTTGATAAACTTAGCCTCATGGAAATCGGAAGTTTCAGGACATATATCAGAACTACCAAAAAATCGGAAGTACCGCATTTACAACAATGGAAGTTCCGATTTTGACTGCAATGGCTAGTTTTTGACTGTTGGGAGGCGAGCGGAAGTACCGGACTTTGGCCAGCGGTACTTTCGATTTCCCTGATTTTTCAGGGATTGGCTCCAATGACTAGTTTTTTTGGTGTGGGGTATAAATACCCCCCTTGTGGCCAGTTGGAGATGTTGTTGTTTGACCCATTTCTGTCCTCTTGAACTAGAGTGAGACTCTCCACTAAATTGTGCATGTGTTGTACTTTGTAAGAGAGGAGAGAGGATCTAGAGTGCACGTGTTGCATCCGTTGAGCTTGTGCATCCGTTGCACGTGGTGAGAGTCAAGCGAGGGGCTTGATTTGTTACTCTTGGAGTTTGCCGACTCCTAGACGGTGTTGGAGGCGTCGTGCACGGTGATCTTCTCAAAGAAGGTTGTGAGAAGACTCGACGAAGTGTGAAGGTTGGAGCTCACCTACCCGGAGCGGGAAAGAGCTACCACTAGTGGAATTGAGGTGGAAGGCTTAATTGGTGGAGCCAGTCCAATTCGTTTGGGTTAACCTCAATGTGGACTAGGTGAGACCGACAAGACTCCGAACACCACGGTAAAAAGAGATCGTGTCAATTCTGGTTGGTTTTCTTATGCTCAATTTACATTCAAACAATTTACATACATAGAATTAATTTGATTGCTTGACAATCTAGGATTGCAAACCTTGACCTAGGCTAGAATTGTTGGTGCACTTATGTGAATTTATTTGGTTTAGGCGCTATTTGAGCTAAACCAATTTGATTTAAGCTTCCGCATTGTATACTTGGTTTAGGCAAATAGAAAAGGTCTTGAATTGTGAATATTAGTTTGAAAAAAAAATTTAGACCACCTATTCACCCCCCACTAGTTGGCCTCCTCGATCTTACAGAGGCCCACTTCATTTTGGTTTCGGCTTTAGGTTTTGACTTATAAATAATAATAGCTTATAGAGAATCTTGTAGAGAGAGGCACTCGCGTGCGATTTTGGCCGATATAAATAAAGTCATTGCAGTATGTACTACAATCGACTAGTAGACACTACCTTGAAAAGACAGCCTGTTTAAAAGTTAGGTACTGTAGAAAACAGCTTTTAGAAGTCAATATGAATAGGACCTAAATGAAAAGTTAACAGTGACTTGTGGTAGAATATGTAGAAACGACAGACATCCTGTAAGATCGAGGAGGCCGACTAGAGTGAGGTGAATAGTCGTTTCTAAAAATTCTCTTCTTAATTAATTCTATTTAGGCTATTTGGTTAAAACCAAGAATATAATGCGGAAACTTAAATCAAATTGGTTTTAACACAAACAAAGCCTAAATCAACTAGGTTCACCTAAATACACCACAATCTAAATCTGTATCAAACATTTGCAATTCTATGATGACAAGTAACCAATTTAATACTATAAATGTAAATTGCTCGAGTGGATACTCAATCCACCTCTGTATGCAACACATGCAATCTAGATCATTCCTCCTCGCTCACAAAGTACAACACATGCACAACTACGAGGAGGACCTAACACTAGCTCAAGAGAGTGAAATGGAGTGCCAAAAGTTATTCTCCAACCGGCCACAAGGGGGTATTTATACCCCCACACAAGAAAACTAGCCGTTAAAACCAAATCCCTGAAAAATCAGGGTTATTGGAAGTACCGATGACAAAACTGCGGTACTTCCGCTCTCCTCGTAATAGTCCAAAATCTAGCCATTAGAAGCAAATGACCAGTCGAATTCGGTAGTTCTGCTATACATTTTTCGGTAGTTCTGATCATCAGAAGTACCGTTCCCACATGCGGAACTACTGGTCTCATGGGGAGGACAAGACCACCACACAGGTGCCCCATACTATAAAGAATGAAAATATGGACTTCAAACACTTGCAAAACACATTCGCAATGTATAGTCCCATGTTATAAGGGTTCAACACACGAGCCACAACTATTTGCAAAACACATTTGCAAATACAAGCCTCATGCCAAGGAGAGTTAGAGCAAGTGAGGTTGAGCTATCAACATATGATGAGATTCAAGTTATTAGACCTGACCTCTCTTAATAGTATGGCAATCTATACTAGCAATCCGGTCTTTCAAATAAACACCAAGACCGGTAAAAGACTACAAACACATTCTTAGCCCTAACTAGTCATACATTTGCCTTGAGTTATAGACTTGATATGCATCAACTCATGATGCATCTATTACTTTAACTAAATCAACACATGATTGGTCTTCACTTGACTTGATGATCAACACATAAAGTCATCCCAGGTCATCCTCATCTGTGGAACCAAACCAATTCATCTAACTAATAGAAAATATTAGTCCACAAAACAATTGCTATCAATCAACAAACTTCACCATTAATACATAATGGAGGGACTATATTTTACAATATTTATTTTTAGATAATTCATGACAATCTCAACAATAATGATATAAAGATTGAATTGCGAGTATATAACATATACACAACACATAACATATACACAACACATATATACTCTAAAATAAGTTTTAAGTAAATCTTACTTATCCGGTTGTTATTAATTATCCAACCATTAACACATAATATATAAGAATGTGATTTCGAATGCATGCCTCTTTGTTTTCACCTTTTTATCCAAATTAGACTAAGCAATAATATACTTAAACAAACATATTAGTCTCACGTATAGATTTATCATTTAATCATATATTTGGATGTGAGGAATAAAACAAGATTATAAGTAAGATATCGAATGCATACCTCAATGATTCCACCTTTTTCATCCATATGAGACAAGGTGAAAGCATTATTCAAGTTTAACTTTCCATTTTGGCATTATTCAAATTTTAACTTTAAATTTGCATTATCACGAATTTCTTCCCCATTATCCAAAGCAGTTATCACTAATTTCTCTCCCATTTGGCATTACGCACCAAAAAAGCATTGATCACCAAATAGTATTGGTTACCATAAAAACAAGGGAAGAGAAAAGGTTAAGAAAAAATAGAAAATTTTCATTATTTGGAGCTTGATACCAATTAATTGAACTTAATATATTCAGGAAGAATATGAAGATAGAGACAAATGACCAATATGATACCAAAAGAATTAACATAAGATATTTGAAACACATTCAAATAATATTATTCTTGAGAGCTCCTTGAAGGCTTTTGAAGTTTCACATTGAAGTTACAGTTTGAAGTTCTCCCTCATTTGGCATTTGAACCACACTCTAATTGAAGTTTCAGAATTTTAGACTTTGACATTTTAATGGAGCTTCAAGAGCTAACTGAAAAAATGACTTAGATATATCCAACAAATCTGGGAGAATGTGTCAATATAGATTAGCAATAGAGTATCAAAAGTCATTATTGTGCCTTCCTTATGTTATGAGCCCACTTAAAGATACAAAAATCACAAACCAGCGCAAAATCATGAAAAGTTTTGAATTTTCAGCATTTTGACAAAATGAGAAAAGTACACAACTTTTTCAAAACAACTTCAATGCTTTGACAATTTGCAAAAACAAACTTTGGACTCCTAAGAAACTTTTTCAACAAGAATTTTTTAAAAAAGAGTCTCCTTTCAAAGGTTTTGGCAAAGTACACTTTAAAAACAAGAGAGAATGATTTTTCAACTAGAGCTCAAAAACCAATTTTCACTTCATGAAAACCAAATGAAGCAAATGATTGGAAACACATTCATTTACAAGATCTATAAAATATCTTGGGCAAATTAGCTAAAATAGTTTTTCCAATAATAATATTTTACCCCTTTTAAGACTAAGCCCAAAAGTAATATATAGGTTTCTCACAAATAAAAACTCCCCCTTACACAAAGAGTGTTCTTGCCATTTTTTTCTTTGACACACAAAGCATTCTCTTCTTTCTTGTTCTTTAGCTATCTCTCCCCATTTAAACTTTCTCTTCCTCTTTGTCATCTAATTCGAAGAGATTTGACATTACCACGTGCGATGACAATAGATACCACTCGTGGAAATACCACATATAAACATAAATGAAACCAAATATACTTCATTTCAATTGTAGAAAACTTGATACCACTAGTACTATTTGTGAGCATACATGACATTAAGTGTGATCGATTCCTTTTGAAAAAATTTTACGCCACTTGTATGAGCAACTAGTATCCCATTTAAATTAACATTGAGAGATCTTCAATGATTTTCACTTGTAATGGTGCAGGGGATACCACTTGTAGAAAAATGTCACTTGAAATACCACTCGTGGGAAGAGGATGGTGTCATTTTAGAATACACCACTTGTAAAGGTGGATACCACAAACGAAAGTTATCATATAGGTGAGAGAGCTTGATTAAGAAAAGATTTGCTCAGTAAGAGGGAAAAAGGATATCATTTTTGAAAGATACCATTTGCAGGAATAGGGATACCACTTGAAGGAAAGAGATGACATCACTTGTAAAGACAGGGATAAAATTCATGCCGAGGTCAAGGTGATCAAAAGTCTACCACTCTATGGAAAGGATGCATTTTATGAAAAAAAAAGTCAAATTAGAGCAAAATGCCATATTTAGTCAAGAAATACTTGAGAGTTGCTGGTAAGGATTAATAAGGATCAACTTGACTTTGAGGAACAAAGGAAATACCTGAGAAAATTGGAAATAAAATTTTGAAACAAATTAGACATTTGTTAGAAATTTCAAAAGTACAGCTGTTGAAATTGTGGAAGTACCGTTCAGCGGTAGTACCGCTCAAAGCATTGCGGTAATTTCAAAATCTGACAGAAAGCACATATAAGATCTGAATTTTGAGGAGAGATTTGATATAATGTTGTAACATGCTCCAAAATTTTTTAGAAAGAAACATAGACCACTTTGTGGAGTATTTTCAACTATATGCCAAGATCAAATATCTTTTCAATATAATTTTTAACAAATTAAGCTTTCAATTTTCAAAAGCAAGCTGATTTTCAATAAAAAAATTCCAGATTGCAAAAAATGAGTATGCATGGGTTATTGTAGCATTCAATTATATGTATGAGTTGAAAATACCATGTCAGCCAATATATGTCAATAATTTTGGGTCAAATGGCAGAACTCACTAATGTGCTAGATTGTGACCACTTAGATGAACTTAGAATTTTGGATGAATTTCAAAACCACTTTTGATTAGTTGACCTTTTAGAAAACTTTTGAATACCAATAATGTTTGAAATAGCCAACTCTAGGCTTTTGATATTCAACACCTTTTAAAATTTCTTTTAGAATTGATTTTGGCCAAATTTTGAGTTTAAAGCCAAAACAAAATATTATATTGCCAGTTTTGGGATAGAAACTCAATTTTAGTTCAAATAAGTTTTCTAAAGCCAAAACCATTGGAAAACATCTGAAATGCATTTGTATACATTTTTCAACTAGTTTTTCAAAGATATACTAATAATTTTGAGATTTTGGCTTTTCGCTAAATGGCTCAATTTTGAAAAAAACAATACTAGCACTTAATTAATTTGGGCACACTTAAAGATGTGATATACATGGTTATGATTTAGCACTCCCCCTTAATGTGCCACATACATCTTTCTCATGATTTAAGTGAAAATTCAGAACAAGAGCAAGACACCCCTTTTAAATAACATCCGTGCAATGCAACCTACACAAGGTTAGGGGCTTAATATATCAAATGTAGATAGCTGTTACCGAGATGAAATTGGTTCATGATGTGGCATGATCATCTTCAAACTTGGCTCCAAATTTTGAATATGATGGAATTCACCTCTTCATGAATAAGCCAAGCCTTCAATGCCTCCAAGTACCAACTAAGCACTTAAACTCATTTTGATACTAAAAAATTTGGTTGGGTCCATGAATGTTAGTCACAAAAGATTTAGACACCCAAATGGGCCTAACAATATACTTTGGTGAGCTAACATTTTTAGTAAATATATTGTCGAAACAAGAACAGTTAATACATCCTGTGCTAATATGGATAGCATCAGATATATTAGCTTATGCTTGTGCCACCATCCCAAAATATTGAAGTCCTCTGCTTAGCGATCATTAGATCACTATCTGGAAAGAAATATAGTTTCCCACTGGTATGGATTGCTTCAACACTTCACATTGTAGAACTTGATCTTCTAGAGGAACCTGGTGAACCAAAAATTTTGCCTCACATATTTGTCTTCTAACCTGTTGTGGGTGCTGGTGGAGATCGTTACAAGCGAATCCCTTGAAACTTTAGTTTGTACTTTTGATAAACATCAAAAAAATTACTACGGATAACTAAAAAATAGTTAGAATAACTTATCCCAACAACATCACTAAAAAGTAAAAGAACATTAGTAAATTCTTCAATTTTAGTTCTTAGATCTAAAATAAATGCAAATGCATTTAAATACAGAATCTCTTTCTAATATTTCAAATATTTAGTTTTCATAGCACAGACAGCCCCTCATAACACTATATCATTTTCATTATTTTTCAAGTGACCCATAATCGTGAGGTCCATTTCGTATAATTCCAAAGCATTCATGGTTTAGTACCATATTGCTAAGGCAAGGTGGAGGAGACCAATTTATAAGGTGGAGCTCTTGCCATTCTTTGAATCATGTGACACATGGATGCGGATGGCATGAGGAGGGCTTTGTCTAATCACACAGACGTGCACGCGTGTATTCGCGCATTTTTTGCGTGAAAATCGTGTGACTTATGACTTGCAATACGTGACCGTGCCGTGAAGTGGCACGCCACTTGGCAAACCAAGTCCACTTTATTTTTTGCTAAATCATGTATCATATCTCTCCTTTTAACTGGTCATGAGACTACTTAATTATCATTATTTGGTTTGAATGTTATCATTTACCAGTGAATAATGAGGCAGTATTTGGTTTGAATGTTATCAATTACAAGTGAATAATGAGAGAGTTGCCAGTGAGTTAACATTGCTTAATTTGTGGTTTGATGAGGTAATTACCAGTAAATAATTCTGCTATAGTCGCAACAATTACTAGTGAATAACTGTAATGCCCTTATAAGGGCCTAGAGACGTCTAGGAAAAGAACAGAGCATTCCACCTCCATTCTTTCTATACTCTTTTATTTACGAACTTGTGTTGTTGTGCTATGCCGTTTGAATCTCGCCAACCTTTTTTCCCGCGTGCATCCTGAAAAGAGAGAGAGTGACTATCTCCAAACTATTGCCGCAGAGAGTATTTGCACGAGGCGGCAAGAAGATTTCTGGGAAGCGCATTTGCGCGACTGTTCCTGCACTGCATCAAACATGAGCTGCTTCATGTTCTTCATCAAGCCCAATAGTAAGTCATTCACGCATTCATTCGACTTTGATACTATACTTTCTTTGCGTATATTCTGATGTATGATGAGTAGCATGTTTTTAGTTGTGAGTTTTACCTCACTAGTTTATTGTATTTATCTTCTAGTAAAATTTAGAATTAAAATATTGTCCATATTTTCAACACCGTGATGGTCGGTGGTCTTCAGGCCGAAGGCAGTGCAGCGACAGGGACCGAAGGCCAATACTGGTGCGGCGTATTCAGCAGCAAATACAGGCAGTCTAACATGCAGTATTATTCTTTTTTTGCTATATGCTCTGACCGACAGACCCTGAGGCAAGAGTTTCAGAGTTCTTCTGGAAGGAGGGTTGGAATATTGATTTCAGGAGGAGTTTTGGACCGTCAACTACTAAAGAAAAGCTTTTGCGACGTTTACAGGTCCCTAGTTGGACTGTTTATTTTTCCAAAAGAAAAGAAAGTGTAATTCTTAACGATCGAAAACAAGATGTGGATGAGATTTTGTGGCCTTGTTCATCTAGACTACAGGCATTTGGATCTGAGTCTGATAACTGGAGTCCCCACCTCTGTGTAGCCTTTTATGCTTTCTATAAACGTGGGACCAATATCGGTCTTTTGTGTTGAAACTAGTAGCAGGACGGATGATTAAAGGTTTATTTATATTGACTTTTAACTTTATTTTTTGGTTTTGGTTTATGAACAGTAACAGTTTATAGAGAAGTTTGTATAGAAAGATACTAGGTTGTGATTTTGTCTGATATAAATGAAGTCATTATAGTGTATACTACAATCGACCAGTAAATCTCGTCTTGAAACAATAATCCGTTTGAAAGCTAAATACTGTAGAAAAGTAGCTTTTAGAAGCCAACACGAACAAGGTTTGGGTTCTTTTGGGCTGTGGTTTTATCTTTTGTCTTATGATTTTTGAATTCTGGCTGTTCGCGAAAGACAATACGAAGAGGGAAAATGTCACATATGATTTTTACCGATACAGCTGAATTCGGTACAATGTATGCTACAATCTATCTATAGATCCTATCTAAAAAAACACACCGTTGAAAAACTAGTTAATGTAGGAATAAAAACTAAAGCCAAAACTGAAGTGGAAAATAACCCACCCAATCATTAGGATTCTAGTTTAGCGATTTTTCACGTATGTGTGGATGCGGTGCTATAGGCCCAGTCGGCCGGAGAGGACACGTGCGGGACAAGACAAAACGAGGAAACAATTCGTCACTTTCTCCACGCACGCGCACGTACGAATTAATCCATGCACGCACGCATGCGCGCGCAGTGCACACACGCGCGAGTACGTGCCGCGCGCTTTTGCCCGACACTAGCAGCACTGTGCGCCGCAAGCATGGACCGCAAAGAAGCTTCACCCACCGGTTGCTACACCTTTTTACTCGCTTTGGACTACATTATGGCCCCGTTAATTCAAAACAATTTTTAGTTTCTAGATTTTTTAGCTTTCAAAAACTACATGTTATTTTAAAACGTGTTAATTTTTAGAAGTGATTTCTTTCTTTTATATTGTCTATGGAGATATAATGTTTTTTTATTTTTTTTTCTTTTTTATTTTTGTTTAATTAAACGTCTGAGTCAAAAACTAATAACCACTATAGCGATATTTTAGCCAAAATCCAAAAGCTAAAAGTCATCCGTAGCCGAATTAAACGGGACTATAACATACCAAGATCTTCTTGTCCCAGAAACCCTACCACAATAGGGGCAGCCGGGACCGGCCCGGGGTGTGTGCATATTGCTTTGTTGTGCATTCACCTCAAACAGCACTAATGTTCCAGCTGTATATGTAGGCACCTAAACCATATGAATACGCATCCTCTGCCGTGGTTCACTAAAGGCACATGCAGTTGTGTGGACCGTCCGATAGGGTATCGATGCTCAAGATCAAAATCCTAAGAGAAATTGTGGCCCTCGGAACTTCTCATGAGAAATTAAAATCTTCTCGCCGACCTCGATCTTAACCATTCGATGCTCGATCCAATGGCCACACATCTTGGAATGGCAAAGATGCAGAGGAGAGAGGCATAGGATGCGCATCCACACCTATATGATCCTGCAGTAAAAAAAATTAGTTTTGTTTTAAAATACATATAGGTAGACTCCTTAAAATTTAATTCGACCAGCAATGTAGTATATGATTTACAAAATTACAGTAAAAATCTGCAGGGAAGGAGACTCCTTAAAATTTAATTTGACCAGCAATGTAATATATATGATTTACAGAATTACATGAAAAAGCTACAGGGAAGGAGACAGGGGATGGGTGAACGTGGTGTAATATATGGGTGGATTCTTTTCGTTTGCAGCTAATGGCTTATAGCTATAACATAAGCATTTGTATGAACGAACCGAATACCAATAAACCTATAAACCGCTATTAAAAAAAGGTTGTCCTGAGAACCATCTTGAAAAGTAGCGGAAAAATATTTCTGTTTATTTATTCGATAGAAGTTATAAGCTAAAAAGAAGGGGCGTCTGTTGTCGGACACCAGCTGAGACACAAACAACACGAGCATTTGTATGAATGAACCGAATACCAATAAACATATAAACTGCTTTAAAAAGGGCAGTCATGATAAACCACCTTAAAAAATAGCGGAAAAACATTTCCATTTATTTATTCGATAGAAGTTATAAACTAAAAAGAGGAGGTATCTGTTATCAGACGCGAGCTGACACACACATATACATATACATATATATATATACATATACATATATACACAAATATATATACATATATATCGGACACTGAAATGGGGCACCATGGTGCCTGGGCACCATGATTTCAAATGCATCAATTTCATCTAAATTCGAGTATATTTTTTTGAAAATATCAGTTTTAGGGTATATACTCATCTATAACAATTCAAATGAAATGTATAAGTTTGAAAAAACATACTCAAATTCAACGTTTTGAACGAATTTAGATCACATACTTTGTTGATTTATATATAAATATAATCAGTATACCTACAATCAAACTATCATAAAAAAGGCAACTACAATTCAAAATTTAGTTCGAACTTGTTTGAACTAGTTAGTAAACTAGTTAAACCTGACATTCAAGAAATTTTAAAATTTTTCGCACATGATACATACCTATTTTAGACTATGGTGCCCAGACACCAAGGAGCACTCGTTACTTTTACCATATATATGCATGTACATATACATATACATATATATATACATATATATACACACACACACATGTATGTATGTATGTATGTATGTATGTATGTATGTATGTATGTATGTATGTATGTATGTATGTATGTATGTATGTATGTGTGTATGTATGTATGTATGTATGTATAGGAAGCCTCTTTTCTTCTCTTAGGTGTAATTATACCTTATGTCGTATCTCACAACGTAGAGAGTATCTCGCGTTACGGAGGATATATATATATATATATGTAATATATGAGTATTTAAGATCATCTATGTAGTATGAACAATTTTTCAAAGGTAGTATATTTTTTTTTACATACTCCTTTTTATGTGCGTATATAAAGGTGTTTATAAAATACGCTAAAAACTATGGGCTCCCTTATAATTTTTTTATGTGGTTCATATTGGGTATCTTATAATTAGTATACAAGTATACTAAAAGTGATAAAGGAGTATTCCAAGTTTATTTAGGTGGTATATTAGAGGTAGGTATAATTACACTGGGAGTAAAAGATATATGCCGTGAGGATGAATTGGCCGGACAATCATTTTTGGCAGCATGCATTGCACTGAGTCGAGCACTGATTAACTGTACGGTAGATCTGAATTTGCCGGGCAAGCTACCTAGCCAGATACTACTCTAGCAGTTGTCGGCTTTGTTTAACAGCATATCTGAACAGTACTAGCTCTGAGCAGTTGAGCCAGTGTTGATACGATTGTCGGGGCTTTTGTTGCATGCGAACCACGTGATGCAATGGACTTCGATCTGGCAGGAGGTCCCAGTGTAAAGCATTGCCGAGATATGTAGGTTGTGTTTATTTAGACGGTGACTGATGAATTTTATTTATATTTTTAAGATACTAGTGAATGATAGAGAGGACGACACAAACAACATATATAATTATAAATTCAAAACACCATTTAAAAGATTTATTTTAAAAAATTATCCTCATTATTTTGGCGTTTAGCAAAGGCGCACTGGCCAGATGAGACCAGCGGCGCGTCGGAGCTAAGCTAGCTCGTACGCAGGACAAAAAGTACGCGTAAACACGCTTAATTAATGCATCAATCGGTCCCTAGAGCGTGCGTGCGATCGATCGATCGATTAATCAATCGACTAGTTGATTACATAATCACCACGTCTCTGCATCTCTCGGCGTTTACAGCGCATGCAGCAGTTGTTCCCGCGCTCACACGTGCGGTTGTCGTGTAGGCCCACCAGCAGGCAGCGGCAGGACATGTGGGCAACAGATTTTCGATCGCCGAGATGCGAAGAATAAGGAGAAGCTTCTGCGAATGCGAGCTACACGCAGCACGTACTGTTACTGCGTAGCATGGACCGCCAAGGCGTCCAGATCTAGGTCCACTCGGTGGCTAGCTAGTTTAATTTCTACGCGTGTCCGGCTCCCTCTGGAGTCTGGACCACGGTCTGTTTATATTTTAGCTTTGTCTTTATCTTATAAATAATAACGTTTTATGGATAAATTTATAGAGAGATATTTATATGTGATTTTGGTCAATATAAAATAAGTTACTATAGTGTGTACTATAATCGATTAGTAAACCCCGTCTCGAATAGACACTATAATTAAAATATGATTAAAGCATCATTTCTGCATTTGTATTAATTTTTAAAAATCAGCATTAATAAAGGTTTTTCTAATTTCCAGCAACTAAAAATGAATTTTCAAAAAAACTAGATAAAACATAAAAATGTTTTATTTGAGTTCGTAAATATTCTAAAGTGCCTCTCCAAAAATTTTCAAAATTTTTTAGCTTAGTTTGGAAATTTTCTGAGCTGAAATGCATTTTCTGGGATTAAATCAATTCAAATGCAAATATATGAATATTCCACATGTGTAAACGAAATTGTAACGATCAGCACGCCGATTTGGGTTGAAACCAATGGCGTTCGTTTGAGAGATCCATGCGTCCGTCTGTAAACACAAAGGTATTTGGACACAATTTCATCAGAAAACGAACATATGAAACTAAATTTTGCGAAGCCGGTGGTGTAATAGAGAGTATGGTTCTGAAGGAGCTGTAGCTTTTTCTCGCTTTCTAGCTGAAAAACTGCCTTTAAGTTTTACCCAACTTTTAGTCCATTGTCCCTAAAGTTGTCTTTTGGCTTATCCTATAAGTTGCTTTCAAGCTAGGCCATTTGGGGAGCTTCTAGCTTTTTCGAAGCCTCAAATCGTGTGTGTGCACACACACGCACACATGCACGCACATGAAGCTCTTTCCGTACTCTTAGGATTACATACTCCTACTTTTAATATACCGCTTGAACGGACATGTTATTCCTTATATCACTTTCGGTATACTTAAATATTAATTTTAAGATACTCAAATACGACTTGGTTGAAAAAAAAAATCAAAACCCATTATTTTTACTATATATCATTTTCCATATATAGATAGGGTATATATATTATATTGTAAAAAGTAGATTTTGATGAAATGTTCTTGTTAACTCACTTTGGAGTACCTATAATCATTATTAGATTATGCTCAAAAGGATAAAGAGGTATAATAACATCATTTAAGCGATATACGAGAAGTGAGAGTACGTAATCTTTTGGGTACACTCATATACTAATTATAATATACTTCAATGTGGTACACATGAAACAATTACAAGGTAGTCTATGGTTTTTGGTGTATTTTTCAAATACCTTCATATTCACACATAAAAAAATATATCTAAAAAATGTATATACCACCTCTGAAAACGTATGTACCACCAAGGTGGTTTTATATACTCATATATTACATATACATACACTTCGTTACGCGAGACACTCCCTACGATGTGAAATACAATATAAGGAGTAAATACTCTCCAGAGTAGAAAAGAGGCTTCCATGATTTTATACTCATGGGAGTACGTACTCCCACTTCTCATATACCGCTTAAATAATATCGTTATACCTCTCTATCATTTTGAGCATACTCTAATAATGATTATTAGATACTCTAAAGTAAATTCTATGAAAAATTTCATTAAAATTTACTTTTTATAGCATAATTTGTGTATGTACTCTTTTTATACATGGAAAAGTGTATATAGCAAAACAAAGGATTGTGATAAAAAAATTTCAACCATGTCATATTAAAGTGCCTTAGAATTAGTATTTAAGTATATAAAAAATAATAAATAAGTATAACATGTTCATTTAAAAGGCTTTATATATATATATATATATATATATATATATATATATATATATATATATATATATATATATATATATATATATATATATATATATATATATATATATATATATATATATGTATATATATATATATATATATATATATATATATATATATATGTATATATATATATATATATATATATATATATATATATATATATGTATGTATGTATGTATATATGTATATGTATATGTATGTATGTATGTATGTATGTATGTATGTATGTATGTATGTATGTATGTATGTATGTATGTATGTATGTATGTATGTATGTATGTATGTATGTATGTATGTATGTATGTGTGTGTGTGTGTGTGTGTGTGTGTGTATGATTCTATACTGTTAGAAGTATGTACTTCACTTTGTTATATACCACTAAATGATGTTGTTATACCTCTTTATTATTTTAAGTATACTCTAATAATGGTTATAAGATACTCTAAAGTTAGTTATATAAAAATTTTCATCAAATTCCACTTTTTATATTATAATTTGTGTATATACTCCTTTTTATATATGGAAAAGGGTGTACAGCAAAATAAAGGACTTTGATGAATTTTTTCAATGAAATTGTATAGGAGTATCTTAGAATTAGTATACAATTATGCCTAAAGTGATAAATGAGTATGTTAAGTTTGTTTAGGTAGTATATTGAAAGTAGGAGTATGTACTCCCGAGAGTATAAAAAAGGCTTCCTATATATTGCCCATTGAATAAATATCTTCTGTATAGATCAACAAGTATATGACTTGTTCGTGAAACTATTTATTCATGTTTTGATGTTATTCTAAATTATCCCTGATATTATGTCATTATGTGGAACAATTATAATATATAGGTCAGTACATGTATTGATTGATGACCATATTTTACAGATCATGGATGTAGGAATATCGAATCAATAATGCAAACACATGTTAGAGACCATGGTGTTGGATTGACCCATCTTGTGACATTATTGTGATTGCTAGGTTTTTATGTGCCATCAGTTGATCTCAAGCAATGATGATATATAATCCTTGTATCTGAGATGAGTATAGTTTTTTACATATGTAAAGTGCACTTAGATGTTATAAAATGCTACTCCGTAACTAGGTATTTATAATGGTAGCTTTTAGGTATACTATGAAATATGCGGAAGAATGTGACTGGCCGGATATGAGATTTACTCGTCCTACATAACAAGAGAGATATCTCTGGGTCCTTGATGGGGTCGGATAAAAGAAGTGCATGGTAATGCCATGAGTGGTCGAAGAGTCGACCACATGAAGTTATTCATCATTAGATCAGAAAAGGATTGAACGGTCTACAGATGTCACATTTCTCACCTGAAGTTCGATCAGATATTGTGAGGCAAAAGGATAGTGTGCAAACAGGTGATTTAGTCCGATCAGATACGAATTGATCGTATAGGTATATTGACCTGTCGTGAATTTGTCGGACATATCACAAACTAGTCTGCGAATTAGTCGTAACCAGATACAAAGTGGTCATAAGGAGTTATGAATTGATCGTGAATGACTAAGACCTAGTTACAAATCGTATTGTATAACGTTCATCCAATTTGATCTTTGTGTATATTTAGGGGTCGATATATCCTGATAGGGACCACTACTGACCAATGATAGAAAATATGTTCCGGGTTACAACCAAGTATACATGAACTTATATGGCCATACACTTAACGGGTTGAAACAATAAGGGTCCGGATGATAGACTCCGAGTGAGATACAATCTCTACTTGTATTGGATAAGGATCCAATCAAAGGCTCTATATGAAGAGGTGCATTAGGTTATATGAAAAAAGAGAGACATCGCATCACCCACCGAAATCCTAGCCGTGTCCTTCTGAAGGCTCTGTTATGAGCGCTGGTACTAGCACATGCACTCATGACGTGTAGGAAAATGGCCCAACTTATCATTGCCCATGCATGCACGCACGAGTGCACTCGTACAGTTGTACGTCGCGTCGGCACGTACGTCCAACGCTAGCGCAGATACGATTGTCGGGGGGCGTTATTTAGTTGTTGCATGTGAGCCACGTGGTGCAATGAACTTCGACGTGGTTAGCGCTAGCGTAGATACGGTTAAACGCACGCCAGCATTTCGTTTCAACGGCTGCGATCCACTTGGCATCAACTGGTTAATCACTTGGCGTTTACAGCTAGCGCTATAGCTCACACGTACGTAGTACGTACGTACGTACGTGTTTTTTGTTCTGTAGGACCAACAGCCGGCAGCATCAGGACACTGGGCAACTGATTTTTAGCCGTTCGGTCAGTTGGCAGTTTGGTACCCACCCCACCGCGAAGCCAGCGAAGGGGAAGCTTCTGCGATGCTGCGTAGCACCAAAGCACATTATAGTCTGATAGGCCCGCTTATTGCAACTTTAGCTTCTGGCTTCTAATTTATTTTTTATTATTTATAAATTTTATCTTTTTTGAACTTTTGGATTTTTGAGTTTTTTTGCCGGTTTTTTTTCCTATATTCGTTCGCGTTGTCCGTAATAAGCTAACATATTTTTTCTATTTTTAAATTTAATTACACTAAGGGCCTGTTTGGATCCACCCAGATTTTAAGAATCTGGCTTTTGGAAACTGGGTGGGATCCAAACAGACCAGTTTTTGGGGCAGTTTTTAAAATCTACCTACCCAGATTCTTAAAAACCAAGAAGCTGTTGATACCCAGCTTTTGCCAGTTTTTTTTTGCACAAATACCCATTTACCCTCATTAAAGACCACACATGGCTGTTTAATGTGCTGTTCAAGAGCAATAAATGTAAGGGTATAATAGTCTATTAGCATCAATCATAAATGAAACCAGCTTTTAAAAACTAGGAGATCCAAACACCCCATCAGTTTTTGCTTAGAAACCAGCTTTTAAAAACTAAAAGTAATAGCTGGTTTTTAAGAATCTGAAACTGATCCAAACAGGGCCTAAATAAGCCACCTTCAGCTACAGTAAAATTTCAGCTACTACAGTGCAATTTCAGCCATAAGCCATAGCTTTTCAGCCCAACCGAGCGGGACTACGCTATATGGTTCAGTTCGGTTTCTGGCTATGTTTGGACCCACGCTATCAGGGGGCTTCTAGCTATGTGTTGGAGAGACTGAAGATCGATTTAGGGTCTGTTCTTTTTAGCCGAGGTTTATAGTTTTTAGCTATGACTTGTGGTTTTGGATTGTTCGTGCGAGAGATTACATAGTAACAGAAACTCACATGCGGTTTTTCCGATATAAATGAAGTCAGTATAGCATGTAATATAATTAACTAGTAGACCTTGAAAAGACACTCCGTTTAAAAACTAGTTACTGTAGAAAAACCAGAAGCTAAAAAAGAACAGGCCCTTAAACACTTTGGTTTTTAAAAATAGCTTATCTGAGCCGCTTCCACTGGTTGGCCTCCATCGTCTCTTCCATATTGACATCTTCAAAAAACTGTTTCTCAAATTTTATTCCAATAGCTACTTTTTTCGGGTGTTACTGTTCTATTTCAATCAAAAGATAAAAACTCTAGCCAAAATCTATCAGCTCTTGTCAATTAAAACACCCCCTTAGTTTTGTGTCTATGAACACATAAATCTATATATGTTGTGCACATTTGAGCTTAAGCTTCAAGCTTTAAGCTTTTAACTTCTTAATTTTGTTTTTTGGTTTTTGACTTATTTTTGGGTTTTTGCTATTTTTCTTTTTATTTTTTCTTTTGTATTAGTTGTAATGATATAATATTTTTTAATTTTTTAAATTTAATTACGCTGAAAAGTTACCAACAGTTACAGTGAAAAAACTATTATAATAATATAAAAGGCTAAAATCTTCAGCTTTATAGGCCCAAATAAGCACCCTATATCCTGACATTGACGTGCTTTCATCAGAAAATGAACATATACATGAATCTAAATTTCGCCAAGCCCGTGCAAGCACGAGTGCACACGTACGTCGCGTCGGCAGTCGGCACGTCTGCCCGCCGCTATCTGCGTACATGCATGGCGCGGATGAATTCGGCGGCCATTCTTTTGGCTGCACTCCCTCCTCACTAATTAACTGTACGGTGCATCTGATTGTGCACGCTGCTTCTATTTACTCCGGCCTGTTCTAACGTACTCCTACATATACAATTTTGAATCCGCATAGTACGTACGTACGCACGTACATACGTCCACATCGATCCCCTCTACTGTACGCATTTGAATCGCCCCGGGCGTCCGCACAAGCCTCTCGTTCCTTGCAGCTTTAATCCCTGTTCCAAGTTCGACTGTGCACTTGCATGCACACGCACAGTGCACGTCCATAAAAGGCCACTGCTACTTCGTCAGAGAAGGGAATGGGCTCAGGTGTCACGACGTGACATGTGTCCAAAAAATACTTAAAAAATTGTAAGTATTTTTTAAAAGTATTTTTGGATACTTAAAAGTGCGATATGTGTCTAAAACAATACTTAAAAATTTGTAAGTATTTTTAAAAAGTATTTTTGATACTTAAAAAGTTTTTTATTTTTTGGATTTTTAAGTATTTTTTTTATTTTTTGACACGTGTCGCGCCGTGAAACGGCAGGGGCCTGCACCTGAGCCCTTTCCTCAGAGACGTAAGAAAAATACAGGCATGCAGGGGCGGAGCAACACCCCAGACATGATAGGCTATAGTTTGAGGTGTAGAAAAATATTTAGTGTACAGTTTGAGTAAATTCAGTTCAGTTCGGATAATATTTTCATAGTCCAATCCAGATAGTCTAGGGTGGTGATCGGTTCGGCTGAAAAGCTCATGGCTTATGGCTGAAAACACTGTAGCTGGCTGAAAAAAGCACTGTAGCTGACAGAAGCTTATTTAGCATAATTAAATTTAAAAAAATTTAAAAATATAAAAAAATATGTTAGCCCATTACGTATAATACAAATAAATACGGGAAAAAAAGAACCGGTAAAAAAGCTCAACAAAAAGCTAAAAGTTCAGAAAAAGACGAAACTTATGAATAGTGAAAAATAAGCCAGAAGCCGAAGCCGAGTTGACTAACAACTAGTTGGCTAACAACTAGTTGGGGTTTTGGCTAAACTTTAGCCCACTCATTAGCCCTCCTGTTTGGATCCACAAAGATTAAAAATTAGCAACTAGTTGTTAACCTATGGGATCCAAACAGACCCTATAGGGTGCATCTGATTGCGCACGCTGCTTCTATTTACTCCGGCCTGTTCTAACGTACTCCTACATATACAATTTTGAATCCGTATAGTACGTACGTACGCACGTACATACGTCCACATCGATCCCCTGTACTGTACGCATTTGAATCGCCCCGGGCGTCCGCACAAACCTTTCGTTCCCTGCAGCTTTAATCCCTGTTCCAAGTTCGAGTGTGCACTTGCATGCACACGCACAGTGCACGTCCATAAAAGGCCACTGCTACTTCGTCAGAGAAGGGAATGGGCTCAGGTGTCACGACGTGACATGTGTCCAAAAAATACTTAAAAAATTGTAAGTATTTTTTAAAAGTATTTTTGGATACTTAAAAGTGCGATACGTGTCTAAAAAAATACTTAAAAAATTATAAGCATTTTTAAAAAGTATTTTTGATACTTGAAAAGTTTTTTATTTTTTGGATTTTTAAGTATTTTTTTTACACGTGTCGCGCCGTGAAACGGCAGGGGCCTGCACCTGAGCCCATTCCTCAGAGACGTAAGAAAAATACATGCATGCAGGGGCGGAGCAACACCCCAGACAGGATAGGCTTTAGTTTGAGGTATAGAAAAATATTTGGTGTACAACTTGAGTAAATTCAGTTCAGTTCGGATAATATTTTCATGATCCAATCCAAATAATCTAGATCATTTCACCACTGAATTCAGGACGTAACTAAATCCCGGCTGCGCTGCTGCAGCCTGCAGGCACGTATACGTACGCGCGTCGCTGTCGGACGGGAAGCGATCGAGCGGCGGAGAGGAGGACGCGGCGCGATCGACGGGCTCGCGCACATGGACGTCGCTGTGCTCGCGGTATGCGCGCGATCGATCGGCTGATTGGCTGGCTGGTTAGCGCTCGCGTCGCGCTCCATCGATTCAGGGGCCCCTGATCGGAGGCTCGGAAGCCGAGGATGTTAACGGCTGCAGATGATGGCGATGGTCACGATGTGTGCATTGGTTTGCCGACCCGCCGGCCTACCTGCAGATCTTGACAAACGGTGGGATAGAGCCGCGTGGATGGGGATGGACGCAGTGTGGTCCGGACTCCGTTCTTTTTATTTGTAGTTTCGACTTCTTCTGTAAATAAGATAGTTTTTTTTGTTATTTTTTGAAAACAGTTTATCAATTTATCGATATTCAATTTATTTATATAAATACTTATGTTAATACTAAAACCATCAGTCGCAGTTAAAAAGAGGGGGATTTGCTCATGTGCCCCAAAGTTTAATGGCGTTTGTTCATTTGCCCCATGATGTCTCACTGACATGTAGACCCTGGACCGTATGTCAGTGAGACATCATGGGACAAATGAGCAAACGCCATTAAACTTTGGGGCAGAGGAGTAATTTTTCCTTAAAAAGAGTACATCCAAAGCTTATTTGAATAGAGTTGAACTCTGATGTGCTCAATCTTACGTCACTTACCGGCAGGGATGACCAAAAAAGAGGTTGTTTTTTACTACATCAGTATGATCTGTGATGTGCAACTTTGACCAGATATATTTATAGCATATATTAGCAAAAATATATAAATTTATAATACCATGAACATATATTTGATGGTAAATACTTTGCTTAGCTTAAGAGGCCACTCAGTTCGGCTGAAAAAAGGTGGCTTGTGACTGAAATTACACTGTAACTGATGATGATTTATTTAGCATAATTAAATTTTAAAAAAACTAAAAATAAAAAACATGTTAGCTCATAACTGATAATGCAAACGAATACACAAAAAAAGAAAAGGCACAAAAACTCAAAAAAATCAGAAAAAGACGAAATCAAGGAATAGTGAACTACAAATCAGAAGCTAGAAGTTCAGTCCAAATAAGCACGCTTAAATCGTTTCTAGTTCCGGCACAGAAATAAAAGCAATATTGTTTCCTAGACCAGTGCGAACAGGTATACAAGGAAAACGAAACAACACGGAAAGGGGGAATGTATGAACATTTGGTACAGTATATGTTTTTCTATATTTCCATGGAAACTTAATTATTTCTTACGAAATCTCTGCGTTCCTATGAGATATTTTTGTGGGTTTATTTATGATTTTTGAAGATTTGATCTCAATAATGTATTACTCCTCGTGTTGTGTGCAGAGTTATGCTAGAGCTTGACTCAAGTCACTCAAACTACACATGTGGCCAAAAAAAGAAGGCATAACTTGAAAAGCAACAAGGCCTGTTTCTAAGCTAAGCAGGTAAGGAGATGTTTCAACTTTCATCTTCTGGGTTTAAATGGCCTAAATTTTCATGAGAAAACTAAGAAGTTTTCCCTTGTTGTGTTTAATCTGAAACTCAAATGGCCTACAAATCAAGACAAGTATGCCAAATCTGTCTGCACATCACTAATCTGACAGCACAGCTCTTGCTGTTAAGGACTTGAGCTACACTAAGTAAATGAAAGGGTAGATAAATAATACCTTTTTTATTATTGCTCAATTACTGCATGGTTAACTAGTCTACAGCCTCCACTTGGCACAAGCCAATGCCAAAGACACAGAGCAGTAGGGCCGGCCTATCAGCAACTACCCGACAAAACCATATCATATCATACATGCACCTAGGACGAAACAGAGCAAAGCAGAGCAGCCCTGCTCTGTTCCTTTCTCCACCGCAAGGGCATCGACGTGCACCGCCATTGCCCGCCGTCGATCAGCAGTAGCTTCCGAGATCGACGACCAGCTCTTGCAGCAACGCCTCGAGCACGGCGGCCTCGACCTCGGCGCCGACGTCCCGCCGCTCCGGCTCCACGTCGGCGGCGTCCAGCCTTGATCTCGGCACCTCCGACGCGACCAGCTCGGATACCCTGGCCAGCTCCGCTCTGTGCGTGTCCCAGTAGGCGGCGCTCGTGGTGGCGGCCGCGGCCTTGTCGTTTTCGTCGCGGCCGTTCTTGGGGCTCGTGCGGTTGTAGTAGAAGTCGTCGTCGCTGTCGTGGTCGAGGATGAGATCCTCGGACTTGGCGAGCAGCTGGGTGAGTAGCGCCGGCGAGTACGCCGCCTCCAGGAGCTCCCGGAGGATGGCCATGGCGTTCTTAGGCGACCCTTGCGTCTTGGAGCACTTGATCTGGTTGTGAACAGGGGAGCTCTCGAACGGGTGCTCCAGGACGGAGACGGGGCTTAGCTGCTTCTCGTCGTCGTCGGAATCGGAATATTCCATCTCCTCGTCGCCGTAGTCGACTACCACGTCGGTCTTGACGGCGTCGAGGCTCTTGGAGCAAGGAGACGAGGCAGCCTTCTTGAATGAGTCGGAGAACTGCAGGCCGGCGGGCTTCCGGTTGGCGAGGATCTGGGAGAGCAGGAGCCGGAGGAGCCCAGTGCCCGTCCCCGGCTTCTGCTTCTTGCTCCGGGTACTCGCCGCCGTCGCCTTCTTCTTCTTCTTGTTGGTGAGCCGCTTGAGCACGGAGGCCGCGTCGTTGCCGGCGGCCGGCCAGCACAGCGCGGTGTCGTAGCCGTCGAGGAGCCGCGCCGAGCAGCCCTTCTCGAGGAGGTGGAGGTCGAGGAAGAAGGGCTCCTGCTTCTCCTCCAGCAGCTCCGACAGACGCCGGCCGGACGGCGAGGGCGACAGGCACGCCATGAGCGTCGCAGAAGCAGCACCAGCTGAGCTTACGAGCAGTAAGGAACAGAGACGCAGAGACAGAGAGGTGTGTATGAACAATGAGAACAAAGAGGCAAGAGAGAGAGAGCAATGGGGAGGAGAGGAGGGGGAGTTGGAGATGGGTGTAGGGTGGGGTGCTTATAATAGAGGAGGTTAGAGAGAGAATTGAATTGGAGGCAGCAACTAACCTAGAGAGATGAGACAAAGGCACTATTCTCAACAGCGATAACTTTTGTTTCTAAAAATTAGAAGTTATTCAAATGTATTAACTTTTTAATGTGATTTTCTCCTTTTTTTTCTTTCATTTATTTTTTCCTTTTTATTTTGCATTATCAGTGAAGATATAACGGTGTTTTTTATTTATTATTTTTTAGTTAAATATATCGGAAAAAACTAACAACCACTACTACCATTTCAGTTAAAAAGGCAAAACACTTTAGAACATGACTAAAGTGCTACGCAATGAGTGGAAGACAAGGGAGGTTGAGGGGAGATTTTCATATCCCCTACTGTTGGTGTCCTGTCTTCCTTCTCTAGACAAAGGTTTTGTTTGTTCTGTTTTGTTAATACATACATGAGCAACTCAATTTCATTTTAATGTTGTTGTTTGGGACGCGTGTGCGCTCGCGCGCACGACGCGGAGGGATTTGTGTAGGAAAGAGATGGATAATGTAAAGGTTGGGTCAAATCACCAGGTGAAAAAGCTAGAGAATCTGGGAATAACTTGAGAACCTGGGAATAACTTGCTCTCTGGCTTTGAGTTGGTGCTGGTGTTGTTGAGGTGATTGTACCATTGCGTTGAATGCATGCAGAAGCTGGAGATGTTTCGGCCCGAGTTATTGCCAAAGTACAGTTCCCTTCTGCGGCTCTCACTGGTCACTACCAGTATCAGACTAATGATCTACCTGTGCGTCTTACTCCTCTCCCAAAAAAAGTAGATGTTTAGGACAGACAGATCTGTTCATATAT
Organism: Dendrocalamus latiflorus; assembly: GCA_017311315.1. NCBI lineage: Eukaryota > Viridiplantae > Streptophyta > Magnoliopsida > Poales > Poaceae > Dendrocalamus > Dendrocalamus latiflorus. The sequence continues at coordinate 29,055,610 of CM029641.1, forward strand.
AGGGCTTGTTTGGCAACGGCTGCGGCTTATGACTTTTGGTTGAAATTTTTGAATTTTGGCTATTTACGGTACATTTTACAGAGAGAGATACTCACTTGCGATTTTGGCTGGTACAGATGATGGGCTTTTAACGTGTACATCGTTTAACTTGTAGACCCCGTCTTGAGAAAATACTCCGTTTGAAAGTTAGGTACTGTAGCAAAAGTTAAAAGTCATCAGCTTCGGAGGAAAAGAACAGGCCCATAGTTTGTATACAGCCAACTTATATGCAAGGGATGTTGCTGCTCCAAGTTAAAGTAGTTCTGACTGCACTTGTTACATGAAAGCACCCTTAAGCTGTAAGAGAACTGTGTACTCATACATTCAGGCTCCCTCTGCACAGTCAAAACAGGTCTTCAGACATCGAGTTAGCGCGAAAAGCAAGATCACCGAAGAAACCAACCTCCCTCGGATTCCCCATTGCCATCTCGCAAGCACTCCTTGTCAGCTTCTGCAGCATCGCCATTAGTTTTTAATGCCCTGGTCTCCCAGGGAGGCTTCATGTCACCTTCATCCTAGCACTTTTTTTTCTTCACAAGATACACAGACCTTAGTGCTAATGTATCCTAACACCATCACACACGCATGTGCCCATCATCGAAGGCACACACGTACGCATGATTTGATCGTACAGCTAATCTCGCGATTAATTGGGTTGGATTAATTAGTGACTGACGGTCGCCAGGAGAAATGGTATGAAGATCTCGATGTGCCGATGGAACTGCCTGCAGGGAGGGTGCTGCTGTAGGACTCGCTCCGTTGTTTGTTTCCTTCGTGTTGTCGCGGACAAGACAATCCAGTTGGACGAAACTGTACGCTCGTGTATCTACAATAGCATACGTGCAATTTTTTAAATAAACTAATTTTTAATTTAATTTCGCGAATAGACGAACTGTTTTTTACATGAATAACCATCAGTCGCAGGCCCACGAGTGAAGCTAGTCTCGCGTTGGCTGCATGAATGGGGCCTAGTCTCACGCTGATCAAACAACTGGGCTCAATCGTGTGGCCAACAGTAACTGAAGGCTATCAGCCCGATTCGATTTTTTTAAAAATAGTATATTATTTTAATAACATCATATAAATAAATGTTCTGCGAAAAATTCAAAAATAGCCTTCTATCGCAATTTGAAACACTCTCACACAGGCACTAACTTAATTTCTTGAACACTTCGATGCTCGAAGTGCCGCATGTACCTATTTTTCTTTTGTGCATAATAGTAGGTGATTCTTTTTTTATTTTATTCACAAAGTTTTTATAGTGCGGAGATATTATTTAGTTGGATTAATTAGACATAATATATGAACAGTGGAAAGTTGAATAATCATAGTTTGATGAAAAATGTATGTGTGCAACCGAAATTACGTACATTTCCTAAGTGTCAGTTTGAGCGAGAATATAGCAACGAAGATAAGATTTCAAACCCGACATAATACTTGATAATGAATGTGCGAATTATATGACGTGTGAAGTTTAGTTAGGTGCATAGATTTACCTCGCTATTCTTATAATACAAATGACAACATGAACAAACTATCGGCCGAACAACAACTATGGTACAACATGCCATTTGAAAAGAAAAAAATACTTGATGAATGGAAAGCAAGTCAGACTTGTGGGCATATGTCCTACTCCCCCTACAGGATCTCCTTTGGTCTTCAAGGTATTGTTCGTGTATCTTCTGCACGCTCTCCATATATTCTTCTTTTTTCCTCTTCTCGCGTTGATCTTCGTGCTCCTTCATTCTAGTAACAACTGCAGGCCCGCACAAGATAAGGTCCATATCCTCTTTAGTCGACCACCATTCCCGTGTGTAACTTTTTTCTTGCTGTCGTAGATGAACAAGTTAGCACTAATTGAAAAGAGTTAGAGTGAAAATCTCGATAGAAGACTCACATGCAACCACGCCATGGTGCACCTACACACGTAGCTATCCTACTTTCCTACGCTGATGAGTTTGTACTTAGCTTGCACACTGCAATGACAACACACAATTTATGATACTATCAAGGACCTGTTTGTAATTAGAGGAAAGGGAATACATGAAAACGGGATGTTTTGGAAATTTAGAGGAGTCATTTTTCTGGAACAATTCGTATGGGAGTAGGAAACTGATTCGAAGTCATGCCGTGTTAAAAGGGGGCAAGGGGAAGGAGGAATCTAGTGCATGAGATATTGCTAGAGTTGTTGGTTATTGAGCAAGATCTTACCTTCGAGTCTCGGCTGGTGCGGATTCTAGGGGAGTCAAAGCGAATTTTGTGGTACAAGACGTTGAAGTATGTCAAGGTGCTTTGGTCGTATCAGACCGAGCAGGAAGCAACTTGAGAACTGGAGTCTAACATGTATGAGAAGTATCTGGAGTTGTTCATGTCAAGTATATTTATAGTTTAATTTCTGGTTCAGTTTTACATCTCGCGAAAAACTACTCAAATCAACCCCATAGGACCCCTCCTGAACTTTTCCATGCCCATAATATACTTTAAAAACATGTTGAGCTGACATACCTATCACACGATCCAAAATATAAAAACATAGCGAAATTTTGGAAATTACGTCTCCTACGTCAAGCCTCATAAAGACCAAATTAAACTACACCCGGCACGAATAAACCGTGCCATACATATCAAAATGCTCTCTGTTCCATCTACATCTCCTATAGCACAATTAAAAGCGTTCAATTATAAGTGTGAATATAACATACAAACGGCCTAAAATCCGATGCCTAACTCATGTGCATCTAAACCTAACCACCCTAGGTCTTGCACTAGTTGATCTACAAATAGGGCTAACCAACCACTCGTATGCTACAACACCTGAAAACCATGGATTGTAAGACACTACACGCAACATTACCACTAAAACATGCGGATCTACAACTAGCAACCCTAGTTCTACCACCACTCTATGTTGGTTATTATTAACCTACCATGTTTTCATCCAAATGACCAATAAATTATAAGAGCAACGAGAACTAACTTGCGTGCGCACAAAGGCAAATGGGCAGATTATAATATTCTGAAAATGATTCCCTTTAGCACTTAATGATTTTATATTGATGCTATTTGTCAATTCCCTTTGGCTAAATCTATTATCGATTCATCTTAATATCGATTGTTTCATCTTAATATCATTTATTGATTCCCTTATTGCTGAACTTTTATGTTCATGGTTATGTTGTAAAATTTTGATTGAAAGCTGGCTGATGATAATATTTGTGTAATGGTTTAAATTAATAGTAATTGTATTTCTAGGTGACATTCTGGACTTTTGTTAAGCCGAGGTGTTACACAGAACCTCCTCCTTCTCTACTCTTTCTCTTTTTTTTCAAATTAAAGTGAGGATTTTGGCCTTTTTGTATTATATAGCCACCAATTGTGCGATTGGAGCGTCCGCCCGTCATGCGAGCGACGGTCGCACGAATGGCCGACATGGCTTCAGATCGTCCGCTCATTGCGTGACTAGGTGTCGGTGCCTCCAGCCGTGCGACGTACGCGTGACTGAGGGCTTCAATCACATGCCCGCAGCGTGATTAGGCCCAGTCACGCATTGGGCGCGTGACTGAGAATTATCCCTATAAAAAAATATAGAAATGGTTTATTTGCATAAATTGAATTAAAAATGGTTTATTTTTAAAAAAAATCAGCATATGTGTGTTGTAGGTGTACGTGTAGCCTGTCAAACAAGAACTCATATAGTCATATTCCTGGTATTTACAGCTATCACGAAATTCTTGTCTGGTCCATTTCGCCCTCGGCCCTCTGTTCCCCCACTCGAGACAAGTCTCAGATGAAATTTTAACAGCTAATTTATGTCATGGCATGTTGATACAAGGATATAATAGTATATTACTATGAAAGTGTTTTTCAACCAACCTAAGAACATTATTTTCATAAAATCCAATCTAATCCTCCCTAACCCAAAGTTACAAATGATATAATAGTGCATTAGTAGCCAAAGTTGGCAAATTTTAACTGTACTTTTGCCAAACGACATACAAGAGTAATAATGTAATATCGTCCCCCAAAAAGGAAATATAAAGATACATTCATGGCAATCTGATCATGGTTTGCGACATTAATTAACATAGCACGTTCGCAGGTCAAAAAACATTTGACACTTCCAGAACGCTAATGACAAACACAGCCGATGTTTGATTTTTCAGGTATACACTACTTCACACTTGACACAGCTTGCACACACTCTTCAATAGTATACTGAATATAACAGAAGTACACACGTATTACAAACACATAAATCTGCAATCAAGCAGGGTTGCAGATGCGCGAAGACTTTTAACACCTGTCACCAGTTGTGTGCCTCAAGGCAGTGCGACCTGAGAGGCCTTGCAGCTCTCCATTATGGCCTTCGATTTGGTGTAGAGGGACGTGAGCTGCCCTTGCCTCTGCGAGAACGCCTGGCTGAAGAGCCTGATCTCCTGCTTGAGCTCCTCCATCTTGTTCTTCTCCGTCTCCAGGTCCCTGAGCAGCTCCTCCTTGTCGGCGACGAGACGACCAGCCTCCTGCTTGGACCTGGAGAGCTCTTCTAGCAAGGACGAGTTTTCCTCCCTGAGTAGGTCGCGTTCCTTCTCGAGCGTTGCGCATCTCGCCTTTGAATCCTCGAGCTGCTGTCTGTCAGAGCTGCAGTCCTTTTCGAACCTTTGGCATCTTGCGTCAATAGGCTCCTCCAACGGCGCAGCCTGTGGGGAGAGGACAAGAATTGGGAGCGAGAAAATAGAAGTCATTTCGCATTGGCAGCATGTTCTGTAACCAGAGGGATTTTAGCAGCTCAATGAATGGTTATCGTGAGTAAAGCCAACTGGAAACAGAAATTGGCCAGAGAGATTTTAGCAGCTCAACGAATAATTGTCATGAGTAAAGCCAAATTTAACTGGAAACTGAGCAATGGAGTTCTCAAATCATCAGTTTTGACGCTAGGGGAATGACAGTAAATTTGCTACTTCAGCGTGGTCTTAACTCTCAAAAGTATTGTTGAACTCAGAATACGCCACCCGTTAGATGAAAAATTCGCCTATTCCAACAAATCTGGCATCTATGTAAAGCACATTGAAATTTTGAAATGGTGCTACTAATGGAGGATGCTGATTGGCAAATGCTCACCAAGTAGCTTATTCTGAAGACAAACTTGTGCCTTCGAATTTGATTCAAAAGGCAGTCTTAGACCGTGTGAGTGGCTGAGTGCTACTCATGTTGATTGTTGAGTAAGAAATTTTAGGAATTCTCGTTACTATTTAACTAACAGTCACTGTCCTCGTAAGCAAACATGTGCTAATAATCTGTAGCAATTGTGAACAATGCATTAGTTAACTAGCTGCAATTTATCTATTTCTTTTGTTATTTCCATGTCAACTACTTTGCTGCAACAAAAATCCCCAAAACATGTTTTTATTCTATAAACATGCACCACCTAAAATACCTGTAGACAAACATGTTTGCAGAATCACCAGAGAAAGAAAAAGGCTGGTGATTTGACTTACCAATATTGTATCTTCTGGCAAGGATGGCGCACATTTGAAACCAGGTGTCATCTCAAGCATCTCAAGATCAGTAGTGCACCCTTTGTTCAGCTGCATCCAAAGGTCCTCGTCAGCTACAGTACCTAAATTTTCGGGTATTGGGCTGAACTCCACATCCTTTGAATAGTGTGAGCGACTGGCAACGAATCCGTCTTGTGTCTGCTTAGAATCTGGAGTTTTCAATGCATCCAGCTGCAACAGGCCAATGGATGGTTTCATTAACATCTGGGGTTCAAGTATTAACAAGCAAGTTGAAAGGAAGAGGGTATTGTGGATTTGTGGTTCGTGATGGACCAGCACCAAAATGTAAAAATGGAAAAGATTAAGCTTTCCATATAGCACCGACATATGAAAAGATACCCTACACGATCGAACTGACAAAATTTTTACCATGCTACTGCTCCATCAAACATACCTGGCTAGAATCAGTAAACTGGTCTGATGATAGGCTGGTATTGTTGAGGTCCTCTAACATCTTTTGTTGCTCTGCCAGACGGTGCTCTAGGGTCTCCCTTAACCTCCTTTCCTCCTCAAGTTCCATTGCTAGTCGATCACGCTCGAGTTCAGACTACAAGAAAAGAATCCACATAACTTTTAACTGTAAAAAAAAAAAAGGTGTATGCTGCTTCCCAAAAAGGATGTTTATGATTAAGTGATAAACACAAGTTCTACTGGAACCATTAGTCTTTACACACCTTATGCATGTCATTACGTTGCTTTAGTATAACCTGTTCCAACACTTCAGAATGGGAACCCTGAAATTCAAGAAAAATACATCAAGTAACATTATCACACATCACTTATGGGGAGCAACATCAAATAAACAGGAATAACCTGCAGCTTTTTACGAAGTTCTTCTATTTCCAGTTTTTGCCTCTTCAGCAGAGCAGCATCTGTTAGAACCTGTCATATCAACAACCATTATTAGGTTCTCACTACTTAAACCATGCCAACAAATTAAACTCAAATAAATGATCCTTATGCTATAATAAGATAGATGCAGGGGCAATATTTGGATGAACACGCATTGTCGTAAATTAATTCCAACAATTTATACCGAATACTTTTCAGATTTGAAGAAATAAAAAAAATTAAAAACAATACATATAAGACAACACATAATAAAGGACAAATATCTCATATCTTATTACTGCAATCAAAATTAACGTGGAAAGTTACTTAAAATATTGTGGAAGATATACCGGTATTAGAAATTACAACTCAATCTTTGCAATGAAGAAGTTCCAACACTCACCTCATTTACTTGAGCACAATTGCTGACACATTTTGCTCTACTTGCAAATTGAAGAGTTCCTCTAGTTTCCTCAATGTGAATCTATAGGTTCATTTTTGCGAAGATGCAACAACAATGAAAATACGAGTAAGTGCATGAAGGTTTAACAGTATACGATTTACCTGCAGGCAGCAAATGTTTTAAGAAAAAAACTGTAGCATACCTCTTCAGGTGCAGCAGTGCAAATGATTGATGTCTTTGCATTGCCTCCAAGTGCGGGTTGCAGAATGCGAGTCAACTTACTATCACGATATGGAATGTGCCCTCTGCATCAAATAATTAACCACCTAAGTGCCTCAGACAATGCAAATCATGGATCTTACAAATTTTCATATCGTTCTATAACTAGAGCAGAAGAAGCAACATGAGAATTGTTTCCTTGCATATGGCGAAAAAACTCCAAAAACATCTGTGTCATGTACTTGTATTCTTTGGATTTTCAACACAATAATTGGTTCATTGAAAAAAATACAAATAACGCAGTTTGGTTGCTGTACAGCAGTACACAGTATCAGTAGAGTTTTTTTTCCCTTGGACAAGTATTAACTTTTTTTCATGCAGGACACTATCATGATTCAAAGTTCTCAAAAGGTACTTCTGGCTTCAGATTATTTGGAAAATGGATTGACCATTACAAGGCAGTAATAGTCTAATAGGACCAACAAAAACAAAATATAAATAAAGCCTATGTTTGATTTGCCATTGAATTTGTGCTCGCCAGAATGCCAGTTGTCATCCATGTTCTAACTTCTAAACTAAAATAGTAACCTTCCTAGCAGTTTGCCATTTCGGTGCTTACCCATGTTGGCAATGGCAACAACACTCTTTTCTGGAGTGATAGATGGCTGCATGGTTGTTCCTTGTTGGAATTGGCTCCGGTTGTGGTTAATAATGTGTCAAGGAGAAGCTTACAAAACAGAACTGCTGCTCAAGCCCTTCAAAATCACAATTGGGTGAGGGATATTCAGGGTAACCTCTCCATGGAGGGTTTGGTTCAGTACTTGCATCTTTGGGATTCTTTAGAGGAATTTTCTCTAACTCAGGAAGAGGACCACCATAATTGGAAGCATGAGAGGAGTGGATTATTCTCCTCCAAATCTACTTATAGAGCCTTCTTGCATGGTGCAATATCCTTCGAGCCATGGCAAAGACTTTGGAAGACTTGGGCTCCACCTAAATGTAAGATGTTCCTATGGCTGGCCATCAAAAACAAGTGCTGGACTGCAGATCGATTAGTTCAAAGAGGCATCTCCCATCCCGAACATTGTGTTCTATGTGATCAAGAAGAGGAGACGGTGCAGCATATCCTAACAAGTTGTGTATTTGCTAGGCAGTTCTGGCACAATCTGCTGTCCCCTCTTGGATATCAATGTGTTGTCCCTAGAAGGAATGAAAAGAGCTTTGCGGAATGGTGGAGAAAGGCAAGCAAAAAGGTTACAAAGACTAAGAAAAAGGGGTTCAATAGTGCTGTAATCTTGGGGACATGGACGCTCTGGAATCACAGAAATAGAATAGTTTTTGATAGAGCATCGCCTTCCGTGTCGACGGCCCAGCAATTCTTCATGGAGGAATTGAGGCTCTGGAGCTTTGCAGGTGCTATTAAGCTTCAGGAGCTATTTTTTGGTTGGCGTGTGGATCTTGTGTGAGTGATTTGTTCAGGTCGGGTCGTTGTGTTGCTTAGTTAAGTGTGTGTGTTTTTTTTTAAGTTCTTTTGGCAACCTTTCCTTTTTTCCTAAGGGAGGGAAGGAGGTTGTTTGTACGGGAGTCTCTCCTTTTTCTCTCTTAATATAAAGATACGCAGCTCTCCTGCGTGTTCGATAAAAAAAACAAAACAAAAAAAAAAACCTTCCTAGCAGTTTATTGTTGTTGGGAACTTGGGATAGCTAATAAATCAGAGCAGCTGCACACACCTAGATGTGCTGTTGTTACTGTATAAAACTACGGGATTACTCTCATCTCACATGAACTGTCAAAACTTGGTACAGCTTAGTTACAGATTTGAGAGGCACGTGAGAGAAATCCATGTAATACTCCATAGACATACCTTTGTTTTCCGTTCTCACTCAACTTATTGATGACATTCCCAAGAATCATCAAGCTTTTGTTAATATGCTTCCCTTCCTTGAGACGCACCCCTCCAGCCCCCGTCTTGGTGATTCTTTCTGACCCAGCTAAATCTACCAAGTTCTACACGTAAAGGAACAGTGTCAGTCACAGCATCTTGGCACATTTGCTTTTACTTCATACAGGGGTATTGAGTGAGCAGCACATACCAAGACAGATACACGGATGGCATCTCCAGAGTCCATCTGGTCCTTAGCACTGCTTTCGATGACCTGAGACCAATAGAACAACAAAATTCACAGTTTCGTCATCACTTTCACTCTATGTAAATGGTCTCGAAACAGCTGCAATCACTTGTGGTCCTGGGGATTCAGAATTATGTACCATCCTGAATATAGTATGGGACCGGCTACTCCGCACATTCATGTTTGTCTCCCCAAAATGCCTATTTGCTGAAAAACAAAAGGAAACAGATCATGTCTCAGGTAAACAAGCTTCTAAATTGGTGGAAACAGGTACTTAAACCAGTATATGCCTATACGGACAGAAATGGTACCTTCTCCAAGCTCGAGAAGCTCAAACACTTGCTCAGCGCTGTTCACAATCTCTTCCCGCAGGCCGGCCACATACACACCGCGCTGTAGCAGCAAAAATAGAAATTGTTACACAACCTGTCTTGTAATCTGAAGAAAATCCGGATCATTTCTTGCACAGTTGCACTTACATCCAAGCTTTCGTGAATTGGCAGCTTCTGGCTCCCAAGCGTCAGGAGGTCATTAATCTCCTCGTTGTAGATCTCCATGTACGACACCCTGATCAGGAACTCGCGGTCCGCAGCCTACCCCGAGACCAAAATCCAACCGAAGGTACGGAATAAAGCAATCTCAGTATCTAATTAACGAAAGCGCCGTCGTGTTGGAATTGGAGCCCAGTTAATCACCTCACGCGCGGTGTCGAAGACGTCGCGGACGGCGAGCGGGATGATGCCGGGGGCGTCGCCGGAGCCGTTCATGGTGAAGGTCTTGCCGCTGCTGGTCTGGCCGTAGGCGAAGGCGGTGCCGTTGAATCCATCGACGGCCGCGCGGATGAGGGAGCGCACGAGCACGCCGTAGATCCGCGCGTTGGTCGCCGTCTCGTCGAACACGTGGTCTTCAGTTCAGCGCGGGAGGGGGTTACAGAGGGAGGGAGAGGGCGAGGGTTCGAAACGGGAGGAGTGGTTGCGTACCGAAGGCAAAGGAGGCGCCGGGGACGGGCGCGGCGCGGTGGAGGAGGCAGATGCGGGTGTCGTCGATGCGCCACCCGCGGTCGCCTCCGGTGCCGCCGCCTGACGTGGAGGAGGGGTCGGCGGAGGCGGGGGTGGGAGGGCGGAAGCGGACGGCGACGGAGATCTTCTCCATGGGCGACGGCGGCGAGGCGGGCGGCGAATGCCTCGCTGCTTCGGGGGAAGAAGGATTTGAAATTTCGGTGCGAGGGGGCAGAGCGGGCAACGCGTAGGAAAGGGAAAAAAGCCAAGCGTGTAAGAAGAACCGGTACGAGGGGGGCTTGCGAGGTGGCGTGGGTTGTGGGCTTGTGAGGTCGCATGGGCTGTTGGCCTTATTGAGCCTCATGAGTTAATGGGCTAGGCTTATTGCCCTTTCATCATATCTGCTTTTAAGAGGGTTTTTATCCTAGATGGACTGTTTTTTGAGATAATACGGAGTAATAAAAACTGTAATAAAAACTTACATATGATTTTAGCTGATATAAATAAAGTCGTTATAGTATGGAAAGGTTAAAAATAGTTTTTAGAAGCTAAAAAGAAGAGGCTCAGTGTCTCTGCATCGATCTTCAGTCACTGGGACTGGATGCTGAGCCAAGAAACAAACCTTTTGATTGGACAGTTGAGAACAGAGCAGGAAGAATGGATCAACGACCACTAATTTATATTTTTAAGAAATAGAGATACATAAGTACGTAAAAGCATTAAGCGCCATGTAAGTACAAACTTAATTGGTCAACGCGATTGCACAAACTTGATGTCCATCCCTTGCCAAGTTGCCACATTTCTTCACGCCGTACCGTACGCCATCAGAACGTCTCAGACATCCACAGCATACATACATACATACGATTACATATCTGGTACCTGACACACGCCTGATGTTTGAAGCAAAATTACATAGTTTCATACAAGTATACTATGGTTTACACACCGTATGACAACAAATCACCAGGACAGTATACATAACCTCGGTTGCAATCTCCAAGCGTGATTCCAGTGAGAGATCTCCACCACCTCCGTGGAGAATGTCATGTACGTTACCTTTCGAAGCATACTCGAGCACTACAACCGAAGCATCGGCCTCCAAGCAACAGCCCAATAGTTTGACGATGTTCCTGTGGACGAATACAGAAGAAAAAATTGATCATATACCCTCCATTTAGATGGAAATTGAGAATTTACCCTCCTAGACCACGTGTCAGTGACTTATGATGACCCCACGTGTCATTGAGATGTGGAGGGTAAATCCTCAATTTTCCAACTAAAAGGAGGGTATATGATCCAATCTCCCAATACAGAATGGACAATCGCCTCCCCGACAAGAGCACACTTGGCCTCTTCATCCGGTTCTTGACCCCACCAGCTCCAGCATTTCTTCACTACCACCACTGTGTCTGTCCTCGAGAATCCCTTTGTACAATGCGCCTCGAGAACTTCTGCCAAGTTGGTAAGAACAATTGCTTGTAATTTGCTCTGTCTCCCCCTTCGTGAAAACTCTCCTGTCGCCAAGATCACCATGACATACTAGGCTGTCAGTTGATAAATGCATCGAATGCATGTAGCTCAATGCTTCTGCACACCCTATAGCAATACCCAATCTTGTATCCAAAGGGATAGCAATGTCACTGTGGTGAAGTGTGTCATCGAGATTTCCTTCGGAGATATACTCAGTTACCATCATTAGAGTATTTTCCCCTATACAATAGCCTATGAGCTTCACTGCATTCTTCTGGTAGATTTGACCATGGATGTTTACTTCTTCCATAAACTCTTCTCTCAAATCAATAAGAACTGCGCGTAGTCTGTCCACATCAAGAAATAATTAGGTGTTGACCCTCCTGCGCCGTCTGAAGCGCCGCGTGTTATCCACCCCGGCTATGAACACCTCCCGAAGACCCTCCTCGCTTGGAGACCTGACCTATATTATCGAAGAAACGAGCAAGCATAATAATAAACCACCTAAGCTGGATAGCAAATTACTTTCTGATCAAAGCAAGCTCAAATCGCGAGGTTTCCAGATTGCCCAGCAAATGGCAACCAAAACGAACGGCATAAATTTCTTCACCATGAGGTAGGCGGCTATTCACCCAACTGAAAAACTGGAATGGTTATGTGCGCCGGTTCATAGTCGCTAAACATCAACCAACATTCCCCACACCACCCTAGCCCGGAGAGCATATTCTTGCCGGCTGCAGCTTATGGCTGATGGTTTTTGCCTCTAGAGTGAGATCTTATACGAACGAATCAAATATCGCTAATAAGCTGCTTTAAAAATATTGTTTCGGTAAATCACTTTAAAAAGACGATAAAAAGAACGTCATGTTTACTTGCTCGGAGAAAACCTTAAACCGAAAAAACGAGGCAATAAAAGCTCTCTACTTCATCTAAAAATCATACTGCCGACAAATACATTAGTACAGTGTACACCAACTGACATTACACCTGCGTAAATGGATCGTATAGTCGTGTTATTCATTTTTTCGGAACTAAGGGCCTGTTTGGCACAGCTTCACCAACAGCTTCATGAGCTGTTGTGAGCTGTTTTTTGCCAAACACCCTTTTTGCAAACAGCTTCATGGGTGAAGCTCATTTTTTTGTGCTCTCACAAAGGAATGGGGAGAGGTGAAGCTGAAAAAAGTAGCTTTTCACAGCTCTCTCCCTCTGGCCCGCAGTCCTAGGAACCCACTGCCCCTCTGGTTCACCAAAATTACACGCATTTGCCACTAGTCCATTTGTTAAAACATCATGACTACGAAACATAAACAATGCACTAATATTGCTTCCTAATGATTTTATTTTTTTATTTTAATTTTTTAATTCATACTCATTCAAATATATTATTTTTTAATTCATATGACCATATACAAACATACAACTCCAAATGTTAGAACAAATCAGGTAGACAGGGGCATCTTGGACAATTGCCCTCTCTCAGCCATGCATGAAGCTGTTGGTGAAGCTGTTTTGCCAAACAGTTCTCCAAAATAGATTTAGCTTCATCGGTGAAGCTGCTCGTGAAGCTGAAACAAAAAAAAACAGCTTCACTAGTGAAGCTGAGCTGTGCCAAACAGGGCCTAAAAAGATCGTATAATTTAAAGTTGATCGAAGGTGATCAGGAAGACGACACTCATGACTCATCGACAACACACATAAAGCTCTTACATCTGGTACGTAGTACAAACAACCACGACAACATGAAAACTAACAGAACAATAAATGTAATAATATAATACAACACCATATATGATGATAATGTTGTTGGACTAATGAGAGCAATTTAGGAATTTTTCAATTTGATGAAAAGGAAAAAAAGGAAAGGAGAGGAGAGGGGTCCCACCTGTCAGTGGGACAGTGAAGAGATAAGCCTATTGGCCTCCTCCTCCTCGCGTGCGCAGATGGGAGAGGCGTTCGGTCTGACCAGTTCTCCCGACCGATCGGGTCCTGCGGCGACAACGGAGGCGCCATCAGCCGGGCACTTCGGCACCAGCCATTCGGCTGCAGCCCGCAGGCCTCCTCCCCGGTTCCTTTTAAAAGGCAGCCTTCCCCTTCTCTCTTGCAGACCCGAAAGCAATGAGTTCACTCCTCTCCCCTCTGATCTCCCATCTCCCTTGGCAGTGCTTCAGTTTTGAGCTTTCGGACCGCCGGTTTGGTTCTTCCTTGTCACCGGTGGCTAGGCATCCCGAATTGCCGCTCCTTGGGTTTACCTCATGCGGTTTCCTTGTGCCGTTCCTTTGGATCTGGCAGTGAGGGAATAGTTGGGTATTTACCTTTAGAAGGTAGATTCGGCTGGGTGTTGTGCCAAGTGTTTGAAGGAGAATCGGTGACTTGTTCTTGGTGTTCACGGGTGCTCTTTGGTCGGATCTCTCGTCGGTCTTATGCAACATCTACCCTGACCTTCAACTTCTACTTCGGCTACCTGAGGTTGGAGTGTGGCATTGTATCTCCGTATGCCATCGTTTCCTTGCGCGGCATAGTGAGGCGCTTGGTTTTCTGGGTCAGCGCAGTCTGTGTGCCTTGCCTTCTTCGAATGCTTCTCGATGATTTTCAATATCACTGATACTATGAGTTTGTCGGCTATTTGCTCTTTGCAATTTTGAGATATATTTCTGATATTTGTGATTGGAAATTGTAAAGTAATGGGGTCATTTGCTCGATGATGAAATGACATATTCCTGAGATTATATATGAATGCGAGGGTAGATAGATCTTAAGCTTTCGGCTAGCTTTACTATTTTGTATACTATGATCATTGCGTTTGTTGTACTTTACTTGATACTGTCTCAGTTAAGTGGTTAGGTTTTGGCTGGTCTTGATGTAGCTGAACTTTGTTGCCCTATTATAATCAATAGTGTTCATATTTGAATGTTAGATTGATTATACCATTCCTTTATTATGGGGACCTCGGGTGCGAGAGCGCCCGTAGTCACCGCATGTGTTCTGTACCAGTCCCATGATCAGTAGATAGTACACATATTCACATCATTGTGATCACATCTATACACATTGCACATAAAAGAGATGGTATTATGTATGCGAGGCATAAAAGAGTACATACACATAAGGCCGACCGGTGTAACAGCCCAGGTTTTTCTTAAAAATAAAAACAAATAAATAAATAAATAAAAATTGATTGAAATAAAAATTTAAATTAAAATAAGTATTTTTGTGCCTAAATTTTAAATTTGGATTTGCCCTCAATTTCTGTTTTTGAAAAACTAGATTTAAAAAGTATTTGGTGTAAAATTCAAAATTATTAATATTAAATAAAATGATATTTCGGATTTTTTTTATAAAAATCCTACTTCAAATTAGGTATTTGGATTTATCTGGCCTTTATTTGGTTTCCTGGATTTTCTAGAGTTTAAAAATGTATTTTAGAAATTAAAACGTATTTTAAGTATGAAAATTAAATACCAACATTAGTTGGAAATATTTTTATTAAGTCCAAAATGTCTCCAGGAGGTTCTCTGAAATGTTCTGGAAATTTTGGAGTTTATTTTATATTTTGTTGAGCTCATTTGAATTTGTTAGGCTTTTCTGAAAAATCTGAAATCAGAAAACAAAAATTAAAACCCTCCCCTCCGGCCGCCACGTGGACGGCCGGGATCAGTCCACGCCTCCCGCTTGGGATCCTGCTTTCACCTCCTCATCGGCTGACACGTGGCAGCCCAGATCGGCCTCCCCCGCGCGCCCGGCCCATCTGGCCCGTCCGCCCGCGCTCATCCCCCTCGCCCTCCGATCGCCATCCGACGCCCGCGCCCCCTCTCGCTGCCACCGGGGCCCACCCGTCAGCCACCCTGCGCCTTCTCTCCCGCTGACCGCCCGGGCCCGCTTGTCAGGGGTGTCTTCCTCCTCCGGCCGCCTCCCTCCTCCTCCCGTGCGCCACCTTCTCCGCAACCGCCGGCCCCGCATCTCCCGGCCGCCACTCCCCTCCCGTGCGCACGCCACTCCCCACTTCTCCACCTCCCCCGCACGCGCCGCGCCCACTCTCCCTCTTCCTCGCACCCGCTCGGCCACGTCCCCCACAATCGCTGCCCCGTAACCGCCGCCCTCCGACGACGAATTCCTGCCGCCTCCGTCCTCCGCCCCCTATAAATTCCCCGCCCCGAGCTCCATTCACCACTCCACCCCACCCCGCCCTCCTTTTCCCCTCTCCGCCGCCCGAGCATTCCGGCGTCGTGCCCCCTCTTCCCGAGCACCGATGAAGGCAACGGCGAGCAATTGCCGCCGCCTCGCTCCCCCTCGCACCTCGCCGCCAACCCCTCCGGCTTCCCCGCCTCGTCGCCGTGCCCGTGCGCCTCTTCACCGGCCCCGAACACTGCCGGGAAGCCGTCCCCGCTGCCACCCGAGCACCGCCACCGCTTTGCGCTCGCCGCCGGCCACTCCCCGCCATCTCCGGTAAATTCCGCCCCCACCACCGCAATCCCCCGCGCCTCCCCTTCCTTTTGCGCCACTCACCGCCGGCCGCCACCCGCCGGAGCGCCGGCGAGCTTCCCGGGCCCGAGCGCTGCTCGGCCGGCCTGGCCACGTCCGAAGCTGACGTGGGCGCCACGCCACCGGCCGCGTCGGCCCGTCCCGCCCACGTTGGCTGCCACGCCACCACCCCGCCACCTCAGCGCCTCCCCTCGGCCGTGGACCTGGTCTATGGACCTGGGGCCCACTGTCAGCCGGCCCACCTCAGGGGCTGAGGTCAGGCTGGCGCAATAAAGCCAATTTTCCATTGAAAAATAAATCAGCCGAAAATAAAATCCCTGCTGACGCAATAATTCAAATTTTCTTTTAGGGAAATAATTCCAAAAATCATGTTTTTTCATTTTCTCTCTTTTCAAACTTCCCGGAGCCTGTTCTCCTTCGTCCTAACTCCGATTGAGCCCATTCAAATTTCTAAATTCATCAAAAATTCCCCTATATCCATTTCTAGCCTCAATTCAAATATTTGAAGTTAATTTGAATTTGGTGGGTTATTTTCACGTGTAGACTTCGACGATTCGGGAAAATTCTTCGACGAAGATTCAAACCAAGTTGAAGAGCAAGGCAAGTCACACTCCTTAATCATGTTGATCCCAATTTTCAAAATAAAATTATGTTGATTTAAATTATATTTCATGCATATTTTTATTCAACATATTTCAATTCAGTTTTAAATTTAGTTATTGCCTACTTGTTAATTCCTCCTTTGATATTGAAATTCCTCGATACCTTGTCACCCTAGAATCAAACTCTAGTTAATACATTAGTGTTGGCTAGAGAGTTTAAATCAAATGCTTAGCCCTGCTTAGACTTATTATTTGGGTTGGGATATTTTCACATAAAATGATGAGCTTTTCACATGAAATGATGAGCTTTACAAATGTACTCTTGACTTTGGTGAGTC
Source organism: Dendrocalamus latiflorus (assembly GCA_017311315.1). Lineage (NCBI taxonomy): Eukaryota > Viridiplantae > Streptophyta > Magnoliopsida > Poales > Poaceae > Dendrocalamus > Dendrocalamus latiflorus. The sequence continues at coordinate 29,072,676 of CM029641.1, forward strand.
AAGGAGGTTTATGAAATATTTTGAAAACAAAATATAAAACCTGGTTTGGACTTAGGCAATTAGTTAGATTGGTGGGTGCAGGCATGCCCTGTTGGTTGGAGCCGCAGTGGTTGACTATCGTGCACAGGGGTATGTGGTTGGGCCTAAGTCAGATTAAGGACCGGTCTGTGATCTACTGTTGCAAAGCCCTTATCGTACTACCACATGGCTGGTATGGGACAGCCCTGGCTGAATAATTTGTGAAGTCCCAACCTGAGTCAAGTCGTAGGTTGAAAGTGAGCGTGGTTGGTGCCATGTGAAGTCTCACTTGGGCGAGCGTGGTTAAGCCATGAGAAGTCTTGTTTAGGCTCAAGAGGGGGTCCCGGTCTGGTGGATTCCTTACTGGGGTGAAACCTTAGAGTTGGCTTGGCCAGGTTGAAGGCTTTGCATTGTAAAGGCCTTGTTACGACTCCCCACCGCACACCTAAGGAAGTGTGTAATCTAGTGGTACAAAGGGATGATCGTGTCTTGTGGGTAAAGTTGTACAACCTCTGCAGAGCGTATAATCTATCCTAGATAGCCGTGCCCACAGTCATGGGCATGCTGAGTAAAAGTTTTTCGTGGATTAGACTTTGTTTTTCAAAAATGATTTTCGAAAACCTTATGGATGGATGGAATCCATGAGAGAATGAAAACCTTGTGGGTGGATGGAACCCATGAGAGAGATTAGAACCTTGTGGATGGATGGAATCCACAAGTGTTTGGAAGCGTGTGGATGGATGGAATCCATACGTGAACTTTTGGAAAAGATGGTCCGGGTGGGATGCCCATGGATAGGTTGGTGTTTGGTCGAAGCCTGCACTGACGGTACTATTTTCTATCACAAGTATTGTTTTTACTTACTATATTAAATTCATCAATTTCAAATCTATATATTGTATTTCATTAAATGTTGTTTTATGCAAACTAACCCTATAAGCCTTCCATTGGAGCCTTTATCGTTATGTTGCATTTCTCCGTGTGATTTGCGGAGTACAAGTTTGTACTCACCTTGCAATCTTCATACAGAGGAAGTGATGTCGACTACGGTGAAGATTTGGACGAGTAGACCGCGTCTTACTGTCGTTTGCCTGTGGGCAGGCTTGGGCTTCGCTTTTATCAGTTTGCTTCCGCAGTTATTTCCTTTATTTATTTTGCCAATGGGCATTGATGTAAGACTTGGCCATAAGGTCGTACCCTTTATTTAATATATGAAGTCATTTGTGCTAGGTATTTATCTCTGTTGTACGGTGTGCACTAGCTGATCCTGGACTAGTGCGATTTACACAGAGGATCCAGGAGTTGTTACTCCGGGTTCTGACAACCGGCCAAAAGACCAACAGAGTCTCGAACAAAAGCAACGGAAGTCTAATAACAAAAGTATCCAATGATTTGCCATCATAACCTGCAGGCAATTGATTGGAGTCAAACTCTAGAAGGGTCCCTCATCAAATTCTCCGGTGCCAAGGGCGAAATATGCATTGTCGGGCACAAAATCTTCATTCTCTTATCAATAACAATTTAAGCAAGGTTGAATACATTGTGTACTCAGCAAGACTTGTAGTGTATCATAAAATTTTTTATATATGCAAGGCTGTCAAAGGATGGGGCACTATACTAAGTTATTTTCAGCATGAGACATGTTTCATTTTGCAATAACATTAAGTAATAACTCGCAAATGGAGTTGTAAAGAGCATTTGACATGTAATGAAATAACATTTGCATAATTTCCATAACAGTAAATCAAAACCATTCGTAGCCCTCCTCAACTATGAGCATCGCATTATTCCCAACCATGGGCATGGCACATGGTTGCGTACATGACATCCCATATGTTTAGTGAAACAGTTTTAAAAAGGAAAACTAAACCCTTTGTGACTACAACCAAGATGGTCTGTGATTATCACCTATCACAGACGGTTTTTCACTAAAAACCGTCTGTGATTGTCAGCAGACGGTTTTTAGTTACAAATCGTCTGTGATATTTACACCACAGACGGTTCGAAAACCGTATGTGATAACCTTCGATTATCACTGACCCATAAATTCAGACGGTTCAGAAAACCGTATATGATGACGTTTTCGAACCGTCTGTAATACGGTTTTATGTAGTAGTGAAAGATGGATCAAGCTATCGGTAGGGCTAATCCGCACCACGATCTCACATTGTTCAGGCCCCTTTGGTTTTCTCACCCGATTTGTTTGCTCGACAATGGTGATGGCATGTTCGGGCACAGCTTGCCTATGAAGGTGAGAGGGGTGGCGACGAGTAGATGCGACGAGATGGCCGCGGACTATTTGGCGCCACACATGAAGGCGAGCAATCATGGCAGCAACACAGGTGCGGGCCCTCGTGCAAGCGCGACGCTTGTGTAGTCGTTGGCGTCGTCATCATGGCTAAGCTTCTGATGGCTCTGGATGGCTTCCTGTGGAAGCTGCAAAGATGTTAGTAGTCCCTTTGAACTTTTATGAATTTTTGATTTTTTGTGAAACTTCATTAAAATTTGTTCATTTTGTTGGGAAACTTATTTCTTTTGCTATGAAACTTTGGTGAAATTATCTTGAAATTCGCTGATTCATGAAATTGAACTCTAAGTTTCATGAGGTTTCGTAAAGTTTCAGTAGGCTTTATGACTAAGTTTTATGAAATTTCATGAGATTTCATTACTAAGTTTAATGGTGTTTTATTACTAAGTTTAATGGTGTTTTATTACTAAGTTTCATGATATTTCATTAAGTTTCAGTAGATTTTAAGCCAAAGTTGACTAAGTTTTGTAAGATTTTATATCTAAGTTTCATAATGTTTAATGAGGTTTTATATAGTTTCGGAAGGTTTCATGTATAAATTGACTAAATTTTATGAAGCATATTCAAAACTCTTCGAAACATTGTGAAACTCACAAAAACCTAAATGAAATCTGTTGAACTTGCCTATACCGTTAGCATCCTTTCTAATGGTATATCGTGCACTAGCATGACTCACTGGAATAATATAGTTTTTTATCTGGAGCAAAGCACGAATCATAACAGCCATATTCCCGGGGGCATTCCGCGCAGGAGAGGGCGGCCACGTCGCCCTGCGCGCGCTCGCGCCGGCGCGTGGCCGCCGAATCTTCGTACGGCCTGGGGAGGTGATTTCCTCCAGTTTTTTGAAAATTACGTAAAGGTCATTTTTCCTCGCGAAAAGGTCCCTGGCAGTTTTTTTCACCGAAATTTTTGCAGGATAGCGCCCCACGGTTTTCTAAATTACGTACGGGTCCTCGTTTATTACGTACAGGCCCTCGGTTTTTTACGGAAAACACCTTTGCCTTTCTCATTTATTACGTACAGGCCCTCGGTTTTTTGCGAAAAAGACCTTTGACTTTTTCGAAAATCCACATGCGCCCTCGATTTTTAAAATTTTTTTTTCAAACTCCTCACGGATTATCGCCTCTTTTACTTCGGTACACACGGTGGCTGGCGCGGCGTGGCGCCGCGCCTATGAGGCTAGTATTCTACTAGCTAAGAAAAAAATACATTACATTGATCCCTTATACACATTCATAGTTTCATACTATACACATGTCATCATCAGGTCACACACATCCACAATAATACTTATCAGTTGACAACAGTTCTCGGTCAATTTAATTTTTCCCATCAAGTGGAGAAGAAAAAAAAATAGGACGCCAACAAGGCAAATGAATTTTTCTTGCGATCTATAAGCCCTGCTCAGTTAGCCAACCATTGCCATGTGTAGAAGAAACTAGAATCCCGGTCAAAACACAGGCACCTCAACATTGCAGCGGTTGGAAGGAATCATCATTGAATAAGCCCACAGTTACAGCAACCTAGCTTACATAAATCCCTCTTCGCCTCCCTTCCTTCCAGCCCCCCTCAACTCCAAACCAACACCCCATAAATCCAACACATAGCCACTCTCTCTCTCTCTCTCTCTCTCTCTCTCAAACCAAGAAGCAGAAGCAAGCAAGCAAGCTAGCTAGCCATGGCGGCATCACCACGGTGCACCACTCTACTACTGGTCACTCTCCTCCTCCTCCTCCTCCTCTCCTTCTCCCATGCAGCTAAAGAGGCGGCGAGCTTGAGAAACCAAGCAATCCAAGGCCACCGTGGAGAGGTACGTGTGCGACAACGTGCGGCAGCTATTTGGCGCGCGGACCACGCCGTTCATTACAAATCGTTGAACTTTTCATGCGTGCGAGAAATGACCACGCCGTTCATTGCAAATCGTTTTAGCTTTTCGTGCATGCGTTTGCTCATGTAATTAGCAAGTGCGTACGTTATATAGCACCCTTGATGATTGCCCTACGCAGGTGGACGTTGACGAGGAGGGCATGAGCTTCACGGCGGAGGATGAGCGGTGCGGCGGCGGCGCCGGAGGGGAAGGAGAAGAGGAGGAGTGCTTGATGAGGAGGACGTTGGTGGCGCACACTGACTACATCTACACCCAGGGAAAACACAACTAGAGTAGCAGCAGCAACGTACACGTCTCAAGGAGTCGGATTTAGATGGCTTCGATCAATATATTCTGTGTGCTCCAATCGGTTCATCAAGATTGATATCATCATCGCATCCAACCAGTGTTCCTGACTGATGTATGATCAATGGAAAGTTGTTTCAGTGAGTGTTTCCGTCGGCTATATATGTTAGTGTTTTTCTCTTGTGCAATTGGGTACTCAATTATATAGTATAAGTTGGTGAGCTAGCAAACTTGTTGCTTTGCTGTCTGTCTGGTCCAAGAGACTGTTGGCCTTGAGTAAGAACACGGCAAAGGATCTTGTAGGTGATCTAGAACACATGGAATGTTGGTCTCGGCATGATTGCTCAACTCTTTCTGGCCTCAACCAATATGACTTTGATGTATCGACCATTTCACCCAAAAACTTAAGCTATCTACGTTAATTTTGACGCTCATTTCCTCTTGTCTAAACTCGATGTCAAACATGGTGTAGTAATGGAAACGTGCGGCGTAGTCTACAGAGTTAGGCGCAATGGTGTATGTAGAGAAGTCAGCACAGACGCCACCAATTTCAATTTTGGTACTAAATGAGGGCAACAGTTCTCAAACTCGAAGCCTCTTGCTTAATAACTATATTGAGCTTCTACGCCAACCATCTCACCGAAAAGCTTAATTAGGTCATGTTCTTTTCTGTTTCTAAAAGCTATTTTTTGGTTTTTCTACAATAACTAACTTTTAAACGGAATATTTTTTCAAGATAGGGTCTACTAATTGTAGTACATACTTTACCGACTTCATTTATATCGGCAAAAACCGCACGTGAGTTTCTGTTACTCTGTAATCTCTCGCACAAACAGCTCAAAAGCTACAAGCCGTAGCCAAAAGCCATAAATTTCAGTCAAAAAGAACAGGCCCTTAGGCTAGTATTATCGGTCAATAACTCACTTAAATTACTCCATGTATATGTACTAAATTGCATACTTGGCCATGTGGTATTAGTGTGTACATGAGACGTGTAAACCAGTGGGTGTCAACCGAACAGTCAATACTCAAGATTGACTTGCAAATACTTAATTGCAATAAAGTCCCCCTCCCTAATGATAATGGAGCAATTACCAAACCATGCACTTCCCTTGATGCCATGATTTAGCTTGCCTCCAATCTAATGCTAACAAGAAAGAGATTACTTAAAAATGGAGGGGAGCTGCAGTACAAGCTTGTGACTCTTGTCCCATGTGTCATGTTCATGGTACAAGTTGACTTGCTGCCACATGAATGGACAACGAGGTAGAGCCCAGCTGAAGTCTGAGGCTCACCTAATTCGGTTTCTTCCCAATATCAATTCAGCTTGATCACTGGATCGAGCATCTAATGGCCATCTATTAATCAAGTCTATCTACACCGACCAAATGTTTGTCATACAGATTTTTAATAAGTTGTAAACTGGGAATCAAAAGATGCTCCATTCTGCCGAGAAATCTGGTTTTCTGCCAGATTTTGCCAAATTTCAGGTCGTTCTCGTTTACTTGGTCAATCTTGGATTTTGCATGCGTTTTTATTGGTAGGGTTTTTGGCCATGCATGCAAATATGTGACATAAAGCTTTGTAGGATTTTGATTTTGAGGATATAACACGAATTGTATTTCTTTTCACTGAAAAAACCAGACAAGTTTTGTTTCATAACCGTTGTTGAAGCCTTGAAGGATACATGCTGGGGGATTCCTAAAATGTGCTAGTCGCTACACACTGTACAACTGTCTGACACCACGAGCTCAATTCAGTAACTTCAACGAAAATGAGAAGGGGAGCTTGGATCGCGAAGCTGATGTTCCCATTCACTGGATACAGAGAAGAGAGAATAGGAGCAAATTGTGCAGAAGCAGCAGTTGATCACACCAGTCTCATACCATACATGGACATCAGCTAAGCTCATTGCAGTTAACTGTGGAACGGAACCGGATGGTCAAGCAAACTGCAGCTGTCATGCTGCATCATCATCTTCCTCCAGATCACTGAAAGATATATCTTCATCATCTGCTATTGGAATGGACGTGCTTCTTGGACCACCCGTCTCCTCTTCCAACCATTCATCCTCATCATCATTATCAGTCTTCTGAATGAAAACTCTTGATTGTTCACTGAGGTCAATCGATGGCAGTTTCCCTTGTTCTTTAGGGGGGGAATTGTCCATTAATATTATCTCAGACATTTGTACAGGCTGTTCATTTGCTACTGCATCAACTGTAGAGAAATCACGTGTGCTTTCTTCAATCCTAGATTGTGAGACCTCATTGGCTTCTTTTAACACGGGCACAAGCTGTACAGGCACACTGCCGCTGATATTATCTGAAGAAACAGCTCCAGCATCACTGACTGTATCTTTCGATAGTGCTTCCAGATTGATTGGTTGAGGTATACCATAATCTACGTTGCTAAAAGATGTGGCATTCGTTGAGTCATCTCGATCTTTTAATATGCCCACTATCTCTACAGGAGAAGGTACAGAACCATCTACATTACTGAACGGCATAGCCACTGTGTCTTCATTGCTCTCAAGCTTTGTCTGATATTGCAAATTGTGTGACAACTTCGCCCTAGCTTCCAAAATCTGTGCCAAGTCAATAAGCAACAGATAAGAAGATTGCTAGAAAACAATGTAATGAAATGGCAGATACGTGCTTCTCTTTCGTGCAATCAATATTTGCAAGAAAGTAAAACCAAGAGCAAAGATCACTAAAGCATGCAAGGCCCATTAACAATGATTCTGTCAATATAACCATCTCTCAAGCATGCATGTGAGGGCTGACAAGTGTTATGCATTAATTTGAACATAGGGACAAATCAGTCTCAACATACAAAAACTATATGTTCCAATACTTTCAGTTTTAGGGGCTATTTGGAATGCAGGAATTTTGCAAGAATTTCACATGAAACAGTTTGATTCTTGCAATAATTTGGGAAAATTCCCGCATTCCAAACAGGGCTTTAATGAGTCAATATTCACTTGATGGCTAATCCTTTATTTTTTCCTGTTTGGTATGTTCCCTTGATTCACTTTCTATCCAATTCCTTTGAAACTTCAGGTTCATGTAAAACATCATTAAGGAAAGAAAACTGAAAGGCTAAAATAACAATTGATCCGTACCATTTAATGAAAACAAATCAATTGTAGAATAGATAAAAATCATAATATGTATGTCCACTATAGAGATGCAAAATTGTAAGTATGCAACGAAAAAACGTATCATTGTTAAAAAAGGATATGGAGAAGGGAATTGAGTCCAGCGAAATGCGGTAATAACTATAACTGAGCTAGCCGCTCAATCATCACAGAAAAATTTAGTGGCAAATAACAATTAGTTAATTGCTATGAATCACCTCAGTATGCTAGGCCAGTTTCAAACTAGGGGCCTATCTGGATGGGATGTGTCTAACTCAATTCCCCTGAAAATTGATGTCTAAGAATTGTAATCCAAATCTACCATACGGAAGCATTTAGAAAGAGAGTATTGTTAGGTTACAAACTAATGTTTTAAGCTAAACCAAAGGAAGTGAAAAAAGTGATTGAAATTTTGATTCACTATTTATAACAGAATTCAAAGGAATCAGTTGGAGGGAGGGAATGTGGGAAGATGCATTTGTTGACACATTTACTTGCTAAGTGTAGGTTGATTAGCTTAGTCAACACAAAAGATAAGTTGTATAATTGGCACAGAAGCACAAAGTTTGAAATATCCATATCTGTGCATTGTGAGACTAAGTTAGACAACCATATTGCGTAATTACGGAAAACTGGCAAGCACAATAATTTAGCATGAGATTCCAGAGTGAGGTCATCAAATTGATGATCAAGTTGTAAATAAAACATTGGGTACTGTAAGGAGTTCTAATTGCCAACAGAAGAGTGACAGCAATCTAGTGAATATTTTCCAAACTACTGCAGATTTTCAATTCAAGGAAGCAGGTACCTTGCGTGGATCTCTCGCTCACTTGTAAGACATAACTACGGCGCACAGTTCTCAATCAAACAAATCTCAAAAAGGGAAAAAAACTTACAAACAGGCACTACTTCTACATTTGTGACCAAAATTTTCATGTGGTATCGTTGCAGTTGTCATCCGAGCATGACTGCCTTTCCCAGACACTAGACCTGATGTGAAAGAGGAAGCAAATCCGAACGCAACAAGAACTACATAGAATAATTCTCTTATCACCAACTTCTTCCATGATTCCCAAATACAGCAGATATTAACACATAACAGTCTCCGCTCTACAACTAATCTGATCTCACATCAGATTCCCATCCCGCTACTCCCCTCACCTACAAAACCAGATGCCATTATCACTCCAAGTGATAGCAAGGACAAATCACCTGCAGCGTCGACAGAAGCTCGGCGTCCTCCTTCTTGAGCTTAGGGTGCAGCAGCACAAAGTATATCTTCCAGAAGCAGCCCTCGCTCATGTGGCTCGGGCAGAGCTCGATCCTCAGATCAGCCAGCTCCGGCACCAAGCTCTCCACCGCCAGCGCGTGGTCTTGCTGCGCATCAGTCATGTCAAAATCTGCACTCGACCAAGAAAGCAATACGCAATCACAAACCAAGCAAGATTAAAGAAAGGGGAGTTGTTGTTCGGAGCCAAGAAACGCACGAACCGTCGGAGTCCGCGTCGTCGGGGAGAAGGGGGAAGTCGAGCCAGAGCTCGGGCCGCATGGCGGCGTCCGTCGAGAAGGCGACCACCTCCTCGGTGACCCCGGCGGCCGCCGCCCCGTCCGCCTCCTCATCCGGGGGCAGCAGCGAGGAGGCGATCTTAGCGAGATCCGCGACGGCCTGGCGTCCCGGGAGCCGCGCGAGGCCTGCGCGGAACCTGCCCGCGATCTCCGCGGGATCCGGCGCGCGTGGGACTCCGCCTCCGGTGGCTGGCGCGAGGAAGGAGGCGAGGCCGTGGAAGCGGTGCGTGAGCGCGTCGGTGAGCTCCGAGAGGTCCTCGCGGACGCCGCGAGGGGGTGAGCCGGGGGAGGCGGAGGCGGAGGGGCGGGGGTCGCCGTCGGCGTCAGGGTCTTCGGGGGAGAGGAGGGAGTTGGCGATGGAGCGCGCGAGCCACGCCATTGCCGGCGGCGGCGACGTCGGCGGCGGGAGCTGGGGGGAGACGGTGACTTGGAGAGTTGGAGGAGAGGCAGCGGATGATGCTGTCCTGCCGTGCGTTGCCCTGTCACTGTCGGGGGTGTCGGGTGGGGCCGGTGATTGGGAAGGTTAGCCAATGCAGAGGTGGACGCAAATTCTCCGCTAACGTGTTCGACGCAAGGAGTGTGCAAACTAGAAATACGTGTTCAACCTCTTGCGTCTATCCTTCCCGACATAGGGCTGGCATTTCTGATTTCTCCCTTCTTCGTAATCCCGTGGGAAATTTGGAATCTTATAAGAACACTGTCTTCTGAAAACCTTAGTGACACACTAGCAGCTAGTGCTGCTATTGTGGTGGCCTAAGAAGACCTTATCTTTTAGTGCCACCGTTAAAAAGAACCATCCCAATAAAATATGATATCGGCATGACAGGACCCTCATACATCTAGCTGCTTAGAACCTTCCTCCTTTGTGTTTCCCCTTCCTGTTTTGATCATTGCCCTTCATATCTTTACTACTTAATAAGTTTGAGTTAGTGGTTGGTACATTCTCCTTCCTCCTTTCTCAACCGTCCTATCTAAATACTGAAATCTTGACCATCCATCTAACATCCCTCTCCCTCTCTCTTATATTTAACTACCTCTTCTCTCTACTTCTACCAACAGTAGAACTAACGGGCGTATGCCTTCTCCACCCTGTGGTCCACATCGTGCAGGAACACCTTCTCAGCCTTTAGTTTTGTTGTTGGAAAGATAGGAGTTGGCTAATTAGGACATTTACTCCATTGGTCTAAGATCAAACCATCGTATCTATTAGCGCAAAATCTTCATTAGCAGACAGGTGGTCAAGTTTGTAAACATAGGTGGCAGCTCATCAGAGGTGAGATCATTGAACTGTTTATATAAATGGTAATATAGCCTTTGTAAAAAAAAACTTAGTCTTTAGATATTTACTAGCTGAATGCTCGTGCGTTGCTATGAATTTTAAAATTTCATCATACTATATATTCAGAAACTAAAGGGTGGTAAAATTTTTTTAGAACATGCATATAAATATATGTTCTAAATTTTTTTAAAATCCGTAGCAATGCACGGACATTCCACTAGTGTATTAAGAGTTTAGAGTTTACACAATGTATTCAGCCCCCAATCTCTTGTTTGAGTAATGCACGCAATTGGGCAACCTCAACCTCCCCCTTGAAGTGAGTGTACGATGACTAAAAAAATTAGGCTTTCTCACATTCCAAACAGACCTTAAGGAGAGATATGTCACTATCTTGAGTTTGACTAGCATCTTAGACCAAGAGCCTAAGCATTTTGTACCAACTGAAAAGCATAGCCGAGCTGACATATACATGACCCTATCTTATATTCCTTCTTGAGCTTTTCTATCTGCATGCACAATTAAGTTTTCATATATTCAATAGGGAATTGTTAGGGACCAGATGTCTGATACGAGAAATCATCTAACGCTTCTAGTCTCTTTACTACTCTAATATCTGCTCTATCTCAGTGCTCCCTTACCCATCTAGTTTTTCACTTTTTCCACCATGCACCATACCACCACATCTACTTGAGGACTACTACTCCCTACTCTCTGTCTCTCTCTTCCTCTCTGAATTCTCCAGTCACCTCATGAAATGCTCCGCTCCTCACTAGCTGTTGTGTGATCGCTCCTCTCTCTCTCTCTCTCTGAGAGTCAAGGCTATGCCCCTATCGTCGGATCCGTGCAGATCGAAGGTAGTCGGGGTGCCAAATCCATGCAGAGGAGAGCAGTGGATGATGAACGGAGGCCAACAACGACAAGCCACCATGCTAACATTGGCCCTGCCAGATTTGGGCATGCGGCGATGAGGCTTTCAGCTGATTGTCTCTTTCAGCAAGGTCATCCATGGCCATTGTCGACATGCCTTACTCCACCTGTAGGCCCCATGTGTCTTCTCTGGATACGATTTTATTGCAGTCGTTTGTTAAATTTGTGGCAACATTCACTTGATTTGTTACATTAGTTCAATCAAAATGTTGCAGCCTCATAGTCTATGTGTTTGATTTTTTATTGCAATGATGTTGCGTCCTTTAATTGCTACAATGGATTTGTTGCAGTCGGAGTGAGATTTTGTTATATATGTAGCAATCGTTGTTACGTTATATTGTGAATTTTTTACGAAGTTAGATTTTTTTATTGTATCTATGGCTAGATTTATTACACACATTACAAAAAAATATTGCACCCGTGAGTACGATGGTTTAGCTCCCACCATACGCTGGGCGCTAGTTGCCCCTATTCAATATCATTGTCTATTTCTTACTAGACAATGCTCCTTTGTGAGATGTTCTCCCGCTGGAAAATATTAAAATAAGCGAGGCAGATCACCTTTGACAAGTGCAGCCCTGAATTCTTGACTTTCCAAGATCATACATACATACATACATACAATTGACTCCAGCTGTTATCCTGTGCAGAAGTATGCTGCTATGCAAGTACTCCAGCTTACTATTCTATCATTGCCTAACAATCTTCCCAACTTTCAGCATTCACGCAATCTCTTCCTTACTGTTGCCAAGTCATAATCTCCATCCTTGTGTACCGAATATGGTTCACTTCCTTGAAGAAAATTTCAGCTTCTCCACTCCATCGATTGCATTGTAGCTACCATGCAACTACTTCAGACACAAGCTGCACCCAAGTACAACACCAGCTTGACTTTGATCTATACCCATAAACCAAACTGGCCTGTTCTTTTCCTCTAAAACTGGCGGTTTTTGACTTTTGTTATAATACCTAACTTTCAAACGAGTATTTTCTTAAGATAGGGTCTACAAGTTAAACGATCTACACGTTAAAAGCCCAACATCTGTACCAGCCAAAATTACAAGTGAGTATCTGTCTCTTCGTAATCTGTACCGTAAACAGTCAAAATTCAAAATTTTCAGTCAAAAATCATAAGTCACAACCGAAAAGAACAGACCCTAAATGTCTGAACCCAAGAAACAACAGCAGCAGCAACGAGAAGAGCAAGAACACCAAACCAAATGCTGCAATGGCTCCATCCGATGCCGTGATTGCCATCTTTTTCTTCGTCGTCGTCCTCTCCGGCGTGCTGCAGCTGCTCAAATCTGTCGTCAAACCCGAATTCTCGGACGTAGTAATGCTGAAAGGAGAAACCTTCACCTCAACAACACCTCTCCAAGACTCCAACCATTAAAAAACAATGTCAACTATGTGAGAAAACATAACAGCACAAATCCATTGTCGTCTAGTCCGGTTAGGATACCTGGCTTTCACCCAGGCGACCCGGGTTCAAATCCCGGCAATGGAAAAGAACTCTTTTTTCGTTTTCTTTTTTTTTTTGTGCTCGACTTTGTCCCTGGACTTGCAAGTAGTGCGGCACAGGCTCATGTGTTTCAGCAGGAAATAATTTTTTTCTCTCTATTTTTTTTTCATATTTTTGTGATTGATAAAAAGCTATCAAGGCGATAAATTCCCTTTTGGTTACACTTGGCTTAATGGTGAAAATTAGCTGCCTGCTTTTTTCCCAAACTGTTGCAAAGTCCAATTGAAATTTGTTGTAGTTTTTTTTTAAAGAATAACCGCAAGACTTAAAAAGTTGCATATCTGCAACAGCAAAAGGTGTGCAATTTGCGAGTTTAGTGCTTATCTAGTTCGGGCCATGCCACTGCAAAGAGAGAGATGTGACAATATGCTATTTTCCCTTATAATTAAAAAAACATTGCAACACAAAATAAAACTTCCAAAATTCTCGTTTTGTGGCATCAGCCTGGAATTGCTGTATTAATCTCTACCGTCCAATCTCTGATCACACGGTCATCCCGTACCGTCGCAGGGTTCGGCTAACCCACCAAGTCTACCGCAGCGTCCGGACTTCCCGGGCGACCCCGCACTTCCATTCCACCGGGCGGCGGCGGCGCCACCACCCACCCACCCTCCCACGCCGGCGGAGATGGCTGACGACGTCGCTCCTCGCACCGCCTCCGCCTACCTGGACCCCTCGTACTGGTTAGTCCACTAGTCCCTCCCCCCTTCCCTGATCTCCGGAGCAAGCGGAGAGCAGCGACCTTACACGGCAGCTCATGGCTTCGCAGGGACGAGCGGTTCGGGAAGGAGGAGCACTACGAGTGGTTCAAGGACTTCTCCCACTTCCGCCACCTCCTCGCCCCGCTCCTCGCCCCCTCCCTCTCGGTTCATGCTCCCCCCACACCTCTTCGTCCCCTCTCCCCTCCCTTCCCCCAATTCTTGAAATCGTCTGCGGGGTCTCTTGATTTGTGAGTTCTTGAATTTGAACTGTGCCGCGATTTGTGAGGAACTCTGCTTCTTGTTGCGTGCTGCGCTGCGCTGTGCAGGTTCTTGAGGTCGGGTGCGGCAACTCGCAGCTCGGGGAGGAGCTCCTGCGGGAGGGCGTCGCCGGCGGCATCACCTGCGTCGACCTCTCGCCCGTCGCCGTCCAGCGGATGCGCGACCGCCTGGTGGAGCAGGGCACCAATGGTAAGTTTACCGATTTGGTCGACATGCCGTTCCTTTACGAATGGCACCACCAGTTGAGTGCGATATTGCCTTCTGCTTCTTGAAGGTGTGGAGGTGATGGTGGCGGACATGCTCGACCTGCCGTTCGAGCGCGAGAGCTTCGACTTCGTGATCGAGAAAGGCACCATGGTATGCGTGTTGCTGAGTTTGTTTTTTTCTCACTAGTGGAGATTAAGCAAACAACATGAACGCCGATTCAAGAAATCTGAACATTGAACTTTTGAGCGTGAAGGATTTGTAGGTTACTAGGCATCCAATATATGACCTAGTACGATCAAATTACTCAATAAACCTAGTATACGATCATATTACTAATTAAACTTATTATTCCCACTAGTCCAGCCAGTCAAACTTCTTTTTTTTTCTGTCATTTTTTTCTTCTAAGCTTTGTTATGCTTACTGCTATCTGCAACTCAAAAGAACAACCAAATTAACCAACAAAATTTACTACATAGAAGTGCCTATTGAAGCACCACTTGTTTTGTGGTTACCGTGTTACAACTGCAATTTTGCAAGCTGACAAAGAATATCGTCCTCGACATGAAGTGTGCATTGGTTATTTGGCCTAGGTGATAGTGTACTACCCAGATTCACAACTCTATGATCATGATTCTAGACTGTCCAAATATCACCAAGATTCTCAAGATATCTATAAAGAACAGTGTGCTTAAGTATAACTAGAGTTTTCAGTGGAAATGCATGGGTGCACCAATTACTGTGCTTTGAAAGATGAACCACAGAGCTATTTGTAGCACCGTGTTACTGATATCTTGAATTCTTGATGACCATTCAGTCATTCACACATAAGCAAGCAGTGGAAGACATGCCAAGTGTGTGCAAAAGTCCATCACATATTACCTGGTTAAAAGAAGCTTACATCTAGCAACTACGTTAATAAATTCATCTGTTTGATTTTCAAATGCAGTAAGTCCCCTTTAGAAGTTTTTCAATAGAACAAAATGATGGGCCAGTGAAATGGTTTCATTTGAATGTTATCTGGACAATTACCTAACGAAAATTGCTGCTAGACTAACTACACAAACAGGGAAAAGGACTCGGTACAACAATCATGCTTATAAATTCCATCATCCTTAAAAACAATTCAGGATGATGCATTCTGTCCGTTGGCTTCATTCTAACACCCATGCGCTGCCATTCCATCCAATGTTGTGATTTGATGTTGTCTGTTAGACTTACCGCGGAAACATCCTTTTGACAGGATGTGTTGTTTGTGGATAGTGGTGATCCATGGAATCCCAATCCTACAACAGTGGATAATGTGATGAAAATGCTTGAAGGCATCCACAAGGTTTTGAAGCCAGATGGCATATTTGTATCAATTACCTTTGGACAGGTTTGCGAGATTCTGATTGTCCCTCTTTCATGCTCTTCCTTTGTCAACACTCTTGTATTTCAGATTCCTTTCTTTGTATGGTCTGAGGATATTCCCTTTCTGGGTTTGTAAGTACGATATTTGTGCATGTTACAGGATTTTTTAAAAAAAGAAAGTACCTGTTTGTTTAAAAATATCGCACCATGACTATGAAATTTGATACAACTAAAGTGTCTTCAGAGGTTTAATTAAGTAATAATGAGAGGGAGAGCAAGTGGGACTGACCTTAAGATATAACTTAATTGTTTTGTTATCTTCTCTTTCTAAAAGCACTACTTTCTATTTGGCAGCCACACTTCCGTCGTCGATTTTTTGAAGCACCTGGGTTTACATGGTCTGTTGAATGGAGCACTTTTGGCGATGGCTTCCATTATTTCTTCTACACCCTTAAGAAGGTTTAATCGGCAGCCATTCATTTGATTTCACTTGAGCTCATGAGCTTGGTTAAAACTTGCCTCATAGACATTATCATTCCATTAAAGAAGTTTTCTGCATTACTCAATTATATCTCAACTCTACCTAATCCGTGCTTCCCTTGCAAAAAACTATGTTCTTAATTTTTCCTTTTTCTTTATCTCTAGGGAAAGAGGTCACCGGAGTCCAATGGTCACCAAGATATATTACCTGCTGCTCCAAGCATTAATATGTTCCATGAAGAGCTTGAGAGCGAGGATTATATATTCCGCACAAATGTTGATGAGTTGTAAGCAGTAGGTCGACAAGCGAGTGTGCCTCCTTGGGAGGCTTTCATGCTAACACATCAAGAGACTGGCCAGTTAGCAATCCAGTCATCCTGCAGTGATGTTTGTAGTATGTGTCATTTAGGACAGGTGCATTTACAGGCCTTGCTATGCAGTGCTGTACCATTGTCCAGGGCTCCAGACTAGGGATCTCTGTACCATCAGAATTGACAAAAGCAGACATCTTTGTTGTTCCCGTTGTAGCCTTTTCTTTTTCCAAATATACGTTATTTCACATTTATGAAAAGAAAAATATTTAGGTTTTAGACAATCTTATGCATTATTTCTTTTGTTAGCATAATACTTGTATCACTTTCACCAGGGAAACTATCTAATATAAATTGAAACCATAGAATCCCGAAATGAGGATCTCAGTGGAAAACTTAAACAAAAATTTTCTTTCGATAGCAGTTAATTAGTAATAGAAGTTTCAGACATTAATATGGTCTCCGTTATACATCTTTGACCTCTAATTTTAACAGCAACGCGTTAATACAAATGATAAAAAAACTTAATATTCTGAATGTACCTTCGACCAAATTTATTTTCATACGACCCATCTAAAATTTTTCATGTAGATGAGTGGCTAAAGTAAAAAAAAAAAGGCTGCACACACTCTACAATCTATTTTGAAATGGATGTAATAATAAACAAATGATGGTTAAAAATTACATTTTCTTATAGGAAAAATGTCATGTAAATATGAAAGATACACTCATGTTTTCATGACTTGCAACAATGACCAAACAATAAAAAACATAATATAACTCCGGTGATTTGGGCCGTAAGCAGCAGGCCCAAGGCCCTAGTAGCCACACCACCACGGAGAGAGCACGCACGCGACACAGGAGCCAAATACCACCAGACCCAACATTACCTCGCCCTCCTCGTCGCCGGCGAGATGGCTTCGTCGGCGGCGTACCACGAGGCGGACGATAACCTGGAGGCATCATCACCCGCATATAAATGAAGTCGCTATTGTATGTACTATAATTAATTAGTAGATCTTATCTTGAAAAGTCACTCCGTTTAAAAGTTAGTTACTGTAGAAAAGCCAGCCAGAAGCCAAAAGCTAGTTATGGTTCTAGACAATCTATCTGTTGAATGGTGGGAGCAACATTTCTCTCTTCTGCTGTAGAGTAAAATAACTCGTAACATCATCATGGTATGACAATATCTAACACAAAATAAAACATTGAAAATCCTCAAATGTGAATACCAGTTAAAATTTGAAAAAGTTTCTTTTCGGTAAGAAATTGTAACAGCGAGTAAAAATGACATGTGTATATCTAAATTATACTACACATTTTCATGACTTCCAGTGACCAAACAATATATACTCCTCTGTAAGTTTATCTGACAAGTTCATTTCACATTCAGCAATCGTGTAGTGATCACATAAACAAAGTTTCAGTCAGAATATATGTTCTGCATCAAAGAGCATGTATCAATTAAAAAATTATCGAAAATTGTAGGCCAATATCATATACATCAACCATGCATACATAAATTCCACACCAAAAAAAACCTTACAAGGATTCCAACTAAACACTGAATAATAAAAGTAGAACACTGTATCAACCAACCAAACTAACAACTCAGCACTGACATATATAATTTCTCCAAATTAACTGGATTTATTGTTTCCAGGATATTTTTTCCCCAGGAAACCAACAGCTTATTACCGGAAGCACAAGATCGATCGAGCAACAGTACAAGTGCATGCATGCACACTCAGTGAAAAGAAACCTAAGATAAACAAGATAGATGATTAGAACATGATAGGGTCTGCACAGCAACCGGCAGAGATCTCCATGAGCCCATCCATGGCTTGCCCCGGCATGTCGTCGAGCAGCCAGTTTTCGAGCAGCGAGAAGGCGGTGGTGGTGCTCGAGTAATCCGCCTCGCTGCGGCCCACCACCGGCGCCATCATCTCCGACGACGACGACTTGTCGTCACTGATCACAACGTGATCCTTGCAATTGGTGATGGAAACTGCAGCACCCTCTTGATCTTCTTGGAACTCTTGCATGGCCGCCATAGCCTTGTAATTAGTTGCTGTTGGTGATGGCTTCATCCATGTCTGGAAGAGCTTGGAGATGGTGGTAGCCTCACTGCTTGCTGCAGTGCTGCAGGTGGTGGTGCTGGGGTAGGTCGTGGCTTGCATGGCTTCAAGGCTCTGGTGAGTGCTGCTAGGGTTGTAGTAATTTGGGCTGGCTACCACATTGGGGGCAGTACTGGTCTGGAAGGAGTGATCAGGCTGTGTTAGCAGCCTCTTCACCTTCTTCTTGAGGTGTGTGTTCCAGTAGTTCTTGATGTCATTGTCTGTTCTTTGAGGGAGGTAGGAGGCTATTGCTGCCCACCTGCATGCACAAGATAGACACCAAGTTAAACACACATGTTTATATATAAATGGTCTCATACAGTACGTACTTGAAGGTCTATATGACTCTGTTACAAAGTTGGGGATTGCTTGACCTAGCTCTTATGCTTGGACTAATCATCAAAACAAGTTTAAACTATAGGTTGGAGAGTCCACACAAAGAAGTTGAAATAATTAAGCTAATCAAGGTAGTCAATGAAGTTAACAAGTCTAAGACAATTTTGGGGTTTATGTACTAAGGTTGCTTTGCTTGTAAAGCAAATCTAAGCAAGCTCAAATAGACCTTTCAGTATATATTTTGGTGCTTATGATGAAGACAATAAATTTAAGATATGTGGTGATTACTTGTTGCCAAGCAATGCCTGGAGGTGGATGATGATCCCTTCCTCATGAGGGGTGAAGTTCCCTCGCTTGATCCCGGGCCTGAGGTAGTTCGTCCACCGCAGCCTGCAGCTCTTGCTGCACCTCATCAACCCTAAACATGCAAAACCAAAACAAACCAGACGAAATTCTCATCAATCAAACACAATCAACAAGCATCAACCGATCGAAGCGCATGCGAAACGAAACTAACCGGTGTTCTCGGGCACCGACCGCCAGTTCCCCGGCCCGTGCTGCTGGATGTAGGAGACGAGGATGATGTCCTCCTCCGGCGTCCACGGCCCCTTCTTGACGCCGACGCCATTGTCGCAGCAAGGAGGTCTCCCCATGTCCGGCTAGCTCTCACCTCGGATATATCTATGGCTAGCTAGGCCTATAGCTCCTTAGCTAGTTGGCAAATTGAACAATATCTCTCTGTCTAGCTAGGTAGCAGCCATGGCCACTATACACTGACCTCTGAAAGCTTCTCTCCTCCCTCTGTTGCTCCCCTTTTATTCTAAGACACCAACCCTGCTTTCCTACCTGTCCCCTAACAGGTGCCCTGGCTGCATGTGAGTGCTTATATACTACATGACCTCATAGGCTAGCCCTTTGTCATATGCGCCTCCTCCTGTGCTACTGCTGTGTGTTTTCCATTGCAAAAGTCAGCCAGGTGCATGCAGCCTCCTCTCTCTCTCTCTCTCTCTCTCTCTCTCTCTCTCTCTCCTCTTTTTCTCTCTCCTCTGGCTCTCTTTGGTGAGGGATCACATGAATGGTCATCGATCTGTCCGGCGATCTTTGCTTTGCTTTGCTTTTCGACACGAAAGGTTGACGTATTGCTCGAGGACTTTTGATCGATCGATCGACGATGATCTAGGGTTTCTTTTTGGCTGTGGCGCCCATGAAGGGAGTAATTGCGTGCGTTGGTTTGATGTTCTCTCCTGATTTCTTGGGCATTGATGATGGGAGTGTGTGCATCTGGCATGCACAGGTTGGCTCGGCTCTGATGCACGAATGTGATCTTTTTCTCTTCTCTTTCCAGATCATCCATGCCTTCTCTCTCTCTCTCTCTCTCTCTACGAGCTTGCAGCTTTCAGGTGGTACGTACGATCGAGTGTGGACGGACGGATGGAGAGGTCGAGAGCCGTCGCATCGCATCACGTATGTCAATGTGGACCAGCTGCATATATGCACGTGTGTGTGACAGCGAAAAAGGTAGCCATGCATTATGTGAATGCACGCACGGGCAGGTCCACGGCCGCATGAAATGGCGCCTCTTTTGCTTGCTAATAATGCTAGCTGAACGTGATCGACCTCAGGTTAATTAAATGATTAGCAAAGTCAATATTGTTTATCGTCCGTACGTGCGTGCATGCAGTCAAAAGCGTTTTTGGTACCTATTCTACGCTACTGAGTATGCCATTCTAGCTTTCTTCTTTGTCACCAAGGGCTTTTTTTGGGTTTTTAAAAAGTTGTTTTTCAGTTTTTCTTCGGTAATTAAATTCAAACAGTGTCTTTTTAGATTGGATCTATAAATCAATTATAGTAAATATTGTAATGACTTTATTTATATCGGTCAAAATTACACATGAGTTTCTGTTATTCCGTACGTACTCTCTCCCACGAACAGTTCAAAAGTCATAAGCCGCAGCACATAGCTACAATTGGCTAGGAACCAAAAGAGGAGAGCTCATGTTCATTTCGGAGCCGGAGCATACATACATTATTAAATCATTTTTCCCTACACACTAATTGAAATTTACCCTTTCTTGGAGAAAACTATTGGCTCAAAGCATGGAAAAGCAATAATATATATGGTGTTAAATAAGCTACATGGCCATTCCTCCTTTTACGGTCTTACATGCCTTCCTATATATGCATATATATACTAGCTAGATGCCTTAGTTCCTACTATAGTAACGGAGGCTGTAGCTTTTACCATCTGTTTGCAATTGATTAAACTGATATCGGCCGGGTGTACATGTTTATGAAATGCTATCAATTAGTACATGTTGTAGCTTGATATATAGTTGATACTGACAAAACTTAAAACTGCCACATCGATCCAGCCCACTTGCTCAAAACCGAACTCGATCAGCAAGCATGCAGTACGTACGTAGACAGTAGTAGGTAGGTAATTAAGCTGGCTGCCATCCATGCTTCCGACCTGCTTAATCCGGGTCCTTCGCTGCAAGATTGTGACGAGCTAGAGCGACGAAACCGCCCGGAAATAATCCAAAATAAGCTTTCGTGCACCCTCTTCCCATGATTCCGGTAAAACTGTACCGATCGTCAACATTAGGGCGCCGTTTAGAGCAAATCTTATAATACAGCCTTCAGCTGGCTGTATGAATACTTATAGCTCACTTATTAGCCTACTCATATAGTAGTTACAGCCAGCTGAAGGCTGTATGACCTACCCTTTCATCTCACAAAGTTTCTTGGTTCTTGTGCTTCAGCTGGCTGTAAGCTTACAGCCCACCTCTCTTCTCTCTCCTCCTCTCTCTCCTCCACCTCAGCATACAGCCAGCTTACAGCCTCTTATAATACTTGCTCTTAGAACGCTATACCATGTCCAGATTCCATCGGGAAATAAACCGTTTTCTATAAAATTCTTGCAAAATTCCTGTAGAACGACCGTGTTCTGAATAGCGCAGATTTCACTATCCTACTGCCTGAGGCGTGGAGTTCTTACGGGATAAGCTCACTTATTTTTCTAGTCTCATAACCAACACATAATCGGTCCAGTGGCGGAGCTAGAGCAAAACGGAGGGGGGGTGCAACAGGCCATACGTGAGAGCATAGGACGGTGGGAGAATGGGCTGGACAGGAGCGAGTGAGGGTGTTTGTTGGGCTAGGGGTACACCATATTGGGCCAAGGGGATGCACAAAGGGTGAATGTTTACTAGTAATAACTAAAATTTTTTTGGACCTGGGTTCCTGGGAACCCCCTCAAGCCCATACAGCTCCGCCCCTGAATCGGTCGACCTCATCCTCCGGCCTCCAACTCCTTTTATTTTTTTCATGAGAAAAAATTGCATCATGATCGTCCTCTAGCTCAACGATTGGTTTTTTTAAGCTGCGACTTTTGAGTTAAAATTTTAAATTCTGACTATCATGAGAGAGAGAATGGAGATAGAGATACTAATGTGTGATTTTAGTTGATATAAATGAATTTAAAATAATATCTATTACAATTAATTTATAAATCTTATTTTAAAAAATACCACGTTTAAAAATCAGTTACAAGCCAAACCATAAGTTCCAAGGCCTTAGCGCTGTCAGCTGCTCAATTTAATTGCCCGGAACATATCAACACGGAATCGCCTAATTCTCGCTCGGAGGTCGTACGTCTACAACGGCGAACGCGCAACTAAAGAAGCGGAAACGTAAGCCTCCGGTTACGTATCCCCGAATACGACCAGCAGCCAACTGATCAATCTCGATCGATCGTACGTGCGGGGGACACGTAATTTAATCCTCTCACGTGCGGCGCTGTGCCGGCCGGCCAATGGCCACGTACGTACGCACGTACGCACGCCATAGAGGGGTAAAGGATAACGGATCATAACAATAGCTTGCATTATTGGGTGGGCACGCCCTAGTACTGTTACTAGTGATGCCTGCCTGCCTCCTCACTCATGGCTCACGAGAACGAGCAAAGTTTTATCATCTTCGAGGTCTAATTGCCGCCATGGTATGAAACACGAGATAATTTTAACTGTTTTCGGTGCAGATTAACATGCACCGTATGAAGCACGGGTTCGATCCTGGCGTAAGGTTCGGTGTACAATACGTGACAGATTTCTGCGGGGATCAACGAACTGCTTCATGTGAAGTTCTCCGTACGTTTCGAACAGTGCATAGGATTGAATGCTCATTTGAGTTTAAGCTTTAAGTTTAGTTTCATCGTTTTCTAATTTTCTAATTTATTTTTAGGTTTTTTTATCTTTTCTTTTTTTCTTGTTCTTTTATATTGTCCGAGATGATATAACCATTTTTTAAAAAAATTAACTTTAATTACTTTAAAAAACAATTGACAGATACAGTGCAAACAAAAGCTGCTATGAAGAAAAAAAAAAGCTAGAAGTTTAAGCATCATAAGGTCAAATGAGCACCCCTTAGTGCTTTTATGTGCGTGGTTCTACTTATCTTCGACATGCATGTTTATTCACTGGTCGAGCCTAAGCCAAACCCATGGTTTCTTGTGATAACAAGTGCTCATTTCGGGGTGCCAATCAAACCAGGATTCTTCTTGCCTTAAAATTTAAAAAGAAGTGCTCAGGTTTTGCATGTGAGTCGGCCAGCAGCGAGCAACATTACGATCTTGACAATATGTAGTGCCATTTCTTGCAATGGATCAAAATCACATGCGAGGAAAGCGATTGGGAAACTAGGAGGAGGATGGAGGTGGCGCTGGATTCACCGTCGCTGCCTTGAGTTCAGTGGTGATCAGGGAAAAATTGTATTGGTTTAAAATTTTTATTGGAGGGCACTAAGAGCAAGTACAATAGTATAGCCAACTAGTGGCTATAACATTTGTCTATTTCATTTATAGCCTTCAAAAAAATAGTTCATACAATAAGGTAGCTATTACAATAACTATTTGGCCCCATGTGTAAGAGAGTGAAATGTATATTTTTACGTGCTACAGCTAGCTGTAATTTAGTAGCCAGCTTCCTTCTCTCTCTTCCTTTCTCTCTCTGCCACGTAAGACTTTGTTGATATTATATTTGCTATAGCCTGCTGACTAAGTCTTATTGTACCTGCTCTAATAGGATCGGTAACCGACAGTTACCAGATTTTTTAGATGAACATTTTGAATTTTTTTAGCTAAAATTTAGATAAATCTGAATTTTTTAACCGGTTTAAAATTTTACCGGCACACCGCAATAAGACTGATAAACGCCGATTACTCACGACGATAGATGTTTTCCTGGTGGTGACTTATCCAAACCTGAACTCAACAAGCATGCATGCATGCATGCAGTAGTAGGTTGCCCTGCAGCCCAGTAGTAGGTTGCCCTGCAGCCTCTGTGCACACCTCTGCTTAATCCGATCCCTCACATGCTCGCACAAAAATTGTGACGAGCTAGCGACGAACCGCACGA
Organism: Dendrocalamus latiflorus; assembly: GCA_017311315.1. NCBI lineage: Eukaryota > Viridiplantae > Streptophyta > Magnoliopsida > Poales > Poaceae > Dendrocalamus > Dendrocalamus latiflorus. The sequence continues at coordinate 29,096,803 of CM029641.1, forward strand.
AATTAATCCAAAATAAGCTCCCACTGTCTTTCCATGATTCCAGTTAACACGGCACCGATCGATCGTCAGCAACGTCCTCTAGTCTAGAGAGAAGAGAAGAGAGAGAAATTATTAGCCTCGCTCGGTTGGGCTGAAAAACTATGGCTTATGACTGAACTTACATTGTAGTGACTAAAATTTCACTGTAGCTGAAAGTGACTTATTTTGTGTAATTAAATCTAAAAAAAATTTAAAAATAGAAAAAATATGCTAGCTCAACACGGACAACGCAAACGAATACGAGAAAAAAGACCGGTAAAAAAACTCAAAAAAATCAAAAGTTCAAAAAAGACAAAATTTATGAATAGTGAAAATTAAGTCAGAAGCTGAAGCTGAAATGAGCGGGGCCAAGAGGATATGACGATGCTTCCATATTTGATATGGGGCTTTGAGTTTTCGTTATCCTACTCGAGTCGGAGTTCTTACGAGATTAATTTAGACAGGGTCAGTCGACTTGATCGTCCTTCAGCTTTGACCAGTACTAGTAATCAAGGTCGTCTTGGCCGGTTGGCCCTGTCAGCTGCTTAATGACGATCGATCGATGCGGCTCCATGATCCTATTGCGAGGAACATGCATGCCAACACGGAACTGCCTAATTCCCTTTCAGAGGTCGTACCTCGTACGTCCAAATGGCTAACGCGCAGCGCGGCATGACGCACCCGCATGTAGGCGAAAACGTAAAGCTCCATATGCGTAATCCAACCCCGAACCCGACTAGCTAGCGGTCATCGACTACGGTTTTTGGCTGCTGGCTTCTGTTTAGAGAAACCAAAGTCAATATAAACATCTCAACTTCTATAAATCGGTTCTACTAGTCACTACTATTTGTTAGTCATTACTTTGTGCTTTTCCTATGTTGTGACATACTTTGTATTTTATTATGTCATAATTCTGTAAGTCGTATAACGGTATGAATACTGTAGTAACTTTCGTTACACCGTCATTTGCTCTCTTTCTTATATAATGCACTTAACAAAAAGCCAAAAGCCAATATGAAGGCCCCAGCTTCTATAAGCTACTTTTATCAACCACTATTATTCATCAGCCACTACCATTCATCAGCCAAATCCAAAAGCTATCAGCAAAAGCCAATACGAACTGGCTCGTAATTTAATCCTCTCACGTGCGGTGCAGTGCCGACAGTCAATGGGCACGTGATTACGTATGTCAGAGAGGGTAAAGGGTGACGATAATAGGAATATTTAAATAATATATTTTTTATCAACATTATATTAATATATCGTCACTTAAAAAATTATAAAAATAACCTTCTATTACCATTTCAAATGGCGACAGAGCTTCTGTCACCATTTCTGTCATCAAACGAATGAACGACAGTGCCATGTAGGCTCCATGGCCTCTGTCATCATTTGAATTGGTGACAGAGGAACCAATCATCAATTGAAATGGCAACAGAGACCCTTGCATGCTCTGTTGCTATTTTAAATGGCGATAGAGGCCAATTTATTAAAGGGCCAAAAACTGACCGAAATTCATAAGAATTTGGAAAAAAGAGAAAGAGGGGAGAAGAGGAAAAGAGAAGAGAGTGGAAGGGGAGGAGAGGGGGGAGGAGTAAGTACATGTGAGATTTCGGTTTCTTGGTAGATTTTATTTTGAAACCATGGTAGGTTAGCAAATAAAATGATTAGATGTGTAGTTATAATAGGTAGTGAGTAGATGTGTAAATAGTGTGGTTTTAGATATGTAGTTATTTAGGGTAGTTTATATAGGATGAATTCTTGTACAATTATTAATTTTTCGTAGTCGTAAGTTGTAGTGCACCGATTAGTTTTAGAATATTAGATTTGCTAGTTAGGTCTATTCAGAACATGGAGAATACAATATGTATAGGATCCATTATTAACTTTGTGCGCTACGTAGATGAAGCATGAACGGTAAATTAGATTTTTACAAGGCATATACGATTGGTTGTCTTTCTTTAGGTGTTGTACATTAGGAAAATCCCCTTCTACACAAGTTTATTAGGAGTCATAGATTTATTATTAGGTCTATTTCACATTTATTTAATTGAATGGGGAGCTGTCATTAATACGAGGTTAGGTATCGAATTGATTGCTATGTATGACAAGACAAATAGCATTCAAAATACACTATAGAGAAGGGGTTCCATGGATAGGTGCAGATAGAGTAGATTTGCATGATTTTCTATTTGTGATAGCCAATCTTTCAAATACAGAGTAGCATCCATGGAACACTATTATGAGATGGTTGTACTGGTTATTCTCACTGGACCATGCGTTGCACGACCTTAAGTTGCATGGTGTTGATACCTGGGAACGGCAACACACGTTCTGGGAGTTGGTGGAATTTAAGGGGCAAAATTTGTGGAGCTCATACGTGGGATTGGCGAAAGAGTATGGATGACTGCTAGTCTTGCTAGCCCAAGCCTATGAGGCAGTCCCTCCGACTTATGTGACATAGGAAGATGCCATAGGTGGTAATACTGAAGAAGTTGGGGAGTCTAACTGAAGTGCCCCATATTGTTTGAATGAAGAAGGGGGAGGTGGTACATACTCAATTGAAGCTAAAATTGTAGACCTTCATATAGCTGAGGCATAGGAACCCTTGAGAATTGCAAATGAAGGTGAGGAGATTGAAGCTTTGGTGAAACAGATATAGCTCAAAGACCACGAGTATGAGGTAATATCAGATGATGAAGGTTCTAATGATGAGCAAGGTGGAGGTGAGCACGATGTTCTGTCGGCATGGAACACACATCAATTCAATAAACTAGTAGTAAGTGAAGGTGAGCGAATGGTCTGAGAGTACCAGCAGAACGAGGTTAGGCAATGAGCATTTTACAAAAGTAACAAGGAGGTGCAGGAAGTAGTCAAGTTTTGGGCAGTATCATTGACGAGGACATTCAAGGTAGTGAAGTTTAGCCAGTGTGTGTATGATGTGAAGTGTGAGATAGAGGAATGCCTTTAGCGAGTACATGTATACCAACCTATGTGGGACGTTGGAGGTGCTCCATAGTCGTTACACACACTTGCATAGCAACAGAGTCCATGCAATCCCATAGGAACATGTCTTCAGGCTTTGTTACAAATGTTATGTACAGAGAGATTGTGGACAACCTAGATTTTGAGCTACATTCCATTATTCTTATGATATAGTAGAGGTTCTAGACACAATAAGCTATGCTAAGGCTTGGAGGGTGAAGCAGAAGGCACTTGTAACAAGGTTCATTACGTTCAAAGATTCTTACAACAATTTGCTGGTCTGCTCCAAATCATACAACAAAGGAATCCTATGACCCATTTTCGTATTCTAGAACAAGCCCCGAAGCGGTTCCCCTGGTAGATGATACTTAAGTGAGTATTCTTCGCTTTTGATGTGTGCATTGATGCATTCTAACATTGTCGTTCATTGCTTTGCATGAATGACACTTTCTTGACTAGAAAGTACAAGGGCCAGATATTGACTGCAATCATAGTAGGTGGCAACAACTAGATTCTTGCAGTCGCACTTGCATTCGTCGTGAGTGAGAACATCGATAGTTGGTTGTGGTTTTTTAAGAACATAAAAGCTGGTGTCATGGGTGATTGCCCATGGGTTTACATCATACAGGATTGACATACCGACTTATTGAAGGCAATTATACAACTACAGCAAGGGGAAGACAAGTCTTATCCATGGCCTGATTTACTGAGTAGGTGGTGCAAGAGGCACATGGATGCTAATTTCTATAAGTAATTCAGGAACAAGGAGCTGAAGAATCTTTTCAGGAGGCTTTGTGATCAGAATTAGAAAAAGAAAATTTGACGTACAATAGAAGAAACTGGACAACTTAACAATAAAGCATACAAGGGAGGCAGCAAAGAAGCCTGCCATAGGCGTGGAAGAGCTCCCTGTTGCACTCAATAAGATACCCACAAATTCTCCAGAATTGGTCAGAAGGAATTCAAGGCAGATGAAATGCTTCTTAGAGTGGATTGAGCATGAGCCTAGAGATAAGTGGGCATTGCTTTATGACACAGATACATCACTAAATTATTTTATACATCGTATGAACCATACCATTCATTTATATTACATATCAGAGTTTAAATATACCACATCGGGTAGAGTTTTACATACTAGGCTGATCATGCTGAAGGCTTACAATACAAAACGCGGAAGCAGAAGCGGTAAGCAAAAGGTGATGGCACATCTTGCACATGCAAGCGACTGAGGGTAAAATATGTATGATAGATATTAACCAACCTTGGATAATATATGTGCACACAATCACAATTATAGTCTACCTAGTTGAGATAAAAGGACTAAGTAATCTACAGAATGGCCTAAACTCCACCGTCTTTTTCCCCGTTGGGTCTTGGGATGACATAGTAAGCATAGGGGTTTTGATCCATTGGTTCTAAATTATTTCAGTGAGCAAGGGTGAGCATAAACAACCATGCTCTGCAAAACAACACATAGAATTCAATAATATAGATACATGGCTTATCAAGGAATGACTTAGATTTTTTTATTTGTGAAAGGTATTTTCAATTGAAATATATAATAATTAGATGCCAGGGGAGACGCACGGGCATATGGCACCATGACAAGCTGTGGTACTAAAAGCTAATTAAATGCCAGGGAAGCATCTCAGGACCAAGGGGAGCTCGCCGGAGGCAAAGGCGAGGCTTGGTGAGATGTGGAGCGTGCTAGCGACATGGACCAGGTCAGCGATGAGGAGGGCGACGAGAGCAACTCATCGAAGGGGGAGAGGGAGGTCAACATCGTCCTCGAGAAGGCATCAGGATATCCTTGCAGTGCTCCGGGTGCAACGGATTGGCTAGAGGAGCGATGAATCAATGATGGCATTGGCGGTGGCTTGGTCAATCGCAGCCTAGGAAGAAAGGGCGCATCGAGCTCTCGGTGGCGATTAGAGTGGTGGGGGAGAAATTGAGCGCAAGGGGAGGTCGTTCAAGGGCTTATAGCCAAGGAGGGTAAGGATGGTCGTTGGGGTGGTGTTAATGCGGGCAGAAATCGAGGGCGGCGACGGTGCTCGGCACAACGCAGAGAAATGAAAGCGGAGCCATCGTGTGGCGCGGAAGGGAGTTAAGGCACAGAAATGGCACAAAGGTGACGGTCGAGCGTGAGACACGAGAGCGCACGACGTGGGCAAGGTGTAGGTGTGACGGACATGGTGAGCGGCACGGGATGGCTTGCGATGCAAGGGCGAGGAGGGAGAGGGAGGGAAGAGGAGGGCGAGGTGAGGTCAGCACCAAGCTAGCATGTACTGTTGGCGCACAGGACGCGGTGGCATTGGCTTTTGCACGCACGGTGCGCATCTGGCGTGCACCAGAGCGGCATGGGCCAGGCTGGGCTAGGCTAAAGGCCTAGTGGGCTGGGAACTGGTGGGAACGGGTCGGTCTTGTCCTGTTCTTGGTTTTTTATTTTGGGAACTTAGTTTGATTTTGAATTTTAGCTTGAGTTTTCATTAGGGGTTCTCCTCGGACAATGGCGCGATGGTGCCAAAGTCAAGGTTGCTTGAAGCATGTCCATTTTCTTTTAAATTTTAGCCTCTTGAATTCTTATTTGAATCTTTTTGAATTGAAGCTTAATTTTGCAATGTTCAATCTTTGAATCTAACTTTTAATTGGTGCTTTCTTGTTTTGAGCGTGGTCGTTGAGTTGCTAACCAAATTATGAGTTAGATTTTGATAAATTTTTTGAAGAGGTGATCATTTCATTCAATGCACTTGAGAAATTTTTAGGTAGCCAAAAATGGGATGTTGCACAATGTAAGCACAAATGTGACGCAGTGGTCCAGGTTTCCAACGACGTGGGGAACCTAGGATATTTGATTCTTTCACTGCCCTTTGTTCATGGTAAGTAGTTTATTTTGTATCTATACTTCCACGCATATATCACTTATAATTATCTTATCTTCCTTGTGAACTGCGGATTGTAAATACACAGAGTGGATGGATCAATCGTATCCAATACATGCCTAGGTTTACATTCACACTCTCTATATCCACCTAGATGAGTTGAGGGAGGAGCTTCAGACCGAGAAAATCAACAATAACAAGCTTCGGAGGCAGAGGATCAGGGAGATCAAATATTGTATTATTTTAAAAAAATAAAAAATAACTTTATTGCCATTTCATCTGGCGACAGAACCTCTGTCACCAATTTATTTGGCGACAGAGACCTGTAGATGACTTCACGTAGGATTGTTGCTATTCCAAATAGCAACAGTAAGTTATTTCTGTATTTTTAAAATGATGATATATTCATATAATATTAATAAAAATATATTATTTAAAGAATTCACGATAATAGTAGCTTGCATTATTGGGTGGGCACCGTGCGCCCTACTACTGTTACTATTGATGCATGCCTCGCTGATGGTTCACAGGGCGAACAAAGATCTCTTATCTTGAGGTCTAACTGCCACCCGAATACAAAAAGACGAGTTAATTTTACCTAGTTTCCGGTGCAGATTAACATGCACCAACGGGCCCGATCCTAGCGTAACTGCGTAAGGTCTAGTTTAGAACACATGACATATTCCTACGGCAGTGGCAAAGCCAGAAATAAAATTAAAGGTGGGCTGAATTATTTATTGGACTAAACTAAATTGGTACAAATATAGTCTTATACTCTTATAGAATTTTAAATTCATACAGAAATTATGCAGTTGGAGTCTTGGAGAAAACAACGAAAAACAGAGAAATACAAAGTAGTTACCTCGACAATAGAAAGCGCATACCCAAGAATATATAATTATTCTGCTATAAGTACGAAGTAGCAATAAATCACTTGTGTATGAAATATATAAAAATTAGTGATATAATAAAAAATTGTGAATAACAATGAAAATTTAGATTATATGAATTATGAAACATACCACAAATAAGTTAATTTGAATCACGAGACAAATTTGAATCACAGGGCAAATGCATTCTACGCGACTTTATGCCATAAAAGCGGTTTATGATTTTATCAGCATCAATACTTTTAAAGATCTCTCGCTCAGTGTAGCACACCATCAAGTCATTGAGCCACTCATCCGTTACCTTATTGCGCAAATCTGTTTTAATAATATTCATTGCTGAAAATATTCTCTTAACGGATGCCGTTGCCACTGGAAGTATCAATGTCAACTCGATGAGGCGATATACCAACGGGAAAGTTCTATCTTTTCTTGTTTGAACCATCAATTGAGCAAGTTTGATATATTACGACATCCATTGAATTCTTCATTTCTTCTAATGCTGAGAATGAAGGTTTGAAACTGATTTCTTAACAAAAGTCGATCAGCACCCATGAAATCATCAGCATAAATCTCAGCAAGTCGAACAAGTTTATCAACATCAAACTTAGAGAAGGAGTCGCTTGAATCAAGACAAGACATACATACCAATAACTCTGAGGAAACTTCATTGAATCGATGATTCATCTCATTCATAATTGCATCAATAGTAACATTAAAAATGTCAACTTTGTAATAATGATGTTGAGTCACTTTATGCTTCCGACGTACTGATTTACCCATAACTCCAATAGGAACTTCCATATTTGGTACATTAATCTCATATATTTCACAAAAGGTTTTGACTTGGTTGAACAATGGCTCCCACCCATTGTCTCTCATATCTTGAAAGCATTGTTTGACATCCTGTAATAAGGTCATAGTTTCAACAATATCTTGATGCTTCAACAAGGTATAAATTAATTATAAGAACTAAACTATCTATATACACTAAATATGAAAGTCTAAAATCTAAACTCTAAAAATACTAAATTGATAAAAAAAGTAGAAAAAAATTACCCTGAAACAGTGAAGCCATCGGCCACCCCTATCCCTCTCAATTCTCTGTTCACACTGGACACTCGTCAGACCTCAATTCGTCCGCCCGACTGGCCGCATTTGCGCAGTCTCACAGCTTACCCTTATACCTTCGATTCGCTCGCAACGCCCTCACTGTCTCTCTCACTTCTCAGATTTAATCGCTCGCCGCCTCGCCTCGCTTCGCTCTCGCTCCTCCGCTCCTCGCCTTGCTCGGAGTCCGCCGTCCCAGACTCGCCGGCGGCGCCTCGGCCCTCGCCGCCTCGGTTCGGCTCCCCCTGCCCCGGCTCGGCCCCCTCGTCGCCCCACTTCGACTCCTCCCGCCGGGTCACCACGGCACCGCCAGATCTGGCGAACAGCTTTCCCTCGGCTGGCTCGTCGCCAGCTCCAGCTCCGGTGGCACCCCCTACTGCGCGCGGCGCAGTATCTCCCGGTCGCCCCCCAGCCCCAGCCCCCCTCTGGCCTTGCGTTGTGGCAGCGCCGACAGGTGTCTGAGTGTCTCCTCTAGGTCTGTCGCCGCCAGGGAAGTGAATGTGCTTTGTTGATGTGGATGTTTTGGTGAGCCGATAAGATAATTTGTTGGGCCTTTTTAAGGGAAATGGGTTGCCACTTGAAGTTTAAGCTTTTTTGTTGTTTGTTGCTTGTTGGGCTTATCAACCTCTGATTGTCGCCGTCGGCCGACCGCCGGGGGGGGGGGGGTCTGCTGCTAGGGAGAGATGAGGCTCGAGCCTTACTAAGCCCTCTGACTTCGCCCCTGCCCTACGGGATTGAACTGCTTCACGGGTGAACTTCCTCGTACGTTGCAACTAGTGCTTAAGATTAAATTAGTCTTTTTTGAGTGTACTTATCTTTGTCATGCATGTACATTCATTGGTCAAGCCTAAGCCAAACTCACGGTTTCTTGTGATGGCAAGTAACTCATTTCGGGGCGCCATCTGTAATGATGCTATTAACTCCTAAGCCAAATCCAAACTAGGATTTTTCTTGCCTTAAAAAAGAAGTGCTCAGGTTTTGCATGTGAGTTGGCCGGCAGCCAGCAACATTACGATCTTGGCAGTTCGTAGTGCCACTTCTTGCAATGGATCTAACTAGCGGTTTTAAAATGCACCCGTAAATGCTGCCAAAGTTGTTGAGGATTTGGACCTTCTTTTTCCACTGCAAGACAAGCACAAGCATGTAGTTCCTTAAATTGCCGCCATTTCTCCTCAACCACCAACGTGGTGGTTTTTTTTTCTGCACCTTATGTTTTTAATTGAAAACTTTGAATTTTAGAATACGGAGATATATACTTACATATGATTTTAACCAATATAGATAAAGTCAGAATAGTATCTATTACAATCAATTTATAGATCTCGTTTTAAAAACTAGTTACTGTAGATAAATCAAAAGTCATAAACTAGAAAGAAAACAGCACGTCTCCAATCCTCTGGCGATGTTGGCAGCAACTAGCGAGCGTACGTGTGAATCCGTCTATAAGTTCAGAAATTCAGATCCTTCAGAATGGCAACTTGGGAGCAACATTCGAACTCACATTTGAACTTGAGGACGTTACGAGTTATTTATCCTTCACATTTGGGGATTGCACATTCGAACTCTGCACATTGAAAATAAACATACCTGAAGGCACATGTAATTAAACAAGAAAACCAAATTTGAAATATTTGACTGAAATCTGAAAATCCATGCTAGCTCTATTAGCAATAGTAATCGGGAAATTATATCATGCCCCTTCAAATTTGGCCACTTAATGTCAGATTAACACACAACGCAAGCCCACCTACGTGTGGAAAACCACTAGTATCTCACGAAGCCAGCACCAGCATAGTAACACAAGCTTTAAATTGCCCACCAACCTTCACACCGCCATAACTGCCTCACATCTCCAGCTCCAAGCTCAGCAAGCCGAAGGAGAAAAAGATCAGCATTATATTTCACTGTACCTAATCCCATCAGTGCAGAGAAGGATGCAGGCAGTGTACACCGTGAAGGTTGGGGAGGAAACTCCGGCCGCCGGCGGCAAGCCGTCGGCCGGGCCCGTCTACCGGAGCATCTACGCCAAGGGCGGCCTCATGCAGCTCCCCCAGGAAATCCAGTCCCCTTGGGACTTCTTCAGGTTGGTTCATGGCAAAATGCTGGTCTCTTCGACATAACATTCCTATGCATTCATCACATTGTGCTACTTTTCTTGCTAATAGCTAGTATTTTAGTGATCTGTTACGAGGTTTGAGATTTGAGAGAATCTTGTTCCTTTTTTTTTTTGTTTCTGTTCTTGCAGTGGAGCAGTCAAGAAGTACCCCAAGAACAGGATGCTTGGCAGGCGCCAAGTTTCAGATGGCAAGGTAAGGCAAATTTGCAAATGATGTTAAGCATCACGTGTGGGGTGTTTAAGGCTACATCTAAAGTGTTTTACAAAATGATAATTTCAAAATTTTGATTTAATTTTGAGAGGTTGCAAAATTTTGGTTTGATTAGGCTGGCGAATATGTGTGGCAAACGTATGAAGAAGTGTACCAGAAGGTCATGAAGATTGGATCAGCCATCAGAAGTTTCGGTGTCAAGCCGGTGAGCAAAGAATGTTGATCTGCCTGTATATGTTGGGATTCTCTTTTGATCTTGAAATGCATGACAGCATGAGTATTTACTGAAGAGTTTGTTAATCTCTGTTGTTAGGGCTGTCATTGTGGCATATATGGATCCAACTGTCCAGAATGGGTTATGGCCATGCAGGTGAATTCATTGTGTTTTTTGTGTGTCAGAATTCTTCTGCAGAGTAATCTGATGTGAGATTCACTTTTATTTTATGGTTTCTTCTGCAGGCTTGCAACAGCCAAGGAATATGTTATGTCCCACTGTATGACACTCTCGGTAGGTTTTTCCATCATTCTCTTCACACACACTGAATACAAATACCTGTGTGAATGCACAAAAATCTGAGAGTAAAGAAAAAATGAGAAGATAATTCACAACAATATAAGGTCGCATTTTTCTAAGTATCTGTTGTTGTACTTCACAATGTAACACTGATTGGTGAGGTGTCTGCAAATACAACGCAGGTGCAAATGCAGTTGAATTCATATTGGACCATGCTGAGATCTCTATAGCATTTGTGCAGGAGAGCAAGATAAAATCAGTATGCAAAGCATCAACCTTTACTTTGAAAAATATTATCTTCTGCTCCATATTGACTGACATGTCTCCCGTAAATGCAACATATGATATGTGTCTCAATTTTAAAGCATATTAAAAGATTGCTTAATAGTTACAATATAACTGGACCTGAACCTGCTATAATCAGTGTTACAAAACTTCAAACTAGTTGTGAAGATCAGTGTTATACATCATCTTTTCTTACATCTAACAAGTCTTTGGATTGCAATTTTCAGATACTAGCCAGTCTCCCAAAGTGCACAGCCCACATCAAAGGTTACCTGTCTGGACATCAAGCTTCTGGAATGCCTATTTGCAGCTCTATATTATATTATGATTCATTTTTCACTTTATGTGTGCAACCTCAGCCATTGTTAGTTTTGGAGATGTGACAAGTGAATTGAAAAGGGAAGCTGAACGATTAGGACTATCTTGCTTTTCTTGGGAAGAATTTTCCTCAATGGTTGTTCCCATTAAGCTACTTATTCCATACCTAAAAAATTAGTTCATGACAATTAAAATTACAAGATCATAGATGTTCTGACACGCAAAAGGCTATTTTAATAGGGAAAAGAAAACTACGAACTTCCCAAGAAGCAAAAGGATGACATTTGTACAATCATGTATACAAGTGGAACAACTGGAGATCCAAAGGGTGTGATAATCACAAACAAGGCCCTCATAGCCGGGGTTATGACGACAGAGCACCTTCTCAAAGTGACAGACAAAGTGGTATATCTCTCAAGCATTTTTCATATACGTGTCAAATAGGAATTCCCTGTTCTATGTATGGTACTATTACTACTGTTCTTTAAGTCTGATCATATTCATAGTTCATAACTTACTTTTGTATCAAACAAATGCACTAATCAACGACAACAATAAAGTCTTTTGTCCCAAACAAGTTACGGTAAGTTAAGAATGAAACTTCCTCAAAGTCAAAGAAACGAGCGCCTTGTAATAAAACCTACAAGACTAAAACTCTAAACCCTACATCATACCATTTGAACTGACAGTCTAGAACACCGCCTCTAAACCTTCTTCTTATATCATGGTTTCAGTACGTGGATTGCTAACTTCCATACGCTCCTATCTAAAACTAATTCTTTAGATACAATCCAATCCCTCAAATCTCTTTCAATTGCTTTATCTCACGTTAGTCTTTGGTGGACATATGCACTAATCAACAACTAGTGAAAACTGACTGTGGCTTGTTCATTGATGATTTTTAGAACTCTCTCTTCCTGTGATGTTATAAATATCACTGTCTTATATGCAGGTGGCTGAAGATGATTCATACTTTTCCTATCTTCCATTAGCTCACATATTTGATCAAGTAATCGAGAACTACTGCATCTCTAAAGGGGCCTCCATTGGATTCTGGCAAGGGGTATGTAGTACATCTTGCAAGTCAAATAATTCTGTAAAATCTGTTCTTTGAAGTTTGATTAGCTAAAACTTTCTTAACAGGACATTAGGTACCTCATGGAGGATGTGCAAGTGATGAAACCAACAATATTCTGTGGTGTTCCTCGAGTTTATGACCGCATATACACAGGTTTAACGCAAACCCAAATAATTATTTTTCTCAGTTCCAGCCACATTTTGTGCTCTGTCATAATTTGGTATCTCATGTATGAAGGTATTAATCTGAAAATTCAGTCTGGAGGGATGATAGCCAATCACCTTTTTCAGTATGCCTACAACTAGTAAGTACTACAAGATTGAATAAACATATACTCTTTGACCCCTTTCATGCTTAAAGTTCAAGTATAATTAAAACTGTCATGTTGTCATCAGTAAACTTGGCAATTTAAGAAAAGGGTTCAAACAGCATGAAGCATCACCATTTTTCGACAAAATAGTATTCAGCAAAGTACGTATACATTTTGAACATCTCTTCACTTATTTTTGTTGCCTTTATAGCATATCTCTGAGATATTTTGATCGTTGTTGGTATAGATAAAGGAAGGGCTTGGAGGCCGAATACGCCTCTTGTTATCAGGTGCAGCACCTTTACCAAAACACATCGAAGAATTCATGCGAGTTATCAGCTGCAGTGTCCTCGTACAAGGATATGGTAAGAGTTGCGTCCATCATAACCATATTAGCATGTTTAGTCTTCAGTCATGACTCAACTCTGTCGAAATCCATTTTTAGTACTCTCATATTCTTAACTGAAGTCTATATATATACTTGGCATCATAACCGTCTACTCCTGGGAAGCAGGAAACCTTTAACTGTGTTCTTGGCATGCAGGGCTCACAGAGAGTTGCGCAGGATGCTTCACGTCAATCGCAAATATTTTCTCAATGATTGGGACAGTTGGCCCTCCTGTGACGACGATCGAGGCACGATTGGAGTCCATTCCTGAAATGGGTTACGATGCGCTCTCCGATGTGCCCCGAGGTGAGATATGCTTGAGGGGCCATACCTTGTTCTCTGGGTACTACAAGCGCCCTGACCTCACTGAAGAAGTGTTCTCAGATGGTTGGTTCCATACAGGTGCAGTCTTTCTCCCTTCATTTCTAGCTTACTGAATTGTCAGAAATTTGCAATTCACCTTATGCATGCAGGCGACATCGGAGAGTGGCAACCCGATGGCACTATGAAGATCATCGACAGAAAGAAGAACATCTTCAAGCTGTCCCAGGGGGAGTACGTAGCAGTGGAGGTCCTGGAGAGTGCATACATGCAGTCTCCTCTGGTCACATCGGTACGACAATCGAAACAGATAGAGAAAGTCAAAATGCATGAATACATAATTTGTGCTCGGATTCAACTTATCTAGTGACCCCTTTGAATCAGGTTTGGGTCTATGGGAATAGTTTTGAGTCCTTCCTTGTTGCTGTGGTTGTCCCTGAGAAGCAAGCTCTTGAGGATTGGGCTGCACAGAACAAGAAGACTGGTGACTTTGCAGAGCTGTGCAATGATCCAAAAGCAAGGAGGTACATCCAGGACGAGCTGAACAAAACTGGTCAGAAGCTAGGGGTACGTGGATAAATGATGCGAGAAAATAAAGCGAACGATAATCTGTATTTCATTTTCATGCTTCATGAGCAATGCACGAGATCAACAAGTTGTCAATCTTGTCCAATGCAGTTGAAAGGCTTTGAGATGCTGAAAGCTGTTCACCTGGAGCCAGTGCCATTCAGCATAGAGAAGGACTTGATCACCCCAACTTTTAAGCTCAAGAGGCCCCAGCTGCTCAAATATTACAAAGTATTTGCTTGGCATTGTTCATCTGTTTTCTTTTGGTAATGCAATCATGTATACATGCGCATAGTTTTATTCACACAAAGAACAAATTTGCTGCAGGATTGCATTGATCAGCTGTACGAGGATGCCAAGGTGGGAACCACACACTGATGGTGAACCATCACCAAGTGGTTATGAACCTTATGATTCTTCAGGAAGAAGCAAGTACATATAAATAATCAAGATTCAATAGTTGAGACCTGTGTGTCATGTTTTAAGATGTAAGAACAGAGTGTGTTGGTTAGGGCTGGAGCTGTGATAGCTTATACTGATACTGCATACATTCAGTCTGTCTGTCCCTCAAGACCTGAATCCGACATAAAAGTTTCTGCATTCAAAAGAGTACAGTTATGGAAATGAATGCTGTATAAAACTTTTGAGGGAAAATTCTATTCTCATAGAACAAAATTTGGCTATGAGAAAATTACTATAAGTATTCACCTTTATTGGATGGTAGAGGTGCCCCTGATGCAGTTTTCACTAAACAGTAAACGTAGGTTCGTACTAAGCAATACATCTCTTTATTTATATATCAGGAGTACAAAATTATTATTGTACAAACAATAGACTAGAATTAGTAGGTTCGTACTAAGCAATACATCTCTTTATTTATAGATTTTTTTTGGAGGGGGGCTTGTATGGGTGGATCCGTTGGATGGAGATCTAACGTCCCAGATCAATCTGACTGTTTTTGTTCTCAAAAACAGTCGAATGTTGTATAGCAATACTCTTATTTATATATCAGGAGTACAAAATTATTATTGTACAAACAATAGACATAACCATCAATGTTCTGTATATTAATTTCAATGGAAAAACAGATCACGGCGTAAGATGCTGCTACATGCTTCTTCAGTCTCATGTTTCAGAGCTCTTGTTCAAGTGTCAACATTGGTTTCCTCTCTGGCGAAGCTGTTCCAAGTAACAACCACAAACACATACGTTTGATCATATAGCCTGTCGAAGAGGCGGAAATAAGCAATCCTCCATGCTTTCTTGAACAACAGGATGCAGAACACCACCCAGAGACCCAGCATGAACCCCAAACCAAGTCCAAAATAAAAGGACATCGGCTGAAAACCACGTTGATTTCTTTTCTGACCATCTTGCTTTGATGCATCATTCCCTGAACAATTCTTTCGAAGAGGAGGCCCGCAAAGGCCGTTATTGCTGCTATACATATATGGGTGCTCCTCATAGAGGGTGTCAAGTTGCGATCCCGATGGAATTCTTCCAGTAAGGTTGTTATCAGACAAATCTAAGAAGCTTAAATATGTTATATTTGACAAGCTTGAAGGGATTTCACCCGAAAGCATGTTATTCGAGAGGTCGAGTGACTCCAGTGACCACAAGGCACCAATCTTGTCCGGAATTTTACCGCTCAAGTGATTCCATGACAGGTTCAAGTTTACCAATGTATCAAGAGAAGCTATTTCTTCTGGAATTACCCCAGTTAAGCTGTTGAGTGATAAGTCAATGCTTACCATTTCCAAGATTCCAACACCATAGTTAAGTTCTTGCCCCTTGGTGACCGCAGACAAGCTCTTTCCAGGTTCACCTACTACAGTTGCGTATCCTTGATAAGGAAATGAATGAACCCTTTCTGCCATTTGTGTCATAGCTGTTAAATTTGACAAACCCCAAGGAATGGCTCCTGACATATCATTTCTTGCTAGATTCAAATGATGAAGGAGTTTGAGTTTTGTGATGACGATTGGGATATTCCCAGTGAACATGTTATAGCTCAACCGTAAAAATTGTAGTTGCACCAAGTCCCCAATCCACACCGGCAATGTTCCAGAGAAGCTATTCCATGCAAGATCCAGGAAACCTAAACTTGTGCAGCTCTGCACAAATGGTGGGAATTTTCCAGAGAAGCTGTTGTTACTTAACAATAGGTACCTCATGGCTTCCATCCCAGAACATGTAGGCAGTTCTCCCATGAAAAGATTGTTTGCCAAGTCTAAGATAGCCAAGTTGCGCAATTCACAGATGGATTCAGGAATATGACCAACAATTTGATTCGAGAACAGAATTAGCGCTTGCAGTTTTGTAGCTCCAAGATTCGATGGCAAAGACCCTGATAAAGAGTTCATGGAGATGTCCAAGATGGTGATATTCCTTGGCAGCCTTGGTAAGTGCCCAGTTAGTTCGTTTGAACTGAGATAGAGTTCTTCCAATGACATGATCTCCATATTTGTGGGCAATCCGCCATATATTGTATTGTTGGACATTTCCAGAGTTGCTGCCTTTGAAAATGTAGTGCTGAACCAATCTGGAAGCCTATCAGCTATACCTGTGCTTGAGATATCAAGGTAATAAAGATCCATCTGCCACTGAAGCCATGCAGGAAAAAGAGGACCCATCAGGCATAACTCAAAATTTGCTTCTTCTAGCCTGAAGGGAGGCTTCCATTCTGAACCCACCTCAATCTTGAGGAGATTCTGTGATAAGTCTATCGTCGTTAAGCTCGCCAAGCTTGCAAAGTGCTCTTCTGTGATCACACCATCAAGGTCATTCATACTTATGTCCAGGTAAGTCAAATTAGCGAGCATACCGATCTCAGATGGCACAGGTCCAGTGAAGTAGTTTCCATAGAGGTCTAGAGTGGTTAAACTACCAAAGTACGCTATTTCTGCAGGTATATTTCCATTGAGGTAATTTGAAGACAATCGTAGGGTGCTTAAACCGGCAAAATATCCTTTCCCTGCCGGTATCAATCCAGTGAGGTTATTCAAAGAAAGGTCAAGAGTGTCCAAACCAGTCAGATTCCCCATCGATAGCGGTATAGATCCGGTGAGGTTGTTGTAGTGGAGATCAAGAACGCGCAAACCGGTCAGATGCATCAATCTTCTGTAATTTGGCAAGGTTCCACTGATATTATTGTTTGGAAGATACAATTCTTGCAACCTGTTGGATGAACAGCGAGTCGGCAGCCTCTCTAGTAACTCGACAATGTCCCCGCCAGCAAGGCTCGAGTCGAGGTCTAGGTGCGTCAGATTGCAGAGGTTTCTCAAGCTTCTTGGCATGGTGGCCATGTTTCCATTGTAGGAGAAATCAAGAATCTGAAGGGACGCCATGGCGTCCAGTGCATCAGGGAGCTGGCCATACAGCTGGGTTGCCATGAGGTTAAGGTACCTGAGGCTTGTGATGTTCCAGAACCAGGAGGGTGAACCAGGGTCGTTGAAGTAGTTCATGGAGAGATCGAGCTCCTCGAGGTTTGTGAGGTTATGGAAGCGCGGGGGAAGCCGCCATTGATGCGCGCTTGGAAGCGAGCAGGAAGAAAGGTGGAGGGTATTCAGAGAAGGGAGCATGCTCACTGCACGAGGCCAGTCCCGTGCTCTGCTCAGGTCCACCGAGCTCAAGCTGAGATGCTGCAGCAATGGCAGGCGTGCCAGCCACGAGAGGTCCGACGAGCGCATGAGCCGCGGGTCGAAGTCGCTGGAGAGGTCGAGCCACCGCAGCCTGGAGAGGTTGCCGAGCTGCGGCGGTACCTCGCCGGTGAAGTAGATACCCGAGAGGTTGAGGTACCTGAGGTTCTTGAGTCCGCCCAAGAACGCCGGCAAGGAGCCGGCCGGCGCCCCCTCCAGGTAGTTCCGGCTGAGGTCGAGGTGCTGCAGGCGCGACAGGGAGAGGAGCGCGGGGCTTATCCGGCCGACGAGGGCCGTCCCCGCGTAGTATCCGCGGTCGTCGAGCTCGGGTCCGGCCACCGAGTTCCGAAGGCGGAGCGCGAGCACGTGACCGGTCCGGTTGCTGCACTGGACGCCTCGCCACCGGCAACAGTCCTCTCGGCCTCCGCGCTGCCACGAGTCGAGGCGGCCCCCGGGGTCGCTGGTGATGCCGTCCTTGAAGGCCAGCAGCGCGTCCCGTTCCTCCGGCACGCCTCTCGCGCCGGCCGGCCGGCGGAGCGGCAAGGCGTGCGCGGGCGTGGCCAGGGACAAGGCGGTGACGATGCTGCCGAGGACCAAGAACTTGGCCGCGGCGGCAGCGGCGCACATGGTGCCGAGGAGCAAGAACTTCGTCGTGGACAAGAATGTGGCTGTCCATGATGGCGACCGATCTGTAAGTAGTTTGCTGAGTCTACGCTTCGTCAAGGCGGCTGGACTGGTTGAACCCGCAGCTCACGCCATGGACAGATCGAAGCAACATGACCTAGTGGTCGTCTCGTGGACTATCACTCGGCCACTAGGTAGTAATGGTTACTGATATTTTTGTGATCCGATTCTAGTTGGGTCCAACGTAGGTTCCACTACTACTAGTTGCTCCCACCGTTTGAATAATTCAATCAGATAAGTAATACGAATTAATCGAAAGCTATGATTGAGATCATCTTTGAGTTTATAATAGACTCTCTACCGATCCATATCAATATGGTGGTTCAAGGTACGTACGCTGATTGGAATCAGACGTGGCAACTCGAAGCATAGTCGACTATAACTCTTTACTAATATCTTTTGAGACTCTCCGAGCAAGGTGCTATTCCCGCATACGAGAAGATTACTATTCCAATTTCCGATAAGATCTCTGTTTCATTGTCGACTATGACTTTGTTCCTTCCTCGTCTAGAACTCTCGTTCTGGAGATTATTTATACCTCATGACAAGGGGCGACGTAGATTGTAGAATCTCATATGCGCTAAGTGTGTTTTGTAACTTGTCCTCATATAGTGATTTCACCGATTATGCGTTCATGGGTTTTCCCGCAAGGGTTTTTCCCGTTAAATTTCTGTCTTATGTTCTTGATTGATTTTCATTGGTTTCGCACTTTGTGTAACACCCCGCCCACCCTCTGGGCCAAGATGTTACTACCGCTGTAACTCTTACCACTTCATTAACACAGGAGAATTTAAGCCAACATTAAATTTATTTATTTTTCTACGTTCAGATACATCATAGTAGTTCCAGTGATTACTCTAGCCTAACAAAGCTAAAGTACACTGACAAAAGGCGATACAAAAGTGCTGCTGGTTCGTGCCAGTTATCCATGTGCTACTCCCGCCCGTGCCTGACACCTTCAACTGTCACCTAAAAAAAACATCAACAAAGCAAGGCTGAGTCCACCGACTCAGCAAGTACAAAGCAAAACAGCAAATAACAGGTTCATCCATTAGACCATAATCATTCCAATTTCATTAACCACTCTTCCATTTAACCATTACAAGATCCGATGGGCTATTCATCATGCACATGCCCCTTTTTCATATCCTTATCGATTCTCATCCACCGATTATCGGTTATCATTCTCAACTCTTTAGCCTATACTACTTATCAGTTATCACTTCCCATCTCTGTGGACTACACCCCACTATCTCTGTAACTATTCTACTGTTATCACCTCCCATCTTTGTGAACTATACATCGCTATCCCTGTTTCTGCTTCACTATTAACTCTTTTATGCAATACAATACATCTGTAACTGTATCACTGTTCAGTTCTGTTTTCACGCAATGCAATGCAATGCGACTGTAATGCGTCTGTAACTGTAGCTTATACCGTTACAACACCCACCGAGGTAGGTCCTGTTGTCTGTGAATGAGTGCAGTGCATAATGCAACATACTTTCACTGTGGCACTTAATTATAAGCAACACTCATCCAAGTACGATTAGCACGAAATCATAAGTCACTGTAGAACACGTCACCAAAGACATAAAGATACCAATATTTCACCACAATCCACTGTTGTACCATGCACTTACAAGTTCATTTATGCTGTTCAACTTGTCGTGTCTTAACGTTCATCATTCATCTTTTCTTACTATGCTCCCGGAAAAGGTAACCTTACCCCAAATTATTCAATTTTAACTGAAATCACTACCCGAATTCACTGCTTTACAATGTACTTGCCTGGTTAGGCTCAGGGATGACGCGTGGACGGCTCCGACCCGGGACCTCCACCTGTGTACACGTTAACCCGACTCAACTACAGAACAAAAACCAGAGTGGAAACGAAGCACAACGACTTTAAACGCAAATCCCACTCTGGCATAAACGCCCGGGTTTTGAGGGACCTGCTGCGCAGGTGCCGAACCCCTTTTTTTCTCTTTCTTTTCCTCCTCTTTTCTTTTTCTCCTCTTTTCTTTTCTTTTCCTTCTCTTCTCTTTCTTCCTTTTCTTTCTCTTTTCTTCTTTTCTTTTCTCTTCCATTTCTTTCCTCTCTCTCCTCCTTATCTCTTCTGGCCGAACCGGCCTCCTCTCCCCTTTCCTCACTCCACTCGGCCCCCAGGGCCTCTCCAGGCGGCGCGGCGGCGCAAGGGCGCGCCGGCCCCTCCCCGCCGCTTGCTCCTCCTCGCCGCCGGTCTTCCCCGCCTCCTCGGCCTCCCTCGTTCTCGCGTGCGCAGCCAACCGGCCGGGCCCCCAGGCGACGCGGCGGCGCGTGAGTGCGCCGGCCGCCGAGCCGCCGCCGGCGCCTCCATGATTCCCCCCTTTCCTCTCTCTTGTGTGCGGGACCGGGGCGGTGCAGCGGCGTGCGTGGCCAAGCACGGCGGCGCCGGCCCGTGGCCCGCCGGCGGCGGCTCCCCCTTCCTCTCCCGCTCCTCCTCTCGCGCGCCCCCAGGGCGATGCGGCGACACGTGGGGCGCCGACCCCCTCTTGGGCTCCCCGCCGGCTGCCCACTACTCGCCTCCCCGTGCGCGCAGTGGAGCGCTCGGCCCCGCCGGCCGGCACGGCCAACGGCCGCCGGCCGCCTCCTCTACACCCAGCCACCCCTCCTCTCCCCCTACGGCGCCGCCCTCGGGTCGGCCCTCTTGGCTCACCGGCCCTGGCTCATAGCCGGTCGGCGCCACCTCGCCTCCCTCGGCTCCCCTACCGTCACTCTCTCTGTGTGTGTGCATGTGCAAACCCACCTTGTGCTTACCTGGTGCTGGCCGAAATGGTGTGGTTTGTGCTTGGTCTTTGGAGTGGCTCTCGGCTGGCTTATTCTTGGTTTGGCAGAGGGATGGAACGGAGGGAGTGGCTTGCTCCCCTTGCTGTGTTCTTACCTTGGCCGAGAGAAATGAGGTGAGAAAATGGGGCTTGACTGCATGGAGCTAGCATATATGGGCAGGGTTGGGGGGTTTGCCCTTGCATTTGTGGAATGACCGAAACACCCTCGCTTTATGCCCATGCCCCTCTCACACACTTGGCTGACTGCCCAAGGGCATTTTGGTCCACGACTGTTGGCTTGGTTTCTACTGCAGCGGTAAGTCGATAAAAAGATAAGGTGAGATTTGCCAGATGATGAACACCCGAAACGCGGGATGGTGCCGACTGTCCCTAGGCGGTCCGGGAACCTCTGAGAGCGCTAAATATACGGCTCTCAAGACGGTGCCGACCGTCCTGGGATGGTCTGGGAACCTCTGCGCGCGATACTAAATCGACACTCTAAAAAGGTCGATGGGTCTGACGGCCAAACCTTCTTCATCTCTAATGTTTATCCTTTACGCAAATTTGGGGTATTACATTCTACCTCCCTTAACAGAATTCGTCCCCGAATTCTGGCATTCAATAATATGCACGAATGAACAAAATATAATAAACTGCATCTCAAACAAATTGGCAATTAACACCAAGAAAACGGAGAGATGCAACAAAATCCAAATATTATACTACCCTAGTTGACGCGCCCGGGCCCACTCTAGACTCTCAACTCAAGACAACCGAAATTATAAGTTTGGGAAACGCTCAGGACTTATTCCTGAGTACGCCTAGGACTTCGTTCCTAGGTATGCCCGAAACTTACGCGTTCGGGAGCGCCACAGACCACTCGTCCGGGAAATCTCATATGCAGAAGTGAGGGAAGTCATGTAGCACTCACGACACATGCAAATAAATCAATCTGTGAGTCATGCGGATCTCCTACCGTACCTCCAAGCGTTCATCATTGTTAGAACTGAACTCTTTCGAAGTCATGAACCCCAAACAATAATGCACGCCAAAACACAAAGTGTTTCTTCCAAATACCAACATAGAAATCCATTAAAACTCTCTTTCCCATAACCACAACAAGCCAGTACCTCTTGTACTGCTTACACAGTTTAGCAAATATCAATTTGCTAATACACAAGTCATTGTCTTTTAGTATCCCATCTTGAACCTTTCCACAGTTCACCGGATACTTTTATCCTTCCATAATTACTCTATAGTTCATCAAACACTACCACTTTACTGTACGAAACAACACAATCATAACAACTATCAAGCACGCATACCACAAGATGTGGTCAAGGCTCTTTAATAGAAAATCCACTATCAATAAATAATCCCATGAGCACCTAATTCTAGGGCGCTAATTAATCTCCGCCATCTCAACTTTAAGGACGATCAATCACCCGGATTTTAGCACACATCGTATGTAATTTCATAAACCACAATTGCTTTTAAGCATAGAATTCATCTGTTCTACTTCCGTAGGTGTGCACATGATTTCCTACAAGATGCAGTGGCAACTCCACCAACTCATGCTTAAATATTGCCACCAAAATCCCATTAAAATGTCATTAACTTCATCACTCAGAATTTGAGTCTCACTCAACTCTATAACAATTTTTTCCATTCAATTTAGCTGAAAGATTTATCCAACATTAAGATCCTCATTCTTATTCTCCCAACTAATCCAATTGAGTTCTAACTATTAGAATCTTCCAAAACATTGGTCATGATTATATTAATCAATCATGGTGTGGGATTAGCAGACTTAGCTTTATAATCCTTCGCCTATTATCAATTGAAAGGATAATCCTATGAGGGATTTTCCACCAAAACAATGCATTAGCGCACTTCTTAGCATTGGGCTAATCGATTGGTACCATCATGATACCAGTCATTCAATGTGGCTCAACAGTCTAAGCAACTATAATCACCTACTTGTTCACCAATAATTCAAATCCGACTATTAAACAGAAATGGATATGCTTTACACCGCTACTTCTCATGTAACTACTAAACCCCCATTGGTTTCAGATCAACCTTAATCCTACAACCATAACTAAAGTTAATTACTCTCCTAGGTTCTCACAATTTAGAATACCATGTCCTACCAACTGGTCATTTTAACCACCATATCCCACATACGCCTAATCCAACACTTCAACCACTATTGGATACTGCCTCCCTTAAAAAGATATTGGTCTCATCATGCAAGTTACTCCAATCATTCATATAATCAAAATTCTCCAGAAAACCAGACTTGCATGGAACACTTCCCACTATCGAGCATTTACCAAACAACTCAACGAGTTGCCAACCAAAGGGAACCAACTTCCCGAAACTGAAGCAAAACATCACTACCTCAATGCCACCAATGGCAACATGACCAGGCCTCTCTAGTGGCCACGGTCTCAGTCTCTATTGCATCGGTACACGACACAATAACGGCATAGTCCCGTAGGACACACAACTAACAAGTTCAAATGCTTGTTATCAACTCACAAGCATCAACTTCAAGGCTGCGAAAGCGTAAATGCAATATATGACCCATTCCCCATCCTATGGTGCACCAGTGTGTCAAATTTTAATTTAATTATTAGGCCTAAGTCAAATTTTAGTTGAATAATTAACCTAAATTGTCAAATTTCTTTACCACGGACCTAACGCCCGCTCTGATACCAACTGTAACACCCCGCCCACCCTCTGGGCCAAGATGTTACTACCGCTGTAACTCTTACCACTTCATTAACACAGGAGAATTTAAGCCAACATTAAATTTATTTATTTTTCTACGTTCAGATACATCATAGTAGTTCCAGTGATTACTCTAGCCTAACAAAGCTAAAGTACACTGACAAAAGGCGATACAAAAGTGCTGCTGGTTCGTGCCAGTTATCCATGTGCTACTCCCGCCCGTGCCTGACACCTTCAACTGTCACCTAAAAAAAACATCAACAAGGCAAGGCTGAGTCCACCGACTCAGCAAGTACAAAGCAAAACAGCAAATAACAGGTTCATCCATTAGACCATAATAATTCCAATTTCATTAACCACTCTTCCATTTAACCATTACAAGATCCGATGGGCTATTCATCATGCACATGCCCCTTTTTCATATCCTTATCGATTCTCATCCACCGATTATCGGTTATCATTCTCAACTCTTTAGCCTATACTACTTATCGGTTATCACTTCCCATCTCTGTGGACTACACCCCACTATCTCTGTAACTATTCTACTGTTATCACCTCCCATCTTTGTGAACTATACATCGCTATCCCAGTTTCTGCTTCACTATTAACTCTTTTATGCAATACAATACATCTGTAACTGTATCACTGTTCAGTTCTGTTTTCACGCAATGCAATGCAATGCGACTGTAATGCGTCTGTAACTGTAGCTTATACCGGTACACCACCCACCGAGGTAGGTCCTGTTGTCTGTGAATGAGTGCAATGCATAATGCAACATACTTTCACTGTGGCACTTAATTATAAGCAACACTCATCCAAGTACGATTAGCACGAAATCATAAGTCACTGTAGAACACGTCACCAAAGACATAAAGATACCAATATTTCACCACAATCCACTGTTGTACCATGCACTTACAAGTTCATTTATGCTGTTCAACTTGTCGTGTCTTAACGTTCATCATTCATCTTTTCTTACTATGCTCCCGGAAAAGGTAACCTTACCCCAAATTATTCAATTTTAACTGAAATCACTACCCGAATTCACCGCTTTACAATGTACTTGCCTGGTTAGGCTCGGGGATGACGTGTGGACGGCTCCGACCCGGGACCTCCACCTGCGTACACGTTAACCCGACTCAACTACAGAACAAAAACCAGAGCGGAAACGAAGCATAACGACTTTAAACGCAAATCCCACTCTGGCATAAACGCCCGGGTTTTGAGGGACCTGCTGCGTAGGTGCCGAACCCCTTTTTTTCTCTTTCTTTTCCTCCTCTTTTCTTTTTCTCCTCTTTTCTTTTCTTTTCCTTCTCTTCTCTTTCTTCCTTTTCTTTCTCTTTTCTTCTTTTCTTTTCTCTTCCATTTCTTTCCTCTCTCTCCTCCTTATCTCTTCTGGCCGAACCGGCCTCCTCTCCCCTTTCCTCACTCCACTCGGCCCCCAGGGCCTCTCCAGGCGGCGCGGCGGCGCAAGGGCGCGCCGGCCCCTCCCCGCCGCTTGCTCCTCCTCGCCGCCGGTCTTCCCCGCCTCCTCGGCCTCCCTCGTTCTCGCGTGCGCAGCCAACCGGCCGGCCGCCGAGCCGCCGCCGGCGCCTCCATGATTGCCCCCTTTCCTCTCTCTTGTGTGCGGGACTGGGGCGGTGCAGCGGCGTGCGTGGCCATGCACGGCGGCGCCGGCCCGTGGCCCGCCGCCGGCGGCTCCCCCTTCCTCTCCCGCTCCTCCTCTCGCGCGCCCCCAGGGCGATGCGGCGACACATGGGGCGCCGACCCCCTCTTGGGCTCCCCGCCGGCTGCCCACTACTCGCCTCCCCGTGCGCGCAGTGGAGCGCTCGGCCCCGCCGGCCGGCACGGCCAACGGCCGCCGGCCGCCTCCTCTACACCCGGCCACCCCTCCTCTCCCCCTACGGCGCCGCCCTCGGGTCGGCCCTCTTGGCTCACCGGCCCTGGCTCATAGCCGGCCGGCGCCACCTCGCCTCCCTCGGCTCCCCTACCGTCACTCTCTCTGTGTGTGTGCATGTGCAAACCCACCTTGTGCTTACCTGGTGCTGGCCAAAATGGTGTGGTTTGTGCTTGGTCTTTGGAGTGGCTCTCGGCTGGCTTATTCTTGGTTTGGCAGAGGGATGGAACGGAGGGAGTGGCTTGCTCCCCTTGCTGTGTTCTTACCTTGGCCGAGAGAAATGAGGTGAGAAAATGGGGCTTGACTGCATGGAGCTAGCATATATGGGCACGGTTGGGGGGTTTGCCCTTGCATTTGTGGAATGACCGAAACACCCTCGCTTTATGCCCATGCCCCTCTCACACACTTGGCTGACTGCCCAAGGGCATTTTGGTCCACGACTGTTGGCTTGGTTTCTACTGCAGCGGTAAGTCGATAAAAAGATAAGGTGAGATTTGCCGGATGATGAACACCCGAAACGCGGGATGGTGCCGACTGTCCCTAGGCGGTCCGGGAACCTCTGAGAGCGCTAAATATACGGCTCTCAAGACGGTGCCGACCGTCCTGGGATGGTCTGGGAACCTCTGCGCGCGATACTAAATCGACACTCTAAAAATGTCGATGGGTCTGACGGCCAAACCTTCTTCATCTCTAATGTTTATCCTTTATGCAAATTTGGGGTATTACACTTTGTCTTGTTGATTTCATAGCAAGTGGCATATCTGATCCTAATAAGTGGTATTAGAGCCATGTTTTTCTTTGCCTAGATCAATCTAAAATACTCTCGACATAACAACAATGAAGTATGATCTTCTGCTGCTCGACTGAGACATAAGATTTTTCTTTTGGCATATTAAGATGCGAGTAATTCTAGCATAGCTCAGTTTTGAAGATGCATTATTGAGAATGACAAGATGCCCGTTGCATGCAACGGAGAAGCTGAAAACCATGGTGTCGAGCGAAAGCTCGAATTTGCATGTAGAAGGTTTGTCTGATCGTGGAAGACAAACTGAGAGGTCTCCGACTAGAGATTTCAAATTAAGAGCAAAGCTCGAGGCCGATCCAAGTTAAAAGACAAGAAGTTGTGCTGTTATTACAAGAAAAGTGGACAAGACATATCCAAGTGTTGGAAACTCTAGAACAAGGAGAAAAGAAACAACAGTTCTAAGAAAAGCAATAAGATGAAGAAGCGAAAGCCACCATTGTTACTAAAAAAAGGTTTTGAAGGAGATGTTCTTGTTGCCTTTGCTGGTGATTCCAAAATCGACGATGAATGGTTTTTTGATTCAGCTGACATTTTTCACATGAATCCGAACCGTGATTGGCTCGTTACCTATGAAGTGATCCCAAGTGGATTAGTGTTGATGGGAGATAATACTCCATACAAGATTGCAGATATTGATTCTGTCCAAATGGAGATGTTTAGTGGCACCATAGGAGATCCAACATATTTCAAGCTTGAAAAGGAGTCTTACCTCATTAAGTACTCTTGATGCCAAAGAGTATAAGTTTTCAAGTGGAGGTGGAGTCCTAAAGGTCTCCTAAGGTGCGCTTATTTTGATGAAAGATGATGTAAGGCAACAAACTTATATCATCTTTAAGGCACTATTCTGGTCAGAACTGCTACTATTTCTTCAATCAGATTGTCCGATGCTGATCAGACTAGTCTATGACACATGCTTTAGGACACATGAGTGAAGCTGGCATGAAGGAGTTATGCAAAAGAAGTTTGGTTGATGGCCAGGGTGTCAGTGTTGACCTGTTAAAATTATGTGAACACTGTGTCTTTGGCAAACAGAAGAGTATAAGTTTCAACACTTCTACTCATTCTTCAAAAGACATATTGAATTATGTTCACTCCGATTTGTGAGAATTCATCCCTTAGAGACACAAACTATATGTTGACCATCATTGATGACTACTCGAGAAAAGTTTGGGTATACTTCATTAAGCATAAGTTAGATGTGTTTAGGATATTCAAAGAGTGAAAGATCATGATAAAAACAAATTGGCAAGCATGTTAAGAAACTCTAAAAAGATATGGCTTGGAGTTTTGCTTGGGAGAATTTTAAGTATTATGCCGACTGAAAGGCATTGTAAGGCACTATATTGTTCTAGGCACAACACAACAGAATGGTGTGGCTGAGTGCATGAATAGAACCATAATAAAAAAGGTGTGCTACATGCTGTCAACATCAGGTCTGTTAAAGAGTTTTTGGGCTGAAGCCGCTTCCACTACATGTCATTTGATTAACCGATCATCGAACATTACCATAGACAGAAAAACTCCGACTGAGAAGTGATCGGGTACTCCCGTCGACTACTCGAATTTGAGGATTTTTGGCTATCCTGCTGGTGCCCGTGTTAATAATGGGAAATTAAAGTTAAGAGCTATTAAGTGCATCTTCATATGCTATAAATATGGTGTGAAAGGATACAAATTGTGAAATCATGAAACTAGAAAGGTAGTCATGAGCAGAAGTGCTATATTTGATGAATATGCTCTAATGAAAGATGATACAACCAGTGTTGCTCTTGAGAAGCAAACAAACGACTAGTGTGCAGAAAGAACACGTTATTGATTCAAGATTTGCACCAGAAGTTAACAAATCCCTGTTCAAGCTCCAACCAATAGTCATCTAACAGGAATTAGTTAGAACCAACAATCTATTGCAGCTAATTGGGTAAGGATGGCTATTCAACATTTGATGAGGTTAATTTAAGAAGCCAATGTTGTGCCTTATTATTTAAACATGGCAAAAAACATTGAAGGGACTGTTGGGCCTTCAACTTATTCATAATCCATATGTTCTGATGAGTTAAGAGATGGACAGCTGCCATGCAAGTGGATATGGAATCTTTCGAGGAAAACTCTACTTGGGAGCTGGTCGAGCTCTCGATTGAAAAGAAATCCCATACACTGCAAGTGGATTTATAAGAAGGAAGGCACATTATCGACCAACCAGGTCAGGTATAAGGCAAATATCATTGCAAAGGGATATAGGCAAATCTACATATTGATTTCACATATGTTTTTCCCTGGTTGTGAAGTATAGTTCTATTTTATTTGGACCTTACTAAGTATTGTAGCTATGCATGATTATGAGATTGAGTAACTGGATGTTAAGACTACGTTCTTACATGGGGAATTGGAAGAAGACATTTATATGAAGCAACTAGAAGGTTTTGTCATTTTGGAAAAGGAGGTTTTTGCTTGTAAGTTAGAGAAATTTCTTTATGGGTTAAAGCAATCATCCAGACAATGGTACAAAAGATTTGACCACTACATGATCTCTCAAGGGTTAAAGAGATCTGACTATGATAGCTGTGTTTATTTAAAGACCGTCAAGGATTAGTTATCTATTTGCTCTTATATGTTGATTATATATTAATCATGACAAAAGACAAGTATTTAATTTCAAAGTTAAAGATACAACTGAGCAGTGAATTTGAGATGAAGGATCTTGGTGCAGCAAAGAAGATTTTTGGTATAGAAATCATTAGAGACCAATGGTTTGGGAATTTATACCTAAGTTAGAAAGGGTGTATTGAAAAAAAAATTCGTCGCTTTAACATGCACAAGGCTAAACCGACCGGTACACCGCCAGCTACATATTTTAAACTCTCTTCAACATCAAGTCTGAAAACAATTGAAAAAGTTGAATATATGTCGAGTGTTTCATATCAGCAGTTATATGGCCAATCCTGGCAAAGATCACTAAAGAGCTATTCAGTGGATCTTCAGGTATTTTAGGGGCACTTTTGATGCTTGTTTGCATTTTGGACAGACCAGTGTTGGACTAGTCGGATATATTAACTCAGATTTCGCAAGAAATTTAGATAAACAAAGATCTCTTACTAATTATATTTTCACAGTCGAAGGTTGTGCTGTGAGTTGAAAAGCCAGTTTACAAACTATTGTTGCTTTCTCGACCACTGAAGCTGAGTACATCTATTTCAAAAGCCTGCAAAGAAGCTATTTAGCTAAGGAGTATTTGCATTGAGCTTTATAAAAGTATATCTAATTTTTTTTATGGAAGTCAAAGTACAATTTGTCTTCTTCCCCATCCACATACAATTTGACTGTTTAGAGCAACTCCAGCAGGAGCCCTCAAATCAGAGCCCCTACTTTTGATTTGAGGGCTCCCCCTACTTTTGAGGGCCCTGTTTTTTGAGTTAAACTCCAGCAGAAGCCCTCAAATCAGGGCCCTCAAATTCAATCCAAGTGAGAATGACATGTAGGGCCCACTCGTCATACACATGCTGTCGCCGGTTGCGCACGGAGGGTGGCCGCCGCCCGCAGCTGTGCCACCGGCCTGGCCGCCGCCCGCAGCTGCGCCACCGGCCTGGCCGCCGCCCGCAGCTGCGCCACCGGTTGCCGCCCGAAGCCGGCACCTCCCACCGCGCCGCTGCAACGCCCGAAGCCGGCACCTCCCACCGCGCTGCTGCAACGCCCGAAGGGGAAGTCGGGGGCGGAGGCGGCGATGGAGGGGGCGGAGGCGCCGGGGAAGGGGGCTGCGGGGGAGCCGGGCGCGGTGGGGGAGTCGGGGGCGGAGGCGCCGGGGAAGGGGAAGGGGGCGGCGGTGGAGCCAGGCGCGGTGGGGGAGTCGGGGGCGGAGGCGGAGGGGGCGGAGGCGGCGGTGGAGGGGGCGGAGGCGCCGGGGAAGGGGAAGGGGGCGGCGGGGGAGCCGGGCGCGGTGGGGGAGTCGGGGGAGGAGGCGGAGGGGGCGGAGGCGGCGGTGGAGGGGGCGGAGGCGCCGGGGAAGGGGAAGGGGGCTGCGGGGGAGCCGGGCGCGGTGAGGGAGTCGGGGGCGGAGGCGCCGGGGAAGGGGAAGGGGCGGCGGGGGAGCCAGGCGCGGTGGGGGAGTCGGGGGCGGAGGGGGCGGAGGCGGCGGTGGAGGGGGCGGAGGCGCCGGGGAAGGGGAAGGGGGCGGCGGGGGAGCCGGGCGCGGTGGGGGAGTCGGGGGAGGAGGCGGCGGTGGAGGGGGCGGAGGCGGCGGGGAAGGGGGCGGCGGGGGAGGGGGCGGAGGCGCCGGGGAAGGGGGCAGCGGGGGAGCCGGGCGCGGTGGGGGCGGCGGGGGAGGCGGACTGGCGGAGTGGCCTGGGGAGGGGGACGGGCGGAGCGGGAGGATATTTCACCGAGGCGGGAAAAAACGGAAAATGAGAGCCAGAGTAGGGGGCCCCTGGAAATGAGGGGTGGGAGGGGGATTTGAGGGGCTCCTCAAATTTGAGGGCTCTAGTAGGGGCCCTGCTGGAGTTGCATTTTTGCCTCAAGCCCTCAAATATGAGATTTGAGGGCTCAAGTAGGGGCCCTGCTGGAGTTGCTCTTAGGGAATTTGCTGGAACATCGCGGAAAGGAAGCATCTGCTCGAACCTGTTGGGAATTTCGCTTCAGTTGGATCCGCCGCCACCGGAGTGGCGCGTTGCCGCAGCGCTGCATCGCGGGAGTGGCACGCCGCGACGCCAGAGCCGGGAACCGACAGAATCGTGCGGCGGCGGCGAGCGGCCCCGACTCGGCCGCGTGCAGTCGCAGATCCCAGCATTCGCGCGTCCGTTGGACTGCTGCCCAGTACGGCCTAGCCGCGGCCGCCCCGCCCGTCGCGCGCAAGAGGACGGCCGTCGGCAGGGGATGAGACGAGACGGGGTTCGAGAAGTCGATTGCTAAAGCTCTGACGAGTAAACGCCTCCGAGCGTTGTTGCACATCGTGTACTCTGAAAGCGTAATTGATATTTACGCTTCTTGAATAGGAATTTTATACAATCTAAACATACTGCGAGTTAACACAAAGTTTGGATGGATATATATTTCGCTAGCTGCACCGCGAGTTGTACAAACAGATGACACAAGTATGCAATGGCCTTTTAATCCTTTGCTAAACTCTTCTTTCTGACCACTTTAATCAATATGATCAGTATGAAAGTTTAGCTGTTGAGGCTGCATCGGACATTTAACTCAATCAGGAAGAACCATGTAAGGCAGTGACTGAAAAACAAAACAGTCAAAACATTTTTTAGACATTTTATCAAACATGAAGGTGGGAGCTACTTGCAGCATTTCTGAAAACAATAGGAAGCAACAAATACAGTAGTAACACGTAGTTGCAAGTTCACCTAAAAATCAGATAAGAGAATGTTAAGTAGTAGCACAAATCCCACAAATCCTAGAATGTTTTTCCAATTCTTGAACCAAGGAGGATGTAATGAGAGGCTAACATATGGGCCCTATCAGGATTAAATATATGAGTCATATTTCCCAACAAAGATGCACTAAGGCTGATATAGTTTTTAAATATTTGCAGCTTTGTGCTGATTGTTGTGCCATGTCATCAAATGTTTGCATGCTAGGATGCCATGTCAGCCAAAACCAAGGTGGTCTAGGATGCATGGGTTATTTGCTCCTATCAGACCATATGGCTAGCACGATGAATAATTGGTAATTTTGTTTAGCATTGTTATGCGAGTGTGTCGCGTGTATGCGGATTGATGTTAGTCAAGTTTGGATGAACTTGTACCGGAAAAATATTCTTTAGTTTTTGCATGTGCGGGTTGAGCATGGAGGCGATCATGGTCAGTGACGAGTTGGACCGGGATTAGGATGGGGAGATCTGAGGTTCAGACAATCAATGAGGTCACAAGATGGTCGGGCTGATGCTTGGGGCGCATGAAGATCAGAGATGGATGATACGTGTTGGAGCTACGGATGTGCGGTTCGGAGGCTATGACACGTGATGAATGATGCGTGGAGAAGCTACGGGAGGTGCGGTCCTGGAGGCTTCGACACGTGACGAGTTAGAAAAATTGGAATTTTGAAAAACCCGTGTTATGAAGGGTTTCAAATCCTTGGAATTGGATTAGAACTCATGGGCTTAGGCTCAGCCCATGTTTGGGTCCTAGATTATAAATAGAGATAAGGTTAGGGGCTAATCCTGTGACTTTTGAAGATACTAATTTCATGCTAGGGTTTAGAAGTGCTAAAAGGGTACTTTGTAGTCACCATGATTTAAAAATACAATAGATCTATTTAAGAACAAATCGTCCCCGTCCCCGTCCAGCGCGGCCCATGGTATTTCCTTGCGCGTCGTGACGTCCCACGGATTATCTCCACATAACACGGTGCGGCTCAAAACCTTGCCTCAGTCAGCGCGACACTCCACGTCGTTTCTTCACATGCGGCTTGACTTCATAGTCTCGCTTCAATCGGTGTGCTCCCCCAGCGTTTTGTCTTCTCTATAAAGTGCTTGATTTTTCTATTCTGTGTGAGACAACAACCACTAGAAAGTTAGGAGAGAGAATAAATAGTTTAGTTTTTAATTTGCTGCTACAGTACTTAGCTACAGGCAGTCAAGAAAGAAATATATCCTGTGCTGTCTTTTTGTGTGCTTTTTGTAATTAGCAGGTAAGAAAAAAAGATAGTAGATTTTGGAAAAATTTTCAGAGAGTTGTAATTATTTACTCTTCTATGATTGCCATCGACGATTCTACAACTCATTTTTTTGAGAATTGAGGAGAGCACAAGTGGCCAATATCGTAGTTTTAGGGTTGAAATTAGACTACTTAAGAATTCAGAGGGTAATAGGTATGTTCATGGGCAACTTGGCCTGGTCCGCCCAAAGCCTTGTTTTTCAAGCCTATATGCCCAAGCCCGGCACATATTGGTTTGACAAAAATAAAATAAATTGTAATACATATTTAGTATATTCTTATCTATAAAGCAATATAAATAAATTAATTCTTAGAAAAATATATTAATGCATAAATATTGTTGGGCTTTTCAGGCTTCGGGCTCGAGGCTGGCTCTTCATGGTCGGACCGGGATTAGGCCCAGACAAGGGTTTGAACAGGTCTAGAGTGTAATATGCAATTTTGCCTTCTTATTATGATTTTGCACGTGTACCCTTTGTTTCATCCGGGACATATTAACTCTCTGTCAGATTTGGTAGACGCTACCAAGTAAAAAATTTTAGGATTTGCTCAACAATAATCCAGTAAGAATTTATTCGTAATGATACGGCCACATCGGCGTGAGAGAAAGGGATGGGCAGGAGCAGAGTGACAGCTAGGGTTTCGTAAGTGGATTGCTGCATGAGGCCACGAGCAGGGAGGACCCAATAAAGTTCATGGGTGTTCAACTGAATACCTAATTTTTCTGCAAAATACCTTTTATTCTTTTATTTAATAGGTATATTTGGCATATATATTGATAATTGATTCAAATACTTTGCATTTCTACCCATAATAGATTTTAGCCCACTCCCACACCTCTTCCTCCCCAGTTTGTCCCAAAAACTACAACCCAACTGAAAGTTCAAGAAAGCTGACTAGAGGGGTAGGTAAATAAATAGTTTACAATTCTTTCGGTCAAAACCAAGTTTTATGTAGAGTTTAAATTCAATGTAGCGAGCGGGCAGCGGCGAGTGCCAACCGTGGCTTAGCCAGATCACCTACAGCTGGGATTCCGGGAGGGAGTGTGCGGCGGCGGTTGGGCCATCGAGGCCGACAAGGCAGGCCGTGCACAGTACAAGTGTATCTTTATTTCCAGGTTCCAAATCCTATATTCCTAATTTAACATTTTTTAATGTTTTGTAACTTTCTAAATTATTTTGAATAATCTATACTTTGATTTTTGCTATTATAGATCTCTATTTTTTCTATTAAATGATATTTTATATAAACTCTGAACTGTTATCCTAAAAATCCTAGATTCGCTATTAGCCTGCAGATGTTAGTGAGAGAAGGAGAGAATAAGATTCATCGGATATGGATCCAGCGGTCTAGTTTCTACTTATGACGGAAGCTTTTATCACGTTGACTATTAATGGTCGCCTGCAGCACAAAACATTGACCAAGCTACAAGTAGGACCGAGCTCGCCGTGGAATGCAACGCACCGCGACGGTGACCAGTTTGTAGTCTACGCTAGCGTCGTCAAGGCGACTGCACTGATGAACCGTGCAGCACACGCCACGAAATACTACGTCCAGTATTTCCGGGGGGTTGCGGCCCGCGCGCCCCCTCCACGTCGCCTCCCCACGCGCGGCCGGGCGACGGGTGTCCCCCGGTTTTTGGTACGGCCGGGGAGGCAAATCCCTCCACTTTTTTCGAAATTACGTAAAGGTCCTTTTTCCTCGCGAAAAGGTCCCTGCGCCCAGTTTTTTTCGAAAAATTTTTTGGATGGCGACCCGCGGGTTTCCAAAATTACGCACAGGTCCTTATTTACTTACGTACAGGTCCTTGCAGGTCCTCGGTTTTTTACGGAAAAGTCCTTTTATTTTTCCGAAATTACGCGCGTGTCCTCGATTTTTTTTGAGCTCCCTGCGAATTGCCGTCTCTTTTGCTTCGGCCCACACGGTGGCTGGCGTGGCGTGGCGCCACGCCTACGTGGCTAGTTAATCTGACTCGTCGTCTCGTACGTCGACTCCTATACTACTAGCTAGCCATTGATGGTGACTGTGCGTGATCAGTGCATGGGAGGGACGTGCATGCAGTCTCAATTCTGCAGGAATCTGCACGGTGTAATATGCTCCATTGGATTAGAGAAGGTGGCTAAACAGTACGGATTTAAAATATAGTACTATTGATCTGGTCTACGTACAATATGGTCTAGGGTACAATATGGTCTAGGATAGAACGTGGCGTGTTGTGCTTGGGTCATGGCCTTATCTTGGCGGGCTGGCCGGCACAACATAGACGTGTTGATCTGGCCTAACATGCGTGCTATGCTTGGGTCGTGGCCTCATCCTAGTGGGTTGGCCTGGCACGGCAAGCACAGTACGATGCTGTGCTAGACACGACCCAGGCACCAGTGAGCATAGCACGACCCGCTAGGCCCGGCGATGCAGGAGACTAGTCGGGAGGTGGGGGGGGGGGGGGGGCGCGGCCGGTGGGGGATTTTGTAACAACCCATTTTTGAGTATTCAAAATTTTTGAATGAATGTTTCTGAATTGATCACATTTTCTAAATTTTGGCACAATATTCAAAATTCAAATTGAAAATAAAAAATTAAAACCTAGAATTGAAAATCATAACAAAGGTCAAAATTCAAATTTTAAATTCAAGACCAAACCAAATTCAAAGTCCCAATTGAAGATTCAAAATTGAAAACTTTCTTCTCCCTGGACCACTAGCCTTTGGCAAAGGCCGGCCCGACCCATCCCCCTCTTTGTCCTCTCTCTCTCCTCCCCTGTGCTGACCACGCCCGACACGCATGCGTGCCACGCCGTCCTGCGCCCAACGTACACTGTGCCACCATAGCACCACGCTAACTCAGCTCCGTCGTGTCCGCGCCATCCTGCACCGCACGTTGCTTCCACTAGCTGCCAAGTTCTAGCATTCCTCCCCTTCGGCGAGTCGTCCACGGAAGCCACCCACCGCAACCTCGGTCATTAGCGATTAATTAAGGAATTAATTGATTAGTGATTAATGATGGTCATTAATTTAAGTTAAATAGTCTATAACAGGTGGGCCTAATCCATTAGAAAATTTAATTAAAATCAAAATCAAGAATATGAGTCCCTGACGTGTGGATCCCCTTTTACTGTGACACCAGGCCCCACCTATCAGTCTCCTGCATTTTTTCTTAGGACAAATAATTTCAAAAGAAAATAAAAACCTTGAGGACCCCAGCTATCATTCTCTACAGCTTTTCCAGTAGAAAAGTAAATCAAAAACAAAATTAAAATCATCGAGCCCCACCTGTCAGTGAGAGAGCTCTCTCCTCTGTTTATTTTACGATTTAATTCTGATATAAATTTTGGAAAGCCCGTTCTCACTCATTTTAAATCCAATTAAGTGAAACTTGTTTGTAAATTCATCTAAATTCAATATTTTTCTAATGGAAGCAAAATCATAAAATTTGGAGTTCATTTGGACTTATTTGTATGTTCGTGTATTTATTTGCTTTTCATCATGATCATCTGAATAGAGTCCGAAGATCCAGAAGAGCCGCAGTTCGAGCCAAGCCTGGGCTTTCAAGACCAATCACTTGTGATCTAGGTGAGCCAATACTTTGATCATGTAAATCTATATTTTAATGCAAATTATGTTATTTTAAATTATTAAATTACATGCTTTAATTTGTTATGCAAATTTATGTTTGTCGTAAGGATTTAGTTACTGCGTGTTAAACATTGCACTACTATACCCCATTGTTTGATATTTGGACACATAATCTTTGTCACTTAGATTTAATGGAAAACATACTAGTTATAAGTTGTATCTAAGCGTGATGCTTAGACACCCAGAGGTATTAAATTGTCCTGTCATCATTTCAAAACACAGAACTAGTTTTGGGCAGCCATTGGAGAAAAATGGCTGGTATATTGAGATGAATTATTTTATGCTCCTCAAAACTCTAAAACTTTCTTTACATATCTGGACGGATAGTAAGAGGTGTTGGTGCGAATGAAGCACGAGAGTGGGGTTTGTGATAGAACCGCCCAGATAATCTCTAGGACTTAATCTTGTAACCCCTTCTCTGTGTTAAACAGTGCAACCGTAAGTCTATAATGAGTACGGCCTGGTCAAATAATTTGCATTGACTCATTGTGGTTGCGCCAAAAGGGTTGAATACAGGTCGTGTTGTTGGATGTAACCCACCGTGTGACACAAAAGGGGGCCTCTAGGGGTGGAAGAAACCTCACAACGGTGAAAACCTTAGCGGTGATTTTCTTGATTCATATGTTTAAGAAAATATGTGAAATACAACAAGTAGATTATCTCTTGTATGTAAAATATATGACCTCTATAGAGTGAACTATTCGAACAGTCATGCCTACGATCATGGGCGGGTATGGAAACTTACTCGAGTTAGTATCTATTTCTAAACTTTGTGGGTGGGACGAAAAACTTGTCGGGTGGATGTAGCCCTAAATTGAATTGCCCTGATTGCATATAACCCAGTGATAATAATGGGTGGATGTAACCCTACTAAACAAAATTATAATGTGGTGGATGGAACCATGTAAAAGGTGGATGGAACCTACACTAATATCAATACTGCACACTTTCACAATGTTAAGAAAACATGGTTTAGTTAAAAATGCTAAGTCTTAGGAATTTATCTAATTATTGTAGCTTTCAATCAAAATGTCTTTAGTAATTAAAAGAACCTGACCCTCTCATTTGATAAGCCTTACATCAATATTATCGCACAAGAATGGGATTTGTGGATGTCTTGCCTGGGTCACTAAAAACCGATTCATATTGTGCCATAGACCCAAGTACAGTCGTGCCTTTTATGAGAAGGCCTTAGCAACTCTCAAATCATATACCGATAGTATCGCGTGACATGTATAACCCGGTAAGATGTTTATGCTATATGGGTAAAGTGCACAGCCTTTGCAGAGTGTAAATCTATTCAAATAGATGTGTCCCCGGTTATAGACAAAGTTTGGTGAAATTCCACATACAAAATAGTTATGGAAAATATAGATGGGAATGCAAAGTTGGTTTGGCAAGGATAATGTTGTTGTTTTGAGATTCTAAGGCAGCTTGCCTCTTTTCCAAATTATGCAATTTATGCTTTACCATTACTTACTTATAAACTTTTAAATGCTCTTACAACTTTCGTTTGTAATCTACCACTCGTTATTTTAATTAAAAGCATGTTTCGCAAATTAAACTAGAATAGACAACCATCTTTGACATAGTCTGCATACTATATATCTTTGCTTCAAAGTCTTGTAGAGTACGATTTTCATACTCAACCATTGTTTGTTGAATATATTCAGAGGATGCAGGAGAAGATACGTCTTGCAGGTACTATTATGCCACATGTTTTGGAGACGAAGACGCCAATTTCTAGAGTTCTACAGTACAGGTCGGTACTCGGTAATCAGTGCTCAATGGAACAGTGTTATTTGATGGTCAATAGCAAGGCTTGTGATTCCCGAGTGTTTTGAGTGGAGCGATGGTAATTCCTGAGTACTTGTTATTTTCGAGTACTCATTGAGCTAGCGGTTGTAATGAGTGATCTAAGGCTGGTTTCTGGATAGCGATGGAATTTATGGTCTTGGCTGATCTGGTTGATGTTGGTGGATGGATAAGTGTGTTATACGTGTGTACTGATGTTGGTCAAGTTGTGAAGAACTTGTGTTGGGAAAAACATTTCTTTGGTCTATGATGTGCAAGTCGGCATGGAGATGGTCATAGTCGGTGACGAGGAGGATCGGGACTAAGATGGGGAAGTTTGAGGTCCGGGCGATCAAGGATGTCATGCGAGGTGATCGGGCTCATGTTGGAGCACGTGAAGATCAAAGGTGGTTATTCATGGAGAAGCTACGGGCGGTGCGGTCCAAGAGGCTTCACCACGTGAGGATGATGCATGGAGAAGATACGGGAGGTGCGTTCCCAGAGACTTCGATACCTGTGGATAATGCGTGAAGAAGATATGGGAGGTGCGGTGCTAGAGGCTTCAACACGTGGTGATGGTGTGCGATGAAGATACAGGAGGTGCCATCCTACAGGCTTCGTCACGTTGTAAGATTGGAAACGTTATGGAAGTAGTCCATAACGGGAAGGATTAGAGATTTGGTAAAACCCGTGTTTGGAAGGGTTTTGGGTCCCTTGATTTTTGGAAGAGATAGAATTACATGTCCAAGTTGTTAAGGACACGGCTTGAGATGTCCGTGTTTGAGGTGAACACGGTTTAGAGCTCTAGCATATAAAAGCAGGTAGAGGCTAAAGGTTTTAGGCATGGCTTGTGGAGGATTTTTGTGCTAGAGTTTTTAAGAGTGCTATGAGAGCGCTTTGTAGACACAAAATATGATCCAAAAATAATAGATCAGATCTATTCCATGAAAAATTAGTCGACATCGGTAACGTATTTTCTGAGCATCGTTTTCTTGTGTCTTTGGTGGCATGCTAATACATCATGATCAAGCGTGCCACGAGCTCGGTGTCTTTTTCCGTTGGTTCAATCCAACTGAGCAGAGCACGGTGTTGTCTTTGGTGTGTTCTCATTCAAGCGGTTGAAGCGTTCGAGCGGCCGAAGCTTTCGGGTGGAGGGAGATTTTGACCATGTGCAAAGGCAGTCGTAGCAAGTGGTCGAAGCGAACGGTCGAGCCATTGAAGCATTCATCGAGCGCGCATAAAAGCAAGTCAAACGAGCAGACAAACACTTGCGGTCGAAATTTACATCCAGTAATTTAGATTGCTTTTTCTTCTGGTTTGAGATTTGTTTTCAGGTATCAAAAAGCAGAGGCAATCATTCACCCCTTCTGATTGCGCCACACAATCGTACACACTTCCACTGAACTCTGATATTGTATATTTTATATGGCCGGTCGGCCCTAGTATTGTAAACTCCGCCATTTACACATATTCACTATCTAATACGCTACTTTCTTTGAATTTATTGTGTATGGATGTGATATGAATGTTATTGAATGTGTGTGCTAGCTACTGATCATAGGTCTAGCACAGTAAACACACAGGGTTCGGAATGCAAGTTTCGGGTCCTAACACTTTGGGCCGCCATGACGTCAAGTGGGCCACACATCAACCTAGTTTGCGAGGCCCTCAGACTCCCTATTCTTGAGCAACCCATTCCTATCGCTAGTGGCAGTCGGTCGCATATTTTATGGGGAAGCAATGGCAAGGATGGTGGCATTTGTGATGACCTCGATGGGTGTGAAGACTCACCGTCGCCCATTGCCGCTATCCCTCTATTGTCAACCCCCTGCTCCTATTGGCTCTGAGGCAAGCCTGGAGGAACTCAATGGGGGCGAAGATGTTGTGGTTGGGGAGGGTGAGGGAGAAAGTGGGGAGAGTGCTGATGAGGGCTGCGATTCAGACAACCCTAAGACCTGCGCAGGAGGCGATGTGGAGGCTAGCGATGCGGACCCTGACCTGCCTCCAGTGAGGCCTTCGGGGGCACCCGCGTAGCCCATGTCATTTGCTTCGTCGGGTTGCCCAATGAAGTGGGCCCGCTTGAATCCTCCACTAGCCAACCCCACGACGGGAGGTATTACTTTACTTTGGATGTCCTGGAGGAAGACTCGAGCTTTGAATCTAGAGTAGCCCGAAGCCCCTAGGCAGGGGCCGTGGACTCTACACTGACATCGTCTCCTGTGTGAAGCCCCACGTGCACCGAGGGCAGCACTCCCGTCTGTGTTCTAGGTAACCCCACCAAAGGTTTGAGCCCTTCCTTTGGTTCATGGGACTTCGCGATGTGTCCCCGATATGCTCCCTTACGTTGTCGCCCTTGATAGCAACCCCTCCTTGTCCAACGGCGAGAGCACAGGCGTTCGACGATGGGGCGCCTCGAAGAGGTGAAGATACAATTGCCACAGAGGACACCTCATGATCTGCTCTGACGAAGATGGTTCTTAGGGACTTCATCCCCCACCTAGATGCACTTCACACCATGCAAGCGTCGAGACCTGAATATGCTCCTATGTATTCTGCACCAGTCCAGGATCACGCTAGTGCACACAGTGTAAATAAAGATGAAATATCAACCATATCATGATTCACTAAGAAAAGACTCAAATATTATTAATTATCAGAGTTATGACCTTATAGCCAAGCTTACAGATAATAGCCTAAATGGCTTAAGAAACTTGCAGCAGAAAATAAAAATAAGCGTTGTAGCCATTCGACATGCCCATAGGAAATTGATTGGGGAGTGAAGTCCTAGTCTGCGAAGTCATCGAAGTATCCTTCTTCAGGTACCTCCTGCTGATCTGGCCTCTCTT
Source organism: Dendrocalamus latiflorus (assembly GCA_017311315.1). Taxonomy (NCBI): domain Eukaryota; kingdom Viridiplantae; phylum Streptophyta; class Magnoliopsida; order Poales; family Poaceae; genus Dendrocalamus; species Dendrocalamus latiflorus. The sequence continues at coordinate 29,138,288 of CM029641.1, forward strand.
CCTCAACTGAGCAAATGTGGATATAGCCATGAGTACATAGAGTACTCAGAAAGTCGTTTATAACAAAGATGCAATATAATATGCAATGCTTACCAAAGGGATGTCTGGAAGGTTACTTTGCCGAAGGCAACAATTTAAATTAGATACAATAAATAGATTGAAAAGCAAACTTTGAAAATGATTAATAAGTAAATAATCAAAGAAATTGAGAGAACCACAAGTGAACTGACTATTCACTTCAATGAACCACCCGTGAACTACCATTCACATAATGAACCACTAGTAAATCAACTATTCACTTTCCAACTTAACCCATCAAGTTTTTATGAAAACTCTACCCCTTGTGTGAAATCACTGAGCATTGTCCATAACCGAGGACACGGCTATTCGAATAGTTTTATACTCTGTAAAGGTTGTACAACTTTACCAACAAGACATGATAATGTCATATTGCCACGCGATTAATACACTTCTTTCGGTGTGCGGTGGAGAAATCATGACAAGACCTACAATGCTCAATCTCAACCCAATTCCGCCTCGCTAAGGTTTCGCATCATGCCTCCTCTTGCACCCGTGGAATGTATAACGACACGCACTGACATCTCAATGGCGAAACCAAAATTGAAACATCACAAATTAATTAGACAGGTCTATTCTATAGTAGACATGTGGTTGTACGGTAAGGCTTAGATCAATAGTGCATAAAGTTGAGTCTTTAACATTACCAAGGCGAAACATCCACATCCCAAGTGAAAACAAATTTTGTATAACCAACATCAATGATACCTCCCATGTCATGGTACTCAAATTTTATAACTGTGGCTGACCACCACGATTCAATATCTCATTAAGTCAAAATTAATTATTTGATCACATGTGATGATAAACCCAACATTACTATAAGTATGGCTAAGCATAATAATTGTACAACCCATGTGATAACTAACATTTTATCACTAGATAATTACTCATCCTATGGTGACAATAGAATCATGGTATTCAATTTATCAAGGAGGAATTAATCAATTTGGACAATAGCTACTAGGTACAAAGGTTTTATAATAAAATAGCGATGCATGATAATTTAAAATAAAATAATAAATAATAGATTTGAAAATTAGATTCAATATGATCAAAGGACACAACTTGCCTTAGCCTTACTCAGTTAATGGCTCTTGATCTTCAAATTTTGCTTCAGCTCCTTCGAATGCGTGATCTAACGAGAGAGAAAACAAACAAGACACAAATAAATTCAAATAAAATCCAAATGAACTCCAAAAACTTTAAAATTAGAACCAAAAGATAGAGCTCAATTTTAGGTGAATTTAGGAAAAGGAATCAGGTCAATCGGAGCTAGGACGGAGAAGAATAGGCTCTCGAAAAATCTAATTTAAAGGAAAAGGCTGAAAATTGGAAAAGCTAATGTGCTATGAACCTAGTGCATGGAAAGGCTAGTCTATGGTAAACTCGGCTCATGGAACAGTGCACGGTAACTGGGCTTGCTGACGCGGCAAGGGCTGACATGGCAATGACACGTCGGATCTAGGGCTGAGGTGGCAGTTGACTCGGCTAGGGTTGATGAGGCTCGATCCATGGTCTATGGCATAGTGCAACTGACCAGTGGGCTCAGGGTGTCAGCGGCACGGTATGTGGTGGACTAGGTTCAGCGAGAATATGAACCGTGGCTGGGCATGTGAACCGAGGTGGCACGCGGTGCACGTCGGGTGAGGCGACTGAGCAGGGCAGGGTTTGGCCAGCGGTGACTGAGACGGCAGTGCGAGACGGCAAGGTGGGATGGGTCATTGGCTCACTGGCGAAGACGACGACGGAGGTCGACGGTGAGGAACGATGGCTCAGGCTCAACGACGATGAAAATGACGGTCGAGGTGCACTCTGGTGAGGATGGCGACGCACGGTGAGCAGTTCACAGCGAAAGTGGCGACTTGAGGACATGGAAAGCGAGGGAGGGCATGGCCTTATATAGGCACGGACATCGAGAAGACCAAACGGACCCAGCACAATGTTCAAAACAGAGATGGCGACGGAGCCCGCAGTGGATACCGGTGGCAACGGCGACGGAGTTCGCGACGTACATGCAAGGAAGAAGACTAGTGAAGCAGCTTCCGGATGGTCGCCATGTGCCACTCGAGTGAGATCCAGCGGTTGAGAGTGGCCGCTGCTTGGATGGCTGACACATGGCTCAGCAGGAAATCGGATGGCTGAGATTTAATGGCCTGAAAGGGAAATGTGGTCCGGCCAGAGGAAGATTGGGCCAGAAGGTTTGGGTTTAGGCCCACAAGGGTTTTAAGAGATTTTCTATTTTCCGAAATTCAACTAATTTACTTTGAGCTCTAGAAAATTGCAACTAACTCTAGAAAAATTCAAGAAAATTCTAGAAAAATCCTTGAGACTCAAGGAATCCCAATAAAATACTTTTAGCAAATGTTAATGTTTTATTTAGTCATTTTAAATGCTTTTAGTTCCTAAAAATTCAATTTAAGCTTGAATTAAATCCAAAAAATCCAACTGGTGAATTTTATTTTAAGAGCTTCAAAAAGGTTCTAAAAATAGGATGTTACAGCAAGCTATGGCAGACTAGATAAAAATCAGGATGTTACACTTCGTTGGACCAGAGTGTACTGTGTCGTGCGATATGGAGATGCTCTTCAACACCCTTGAAGCTTGCGGGGTGAAGGTATGCTACACCGTATTGTGCTGTTCTCTGCATATATTCTGTATGTATACAATAATACACACACACTCTCTCTCTTTTTTGTCTAGATGGTGGCTCTACCGTGGGCGTTGCATGCGGCCACAAATCATGAGGTCGCTAACACCCAGGAACAGCTTAGGGCTACTTAGGTACAGGTCGTGGCTACTCAAAAGGCCAAAGACAATGCCTCTGCTTTTGCCGCCATGCAGGAGGGGCACATTCGCTTCCTCAGGATGGAGGGGCGAAGGCTATCATTGATGCAAAGCCCATCTGCGTTGTGCCCTGCCCCATGCCGAGCTCCTACGCACCTGTGCCTGACCCGCGCCCTATGCTAGCCACACTGCAATTGTTGATCGTGTGGACCATGCCTTGCCAGTCACCATGGTCCCATCCCACCTGCCACATTCACTCGCTTCACAACGTAGAGCACCACATTGCCGCGGCATAGCTCTGTCGTCACCTCACGCTGACTGTCGAGCTAACGACCACCTGTGAGAGTGCCTTCACTGCTATGGCTACAAAACTGATTCCTCCACCTAGTCACGCACGCCTTGTCCCGTCACACCTCCTGTGGCCACGCCGTGGTGATGCCGGCCACCACCGCTCCACTGCATCACCCTCTGCCCGCGTCGTGTGATGCCTATGCTGTCTGGTCGCTCTGAGGACTATAAATGCCACACAAGCTCTGAATTGCTTCACTACACCTCGCTTTTCACTTCTCTTCACTCAATTGAGCCCAACTTTGTGTGAATTGAGCCGGTGCCACCATTTTCTTTAGTTCCAGCTGAATTTGCCCCTTCACCACCGTCGCTTCTCTAGTGAGTCTTCGGTTGATTTCTCGCATTTGGAGCACCCCCTTGCCTCCCTCTAAGTCCGCCTTGTAAAATAGATCAGAGGGCAGTAGGCGTGAAGACGCTCGGTGGCGCCGTTCCGTGTTGATTGGATGAGGAACAACCCCTCATGGGTGTTTACATATATACGTACATGACCGTGATTCACTACCGGAAAGCTGTTTTATGCCGAGTGTCTGAAATTTTGCCGAGTGCAATCTATCGGACACTCGGCAAACAATAACTTTGCCGAGTGCCCGCTAAATTGCACTCGGCAAAATAAAGCACTCGGCAAAGTAAGCTCTTTGCCGAGTGCTGTATATTAGACACTCGGCAAAGTAAGCTCTTTGCCGAGTGCTAACAGGAAAACACTCGGCAAACATAAAACACTCGTCACAAACGGCCGTCCGTTAGAGGTCAGCCGCCGCCGTTAGAACTGTACCGAGAGTCTGGAGCTGACACTCAACAAAGATATCTTTGCCGAGTGTTTTTTTTGCGGCACTCGGCAAAACAATAAAACATTTTCCTTTCCTACCCTTTAAACTTTTTGTACTCTCCACATACAACATATGGTACTCCATGTTAAAATTTGGTATATTTTTGTATTTGTTTGCTATATTTAATTAATTAATTGTATTTTAAGCAATTTTTTGAATGAAGTCAAATTTGAACTGCAAGTGATTCAAATAATAGGAAACAATGAGTAGAAAAATGATATTCATATTATTCAGCCCGGTCTGTGCCCCACCCCATACCGAGCTCCTACGCACCTGTGCCTGACCCGCACCCTACGCTAGCCACACTGCAATTGTTATCATGTGCACCATGCCTCGCCACGTCACCATGGTCCCATCCCACCTGCCACATTTACTCGCTTCACAACGTAGAGCACCACACTGCCGCGGCACAGCTCTGTCATCACCTCACGCTGACCGTCGAGCTAGCGGCCACCTGTCAGAGTGCCTTCACGCCTTCTCAGGTCCACGTCACCAGCTCGCCTCGAGCTTCCTCGAGCCTTGCCAACCTCTCCGATGAGCTCCCTGTGCCCCTTATAAATGTTCTCAGAGCCTTTCAATTTTACTCCATGTTGTCAGAGCCATCGCCACCATGTTGGCCAAGCTTCGCCGCCGCTATGCGCCATCACGCCGCCACGGTGGTTCGCCACTGGCCATGCCACCACCATGCGTAGGACCTCTGCGGTCCTGGCAACCCATTTTGGGGTTGTCGGAGCTCGCCGTCGCCTTCTTTGCCGATGACGAGTGTGGCTATGCAACTCCTCTACGAGAAGAAACCACGCATGATTACGTTAATCAAAGTAATTAGTTTAAGTTAATAAGATTCATTAGTTTAAATTAAATAGTCCCTGGCACGTAGGCCGAAGTCATTAAAGAAACAATTTAAAACCCAGTTTAAATCGCTGAGTTGCTGACGAGCGGGCCCGTCTTTATGTCGGGTCCACCTGTCAGCCGCTCACCACGTTTCCTTAAAAAAAATAATCCAAGAAAATTAAAAGCAGAGGGCCCATCTGTCAACCACTCATAAGATTACCTTTAGAGAAATAAACCAAAAATAAATTAAAACCCGGTCGATCCCACTTGTCAGCCTCAGAAGCCTTTTCTAATAAGGAAGTAAATTGAAAAAAAACACACGGCCCCATCTGTCAGTGAGATGGACTCTCTCTCCTCTGTTTAATTTTGGGATTTTTCACGAATTTAAACTTTGGAAGGTCTATTCTCACTCATTTTAAATCTAAATCAGATGAAACTTGTTTCTAAATTCATCTAAAATAAAGATATTTATGGGGTAAAATAATGAAATTTAAAATTTTTTTATCTCTATTCGTTTGTTTGTAGTAAGTTGTGACCTCACCTTTTTAATAAACGCTTTCGATTTTGTAATGGAAAGGTCCAAGCGCTCTGAATACTGAATTCGCCTTAGTGTAGGGTCACTGATCAGTGAATTGGACATGCATAGATGTTGGAAGGAGGAGAGTAAGCATCGCGATTGTCGGCAAGATAATTCTCGGCACCACGGTTTCTTAATTAAATGTTCTGGCTGCATTGCTTAGCAAGTTAGCATATCTCTGAAACAAAAAGTAGAGCTTATATAATTTGGATGGATAACAATTGAAGAAAAAACATAGGATTCTTAATTCTTAATCCTATAGGAATTTACAGTGTTTGCACGTTTGGATTATAGGAAAACTCAAAGGAAAAAAATTGGAATATTTCCCTTTTTTTCTCTCCTCTTATTCCACTAAACTTACTCACTAGGTCCAACTTATACGAGCCATAGGATCCACTTGTATCGAGACATTGGTCGAGATCACCAGCTCCTACTTACAAGCTACAGCCAGGTGCGCTTGGTGCAGTAGAGAGCGAGAAGGGCCATGGCCCTCGCCGAGGTTCAGCAGATCGTGGTGGTAGCCTCTAGCCATGCACATTCTTATGTTTCCTATTTTCACGATAAAAGCAAACTTCTTGTTCTTAGGATGAAATAGTAATTAACTTGTTGCCAATCAGAAGCAATTTCTGAGTGAAATAGTGTTCGCAGCCACCTCATCCTCGTCAGGTTGGTGCAATCTGTGACGATGGCAATACATCTATACATCAAGAGTACAAATGGATATTATACAAGCATCATCATCGATATTCTCTACATTAACATCAACGGGAAGGAAAAAAACAGATTAATTAAGATACTGGTACTTGCTTCTTCAGCTTATATCTTCATAGTTCTAGTTCAAATGTCAACGTTGGTTCCTTTGCAATACTTAATTTGTAGTTCCTTGCCTGGTCAAGCTTCTCCAATTAAGGATAACAAACACATAAATTCGATCGTATAGCCTGTCGAAGAGGCGGAAATAAGCAATCCTCCATGCTTTCTTGAATAATAGGGCACAGAACACAACCCAAAGGCCCAGAATGAATCCCATGCCAAGTCCAAAATAAAAGGACAATGGCTTAAAACCATGTTCATTTCTTTTATGGTCATCTTGCCTTGGAACAACATTTCCTGAGCAATTCTTATGAAGAGGAGGCCCGCACAGACCAATGTTGCCGTTATACATAGATGGATACTCATCATAGAGGGTGTCAAGTTGACCTCCTGGCGGTATTCTTCCAGTAAGATTGTTATAGGACAAATCCATGTAGCTTAAATATGTCAAATTTGACAGGCTTGAAGGGATCTCGCCGGAAAGCATGTTCTTTGAGAGGTCGAGTGACTCCAATGCATGCATGGCCCCAATCTTGTTTGGAACTTCTCCGCTCAAGTGATTCCTTGACAGATTCAAGTTTAACACTGCATCAAGAGAAGATATTTCTTCTGGAATCTCACCAGTTAAGCCATTGAATGATAAGTCAAGGCTCACCATGTCCAAAACGTTATCGGCATGATAATTAAGTTCTTGCCCCTTCGTGTCTACCAAAAAGTCTCCAACTATGACTTCAATATCAGCAGGTGAGTAAGTCCAGGATCTATCTGGATTCTTTTGCGTCATAGCTGTTAAATTTGATAGATGAGAAGGTATGGAACCTGACATACTATTGCTTGCCAAATTCAAATATCGAAGGTATCTAAGATTTGTGATGTTGATCGGGATATTCCCAGAAAACATGTTGTGGCTTAGTCGTAGAAACTGTAATCCCACAATGTCTCCAATCCATATCGGCAAACTTCCAGAGAACTTATTATGCGAAATATTGATTAGGACCAAAAAACTGCAGCTTTGTAGGAAGGAAGGGAACTTGCCAGAGAAGTTGTTGTTATTCAGCTGTAGAAATGTCAATTTTATCATCCCAAAACATGGAGGGAATTCTCCATGGAAAAGATTGTTGGCTAAATCTAAGATAACCAAGCTTTGCAAATCGCAAATTGATCCAGGAATATGACCCGTGATGTAATTGGAGGACAGAACCAAGAATTCTAGATTTGGGGCTCCAAAATTTGATGGCAGGGGTCCTGAGAGAGAGTTGTTGGAGATGTGCAACCTAGTGAGGTTTCTCGGCAAGTGAGGTATTTGACCAGTAAGTTTGTTTGAATCAAGATACAAGGCATCCAACGACATAAATTCCATGTCATTTGGCAATCCACCACTGATCCGGTTGTTGGAGATGTCCAACCTAGAAACCCTTGCAAATGTAGTAGAGAACCAGTCTGGAAGCCTATCAGTTATACCCGCGCTCGAGATATCAACAGTACGGATATCCACCTGCCATTGCAGCCAAGCAGGAAACAGCGGACCCATCTGGCAAGATGCAAAATATGCTCTCTCTAATCTAAATGGTGGTCGCCAGTCAGGATCCACGGCAATCTTCAAGGAATTATGAGACAAGTCTATGTACTCTAAGCTGTTTAGATTAGCAAAGTGTTCTGTGATCACACCTTCAAGGCTATTTTGGCTTAGGTCCAGGTGAGTCAAATTGGTAAGCATGCTGATCTCAGATGGCACAGGTCCTGTGAGGTGGTTGTTGTGCAGGACAAGAGTGTTCAAGCCAGTAAATCGCCCGATCGATCGTGGTATATATCCGGTAAGGTTGTTGCTTTGCAGATACAGTTGTTGCAATTTGCTGGATGGACATTGTGGAAGCAACTCGAATAACTTTGCCATGTTTACATATGAGCAGAGCTGTCCGAGGTTCAGTGTCTCTAGATTGCATAGATTCTTCAAGTTCGCTGTCATTATGTCCAAGTTATCACTAAATGAAAGGTCAAGGACTTGGAGGGACGTCATGTGTCCTAGTCTGTCATGAAACCGGCCGTGTAGTTGGGTTGCTCCTAGGTTCAGGTACTGAAGCCCTGTAAGATTCCAAAACCAACACGATGCTACCGGGTGGTCTAAGTAATTGTAGGAGAGATCAAGCTTCTCAAGTTTTGTGAGGTTTAGGCGTGGAAGCGACTGGTTTGCGCTCAAAAGATAGCAGTAGGAGAGGCTAAGGACCCTCAGAGAAGGAATCAAGTTCACCACACGATGCCAATCGACTATGGTGCCCAGGTTCACAGAATCAAGGTTTAGGTACTGCAGCGAAGGTAGATGTGTCAGCCATGCGATATCTGTTGAGTATAGGTTTCCCAAAGACAGGTCGAGATATTCCAACTTGGAAAGGTTACCAAGCTGAGGAGGCACACTACCGGAGAACGATACGTGGGATAGGTTGAGGTACCTCAGGTTCTTGAGGGAGCCCAAGAACTCCGGGACACGACCCACCATGGAGTTCCCACTGAGATCCAGGCGCCGCAGACGCGTCAGGGACGACAGCGAGAGGCTTATCTGCCCGACCAGGCCTGTCACAGAGTACAAGTTGCCCGGATCGTAGCGAAGGTTGAGCTCCACGACGTGGCCGGTCCGGTTGCTGCACCTGACGCCTCTCCACCGGCAGCAGTCGTCCTGCAGCTGCCCTTCTTGCCACGAGGCCAGGAGCAGGTTCGCGGTGTCGTTGGTGACGCCGCGTTTGAAGGCCAGCAGGGCGTCCCGCTCTTGCGGTACGCATGCGCCGGCGTGCCGGGGCTGTCGAAGCAGCGAGCTGGTGGTGATGATCAGGACAAGCACCGCGAGGCAGCGCCGGAGATCGGCAGAGCGAGGGTGCTGCATGGTGGGGATGGCCATGCGTGGTGGAACTAGCCGCTAGAGAGCATATAGCAATCAATCTGATAATCACTTGTGTGCGCTAATCCATTTATACGCACGCACAAACGGTGCTAGTCCACGGTGGAAGTCATTGCCCAGCTGGCTACAGCCAGACTGAGACTAGAGAAAATATATCGGTTCAAACATTTTATCGGAGGACAGTGATACGACCCGGTAACTGCCGGTTCGCAGAAATTTTGGAATTTTTTGGGCAGAATTTTTTTTAAATTTTGATGAATTTGAATTTTTTCTGGTATAAAATTTTACCAGCCCCTGCCGATAAGGTTGGTAACCGTTGGTTACTTGCAAAATTTCGGCGATAGAAATTTCCCTAGCTGATACGTACTCTCCACGCTCAGCATGCCAAGTATGAGTAAACCTTGGCTGCAGTGGAGTGTGAGAGGGATACCGCAGTTGCTGAGCCCGAGTGGACTACAGTAGCACCAGTAGTCTACGATCCAGCACCCATCGAACCCCCATCATCCCCACCAACCCTGCTCTAACTCAGCCAGTTGCCTAAGGACTATGCCTAAGGAGCACCCTGCGTATAAGCGTGCGGCGCCCCAACCAGCCGATCAGATTCAACATTAGAGAAACCAGTCGAGACCACAATCGCTTCCGTTCAAGCTCAGCTAGCTACAGTCGCTCTCACTCCAGTTCACCTATGTACTAAAAAGGAGATGCGTAATGTATTGTATCCACATGAAATAGCACGGTCTAGGTGCCATGTGCAACTTAACTAAAATATTATGAATGTTATGTAGCCATTTTAGCCTTTGTGGTTTATTTTTTATTTTTCTTATTTGTCTGATTCTTCGAATCCTTTCTTACGATATCAATGAGCATACATCAGTTTTTTTTTAATAATTTGATAATATGCATCAGCTTTTCATAGCCAGCAGACAACCTGCACTAGTTTTCGTAGCGAGTCAACCGCACAGTCTACGTTTTCCACATCTTGCCAAAGAGGCCGACTAACTGGCACTAGTTGATGGCAATTGGGCAAGTACGCCATAAAAGTTTTGTCATGGAATGATGGAAAGGTCCAAGCGCTTTGAATACTGAATTCGCCTTAGTGTAAGGCCACTGATCAGTGAATTGGACATGCATTGATGTTGGAAGCAGAAGACTAGGCATCGCGATTGTCAGCACGATAATCCTCGGCACCACGGTTTCTTATTTAAATGTTCTGGCTGCATTGCTTAGCAAGTTAGCATACCTCTTAAAGAAAAGATAGAGCTAATATATGTTAGATCATATGAATGTTTGTAAATAAAGAGATGATAAATAATTAACATTTGGTTTGCTTTAGATTTTGTGTTGGTGAAAGACTTGATCGTTTACTGTTGATGCTTTTGCTTTCGAGTGATTTTGCTCAGTTACGAGTGATCATAACACTTCAGACACTCTTATGACCACGGCAGACTTCGACCACAGCACTTCAGACACTATTACGACCACGGCATGAATACGACTACGACTACGGCTGGCTTAAACCACAGTAACGTTCGACCACAGAACTTCGAACACGACTACGACTACGGTTGGCTTTGACCATGGCAGTTTTCTTCCACGCCCAGCTTTTGACCACAGCAGCTGTCGACCACATCCAGCTTTCGACCACAGCAACTGTCGACCATGTCAACCTTACGACCACGTTCAGCTTACGACCACGGTATGCTTACGACTACAACAGCTTTCGATCATGTCTGGCTTCGACCACAGTAGTACGATTCAACCTTTCGACCATAGCAGTACGACTTCGGTTTTACAACCACGGCAGGTAATTGTAGCTGCAGTACTCTTTCGTGGTCGTAGCTACAATACTCGATAGTCATAGACTTTATTGGTCATACTCGATAGTCGAAGGTTTTACTGGTCGATAGTCGAAGGCTCTGCGTTCATGGTCATAGGTTTTGCAGACTGCCTTCATGGTCGTAGATTTTGCAGACTGCTTTCATGGTTGTAGGTTTTGCAGACTACTTTCATGGTCGTAGCTACAGTACTCGATGGTCGTAGCTTTGGTAGTCTTGTCTATACTCAATAGTCTGAGGCTTAGTAGTTGGAGACTTAGCGATCGGTTGCCGTAGGCTTCACGGTCGGTACTCGTAGATTTTCATGGTCGATACGAGTGCTTCACTCTTGAGATCTTCGAGTACGTCAAGTACTCGTGTTGGACCAGTGGTTGACTGGTCGGTGTGTGGTGATCGATGATGGATGGTCGTTGCTTGAGGTACTCGTAGTCGGAGGACTCGGTACTCAGTAGAAGTAGTTTCACGATCACGGTAAGTAGGTCGGGTGTCAAAGGTTTGTCTATACTCGTAGGCTTCAAGTACATGTTACGACTATGTTTTCTAGTCGATACTCAATAGTTGGTATGGTTTTTGGGTACTTGTGTGTTACTAGTACTCTGTGGTAGTAGTCGAATGGAGTGGTCTGAGGGTCTGTTCCAGCTAGCAATAGACTCTGTGCGGTTGTAAACGACCTGGGAGACAGTCGTAGGTGTTTGGTCCTTGTCTGGGGATAGACAAGGGTGTGTTTTGCTAATGTGTTGTACCGGGAGATGGTTTTTGTGGTCTTTACATGTGCAAGTGGGCATGGAGGTGGCCATGGCCAGTGACGAGGAGGACCGGGACTAGGAGGGGGTAATCTGAGGTCCAGGCGGTTGAGATGTCACACGAGGTGGTCGAGTTCATGCTTGAGCACATGGAATTTAAAAGTGGATGCTACGTGGAGGTGTGGAGACGATCACGGTCGTGATAAGGAGGACTGGGACTAGGAGGGGGTAATCTGAGGTCCAGGCGATCAGGATGTCACGCGAGGTGATCGGGCTCACGCGAGAGCACGCGGTGATGGTGCACGATGGAGATACAGGAGGGGATATCCTTGTGTGTGTCGTATGGAGTTGTGAATGGAGTCCATGACCTGTATGAGGTGGTTAAAACCCGTGTTAGGAAGGGTTTCGGGCCCCTTGATTTGAGATAGAGATAGAATTCGTGTCCAAATGGATAGGGACACGGTTTTGAAGTGTTTGAGTTGAACACACTTTGTGGCTGGCCTATAAAGCAGGGAAGGCTGTAGGCTAGCGTACAAGGTTTTAGGGATTTCGTGGAGAAGGTTTTTAGGAGTGCCGTGAGGCGCTTTGTAGCCAAGAACTTGATGAAGAAATAATAGATCAAATCCTTTGCAAAAAAGTGTTCTCGTGACTTGTTTGCCTCTCCGCTTTACGTGCTCTATTTTGTTGTCGACTTGTACTCGCTCGGGCAGTGGTCGAACTCCTGAAGTCGTCAGGCAGAAGGAAGTCACGACTACGTGCATCGTGGTCATGCAGAGCGATTAGAACAAGCAAGCGATCGATCTGAGATCAAGCTAAGCTATCGGAACGATTGGATGGTCGATCCGTGGTCATGCATAGTGATCAGAACGAGTTGGCGATCGATTCGAGCACTCATTAGCAAGCAGTCGTAAGCGAGCGGCCAAAGCGAGCGATCAGAAGCGTGAGGTCGTAACCGAGTGGTCGGAGATATCGTTCGGGGTGAGTGGTCATAACGTCTAGTTGTAACGAGCAATCAGGTGACAGAACATCTAGTCGTAACGAGCAGTCGGGGCGACAGAGCATCTGATAGTAATGAGCACGTACGGCCAGAGCGACAGAGGTTTACGACCACTTATGAGTAGGGATGCAAACGGATCGGATACGGACGGATATTGCTCATTCCGTATCCGTTTCCATATTTTTTGTCGGAGTCGGAGTCGGATACGGATAGTGCCGGATACGAATACGAATACGGATATTCTCGGTCACGAATACGGATCGAATACATGCTGCTCCGGATACGGTTAATCTCGGTCACGAATATTTAGTCGGATAGTGCGCGGAAGCAAATTTTACACGATGATAGTCGATAGAGACACATTAAGCAACTAGTAAATTATAGCTAGCAAAGTAGCAACTAGTAAGTAAATTGTAGAGGCTAGTTAAACAAATAGTAGGCTAGTAGCTAACTAGCTACATGCAACATGGTCCAAAAGTACGAATTGCTCATAGTCAAGTAGTCTAGTACATCACTAGTTCATTACATTTATATCACATGATAAGGCCACAGCGCAGATCTTGTCTAGCAAAAAGCCAACAGCGAGCCAGCGAGCCATCTCTAACCATGTTTCAGTGGAGCTCAACCTCGGTCATTATCTCGTCCTACAATAAAATATCAATTGGAATCCAAAGTTATTAAATGAAGAAGAGAAACCCAAAATTAATACTTGTATAGTTCAGTTCTACAATTTAACATGATGCATTATACATGTCAAAGGATAGTCAATTTAATCAGTTGACAGTAAATGATAGCCAATTTAATGAGTTGACAGCAACGACGTAGCAAAGGATAGCCAATTCAATCATCATTCATCACTGACCATATAAGTTCGAACAATAAAATAGATAAAATAACTGAAATCAGTTTTTGTATTTTTATTTGTAGAATTATCAAACCTCCTCATTTATGTTTGTGGTAGCACATTCTTTATCATCTAGCTCCAAAGCCAACTCATCAATAAGTGATGCTATCTTCTCCTTGTAATCTAAAATTCAAAAATAACATGAGGTTAATAAACAAAAGTTGTAAGCGGTGCAATTGGTGAACTAAATGACTTATTATTTACCTTTCCTAGATGAAGATATCCAATCTTTTGTACATATTAGAGCCTCAACCACCTCTGGCTCTAATCGACTACGAAATGGATCAATAACACGGCCACCAGTACTAAAAGCCGACTCTGAAGCAACAGTGGATACTTGAATAGCTAGCACATCACGAGCTAGTCGTGAGAGAACAGGAAACTTCCCTTGGTGTGTGTTCCACCATGACAATATGTCAAACTGTGCACCCTTACCCGTAGGATCAACCCACCAAATTGGTTTCTCTTGCATGTATACCTCAAGTTCATTTATACTACCATGTGCTGTAGCAACATCCTCATACAAGAACTGTTCAATGTCATCAAGGCCCAAGTCAGGATCACCAAGTGGCTGAGAAGGTCCTTGAGGAGGGTCAGGCTTCGAAGCTTCAGATGTATTGGACATGTAAGCTTAGAATAATTTGGTCACAACGTCCATAAAGCGACTAACTTCATGGGCAGCCCTCTCATGATAAATCCTCCCCATGAAATACTCAACAAGCTTTTTTTTGTATCTAGGATCAAGAAAGTATGCCACAGCGAGAGCTATGTTGGACTTGTCCCAATACTTATCATATTTGGTTTTCATAGCCTCTGCCATAGAAGAAATAGTAACATCAGCACTTTCGCACCAATCTGCAAGTGCTAACTTAATTTCACAAAATTTCCACCAAAACAAGTTTGCTGTTGGATATTGATTTCCAGAAAATAGCTTGGTAGCATCATGAAATTTCTGCAAACACTTGCATAATGATTCTGCCATATCCCATTCTTCATTTGTTGGAGCACACTTATCGTACTTACTCTCATTCAAGTACAATAGCCTATCAAAAGCCCTCCTATAATAAATAGCTTGTGACAACATTTCATATGTTGAGTTCCACCTTGTAGGCACATCCAATGGAAGACCAGATGTATTATCTAAGTCACATTCTATTGCACACTTTTGAAATTCCTCCCATTGCAATGGAGAATTCTTCACAATAACAACAGTAGCTCTAATATTTTGGACTGAAGATGCAATTACTTTCAAGCCATCTTGGGCAACAAGATTTAGTATGTGACATAAACATCTCACATGAAAAAGGCACCATCACAGATCAAGGGAGAACGTTTATGCAGCTCTATCACTACTTCTCTAACACATTTATCATTGGATGATGCATTGTCTAGAGTGAGAGCAAATAACTTCTTCTCAATATTCCAAGATATGACACCCTTGATAAACTCAGTTGCTAGATTACTTCCTGTATGATTCCCTTTGACATGAATGAATTTAATTATTCTTTTTTGCATTTGCCAATTATCATCAATCCAATGCACAGTGATGCACATATAACCTTTATTTTGATTAGATGCCCACATGTCCATAGTTGCAGAAAACCGACAAGAAAGAGGTTTTAGTTGGTCATATAACCTTTTCTTTTCATCTCCAAACATTTCTAATACCTCTTTCCTAGTGGTTGTGCGAGACTTGAATGAAAAACCAGGACATAGAGACTTGATGAAATCAATGAAGTACTCATGCTCTACCATACAAAATGGATATTCGTGCATAACCATTGCCACATAGAACTTCCTGAGGCTAGCTTCAGCATCATACCTGAATATCTGAACAGTTGCACTATCTTCACCATTCTCATATTGGAGTTATTTCTGTCCTTGCTTTACGGCATGCTTTAGCAAATGATTCCACAAGGCCTTCGTGCCCCTTGAGGTCTCACATCGAGCTTTATGAGGGCATTTGTGGCACTGTGCCCAAAGTTGTTTCTCCTTTCCACCTTTTGGTGTGTAAACAGTCACCGTATATTTATCAAAGTGGTCCCAAACCTTCGAGGTACACCTCTTCTGCTTCTTCTCAGCATGCTCAACTTCTCCCGTGTAAGTCGCTTCGTCCACATCAACAACCACATGTTCTTCGCCTCCTGTGGTTATGGTTGTCAGTGCACGGGCATTCAGTGGCGGTGGTGTTGGTGCCGAGTGGCCCGTACCAACTGCTGTGGAAGTGCCAGTAGGGGATGCTCCTGTGCTTGCACAAATACTCGCACTTCCACTTGCAGCAGCCATTTTAAATTATCAATATTCTACAACCAAATGAGAAGAAGGTTAGTTTTTTTAACACTATCCAGTAGTTGCATGAGCTTCATTACATGTGTTACCTACCTTGAGATATTGCCTTCCAGTTTCAGTATTTGATTCACTTGGTGAGCCGAAATCAGTCCATCCTGCCCTGCTGCAAAGCCACCACCAGGATACAAAAAAATCAGAACAGAATGCCACTAGCTCTCTGTGCCGCTCAAACAGAAATTGAAGCCAGCCTTTCTTGCCATCAACATTAATCAGGCAAACATCCATCCAAATGTTTGCAGTGCTACATCTACATGCATGCGGTAATCAGTACTACTACACTGCCCACTCCTAGAAGGGTTTTTTTGTTCTTTGTTCTCACTATATATATTGCTTCTCCTAAAAATTTTGCAATATTAACATTGTGGTACGTATATTAAGTAGGATCAGTAGTCCTGCTGAAGGTCAAGAACCTCTTGTTCATCGAATTGTTCATCGAAGATATCGTATCTTATTGTGGTAATTAGTCCAGAAGCAGGATAATGACAAAGCATGTCATGAAACGTCAGAAAGTTTAATTCCATATCAAAATTTGTTAAGCATTTACAGTACAAAACTCCCAAGGACAACATTATGAAGTATAAACAGCAAGCATTTAGCATTGCGTGACCACTGACCAGCATTCCAGCAACACAACTCAGACAGATAGAGGCACAAACAGAAGGAGAGGCGTTCTGCACATTAGCACATACCAGGCCGAAGGAGAGGCGGCGACAGCGGTGTCGGTGCCGTCGGGATTCCAGAGGA
The DNA here is from genome assembly GCA_017311315.1 of Dendrocalamus latiflorus. NCBI lineage: Eukaryota > Viridiplantae > Streptophyta > Magnoliopsida > Poales > Poaceae > Dendrocalamus > Dendrocalamus latiflorus. Next base: position 29,155,011 of record CM029641.1, read on the forward strand.
GAGGCGGGAGCCGATGGTGGCGGCGTTCCGTGGCGGTGGTGCTGGTCTATGGGGGCGAAGGCAGGCGGCAGCGGCTCCGGTTTGTGGGGGAGGAGAGGCGGGCCGGCGGGAGGCGTCAGTCTGTGCCGCTGTGGGGACGGAGAGGCAGGCGGCGGCGGCGGCGGCGCCGGTCTGCGGGAGCGGAGAGGCGGCCGATGCGGATCTACGGGGGAGACGGTCGGACGGCGGTGGAGGACCGAAGGCGGCGAAGGAGGACTGGAGGAGACGGAGACGGAGACGAATTCCGCGATCTGGATTTTTTCGGCCGCCGCAGCAATCACTAGACGCTAGTCGCTTCGCTAGGGTTAGTGCGGCTCGGCGCGTCGCTCGGATTGGGCCGGCCCGGGGATTCCGCGATGTATGGTGGATTGGTGGGCCACTGGGCCGTGGGCGTTTCCGGATAGTTACCGGATAATAATCCGGTAACTATCCGAGAAAATATCCGGATAATTCCGTATCCGTCGGATACTGTCTTTTCCGAATCCGAATCCGAAAAAAATATATTTGAATCCGTATCCGTATCCGGGAAAATATCCGGATATCCGAAAAAATGCTCCGAATTATATCCGAATTAAAACGGACGGACGGTCGGTCGAGAAATATCCGCTCCGTTTGCACCCCTACTTATGAGCAACAGTTGCGGTCGTTATCTTCGTTGTAATTCAAATTGCTTTGTTTTGTTCTCTGCATTGTGTTTTGGTTTCAGGTGATAAAAAGCGGAGACAATCATTCACTCCCCCTTTGATTGTGCCATACGATCCTACAATATAGTTTGGATGGATACTAATTAAAGGAAAAAACATAGGGTTTTTAATTCTTAATCCTATAGGAATTTACACTGTTTGCACATTGGATTATAGGAAACCCCAAAGGAAAAAAAATAGGAATATTTCCCCTCTCTTTTTTTCTCTGCTGTGATTCCACTGGCGTATCAAGGGAAACAATAGAGCTGAGGCAATACGTACCCTCACAGAGCAATCTCACTTATGCTTTCTGTTATAACCGTGTATGTTTATTTATGCTTCTCCTATAGCTCATCCAAAGCCTATTTCTTTTTTTCCCTGTGTTTTCTAGTCTTATAATTATGCGTCTGCATTTTCACATTCGTATGTTTCCCATTGTCACGATACAAGCAAACTTCTTGTTCTTAGGAGTGAAATAGTAACTTGTTGCCAATCGGAAGCAATTGTTGAGTGAAATAGTGTTCGCAGCCACCTCATCCTCGTCACTTAGGGGTGCAAACGGATCGGATTCGGACGGATATTGCTCAAACCGTATCCTAACCCACATTTTTTCCCGGATTTAGAGTCGGATACAGTAAGATCGGATACGAATACGAATTTGGAATATTCGGAGTTTCGAATACGGTATCGTCGGGACGGATATATAACAGATTCGGCTCGGAAACGGATAATACGGATTATTACAGTTCCAAAAGCTACAGTTTTGCGCTAGGGAGAAGATACCATAGCTCATGGTATATTATACAAATTCCATACTAAACTTTTTGCTGTATTTTCTAGCATATCAGTGAACCGTAGGATTGGCAAAGCTGAAGCAAGTATCGTTCTAAAAGTACACTACATAAAACATGAATGAAAACAAAGGTTCAGCAAAACGAAGAATAAAAGGAAGTAGTGAGAACAATATGAACACAAATTATACATAAGTGCTAAATTCATACAAGCCACAATAGAAACATACGAGATTACGAGTACGGAGTACCATACATAACATAAGTTTATCTTGCCATAATAGAAACACAAAATAACAATAGTATAGGCTTATAGCCTCAAGTAGACAACAACTGAATGCTCAAAGTGCCTTCATGCTCTATGGCTCATCCTCACTAGCTATTTCTTCTTCCTACAATTCACCAATTAATATGCCAATCGGCCGAACACAAACGCTCACCCCGATATAAATAGAATTAGTTCCAAATTTGCGTTGCAAGTTTTTTGTTTCTGCTTTTGCCAAAATTTTCAATCTTTCCTTTGGAATTTGGGTTTTGCCTCAACTACAAAGTTGTAGATCTCATCGAAACCTTTCAAACGAATATATAAGCCATATGAAACTGTAGGGGCCCAGATTTTATAATCCGGAATCCTCTGTGATTCCACCACTCTATTCCCTGGATCAATAGATAGTACTCACATATTACAGTTCTGAATACCAAAGTACATATCAGGCGGAAGCGTAAATATAATAGTAAACTTCCTCACGGGTCGATTGGGCCAAAATCAACAAAATGCAGCAGCGGAAACGAAGCACACAGGTGGACCCTCAGGACATGCCCACAGGTAGCCAACTGGAGGTTCGCGACCTAGCCCTCGACATCTTCATCTTCTTTGCCACCATGACCAAATAGTGTTGCTGAAGTGTAGTGATCTGATTCCTGATTCTGGATTTGTTGTGAAAGCGAGTGTAAGCACAAACCACCGTGCTCCGCGAGCCAATACACATGATGCAAATAAATAGTATGCATAGCTTATCAAAGGAGTGGCTCGGGTTATTTTATTTGCCAAAAACCGCTTTTAGTAACATTATTATTATTTAATCATAGTGTCATTGTTCTGCCTAAACTCCACCTAGTGATTACCATAATTGACATAATCCACCAAAATACACTTTCTTTATTGATTGCTATCTAAGACTCCAAACAACGAGCGACATTATTTATTTAATTCATCGAGCGCATACTTTCTAAATTGATTGATGTCTAAAACTCTAAACAGCGAATATCATCAATTATGCAATCCATCGATCAATTGTTGCCTCAATCTCCAAACAGTGAGTATCATAATTTATATAATCCACCGATCAAGTGCTGTCTAAAACTCCGAACAGCTAGTGACATCATTTATCTAATCCACCAATATCTTTTGTGTTATGAATTCCTACTAATCCAATCTTGTAATAACTATTCATCAACTCTTCACTTCTGAATTTTATTGATCCTCTAATGTAATTACTTTTAAATCCACCGACATCATTTGTATCAGGGCTTTCTAATAATTCAATCCTTTTGTTATTGATCCAAAACCATAATTTGATCTTCCAATAATCCCTCTTATTTAACTCTAACTAGTTCACTAGTATACCTCCACCAGGAATATCAGTGATCAAATCTACGATTTCTTAGTATACATCCACCAAGATTATCATTGATCAAGATTATACTCCAATAATTGTTATCATTCCTCCAAATTCCCAAAGATTCAATTGAACCACCCAGTAATCGATCAGATTCTATTAATCCCATTATCACCACCATCTCCCAAGATTTAATATTAGTTATTAGTGTTGTAATCCAGCAATTACCTTTGTACCTCCTAATTCTCCAAAAATCATTCAAATCGTCTATCTAGCCTATATATTCATTTAGGCTCGACCAATTTATTTCTCTAGAATCCACACTATCGTATCCTTTTTATGATCGACGTGAATCCACCAACATCTTTATATGTTTACCTCAACAACCATCTTCTTTTCTTACAACTCTATTTACTCCTCCTAACATTTTACTTTGGGGGAAGTATTATCATTATTTTAAAATATAATACATAAAAATTTCCTGAGACCTAGCAGTTTTGAACAAAAACATAATGTGTAAGAGAATGCAATAATAATATCGATCCAGATTCCATCCACCATTTCATGGTCTCTGCACCATATGCCATACCTTCAGCGTTATAGCCGCTTACATTACCATTGGGGTGACACCTAGGACAACACCAATTTGGGCTTCCCACTGCCCTCCATTTCCCATTCCATGATTCAAGATTTTTGAAATAGAACTATATCTAGTTAAGTTCTCATGTCCGCCCTTAACTGTGGGCACGGCTATTCGAATAGTTTTGACTCTACAGAGTTTGCACACTTTACCCACAAGAGACAGTTTACTCGTTGCCCCACACAATTCCATGGACATGTGGTTGAGCAAGCTATCACAGTAACCGTTCAAAGTACCTCGCCTCTTCCATCATCTCACCCTATGGGCCGTTCCCACTTGCGGTGGGTCCCATACGTTGTGTGGAATGTTCTCCTTCTGAACGCCTAGCAGCTGGCTACCCACACTGCTAGCACGCCACAACAGAACCTCACCCTCCGTGGATGTCCCATTCAAGCCCGCCACACAGACAGCCGTTTGCACTACCTCACCTCCTCCACTGATGATGATGACTTTCAGGGTCCGGTAAATCTACTAGGCCAAGTTGTACTTTACAGACTTGTGGTTGTACTTGTTTTACACAGGAGGTCATGACAAGATTCAGTTCTTAGGGTTATCTGGGCGGTTCTACCACAAACCACACTCTTGTGCACACTTGCACCATACCCCCGAACCATCCGCCCAGACAAATAAGCAATATGAGATTTTTGGGAGTATAAAATAACCATATCCAACATATACCAGTCATTACCACCATGACTGTCCAACCACATTTTCTCATGATTAAAGTGATGCTTGGACGTTCTTACTCCCACAAGTATCTAAGCAAAACTAAGCATGGCATATAATTATGGACTTATTTTCAAAAGGTTACTATTATAATTTTGCTAGGGCAACAAGGTTCTCATGTTCAAATATTCTAAAGGAGGGGCAATATTAATCAAGTTAGATAATAGGCATTTAACTAGAATTCTAAATTAAACATGTATTTGCATATAAAATAACAGCATGCAATTTGATAATTTAAAACAAAGTAATTTGCAGAAAATGTAGGTTCAACATGATCAAAGTATTGACTCGCCTTGCACGGTTTACCGCGGTCTTGAGCTCACACGATGATTTCTCTTGAGCTTTTGTTCTTTATCTTCACTTCACTCTGATCACGCTTGTTCCCTTGATTCTTCACGACTTCCACTTTCTAATTACATGCTAAGCAACTGAATCCAAATAAATGCAAATAACTCAAAAAGATCCAAACAACTTCAAATAAATTTAATTTAGCTTTATTATGGGTTATTGGGTGATTTGAGGCAAGGTTGATGAGGTGCGAAGTATCGATGGAGTCAAAAAGTGTTGGAACAAAGCGATGATTGGTAGAAGGACGTTTAATGAAGGAGGGTTCATGATACAGGAATATTGACGACGTTATTCTCACTTCGGATTTGAGGATGGCTAGGTTTAGCCGGCCATTGAATACCACGGGCTCACCCATTTTACTTAACAACTTCTTTTTATTATTGTTATATTTATCAAGGAAGTTCCATGAGCCACGCTAGATCTATGGGTAGATGTAAGACTGTAGCGGGGTGTAGGGTATTGCCTGGTCTAGTGTTAGCTTTCAAGAATTAGGGCACGAGTTATATACAAGATGATATGATCTCTGGTTTGTCGAATTAATCTTATAGCTTATATTTTTAGCAATCTGAGATGTATTATTTTAGGTTGTGCTACCATTACCTTGTTCACTAAAATGCAAGGTGGTAAGATTATTTTAATTGACGTAGGGATTTTAGTAGATACGCCAACATGACTCTTTAATTTAAAGATGCTCTTCGGGTTAGGTATCGTAGATATTCTGCGTACCTTTTAGTTACTATCATAGTGTTGTTATTATTGTTATCATTGTTATTTAAATTTGTTTATCTAGGACCGAGCATGCCCTACCAGGTTATACTTTAATATCGATATTTGATTAAATCTACGGTTGAGGTTTATTTATCGATGACATGCTAATGATGGCTACTATTTACATAGCTACATTAGGTAAATTACCTTTAATCATCTGACGACTTAAGGGTTACTTTATTATAATTACCACATATATAAATACTTTTCTAACATGATATCTTTGCTTAGAATATCCTTCTAATTAAAAGTTGTTATCAATTTATGTATCTTTAGTTGTGTGTTGGTGCAAATTAAGTTTTAAAGAAGAGATCGCATATATGTACACTAGGTGATGGCCTGGCTGGCTATTTGTAGTTATATTCCACTATTGTTCTCAACTAATCCTACAGCTAAGATTCAATTTACCAATGGTATGCTAAAGGTTATGGTATATATTATGATTGGGCAATCTTTAATTTAAATCCTTATTTTTATAGTCAAATATGGTATCAAATTTATTTTCCCTAACTTTAATTTGGATATCTTTTTGATTGGGTGTTTATTAATTTTAGAACCCTCTTTTAATATTGCCTCCACTTAATATCTAGATTAAGATGAATAATAAAGACACAGTAATTATGCATATATAGTAATTAACCAATATTAAATATTAAACAATTACATTTACATCCTAACAAGATTTGTTGACTTCCAGGGAATAATTTCATATTTTTCCTTGAATTTTTCTTAATTGAATTGTATTACAAAAAATTGAAAATAAAAATGGGGTAACCTCGTGCAGCTGGCGGGTTCGAACTACAAGACCTGGGGGAACTCGGTGTCTTAAGCACACTCGGGCTAGCCAACTGGGCCAACGTTCTTTCGCGACTGAGGGAATGGAACCGGGCTAAAAGGAGTAAGCGCAGGGGGGCCTCAAAACAGAGCAAGGCGGCGGCGCTTAGAGCAGGTGGGCTCGCCGGCGAGGGAAACTGGAGGGGCGGGGTAGGCTGGCAAAACGGACCCCTGGGGACCTGTGGAGGCCGGTGGAGGAGGCAGCGCGGCCCAGAGCGGCGGCGAGGTGAGCGGGCGACGGTGCGGGGCGGCCGGTGGTGGGGATGGAAGTGATGCGCCGGTGGCCGGGAAGGAAAGAGGAGGGGATAGCGCGCGCGTGAGTGGGAGGGAGGCGGACGGAGGCTTACCTCGCTGGTGGTCGGGTCGGGGAGGGGCCATGGTGAGCTGGCGGCAAGGGCCACGAGCGGCGCGGGGGGGACTCACGGTGGAGAGAGAGCTCCGGCGGCGAGGGCCTCGATTGGCGGTTGGGGCGGCTTGACGGCACCAAAAAGGCGCTCCCTCGGCGAGGAATCGGCGGGAGATCGACTGGTGAGGAGCAGGGGCGGAGCCAGGATCCAGACAAAGGGGGGGCCGACCCGTCAAGGCGCCGGCGTCATAGGTCCTGGGCGCCGTGTGTCGGCAAAATTAGACATACACATATATAATTAAACATACGCATATATATTGTCATATAAATTCAATCATAACACATATGACAAAATAATGCAGCATACGTCTAGCATACTGAAAAGACTCTCTCAGTGGTCGCTGTTGATACTGGAAGAGTTATGACTAATCTTAGCAATCTATCGACCATTGGATAAATAGAATTTTTACCTAATCTCACTAGTCCCTTTGTTAGATCAGCAAGTGATGGCAATGTACTTAGCTCTAGATGGTTGCATACATCAAGTTGAAAATGTGGTAGTTGACACTCCAATTGAGCTTGATCTTGACTTGAAAAATCAGCGGGATAGTACTTTTCCACCAGAGTACTTATCTTTGAAATGTCAAAGCCATCTTTTCTTGGATCTAGTGAGGCACAAAGTGATAGAAGCTCTGTTGCTTGAGAACTGAATCGATCTTCTAACTCAATCAATTGTTGGTCGACCGCAACATTAAACACATCTATTTTATAATGGTGAAGAGTGGTGGTATTATCATTTTTGTTCCGAGATTTGGTCACATCCACACACCTACAAATTGCGACATGTAGTTAAACAAGTTAGATATGTACCATAAGAATAAAAAAATATGTATTTGTGCTCATATTAAAAAACTGAAGGTAAGATAATAACTTACTTGCGATTTAAATCCGAAATCTCAATCTCGTGCTTGTCACAAAAGGCTTTCACCTCCTCAAGAAGTGGTTCCCAGCCATCATTTCTCAAGTCACTAAGCAATGATTTTGTGTTAGAAATATAGGGGCCTAATTGACTAATTGACTGTGATGAAAGGTGATTAAAGAGTCCTATTAATACATTTGGTGGACCATTGGGGGGGGCCAGGCCCCTGCCCGCCCCCCCTTGTCTCCGCCCCTGGTGAGGAGGCAATGGTGGGAAGGGCGACGGCAGCTTGCTCACGGGCGGAGGTGGAAGAAGGGGTTGGGGAAAGAGGAGTGGCGCGGGAGACCGGCTGTTTATAGTGGCGGAGGGAGGGGTGGTTGAGCCGCACTGTTGCCGACAACCGGGGCTTCGGGCGCAGGATGACGACGGTGGCGTGCAGTGCGCAGGGGCGGCAGGGCATGGGCGGGGTGAAGCGATGTGTGACGCGGAGACGACGGGGCAGGTGCAGCGTCGTGGCATGAGGGGATGGGGGCGGTTGGCTGACGCCGCGCCGACGCGGGATAGCAGGCGAGGACGGCGGTGACGAAAGCACAGGTGTGGGAGCAGTGTACGCAGCCGGAGGTCAGAGAAGAGGGGAAGGGAGAAATCGGGTGGAGGAGGGAGAAGCTGGCCCCAGCGGCAGAGAAAGGAAGAGGGGAGAGAAAAGGAAGGGGTAGGGGCCCACATGCAGTGACAGGAGGAAGACTAAAAAAAAGAACAACATACTGAAACCAGTTTCAAACTCTCAGATTTAAGTCTTTAATTTGCATTAGAGTTTGCTAATTTCAATTTTTGGCATGTCATTTAAATCTTGATTTTTTTACTTAGGCTTTATATTCCATTTTTAGGATTTTCAATTTGAGCCTCAGTTCAACTATCTAGATACAAAATTTGATATTCCTTTATTTTCAATTTTATTCAGTTTGCCCTTGAACTTCGATTTTGACATTATTTTGTTATGACTTGACTTTGAATTCTGGTATATTTTGATACTGTGAATTTAATGATATGTAATATTATTTTCAGGGTCATTATTTGCATAGCATGAACTCAGAGAATTTCAAACGACTATTCAAAAAGGAATTTGAACACCAGCAAAATGCAAGAAAAAGCTTTAAAACTCTTATATTTCTAATTACCTGAAATTTAGGATGTTACAAAAACTTTGCTATTTTATCTTTTCAGACCACCTATTTATATTATACCGGTATATTGTCTTTGTGAAATCATAGACGGTTGTTGTTATGAACCATCTGTGATATCTCTATCACAGACGGTTTGTAATCCGAACTGCCTGTGATGTCCCACCACATCATCGATCTGCAGTATATCCCCCAGGATCCCGATCTCACTCGTCCATTTTCTCCGCATCTAATGGCAGGCACCGTTCTCCTCCCCACCTCTTGCCCCTTATTAACCCTCTCTCCTACTCGAAGAACCAATACCATTAGTACTACTCCAACTCATTTGTGCGCGGCAAGGGTAAGAAGGGTTTGGCAAGAGCGACTAAAATTTCACTTGAAGCAAAATGGAAAGGAAGAAGGCAATGGCAAGATGGAAAGGAAGAAGGCCGGCATGGAAAGGAAGAAGGCAATGGCAATGGCAAGATGGAAAGGAAGAAGGCTGGCATAGAAGCTAAAAATGTTGTTCGTTGCCCTTTTGTTTCAGTTACTTGAAAATTTTTCCCCACCACTTGTTTTAGATTATAGTTTAATGTAGTGTAAGCATTTTTTAATTTGTAGCCGTGAAGTTTATCTTTGTAAAATTGTAAGTGTCCTCTTATGTATGTAGTGTTATGGGTAACCTACTCGATATCTTGTGATGTTGTAACCGTGGATTCTAATCTTAATGGAAATAGAATGTATTGTTGTGTTTGTTGCTATATTTGTTTGTTTTTAGATGATATAGTTAACATTTCTTGAGACTAGCCGAAAAATAGAAAAAAATTTAGGTATAGAATGAACTATCACAGACAGTTTTGTGGTATAAACCGTCTGTGAAGAATTATCACAGACGACTCAAACCAGAAACCGTCTGTGATGGGGAAGTATCACAGACGGTTCTATATACCAACCGTTTGTGATACTCACACATCACAGATGGTTGATAGCTAGAACCATCTGTGATGTGTGAGTATCACAGACAGTTGGTAGCTAGAACCGTCTGTGATAATATTTTTCACAAACGGTTCTAGTTATAAACCGTCTGTGATGTATTTATCATAAACGGCTCACAAACTGTCTGTGATAATTTCTAATTATCACTGACACATAAACTCAAACGGTTCAAAAACTATCTGTGATGGCAGTTTTGAACCGTCTAAGATAATTATTTTTGTAGTAGTGTACACCCTATAGGTAAGTTTACCGTCAAGGTAGAAAATAACACTTTTGGTCACTATTGGTTGTGGTGTGGCATGTTTTGGTCACACCACAGTGAGTGGCACGGCAGTATTGTTGTTATCACGCCACGACCAATTAAAAGAGTCAGATTTACAAATAATTTATGAATCATTAACTAAAATATATTTGAAAGGGTTAAATAATAAAAAGAATCGTTCAACTAGTCCATAAAAAATACGATATTCCCTTGCCGTTCTTGACTCAAATAACCCGTCAACTCTGTCCTTTTCAAGGCCAACCTGTGAATGGCCAGGTCTTGTTGGCACTGATGAGACAAGTCCATCTCCGAGCTACTAGCGACTCAAAACAACTTATGAAGTTATAGCAGAATGTAACACGAAGGAAGAAAACTGCGTCGATGCTTAGAAGAAACAATTGGATGTCATTGTTTCAATTGTGGTTGCTAGCGATTCAAATAGTTGGCTCATGTTGAGAGAACCACCTCAGGTCCTCAGCCACGTAACTCCCTGAGACTAGGTTTATCTTTCAGAAACGCATGAAGATTGAAAGAGTTTAGGTATCTGGTTGGATTACCCCGCACACACAGGTATCTCTTCTAGCACCAAACTCGTTGAAAGTTTGTTTAATGGATCAATCCAATCCTGGAAGTGCTTAATACTTTGTAGGGACTAGGGAGTTCTTCCCATGCCGCTTCTGGCCACACGTCGAGTAGCCCATGCCGGTGCAGTGTTGGTGCTAGACTCATGTGTTGGATTTTCTTCAAACTCTATATTAATTTCGTGGAGACTTTTCGATCTACCCTCTATTCCTTTGACTTATCCGTGGTGCCGCTCACAATACATAATGAGGCTAGAGGGTAGGGACCTATTTATAAATTTCACTTCCAGGTATTATAAAGTGACCCACCTATTTCCGGTATCGCGTGAGACTCTTGAACCATATCACCAACCACGATCAAACATGCCAGTTTTATGAGTCTAAAATATATTAGTCCTAAGCACACATGTGTGAGTCATACGCCATAATTAGATTGTTTATCAGATTAATTCCAATCTAATCATGTGAGTCAACAGTCTACAGAGAGTCGATCCTGCAAAACAAATTAAACTATTCCACCTTGTCCTGCCCCTCTGGTTGACGGCACGCCGAACGAGGAAATTGGCGCGCGCGCGATAGCCTGGCAAAAGCATTTCCGCGCGGATGTCCATGCACGCCGATCTAAGTCGTCAAGACCAGCGAATCTGCGCATGAAATTTTTTTTTTGCGTCGCCTGGACCAGGAGCGCCGTTCCCGAGATTTGATGGAAGTGAATTACTTACCCTTCAGCTCACGGTTAGACTTGATGGATAAATCAAACAAAACTCTCTGCTTCCTGTGGTGATTCAACTCCCAGGCACGCGGTTCGAGATCTGATGGATATGGAGTTCATGGCATGGCGTACAATGGATGTTGGTGTTGAATCTTCACGTCTTGACTAGTAGAGTAAGGGGGTGTTTGGTTGCCAGCCACACTTTGCCACAGGTTGCCACGCCTAAGGTTAGGCAAGTTTGACCAACTTGGCAGCTGTTTGGTTGCAGCCACAGTTGTGGCAAGATTCCCTTCCAGCAAACTAGGTCCCACGCGTCAGTGACTCAAAAAAGTGTGGCAAGATTTCCTTAGGCTTGCTAAGGTGTGGCAAAGAATTTGAACACCTCAACTTAGGCAAGTGTGGCAATTTTTGTTGGCAAATGGTGGCAAAGTATGGCTAGCAACCAAACAGCCCCTAAGACTTGATACAGGATGGTGTGATTGATCTTCACGGCGCCTAGTCCAGAGACCGAGTCGATCACGAAGTCCGATGAAGAAGAAAAAATCTGCCCGAGCCGCCTCCGAGTCGTGATCAGCGAGACGAGACTTCACAGATGAACCTTTCTCTGATAGGAATGTTGGATTTTCTTTAAATTCTAGATTAATTTTGTGGAGATTTCTCAGTCTACCCTCTATTCTTCTATCTTATCCGTAGTGTCGCTCACAATGCATAAGACCATTTTCAGTGAAGAGTTTCATGGTGTTGTTTTCAAGACTACCACATCATGTAAAATGAAATGAAACATGGATGAAACATCCATCCTCAATGCATAGTTTCATTCTATTGTTTCATAGACATTTAATTTCATGACTTATATAGAGTTGGTAATCGTGCCAAGAGAGTTTCATCTAGATGAAACTCACTTCTTCTCTCTCTTATTAAAAATGTTGCCATATCATCAAAAATACCTATGTGGCAGCCTATTAAATGCAGATGAAACTCCCACTGAGACTGGCTTAATAAGACTAGAAAGTAGGGACCTATTTATAGACTCCACTTCCAAGTGTTATAAAGTGATCCACCTGTTTCCGGTATCCCGGAAGACTCCTGAACCATGTTACCAACCACGATCAGACATGCCAGTTTTATGAGTTTAAAATATATTAGTCCCAAGCACACATATGTGAGTCATGCACCATGATAAGGTTATTTATGAGATCAATTCCAATATGATCATGTGGGTCAATAGCCCACAGAGCCGATCCTGCAAAACAAACCCAGTTATTCCACCCTGTGTTGTGCCCGAGTTAAACAAATGCATGCATATCAAATTCCAGTATACTTAATCTCAATAAATATGTTTACCATATTCCAACACAGCCATCCTCAATACCTCGACTATTAATTCCTAACACCATGCATCCCCCGCGCGGCCAAAATTAAGTTCTTGCTTCCCAGAATAGTAGCTGAGGCCTGAGGGTGCGCCGACCTGCCACGAGCAGTGGACGTTGCCCACGGCCGCTGCTGTTCAGCATTTGAGCTAATTCTGAACATACACATCCTGGCTTTTGGATGCGTGGTATGTAGCTTCTCAGAAGTCGTCAGTCCAAAATGAGCGGGCTATTATACTTGCAAAATGCCTAATAAATGATGGCAGAGGTACAGTAAAGTTGTTAGAAGAAAGGTCAAGAGTGACTAGACCGGTCAAGCTAGCGCTCCATTGAATTTGGTAGGATTCCTGACAACCCGTTAAACTTCAAATACAGCTCCTGCAATTTGTTTGACGAACATCGCGGCAACCTCTCAATTAACTCCGTTATGTTTCCGAATGGGTAAGAGTACATGTCGAGGCGCAGGATCCTCAAATTGCATAGGCTCTTCGAGTTTAAAGTCTTCATGTCCATGTCATGATTATTTGTTAACTCTAGGACTTGGAGGGACGCCATACCTCCAAGTGCATCAGGGAATCGACCGTACAGATCGGTACACGCAAGGTTGAGGTGCTTGATGCTCGTTAGGTTCCAAAACCAACAAGATGCAAGTGGTTCCAAAAGAGAATAAGCTCCTCCAGATTTGTAAGATTAAAGAGTGGGAGCGATTGGTTCGCACTTGTTAGGGAGCAATCAGAAAAATCAAGGGATCTCAACGAAGGAACCATGTTCACCACATGAGGCCAATCAACTATAGTGCTGAGATTTACTGATCCCATGTTGAGCTACCGTAATAAAGGTAGACGTGCTTACCATGAGAGATTAAGATATCTCAACCTCCTGAAAGAGCCCAAGAATTGTGGAATTCGACCTGATGGCCCCTCTAGATAGTTCATGCTGAGGTCGAGGTACTCCAATTGGCCCAAAGAAAGAAGAGAATGACTTCTCGCCCACCAGACTTCCGTCGTCGTCACGGCTGCCGTATTCGTCGTAGCGGACTTGAACGTTGCGAAGGTTAAGCTTGAGGACACGGCCCGTCAGGTTGCTTCATCGGACGCCTCGCCACCGGCAGCAGTCCTGCTCATTGCCTTGCCGTTGCCACGAGGCAATCAGGCTCGCAGGGTCGCTGGTGATGCCTTGCTTGAAGGCCAGCAGGGCGTCCCGCTCCTGCGGCATGCAGGCGGCGCCGCTTCATGGGCACTAAGGAAAAGGTGGCGGTTGCTGCGACGAGGAGGAGCAAGAAGTTGGCAGTGGGATGCATGGTGGATAGGCTAGCCAGGCTGCTTGCTTAATTGCAGATACAAGCGTTAATCCAGTGTGTGGTGTGTGCACCCTTGATTTAACTAGTATAGACTGCTATTACTGCAATAATGCAGTCGACGGTCGATTTAACTGGCTAGCCATGGAGATTGATACGACGGCGGCGTCAGCTCACCGAAGCTCACGGCGTGGTGGGTAGAACGTCAAGGAAAATAATGCAGTGCCGGCGACGACGGGCCATTCGATCCATGGCGTGAGCTGTGGTTAATTACTTCAACTAATCGCTTTGACAAAACGGAGACAAACGAAACCCATGAAATCCCCCGCGCTGCCAAAATTAAGTTCTTGCTTCCCAGAATCGTAGCTCCGTCGCGCTTCCGTCCTCCACAGGCTCTTTAGTACGCACCAGCAGTTGCATAGAACTGATCATGCTGACTACAAAAATGCAAACACATATAAATACACATCCATGTATGCATGATAAAGCATTACACAGTTATACTCATGGTATTCACTACGTTACTTAATCCTAATTTACGTCTTGATTATTGCAAAGTGTAGTACGTACGTACCAGAAGGAAATTCTTTGGAAATGTATGTATATACCTCACACGGACGTGGTAGCTAGTGCGCATGCCGCCGGTGGCTAGCCGTCTGATCATGATCCAGTAATCAGGATCGTTATCGGACAGCTACTAGTGACATCCTTACTTTTTACGGACCATGATCTGATCGGAGGTTTAAGCGCGGCGCAACTTCTCTGAGACTTTACGAAGTAAAGTCACAGCGTGACTTTGCTTCGTAAAGTCCATCCGATCAGCGATCAATGGTCCAAATTAATTTAGTGTTTTTTGATTTGTTTTACTTCTAGTTTTTAGCTTTTTATTTTTATCTTTTCTAGCTTTTTATCTTTTTTCTTATATTTCTTTATATTATCTGTGTTAAAATAACTTATTTTTTATTTTTAAAAAATAGGTTATTTTAACACAGATAATATAAAGAAACATAAGAAAAAAGAAAAAAGCTAGAAAAAGATAAAAATAAAAAGCTAAAAATTAGAAGTAAAACAAATCAAAAAACGCTAGATTAATCTGGACCGTTGATCGCCGATCGGATGGACTTTACGAAGCAAAGTCACGCTGTGACTTTACTTCGTAAAATCAGAGAATCCCGTGCGGTTTAGAGCCTGTTTGGATCCACCCAGATTTTAAGAATTTGGCTTTTGGAAACTGGATGGGATCCAAACAGACCAGTTTTTGGGGCAGTTTTTAAAATCTACCTACCCAGATTCTTAAAAACCAAGAAGCTGTTGATACCCAGCTTTTGCCAGTTTTTTTTTGCACAAATACCCATTTACCCTTATTAAAGACCACGCGCAGACGCTTTTGCCAGCTTTTGCCAGTTCAAGAGCAATAAATGTAAGGGTATAATAGTCTATTAGTACCAATCATAAATGAAATCAGCTTTTAAAAGTTAGGGGATCCAAACACCCCCATCAATTTTTGCTTAGAAATCAGCTTTTAAAAGCTAGAAGTAATAGCTGGTTTTTAAGAATCTGAAACTGATTCAAACAGGGCCTTAAGCGTACGTACCTTGCATACGCTTTTAGTGCAGCAAGTTCTACCTATGGACTAATTAAGCCTAACTTCGAGTCTGATCGATCTGATAGTACTGCCATTGGCTGGCTAGTCTCATTAATTGCAGTAGCTGGGGCATCCTAAATTCAGTTGATGACGAATGTAACTCAGGGATAACAATTGATCTAGGTTGGTGACTGCTCTCGATCGGCAAGACGTACGCGCAGTTACTACACCTTGTACGATTGGAGCGTGTCGATCTAGGTTGGTGGCTGCCTCTTGCTCTCGATTGGCAAGACGCGCAGTTACTACACCTTGTACGATTGGAGCGTGATTAGTAGAAGAGAGGCAAATCTGGTGGTGAAAGGATGCCCTAATTCGTCCTTGCACGCGTCTAGGTCTTGCCTTACGCGAATGTACTCATCTAGCTAAAATTAAGGGCAAATGTGACTATGTGATCACACAATCTGACGTGCAAGTCACAAGAAAAGCGAACGTCTGCGATTGGAAAGAGATGAACGGCTGTTCGATCTACTACTCATCGTAGGGAGGGAAGGAATGAACCGGCGGTCTGGATTGATCGATCTATCCCATCTCTCCATCTGTCGTCAGGCACGTATAGAAATGCGTCTTTGTCGGTCACTCTGTGAAACGCTTGAGATGGTTGAAGCGTCTCACCTCCGTAGAGGCCGCAGGCTGCGTGTTTTTATATAATGGGAAGAGCCCCCAATGTGGCGTTTACAGGAAGGGATCAAAACCGAATAAGAGATTGAGACGGATTGAGAGAGAGAGTCGGGTTACAGTTCATGAAGAAAGAAGCCAGACTGGACCTTCTATCTCTAGAAGAGAGAGGACTCCAAATCTATCTCTAAGAGTAGAACAAGATATATTCTAACATCCCCATTCAATCATAACTTTACCAAATTAAGATTGCATCGAAAATCCTCAAGCTGCCGAAGAGAAAAGGGTTTTGTAAAACCATCTGCTACTTGATCTCTGGACGAAACAAATTTGACTTACAGTTGTTTTTGTGCAACTTTTTCTCGAACAAAGTGATAATCCACTTCTATATGTTTTGTTCGTGCATGAAAAACTGGATTTGCTGAGAGATAAGTGGCACCAATGTTGTCACACCACAATTGCGCCATGCGAGGAGTGGAAAGTCCTAGTTCTTTTAACAGACTTTGTATCCAAATTATCTCAACAGTAGCATTAGCAACAGCTTTATACTCTGCTTCAGTACTGGACCGAGAAACTGTGGCTTGTTTGCGCGCGGTCCATGAAATAAGATTGTCACCAAGAAAGACAGCAAAACCTCCAGTAGAGCGACGATCATCTGGGCTACCTGCCCAATTAGCATCAGAGAATGCACTTATCATCATGGAAGAAGACTTACCAATCCGAAGACCAAATTGCATGGTCAGCTTGACATATCGAAGTATTCTCTTGACTGCACTCCAATGCTCAATAGTATGGGCATGCAAAAATTGACAAACTTTGTTGACCGAGAAAGCAATATCTGGTCTTGTCAATGTGAGATACTGCAAAGCACCTACAATGCTTCTGTATTGTGTTGCATCAGTTGGACCCAACAATGTCCCTTGATGTTTTGATAGTTTTTCTGTTGTAGACAATGGAGTGTTGACTGGTTTGCAAGCTGTCATGCCTACTCTTTTCAAAAGATCTGAGGCATATTTCTCTTGTGAAAGCACAATTCCATCTTTTATCTTGGTAACATCAATACCTAGAAAGTAATGTAAATCTCCCAAGTCCTTTAGCACAAAATATTGCTTTAGATCTTGAAGTAACGCCATGGTTGCATCCTGTGTTGAGCTGGCAACAATTATGTCATAAACATATATAAGCACAAATATTGTAATGGCTCCTTTGCTATAGAAAAACATAGAGGTATCAGCCTTGGAAGCCTTAAACCCGAGTTGACATAGCCGTGTACTTAACCTGGAAAACCACGCTCTAGGCGCTTGTTTCAAACCATAGAGAGATTTATCTAATTTGCACATATAATTTGGTTTAACCTTGTCTTCATAACCAGGTGGTTGTCTCATATAAACCTCCTCCTCTAGAACACCATGAAGAAATGTGTTTTGTACATCTAGCTGACGAAGGCTCCATCCTTTTGAGATTGCAATAGACAGTATAAGACGAATAGTGACTGCTTTAACAACAGGACTAAAAGTATCTTCATAATCAATGGCATACCTTTGTTTAAAACCTTTTGCAACCAAACGTTCCTTGTATCTATCAAGCGTGCCATCAGATTTACGCTTAATTTTGTAGACCCATTTGCAGTCAATAAGATTCCTTCCCTTCTGCAGTGGTACTAGATGCCAAGTATAATTCTAGATAAGAGCCATGTATTCTTGATCCATAGCAGTCCTCCACTCAGGATGTGTCATCGCCTCTTGCAAATTCTGCAGTTCTCCAGTAGATGTTAGAAATCCATAACGAATAGTACCATCAGTATATACCTTGTGTTTCCGGATTCCTTGTTGAAGACGTGTTACAGGCCGAGACACAGGAAGAGACGTAGAGTTAGTGGGCACAGACAATCCCAGGCCTGATGACTCTGACGGTACGACCGACGTATTCGATCCTGTGGCCTCATTGTCGTGTGGACTGGGCACAGAAGATCCGGCTCTTTCTCTGACTGATGGGACGAGGCGTTGTGCAGACGTTGGAGATGTGTCCGGTGCATGCGTCGGAGAGGACGTCTCAGCAGGCGATGAGGGCGTGAATCTGTGCGCTGATGTGAGGCGTCGTGCAGAGGATGGAGACGCGTCAGTCGCTCATCGCAGAGAGGATGGTTCAGCATGCAGCATTGGTGACGTGTCGATCGCTCGCTACGGAGAGAGCAATTCAGCATGCAGAGTTGGCGGGAGTCCGTGCACTGACGCTGATCCTGAGACAGCTAATGTCCCATTGTTTTCCGTTGCTGTTTCCTGATCTCCTACTAAAGTCGGTTCTGGATTTTTTGTTACTGCTTCTTCAAAAACATCAGATTCAAAAACAGAAGCATTAGAAGCATTAGTCAATTGATCAACTACATGTTCATCCCTTGTGCTACTGTAGGTGGGTTTAACAGAAGGATCTCTGATTTTAACCGTGCACCGGCATTAGGGTGGAGGCTAGAGAAGGGAAAAATATTCTCATCAAAGACTACATCTCTAGAGATATAGACACGACCAGAGGATGTATCAAGGCATTTGAATCCTTTGTGGAGATTACTATATCCAAGGAAGGTACATTGTTTTGAACGGAATGTATGGTCGAAGGTTTGGCCAACATGCACACCCAAAGGTTCTCAAGGAGGAGTATTCCGGTTTTTGGTGGAACAAACGTTCTAGCAGTGTGGAATATTGAATGACTTTGCTAGGTGTGCGATTGATCAGATAGGTAGCAGTGAGAAAAGCTTCATCCCAAAACTTGATTGGCATAGATGCATGTGCTAGGAGAGACAAGCCAACTTCTACTATGTGACGATGCTTTCGTTCGGCCGAACCAATTTGTTGATGTGTGTGAGGGCAAGAAACGCGGTGAGTTATGCCAACTTTAGTAAAGAAGGAGTGCAGTTTTTCATATTCTCCCCCCCAATCGATTTGCATGGCAACAATCTTTTTGTTGAAAAGTCACTCCACAAGATTATGAAATTCATGGAATTTCTGAAAAACTTCAGACTTGTTTTTAAGGAGATAGATCCAAGCAAGTTTACTGTAATCATATATAAAGCTGACATAGTATTTCCTGGCCCCAACATAGGTAGGAGCAGGTCCCCACACATCTGAAAAAACTTACTTAAGAGGACAACTTGATATAGTAGAAGTCTTGGGAAACGACAGCTAATGGCTTTTGGCTTGTTGACAAGCATCGCATATTGACTCATTATTTGACTCAACTAGAAGGGAAGCTTATTCTCATAGATGACCTTATGGACTATGGAAAGTGAAGGATGACCCAAGCGATTATGCCACCTTGCGAGAGATGGCTTGACAACTCCAAGAGCTTGTTTGGAAGAGGATGTTGATGATGACGGTAGGGGATAGAGCCCATTGCGGCATCTTCCTCTAAGAAGAGTGGTCCTCGTTTGCTGATCCTTAACCACAAAGAAAGAGGGGTGAATTTCCACAAAGGCATTATTATCACGAGCAAGACAATGAGCAGAGACAAGATTTTTCTTGGCTTTGGGAACATGAAGAATATTTTTGAGATAAATATTACGACTAGGGGTATGAATAGTAGAATGACCAATGTGACTAATGTTCATACCTATGCCACTAGCTGTGTGCACCTGATCCTTGCCATTATATCTATTTCTGACAGTTAGTTTTTCCAGTTCTCCCGTGATATTGTCTGTTGCTCCGGTGTCCATATACCAGTTTGTGTCTACACCGTATGAGTTAATAGCAGCACTTGCAGTTTTGGCTTCTGGGATATATGTTTCATCAAATCTATGCCAGCAATCAGTAGCAACATGTCCAGTCTTGTAGCAGAGTTGGCAGACCGGTCTTCTTCCCCGTCCGCCATTGCCAGCACTTCGGCCGCTGCTGTTGGAGTTATTGTTGTCGCCGCCTTCACGTCCTCGGTTTCTGCCGCGACCGCGTCCGCCAATTCTGCCACCACAGGTGAACCCGCCTCGGCCTCCTCATCTAGCTGCGTTCATTGATGATGTATGCGCACCTTCTCGAAGGATCATCCTGTTCTCAAAGCTTAGAAGTTGAGAGTAAAGTTCAGATACCGTGATCAGTTCTGTCTTTGAAGTGATGACAGCTACCACTAGATCAAAATCAGCGTCTAGTCCAGCCAGGATGTATGAAGCCATGTCTTCATCATCTAGAGGTCTTCCTGCCGAGGCCATCTCATCACCAAGTGCTCTCATCTTGCCGACGTACTCTGCCACAGTCATGTCGCCTTTTTGAGTTGTCGCCAGAGCCAAGCGCGTGTTAACTGATCTTTCACGGGATTGGCCGGAGAACATGCCTTCAATGGCTTTCCGGACTTGCGCCGACATAGACATGGTGGCCACTTGAGTTAGGACCTCCCTGGAAAGAGATGAGAGCAGGTAGCCGAGAACTTGCTGATCTGCGATCATCCATGTCTCATAGCTGGATTCGGTTTCTTGATAATCTTCTCGCCGTCGGTGATGCTGATTTCTGCATCTGGGGCTTGGAGAGCACCGGTGAGATACCATTCCAAGCGAGCACCACGAATCGCGGGTAAAACTTGCGCCTTCCATAGTAGGTGATTTCTTGGCCAGACAATGGATTCATGGTGTTTGACGATTGATTCACCATGCTAGATCAACTCTAATCAGTTATAGAGGAGTAGCTCTGATACCATGTGAAACGCTTGAGATGGTTGAAACGTCTCACCTCCGTAGAGGCCGCAGGCTGTGTGTTTTTATATAATGGGAAGAGCCCCCAATGTGGCGTTTACAGGAAGGGATCAAAACCGAATAAGAGATTGAGACGGATTGAGAGAGAGAGTCGGGTTACAGTTTATGAAGAAAGAAGCCAGGCTGGACCTTCTATCTCTAGAAGAGAGGACTCCAAATCTATCTCCACTACTACAGAAATCCACATTACAGACGGTTCAGAAACGTCATCACAGACGGTTTTCTGAACCGTCTGAATTTATGGGTCAGTGATAATCGAAGGTTATCACAGACGGTTTTTGAACCGTCTGTGATTATTAGATATCACAGACGGTTTTTCATTAAAAACCGTCTGTGATTATCAGATATCACAGACGATTTTTAAATAAAAACCATCTGTGATATCTAATAATCACAGACGGTTTGTAGTAAAAAATCGTCTGTGATACATATCACAAACGGTTTTTACTTAAAAACCGTCTGTGATATTCCTTCCTCCTAAATCAAAATCTATTTCTGTTTATTGGCTAGCCTCAAGAAATGCTAGCCATGCCCTCTGAAACAAGCAGATAATCACAGACAAAAAACGTACAATTCACACATCTCATTTCCTTTCAGATACATTTCACAGACATAAAACATCCAATTAACATCGCACTTCATTTCACAAACATAAAGCATGCATCCATTTCGCAAATCAATTAATTGAATTGAAATAAAACATCCATTAACAAATTCACAGTTACAAAAGATCTACACTGCATTTGCACTTAGTGATAAGACCAATAAGAAATCATGGTGCGCAGTGGAATAGTCCTCCTGGCTTTATGACTTGAGTCAGCAAAAAGTATGCCAACTCTCCTCGAATCCCTCCAAGATCAGACTGTTTCAATGCAGTTGACGGGATGTACGCAGCCTGTCGATAGGAATATCAATGTGCGTATATATGTAACGTGATAAGTATGAAGTAATTATGGGAAGAGTGACAAACCTTGGGATTGGTGAGCCTCGAGGAATCGAGGAGTAGTTCCATATGTTGGCAAACGTAGTATCCACATGTGTTGCCCGGCTACTGCTGGTGGCACTGCAAAAAATGGAATGTGTTAGTTCAAGAGGCATTAGTACCAACTGTTGCATAGGATTAATTAATGTGAAATAGCGAATACCTTAAAATCTCAAGCATGTGTCAGCAGGCCTTTGGCCCCGCGCTTCGAGACACCTCCCATTTCAATGTACCTCGCGAACGCCCTACGTAATTCAAAAAAGTTAACCTTAGTCATTCGGAAGGAAAGAAAGAGTACAATGTAGATATGTATGGGGAATATGTGTTTACCTATCGATGACTTGGCTGACAACTGTGAAGTCCATTTTATTCTTACTTAGGGAATCAAGGTAATATACCTTGTTCCATTTTGGTACAATTACTATTAAAATCCAATGAAAGTTCTGATGGAACGGCATAAGTACATATTCCTTATTGCGGCAACCCAGCAGTCCTGATGCAATTAATGTACGTCTCGACGAGGGATGTATCCTGGTCGATGGTATCCTTGGCGACCAAGTGTGGGTCCAAGAAACCAGCTGATGAGTTGGATAATCTAGCTTTAGTCAGCATGTGTCTATATATACACACACGAAAGCAACGAATTAGATATGGCATTTATCGGTATGACATGAACGGAGACTGTGATTGTACACACTTACAGCGTCCAGCATCGAATGATTGAGACGTCAAGAGCGTTGAGCGTGAACAGATCGAATAAATCCTCAAAGGCGACCACGAACATACACTCTTGAAGACTGTGGTGTAAATCATCCAACGTGAATTTGATAGTGATACTTGAGGTCCGTTCTCCCTCTAGCTTATTGGACTGCTAAATATACCACGTGTGCAATTGTACGCAACTATATGGTAGCTTTTGGAGGTCTTTTTGCTCGAGCAACGGCTCGCCAAGCACGAATTTGCGGGCCAAAGGTAGGTACGGCATATCATCATTGGTCTTCTTTGCTTTGCCCTTGCTGGCCTTGCTGCCTCGGCTATAGGTCGACTTCACGGCAGTCGACTTTGAAGGTAACAGCGGTTCAAGTTGCTCTGGCGAGAATAGGACCCGTGGAGATAGCACCGGTGCAGTATCTGGTGGTGGAACCGACTGGTCTTGTAATGGAGATGGCACCAGTGCATGTTGCTCTGGTCCTGCCACCGGTGAAGAAGCCTCCAGGGAGATGTCGATTTTGGGCCACTGGATGAATGTTCCAATGGCCTGTCCTAGAGTCACGATCTCGTCGTTGGGGGGCTTCGGTAGCGGGACCACCTCAAAATTGACATGCACACCATCCACATTAACTTTTGCGAAGCCTGGCGCTAAGGCTTAACCGTTCACCATGGCCCCGATACCAGACGAATATGCCTGGCCCCAAGCAGCGTACAAGGGAATGGAGCCATATCTCACTTGGAGCCTACACTTCGTAGGCTCCTACATAACGATACAAAATTAGCTACTCAAATAGGCCTATCAATGGAGCAAGCATTCGAGAGGTAATAATTATTACCAGGATGTTGTCCACAGGAAATTTGGCCCGGGTTTGCGTCGGATTGGACGCGCAGCTACTCGGACGGTTGTGCGGGATAGCTAGCACAGCAGCGGCGGTAGCGGCCTGCTGACTTTCTGTTTGTTTCCGCACCTCATCTCTGATTACATCAGCCAGCTCACCTATTAGCTCCTCTCTAAGAGATGCCTTGATCTCTTCTCGTAGCTGTGCATCACGCTCGGCTTTGTTTCTCTTCCTACGCCGATACATTCCGGAGTCATCTTGGAAACCATGTTTCCAAGGAATGTAAAGCCCAAGGCCTCTCGTACGACCCGGGTGCTCCTTGTTTCCCTGCGCCACGGAGAGCATATGATTCTCCCTTGTTCCCTGGAATGATCCCAGGGTAGATTCAAAACTCAGCTCTTCCTGCAAGAGCACGAAATGTCATTTCAATTCGTACGAAGCTGTGTATTAATTACAAGCTACGTAGTTCGATCGATATCTTACCAGGCGCTGGGACACTTGCTGGTCTGCAGGGTTTCGAAAGGAGACGTCCCCCGATGTCGTTGCAGATGACCTTGCTCTAATCCAATTTCGAGCGCGCTCATTCGGGATATTGGAAAACGGCGGGGCGATGTCCTGTGCAGCTGCCAGGTCATCCTCCTTCCTCCACTGCGGGATTTTACCCGCATACCCAGATGTGCCAAGTATGTGGGGGTGTGTGTTTTTTGCCTGGAGGGCCTTGTGCGCCACACTTGTACTTTTAAAATCTTCGGTCGTTTTCATCGCCTTGAACTCTTCCAATTGTGGTTGAAGGAATGGGTATTTATGAAAAGGAGATTCGTCCGTCTCCACGTATTTCCTGACAAGCGTGCTCTTGAAGTTCTTCCATGCTTTGCACGCCGCTAGGTAGGTTTGTCGTTGCATGGCGTATAGGTGTTCTTCTGGGATCTCGAACGATGCCAAAATTTCGGTCCACAGCTCACGTTTTCGAGTGTCAGGCACGTTCTTCCATGAATTGTATGTGATCTCAATTCGTTCTCGTGCAACTATTTCGACCATGCTTCGGAATGCTTTTACTGCTTTTTGAGGAAGGATAGGGACCCCAGATGCATCTACCGCTGTGATGGTTTGTCGGCCCTCAGGCTTCTTCGATAGCCCTCTTCCTTGGCGTCTTGATGTTGGAGCGGACGCCTCCGGCGATGATGTTGAAGAATGCGCGGGTGACATATTGCTCATTCTGTGGGTCTATTAGGATAAGATGAGAAAGTGATCATATTGAATTGGAAGAGAGGAGAGGAGTAGAGGGGAGGGGGAGAAGGGAGGGGGTGATATGGACATAGAGAGGGGGTGATGTGCCTATCTTAGCACCTACTTTAGTTGCTAATACTATAAACCAAATAGCAAAGTCCCTAAACAAAGTTCTATGAAGCAAATGACACAAACCAATGTATCAAGTTCGTTGAACAGGATACACTGGAGTGTGTCACTTGCTTCATGCCCCTTGAAGGTCTATGTGGCATATACTATTACTACAAGGTCTCTAAACAAAGTTCTATGAAGCAAATGACACAAACTAGTGTATCCGGTTCATTGAATGGGAACACTAGAGTGTGTCACTTGCTTCATGCCCCTTGAAGGTCTATGTGGCATATATTATTACTACAAGGTCTCTAAACAAAGTTCTATGAAGCAAATAACACAAACTAGTGTATCAGGTTCATTGAACCGGATACACTAGAATGCGTTACTTGCTTCATGCCCTTTGATCATATACTCTTCCTTGATTGGTTAATTTGTGCTCTCAAATTGTAGGGTTGCACAAGATTAATCTTGGCCATCCCGCTACTAAATCATATACTCTTCCTTGATTGGTTATGCCAAATAATGAATTCAGTCTTTTGAGCTCTAGATACAAACTCTACAATCTCAGCATGCATATATTCAGACAGCAGTATTCATACAGATCAAGACCATACAAGTTAACTTTGCCCAATAATTCAGTCTTTTAACTTGTCAAGATTAAATCCTAACAGATCAATTTAATAACATGCTATAATCTGAAAACTGCATGAACCGACAGGACCAAGAACAATATATCAATGTCTAGAGATCTATGTTTCCAGAGTCACAAGACAACAAGACTCACTCACAAGCATATATATCAAAGTCTAGAGACTGCCTTCCAGAGTCACAAGACAACAATGACAGCTATTAGAGCTCAATGACCGATTGAACCAATCTCAGTATATGATATTTGTTATCATCGAGCAACCAAATATCCCATAAGCACAGCCCACACAGATTGCATACAAAAATCACAGACTCACTCACAAGACCGGTGATATTCGAAATCACCAGAAGAACAGGGGCTAGGGGAGGCGGCGGCGACAGCTCGAGGGAAGCGACCGGGGAGGGCTCGAGGGAGGCGGCGGCGACAGATCGAGGGAAGCGGCCGGGGAGGGCTCGAGGGAGGCGGCGGCGACGGATCGAGGGAAGCGGCCGGGGAGGGCTCGAGGGAGGCGGCGGCGACGGCTCGAGGGAAGCGACCGGGGAGGGCTCGAGGAAGGCGGCGGCGACGGCTCGAGGGAGGCGGCCGGCGACGGCTCGGGGAGGCGACCGCGACGACGGGCTCGGGGAGGTGTCTGGCGAGGGGTCGGGATCTAGATCGAATAACTGCAACGCACAAGGAAAACCCTAGCCAGAGGGTATATATAGGGAGGTTATCACAGACGGTTCTAAACTTAGAACCGTCTGTGATATTGATATCACAGACTGTTCTAAGTTCAGAACCGTCTGTGATAAGCCTTTGCCGACTGTAGTTATTAAGACAACACCAATAACCACAGCTGCATTCATGATCAATCACCAAACAGTTGCATTCATAGACAACACCAACCAGCTGCATTCATACATCACATATACATAAATGCCAATTCACATATACATTCACATATATGTCGCACATTCTCATTGTACTTGCTTATTTCCTTTAAAAATTAGACCTTCATCATGATCAACGCGTACGTAACTAGTTTCGTCACGTTGTTCGTCGTCGACCCTTATGCCATTTCCATAAGGAGGTAACTCGTCAAATTGATTGTATTCCTCCTCGTCCACTACATTCTCCACTCCGACAATTCTTCTTTTTCCATGAAGAACTACATGGCGTTTCTTATTTGCCGGGTCGGTTACATAGAAAACTTGAACAACTTGATTGGCGAGTACGAATGGTTCGTCATTGTACCCGACACGTTGGAGGTCCACGGTCGTGACACCGTACTTGTCAACCTTCACCTGTGGGAGATGCACCCAATGGCAGCGAAATAAGGGGATCTTAAAAACCACATAGTCGAACCCCCAAATCTCTTCTATGAAGCCATAGTACGAGTTTCTCGACGTCGACCCATCGGTACTGAACGTATCTATGCGGACACCGCTGTTTTGGTTAGTGCTCTTTACATCCTGAGACTGCGTATAGAATGTGTACCCATTTATGTCATATCCTTGCCATGTCACAACTGTAAATGTCGGCCCTTTTGCCAACCATGTCAGCATCTCACTTGTCGAGCTCCTAGCAATTTGCTCCTTCAACCATTGGTTGAACCGACGGTTGTGTTGCCTCATGATCCAAACATCCGGCCGCTCCGGATTCTGTTGCCGAAGCACATCCTTGTGCTGGTCCACATAAGGCGCCACTTCAGTCATGTGTTGCAACACCGTGAAATGGGCTTGAGTATACGTGTCCATATCTGGAGTGATTGCTTTCCTTCCGATAGTTCCGAGACCCTTCAGCCTCCCCTCATGACGAGATTGAGGGACACCTATCGGTTGAATCTGAGCCATATAATCGACACAAAACTCAATGGCCTCTTCGCTTGCATAACCTTCGACGATGCTGCCCTCCGGCCGAGAACGATTCCGTACATAGGACTTGATAATTCCCATGAACCTCTCAAATGGGTACATGCTACGTAGGAATACGGGCCCGCACATTTTTATCTCCCACACAACGTGAACAATGAGATGGACCATGATATCGAAAAACGAAGGAGGGAAATACATTTCAAGGTGACATAGAGTCATCACCACCTCGTTGCCGGAGTAACCAGAAGGAACTTTGACATCATGCAAGCATTGGCACAATTTTGTTTTCTCAGCCTTGCACAGAATGTAACACGCAGGGGGAAGGTACATTCGTCCATTATCAGTGCATGTCGGTGCTAACTCAGGCCTGATGTCCATATCAGCCAAGTCAAGCCGTGCGTTGACGCCATCCTTTGTTTTATCACGAATATTCAGTAAGAGACCAATCAACCTGTCGCATACATTCTTTTCTACGTGCATGACGTCGATACAATGTCGAACATCTAGGTACTCCCAATAAGGTAAGTCCCAAAATATTGATCTCTTCTTCCAGGTGTTCTTCTCATGAGCCCTCAATTTACGATGCTTTCCGTGGACAACATCTAAATCCTTAACCATATCATAAACCTCGTGTCCCCTTAAATGCCTTGGAGCTGAACCGTCTTCCTTCTCTCCGTCAAATTGTTTCTTCATCTTGCGGTATGGGTGAGCCCTCCGAAGGAACCGGTGGTGACGCATGTAGACGGTTTTGCGTGAGTGTCTCAGCCACACACTCTCGGTACCATCTAAACAGTGAGTACAAGCTTTGGCACCTTTTGTACTATGGCCCGATAGGTTACCAGGGGCAGGATAATCATTTATGGTGCAGAACAATAAGGAGCGCAGAGTGAAGTTCTCTTATTTGTATGCATCCCATACCTGTACCCCTTCGTTTCACAATACTTTTAGATCTTCCACCAACGGTGCTAGGAACACATCGATATCATTCCCAGGTTGTTTTGGCCATTGGATAAGTATCGACAGCAAAATGTACTTTCGCTTCATACACAACCAAGGAGGAAGGTTATAGATGCAGAGAGTCACGGACCATGTGCTATGTCGGCTGCTCATGCTACTGAAAGGATTCATTCCATCTGTACTCAGTCCAAACCTTATATTCCTTGGTTTTGCACCGAACTCTGCAAAACTCCTATCGATGTTTCTCCGCTGCGCGGAATCAGCAAGGTGTCTTAGCATTCCATCCTTCTTACGCTCCTCCGAGTGCCAACACAGCAATTTTGCCTCCTTTGGATTTGCAAAAAACCTTTTTAAACGGGGAATTATAGGAAAATACCATGCCACCTTAGCAGGAGGTCCTTTCTTCGCCTCTGTTCCCTCGCCATTATCTGATTGATTGTTACATTTGTATCGGGATGCGTTGCACACCGGACATACATGCATGTTTGCATACTCTTTACGGTAGAGGATACAGTCGTTCGGGCATGCATGTATTCTTTCTACTTCCATTCCCAACGGACAAACAACCTTCCTGGCTTTATACGTGGTTTTAGGCAACTCATTTCCCTCCGGAAGCATGTCCGCTAAAAGACCTAGCAGCGCCGTGAAACTCTTGTCGGACCAACCGTTGCTTGCCTTCAATTTCAACAGTTCAAGCACGGCCGACAACCTCGTGTACTTGCAGCCCGTGTACAAAGGTTTCTCCGAGTCCTCCATCAAGCCTCGGAATTTAACATACTCTCTCTCATCATAGTTCTCTTCTACATCGCGAAGCATCTGATCCAGATTATCATCGTGCAACCTATCCGAATCTGAACCACAATTGACATCAGCCGGCAGCATGTCATTCACTTCACCGGCGATGTCATCCGGCGGCATATCATTGACTTCACCGGCGATGTCATCCGGCGGCATATGATCATTCACTTCGCCATGATTGGTCCAACACATATAATCCTTTTTGAAACCCCTCCGAATCAAGTGCGCTTCAATTTGCCCTTGGTTCTTAAATATCTTCAAATTCTCACAGTCAGTGCATGGACAACACATATATTCCACCCCCTTATTCAACATATTCTCCTCGGCGGCTCTTATAAAAGCAGACACGCCATTAATGTACTCTTCACTCACACGGCTCGCGGCATACATCCAGCTTCGGTCCTACGTTACGTACATATATAACAACTTAGTATTAAAATCTAGATTAACTAATTATAACTACATATATACCGGCCACATTTATTATATTGAGACTTAATTTGCTAGCTCAATTCATATTATAAACACAACAGCTATTATATAACCAACAATTTTGCAAATTAACCATCTTCAATAACACTCATGGATTACTTAGACCTAAATTGTAATGCAATTAAAGAAAAAATAAATTTCATTACTAACCATATCGAGAGCAACCAGTAAAGTCTGAATCTTCAAAGCTCAATCTCTGCCTCTTCCCACCAAATTAACTGGCCTGAAATCGCCTAGCTTCCTCCCGAGTGAAAAAGTGCGCAGTAGTGGCTAGATCTGGATCGAAATGAAGACAGATGCGGTCTGAGCAGTGCAATAAATGCCTTAGAGCCATTATCACAGACGGTTTTTAATTAAAAACCGTCTGTGATAACCAGTTTATCACAGACGGGTTTTTATTAAAAGCCGTCTGTGATAATCTGGGATTATCACAGACGGTTCTTAATATAGACCGACCGTCTGTGATAATCCTTTTTCCCGCCACAAATACCACAGACGGCCTCCAAATTACAACCGTTTGTAATAGTGTTCATCAGAGACGGTTTCACAAAACCGTCTGTGATGAGACGTCTATTATGAGGCTTTCTGTAGTAGTGCTCTAAGAGTAGAACAAGATATGTTCTAACGCGCTCATCTTTTTTTTCTTGAACGGAGGAGGACGGCTGCCCTGATTAATTAAGGAGGAAAGTAAGGTTATGATAGACTTAGGTTAGGGTGTGGCGCGGCTGCTCCAAAGGAAATTACGGTATTACAAGACTAAGCAAAAGCTTCGCCAAATGCTTGGCTCTAGTAAGGACCTTGTTCTGGCCCAAACAGCGTCCACCCTGGAGTCGGTCGCTCATCTCTGCTGCAGGCATGTACGCAAGCTAGTTTGTATAAGCTAAAAGGAAATAAACTAGTGTGCACACTCACTCTCTCTACATCACTAATTTTACCACTAATTAAAGCCCGCTTGGAACACAAAAAATTTATTGTTTCATGTGATATTCACACTTCCCAATGGTCCTAAATTCTCTCTCCCTCCCTCTCTCTCCTTGTATTGAGCACTTGGTGCTCGAAGATTGTAATGCTTTCCTCAGTTAATCAATTCGTGATGAACAGATGAGAGGAAGGAGATGATCACAAGAATAGTAGAATCCATATTGTACGTACGTAGAAGAGACCTGGATTAGGCGCGCATATTTAACCTTTAGCATCGTATACCCAAACATTAATGATATAGACGCTTCGTATAACGATCGAGAGACGTTAATTAGACGATCGAAACACGAAGCGTTCTGGCAATCGAAACACGAAGCGTTCTGGCAATGGAAACACGCACGAAGCATTAATGATATAGACGCTTCGTATAACGATCGAGAGACGTTGTCTTAATAACTACAGTTGCAAAGGCTTATCACAGACGGTTCTGAACTTAGAACCGTCTGTGATATCAATATCACAGACGGTTCTAAGTTTAGAACCGTCTATGATAACCTCCCTATATATACCCTCTGGCTAGGGTTTTCCCTGTGTGCTGCGCAGTTATTCGATCTAGATCTAATTAAATCCCGAGCCCGTCGTCGCCTTCGCCTCCCCGAACCCTCGTCGGCCGCCTCCCCGAGCCCCTCGCCGGCCGCCTCCGTCGAGCCCGTCGCCGGCCGCCTCCCCCGAGCCCCTCGTCGAGCCCGTCGCCGGTCGCCTCCCCCGAGCCCCTCGTCGAGCCCGTCGCCGGCCGCCTCCCCCGAGCCCCTCGTCGAGCCCGTCGTCGGCCGTCTCCCCCAAGCCCCTCATCGAGCCCGTCGCCAGCCGCCTCCCCCGAGCCCCTCGCCGGCCACCTCCCCTCGATTACCGTTTGCATTGTGAGCACTTTCTGTGATGAACTAGGGTTTTGAGTATTGTGAGCAGTTTCTGTGATGGACTATGGTTTTGAGCATTGTGAGCATTGTTTACTGCAGTAGCTTAATTAGTTTGCTATTTGGTACATATTACATTGGTACATTGTTTACTGCAGTAGTTTAATTAGTTTGCTATTTGGTACATACTACATTGGTACATTGTTTATTGCAGTAGCTTAATTAGTTTGCTATTTGGTACATATTACATTGGTACATTGTTTACTGCAGTAGCTTAGTTTAATTTGCTATTTGGTACATACTACATTGGTACATTGTTTACTGCAGTTGCTTAATTAGTTTGCTATTTGGTACATATTACATTGGTACATTGTTTACTGCAGTAGCTTAGTTTAATTTGCTATTTGGTACATACTACATTGGTACATTGTTTACTGCAGTTGCTTAATTAGTTTGCTATTTGGTACATATTACATTGGTACATTGTTTACTGCAGTAGCTTAGTTTAATTTGCTATTTGGTACATACTACATTGGTACATTGTTTACTGCAGTTGCTTAGTTTACATTGGTACATATTACATTGCTTGTTGTGTTAGTATATAGTATATAGTATAGGCACATAACCCCTCTCTCTGTCCACATCACCCCCTCCCTTCTCCCCCTTCCCTCTACTCCTCTCATCTCTTCCTAACATTGAGCATCATGTTTCACTTTTCTTGCTTCCTCATCTTATCATTTAGTAGCGGGACGGCCAAGATTAATCTTGTGCAACCCTACAATTTGAGAGCACAAATTAACCAATCAAGGACCACTCTAGTGTATATGCCACATAGACCTTCAAGGGGCATGAAGTAAGTGACACACTCGAGTGTTCCCGTTCAATAAACCGGATACACTAGTTTGTGTCATTTGATTCATAGAACTTTGTTTAATTAGAGACCTTGTAGTAATAGTATATGCCGACTACTGCCGAGATGTGATGTCCACTCCCACAATCCATCTTTTTCCTTCTTAAATGCAAGGCAATTTTATTACAAAAGTGCAAAAAAAAAAAGGCATTCCCAGATTCTTCGTGAGCAGCCGACATAGCCGACTTTTTCGGTGAGCGACTATCCATCTGCTTCTTCCCACTCCTTTTCTTCATCTCTGGTCTCTGGATCACGTACGCCAGTAGCGATGATTCTGAATCATTGCTACTGGCGTACGTGATCCAGAGATCAGAGATGCAGAAAAGGAGTGGGAAGAAGCAGATGGATAGTCGCTCACCGAAGAAGTCGGCTATGTGGCTGCTCACGAAGAATATGGGAATGTCTTTTTTTTTTGCACTTTTGTAATAAAATTGCCTTGAATTTTGCGGGAAAAAGAAGGATTGTCGGGGTGGAGAATGTTGTGGATGAGGTTCCCAGATAAAGAAATCT
Source organism: Dendrocalamus latiflorus (assembly GCA_017311315.1). Taxonomy (NCBI): domain Eukaryota; kingdom Viridiplantae; phylum Streptophyta; class Magnoliopsida; order Poales; family Poaceae; genus Dendrocalamus; species Dendrocalamus latiflorus. Next base: position 29,187,968 of record CM029641.1, read on the forward strand.
TGCGATTGTTGCAAAAGATACATGGACCATTTGGGTGGAAAGATGAACTGTTTCGTCAGGCTCATGACTGCCAATTCGAAGCATAGCATAGCATCCGAGGCACATCCGAGGTCTGCTGCTGTGTCTTGAGAAATGCCAAGAGCTGGTCTTCAGATGGAGCATAGCATCCGAGGCACATCCGAGGCCTGCTGCTGTGTCTTGAGGAATGCCACATCTGAAAACCAGCTCTTGGCATTCCTCAAGACACAGCAGCAGACCTCGGATGTGCCTCGGATGCTATGCTATGCTTCGAATTGGCAGTCATGCGCCTGACGAAACAGTTCATCTTTCCACCCAAATGCTCCATGTATCTAGCCAAAAAACAGCAAATGAAGCAAGTGACCTACTCTAGTGTTCCCGTTCAATGAACCGGATACACTAGTTTAGGGACTTTGCTATTTGGTTTATAGTATTACCAACTAAAGTAGGGACTCTAGTGTTCCCGTTCAATGAACCGGATACATCTGAAGATTTTAAGGTATTCGCTATTTCACATTAATTAATCCTATGCAACAGTTGGTACTAATGCCTCTTGAACTAACACATTCCATTTTTTGCAGTGCCACCAGCAGCAGCCGGGCAACACATGTGGATACTACGTTTGCCAACATATGGAACTACTCCTCGATTCCTCGAGGCTCACCAATCCCAAGGTTTGTCACTCTTCCCATAATTACTTCATACTTATCACGTTACATATATACGCACATTGATATTCCTATCGACAGACTGGATCCATCCCGTCAACTGCATTGAAACAGTCTGATCTTGGAGGGATTCAAGCAGAGTTGGCGTACTTTTTGCTGACTCAAGTCATAAAGTCAGGAGGACGGTTCCACTGCGCACCATGATTTCTTATTGGTCTTATCACTGCAAATGCAGTGTAGATCTTTTGTAACTGTGCATTTGTTAATGGATATTTCATTTCAATTCAATTAATCGATTTACGAAATGGATGCATGCATTATGTTTGTGAAATGAAGTGTGATGTCAATTGGATGTTTTATGTCTGTGAAATGTATCTGAAAGGAAATGAGATGTGTGAATTGTATGTTTTTGTCTGTAATTATCTGCTTGTTTCAGAGGGCATGGCTAGCATTTCCTGAGGCTAGCCAATAACAGAAATGTATGTAGGGGTCGAAGGGAATATCACAGACGGTTTTTGAGTAAAAACCGTCTGTGATAGCTGATAATCACAGACGGGTTTTACTCAAAAACCGTCTGTGCTAATCAGCTATCACAGACGGTTTTTAACTAAAAACCGTCTGTGATAGCTGATAATCACAGACGGTTCGAAAATCGTCTGTGATGACCTTCGATTATCACTGACCCATAAATACAGACGGTTCACAAAACCGTCTGTGATGACGTTTTCGAACCGTCTGTGATGACCTTTTCTGTAGTAGTGAAAGTAAGGTTATGATAGATTTAGGTTAGGGTGTGGCGCGGCTGCTCCAAAGGAAATTACGGTATTACAAGACTAAGCGAAAGCTTCGCCAAATGCTTGGCTCTTGTAAGGACCTTGTTCTGGCCCGAACGGCGTCCACCCTGGAGTCGGTCGCTCATCTCTGCTGCAGGCATGTACGCAAGCTAGTTTGTATAAGCTAAAAGGAAATAAACTAGTGTGCACACTCACTCTCTCTACATCACTAATTTTACCACTAATTAAAGCCCGCTTGGAACACAAAAAATTTATTGTTTCATGTGATATTCACACTTCCCAATGGTCCTAAATTCTCTCTCCCTCCCTCTCTCTCCTTGTATTGAGCACTTGGTGCTCGAAGATTGTAATGCTTTCCTCAGTTAATCAATAAAATCTCTTTTTCCCTCGAAAAAAATAAGATCTCTCTATCTCTCTCTAAGACGAAATGGCACGGGCAGCAGACGGACAGCGATCGATTGGCATCGCCCGCCTACCCTACCTGAGGCTCCTATTAGAAGATCGTCATGCATCTTAAATTCTTAATCCAGTTAACTTGGTTACGACTTAGGAGCCCATTCATCATGATCGATCACGTCTTCATTACGCTATGTCCCCTACAAATACCAGCCTCCCTCCCATCCTCGTCCTCATCTGCAGTCGACACTCGACACGCCAGCTACTTGACTATATATCCACAGCTAGCCAGAACGTTCGAGCTGCACGTACGAGATCAACCCGCAAGTCAAGCACTTGAGCATGGCCAAGCACCTCGCCACCTTCGCCGTCCTCCTGGCGCTGGCTGCCCCCTCGCTCGCAGGCGACCCCGACATGCTCCAGGACATCTGCGTCGCCGACTACAAGTCCCTTGAGGGCCGTAAGTGAACTGTCACCCGTCTTTTCTTCATTGTGTGCAGGAACAGTTAAATCCATGCGTATAATATATAGATCATCAGCAGAATTAATATTGCTGATGTATGTGCGTGCGTGCAGCACTGCGGCTGAACGGGTTCCCGTGCAAGAGGCCGGAGAACGTGACGGTGAACGACTTCTTCTTCGACGGGCTGGCAAACCCCGGCGACACCGGCAACGCGGTGGGGTCGGTGGTGACGGCGGCGAATGTGGAGAAGCTCCCGGGTCTCAACACGCTTGGCGTGTCCATCGCTCGCATCGACTACGCGCCGTGGGGGCTAAACCCGCCGCACACCCACCCGCGCGCCACCGAGATCATCTTCGTGCTCGAGGGCTCCCTCGACGTCGGCTTCATCACCACGGCCAACGAGCTCTTCGCCCGCACAGTCTGCAGGGGCGAGGTGTTCGTCTTCCCCCGCGGCCTCGTCCACTTCCAGAAGAACAACGGCAACTCGCCGGCCGTAGCCATCGCGGCCTTCAACAGCCAGCTGCAGGGCACGCAGTCCATCGCCGAGACGCTGTTCGGCGCATCGCCGACGGTGCCGTCCGACGTGCTGGCCAGGGCCTTCCAGATCGACGGCGGCCTGGTCGAGTTCATCAAGTCCAAGTTCCCGAGGCCGAGCCCATGATTGGTTCGTTGGCCGGCCGGGTCGTACGTACGTACGTCCCGGTGCATGCACAGGATGGCAGCTTTACTGCACCAATAATAATGAGGACCGTACAAGTGTGGTTTGATCCTTTTCTGTAATCTGATTTAAGTAGATCTATCACAAATTAAATGTTTATAATATTTGCAGACAAAGTTGCGTTGACTTACCATATGATCAAGTAAGAAACCTAAAGAATTTGGGACCGTAGGGAGAGTACAGCTCTCGCGATGATTGCTACTTGGATGCAACAACATATTGAGACCTTTATTTGTAAATTTTCATCATATTACACCATAGAGTTATCACTATACCACAAAATATATATAATGTTGATGTCAGGCCTAGTTTATCTTCAGGTCGTCTATCTTAGGCCCATTGGGTAGTTCATTTATCCGGGCTACACAGGTTGGGCTCAGGCTGGTCCTAAGCTAGCCAGTCCTGTCTAGATGCAAAATCGAGGCTCTAAATCTGAAGTTTCACCTAGCCCTAAATCTATGCTCAAGCTAGACTCCTAACCCTAATATAGAGCTATACGCTTATAACTAAAACAAGAGTAGAATTAGATTAGATAGTTATAATTAACTTGATGGGAGATGATCGAGCATGGGCTACTTAGTACGATGAGAGGCATTACATTACATATATACCATGAGCCGCTGTCAGAGATTCAAAGTTATATCATAATTAATGTGGGAAAATCATTTTCCTTATCCTTAATACAGTGCTAAAAATATCTCTTTAGGCATATGTGTGTCGACACTTTAAAGGCCAATTTTCCATCTCGTCCATAAGCTTTCCGATTTTGGTGGTTTTATTTTTTAAAAACAAGTGTATTTTTGGAATGTTGGATATAGTTATTAGTTCCCTCGCAAAAAATGATTAGATGAAATTATCTTTTTAGAGCCAAAACAATAAAGGTTTACTGGAATTACCAAAGTTTTGTGTTAATTACTAACTAGATGCCACAGCAGACTACTTTTTAGTTTCGACGATAACAAAACACACAACCTAACAAAAGGTGCTATACGTACATGCATGCTTCTTCGCCTTCATTTATTCGTATCACTGGTCGAAGTCGATGCACTGTGCAAGGGACGTCGGCAATACTTGCTCCGTGAAACTTTTGTCGTGCAGCTTGTCGAGAGGCGGGAGTAAGCAACCTCCATGCTTTTCTTGAATATGGAAACCTTTTTCACTTCTCCATTTGACCTTGCTGTGGTGCATCATCGCTTGAACAATCTATGTATTACATTATTAAAGTAGAAACAAAAGAAGCCATCATGCATGTTTATTCTCAAGAGAAAAAAATTACCACGTTAATCGAAGAAAAAAAAGAAAAAGATCTATATCGTCGATTGTGGTGAATCCAGATTATAATGGTTGAGATTAATCTAAATTTTTGTAATGAATACAACTCTATTCGATGGTAATTAAAATCACTAGGACTCTTAAGCCCAACAAATCAGGAGCCGAGCTACGTTCGGAAAAGAAACGGGAAAAAACTTAACGAATCTACAGCAGAGCACCCGTTCAGAGCAGCCAAGGAAAAAAAATCCCAAGTTGCTCTAATATCTAACGTACCAGACAACAATTCGGATGCCATTATTTGTAAGTATCCAAACTAGAGGAAGTCCAGACAATGTTCTTTATTACAGATGGAATCAATCGTGTACATCTAAAGAAAAAAAACTCAATCGTATGTAAGAATACCTTCTTTCATGTATACAAGTGGTCTTCGTTCTGGTCATGGAGCACAAGAAAAATAAAATAAATCATCCTCTGGCGACATTGCATGCAGACAGCTAGACTGCAAACACACAACCCAATGGACCAGAATATGAATTCGTATATATGCTTTTTAGAATCCGACCAGAATAACTAGCAAGACAGGTAGCCTACAAATACAATTGCCCACAAGACACCCTAGCAAACAAGACACAACCCGAGATTTACTTCTGCCCGGAGTAGTGGTCAACTTTTAGCCTTCTCAACGGATCATCTATCTATTATATTATTAAGATAGAGGGAAAAGAAACTAACAAGTCCACACTTAAAGACTGGAAATTACTACATTAATTAGAAACAGAGAAAAATATAACCGTCAATTGAGGTAGGCTAGATTATAACGGTCTAGATTAATCAAATGTATATGCAGGCTATTATAGTAGTATAAGAAATAAAATTATATTTTCAGTCATATATATGTATTGGAGTTGGATAACAAATAAAACACTATTGTTAAGGGTACTGTAATAGCTAGCCGCACCACAACATTCGCTCTCGAATGATAGAAATCACCACGTTAGTCAGAGAAACAAAAGAGAAAAATCTATAGTATCAACTGTGATGGGTTCACATTATAATAGTCTAAATTAAAAAAAAAGACTCCATGTGAAGTACAATCCAAAAATAACTGAAATTTGGAATAAAAATAAAATTACAATTTTATTTCCATATGAATTCCTAAGTAAAATCTTTAAATAAATATAATCTGAAATAAAAATATTAAAAAACAACAATTAGATTTGTACACGAATTAGAACAAAAAATAATTAAAATTTAGAATAAAATAAAAAAATAGCAATTTGATTTTGATACAAATTACAAAGTAAAATCCCTAAATAACTTTACTTTGGAATAAAAATTAAAATATTATATCTATTATATTATTAAGATAGAGGAAAAATAAACTACCGTGCTGGCAAGGTGTAGAAATTACCATGTTGTAGATTAATCAGATGTATATGAGAGCTATTATAGTAGCATGAGTAGTACAATTATTTTTCAATCATATATAAGTATTGAAGATGGATAACAAATACAACACTATTTTTAGGGGTATTATAATAGCTAGCTGTGTAATTGTGCGGGGAATTCTGCTAGTTATAATATTAAAGCAGAAGTAAAAGAAGCCACTACGTTCGTTTTCAAGGGGTAGATTTACCACATTAATCATCGAAAAAAGAAAAATATATATCATCGATTACGATAGATTTAGATTATAATGGTGTGGATTTACCGATGAGTTTTGCAAATCAACTAGGAGACCTAAAGGCAATCCGAATGCATGCAGACAAGAGATCTACTCCAACTCGCCAACGCAATGAGCAAGGTATAGCTGGCGTGTGCCAGGAAGGTACAGAAAGGATACAGCTTGAGCAAACAAGAAAAAACATGAAGCCTAATAAAAACTAGAAGCCTAGTGTAACACCCCGTTTCCAGGGGCGCCTGAGGACACGGCATTCCGCAATTATTCACGCCTGAACAGTTATGGAACGTCGCACAAGAGTGAACCATCACATGCTTACAACAAAAGTCCAACTTTATTACAAGATACGGGTCACCAGCCCAGTTTTAGCAGCGGGGTGTGCAAGCCCAAAGTATATTTACATTACAAAAACTCCAAGATCGCTTGAGCGCAGCGGAGACCTAAAGCCACGGGTCCTCATCGAAGAACAGCTCCTCCGGGGCTTCCTCGACAGGGAGACCTTCACCATCGTCTTGATCTTCTAAAAGGGGGAATTCAGCAAGCCGTGAGTTAACCAGCTCAACAAGCCACAAAGGAACCCTATCTTACTACATGCACGGATCAACAAAGGAAGGGAGTATACTTGGTTTGTTAACTTGAGTGGATGCAATTTTATTTGTAAACCTTTTTGGAACAAAACACCAGATGAAAACTACTCCTTAAACATTAGGGGTTTTCAAGAAAAGGTAATTAACCAACTAATCCAGTTAAAGCATTTACAAAACTACTTAAGCTTCGCGGCTGGAATCACCCAAGTGGACAGCTCCATTAACCGGGAGCACGGCATATTCGAATACCATTTAATTGACTCTACAGAGTTGCTCAGCTTTACCCACACGATCCCTTAACTCCCGCGACAGAGTTAAGAAAGCCAAGTCGGTTCACTGCTCAATTCTTTATATAGGCTCTACCCGGTAGAATCCACTTGGGTCTGGCACATGAAAACTCCCGTCCACTTCGAGTGAACTCTACTGTTGTTAGGTACCCGCAGCACGGCACACCTAACCTAACTCCCCAACACCCCATCTTCTTAACACCTGTAGAGTTTCAATCGAGTTGAGCAGCTACTAAACCAGTGTTGACAAGTCAACTCCTATGGTTGAGCGATCACTATGTCATCTGCTTGGCGTAAGGGTTTCAGTCCTTATATTTTCACATAGCCCGCAACCTTGCTAGGTCCGCGACCTCAACCTAGGGTAAGCGGTGGGCGTCGACCGTCTCGCGGTTCCCCACAACACCCTTACCCTAACTCTAATCCTAGGGTAAGAGATGGGCGAAGACCGTCTCGCGGTTCCTTCCCCAACACCCTTACCCTACCTTGTGCACGCCGGCACACTCCGCCCTAAGGCACAGTGTCCCATACCACCCTACCTTAGAGTCGGGTTTTCCAAAACCTATTGGCCCGCAGCCACAATCTTATTAGTGTAAAGATTTTGTGTGATATAGATAGCCTACATGTGATCATACTACTCTTTAAGTAATTCTAGGGTTACAAAGGCGGGGCTACAAGTTTAACGGGGCATTTATCGGTGGTAGGTTTTACCTACTTAGCATGTCATTCTAAACATTTTATTTTACTTTGAACTAGCATTTCACAACTAGCATAATGCAAATAGCATAGTAACATAATTAAATAACATGGGATACAACATGATCAAAGGTTTTGCAACTTGCTGTGAATCTGGATGATCTCGGCGAGCTCGAACGTAGACGCTCCTGGATCTTGAGACTGCTCCTGAGCTTCCGGGATCTCCAAAACTAGCGTAAACACATAAAATAACATAAGTCTGGCTTGAGCCTAATCAACCGAGGAAAAATAATCTATTAAAAAGGAGTAAAATGCAAAAAGATGAAATTAGGGAATTTTTAGAATTTTTCTGGGATGAATTTGGGGAAATGGAGGTCAAAAATGGGTTCAGGACATTAAATGGAGCAAAGTGGTGGAATTTGGGAATTTTGGGGATTTTCTGTGCTTTTCTAGGATTTAATTGGATTTTCTGGGATTTTAGAAATTAATTAACCTTGGAAAAACGGGATGAACAGTAGAAGGCCGGCCCAACGCTACAGTGCGGCCCGGCGGGAGATTTCAAACGCGTAGGCGCGCGGCCCATGCGCGCGCGCGGTGCGGCGAGGCAGGCCGAGGATTCGGCCCAGTAGTGTGCGCGCCCGCCCGATCGCGATAGCGGACACGTGGGCTACGCGGGCGGTGGGGATGCGGGGCGGACCGAGGGACCGGATGAGATGGGTGGAGATCGGACGGCAGTGAAGTGGGGAAGGCGGCTAAGCAGTACGGTGGGATCGGACGGCTGTGGTTATATGGTGATGGAAGGGATGGACGGAGGAGGAGGGGCCACGTCATCGTCTTCCTCTTGCTACGCGCGCGCAACAGAGAGGCAGAGGTGGCGGTGCCTCCGCTCTCCGGCGATGGCAGGGGACTCCGACGACGAGGGAGGGTACCAATGGGTGGAGCTTGACACAGGGGACCCATTTTGGGGAGTTGGAGGTCCTGAAGGCCAATGGGGAAGGCAGGAGGGAGAACGGAAGGCCTCGGGTTTTTGGCGGCGAGGGAGGTCATCGGCGGTGAAAGGATCAAATCGGCGGTGGCCACATTCAGGGGGGTCCGGGGCTCACATTGGAGGAGTTGGTTTCGGCGGGGAAGCTCCCGGGTAGGCTGGCCACGGAGAGGGTGCTTCGGACGGCGGTGAGAGACGGCGCCGGCGCTTCACCGGCGATCACCTGGCCAAAGGAACCCACTAATGTGATTAGCACACCGAGGAGATGCTTCTGGGTGAAGTAATTGAAGAATGAGGGAGGGAGAGGAGGATTGGCTCCCAGGGGTCGCCGACTCACAGGGCGGAAATGGCGGAGCTACGGGCAGCGGGGCTTCAATCGACTACTCGGGGAGGTAGCTGGGAATGGTGGGAAGTGTTTAAGGGCGGTGGAGGAGTTCGGGAAGCAAAGGGGGAGTGAGGAGCGGAGGGGTGGCTTTTATACCCCGAGCGGAGAGGAGCGGATTCGTGGGGGAGAAGGCAACGACGTGGCACCGGGGTCAACAGAAGGACGGGGAAGTTGCTGGCGAGTCTCCTCCGCGAGATGGGCATCGTCCGGCGCTGAGCGGTAGTAAAAGCGGCAAACGGGCGTGGGAGTTGGCGGCTGAACGGCATGGGCAGCGGCGGAGCTTGTGGGGGAAGGTAAGGGAGAGAGGGGCTGGCAGGTGGGGACCAAGGGGAGGCAAAGGTGACGTGTGGCGCGGGGCGATGCTGGCTTCGGACCGGGGGATGTCGGGGTGGCGCGGGCGCGGTGAAAACCGGGGGCGCAAGGGCGCAGAGGCGGTGCGGGAAAGGGCATGGGCGCGCAGCACGTGCGCGAGGGAGAAAGCGGGGAGGAGGCGCGAGCGTCGGGGAAGGGAGAAGGCGGAAAGGGGCGGGGCGCCAAAGGAAGAGGGAAGGCGGCAGCGCCCAAAAGGGAAGACGGGAACCGGGGCGATTTTCCAAAAATGGAAAGTTCCCAAAATTCACTCAAAAATACAACAAAAATAATAGAAAATTTTGGGGCTTTTCAACCTACCCCCCCTTAAAAGAATCTCGACCCCGAGATTAACTTGGTCCAGGGAGTAAGTTGGGGAAATCCCGTTGCAAGTCTGATTCTCTTTCCCATGTGGACTCTTCAGCTGTGTGATTCTTCCACTGAACTCTGCAAAATCTGACATTCTTGTTTCTGAGTTGTCTTTCTGACGTCTCAAGTATTTGCAATGGCTCTTCGGGATATGTCCAGTCATCTTGTAACTCAATGTCTGACAACGGTACTTCATCTGTAGGCTGGCGTAGACATTTCTAAAGTTGTGATACGTGGAACACATTATGGATTCTTGACAAGTTGGGTGGGAGCTGCACTTGATAAGCTACCTCTCCAACTCTTCCGATTATTTGAAACGGTCCCACATATCTCGGTGCTAGCTTGCCTTTGACTTGAAACCTCTTGACAATCTTGAATGGAGTGACTTTGATGTAGACGAAATCTCCAACTTCGAAGCTCAAATATTTTCTACGGTTATCTGCATAGCTCTTCTATCGATCTTGTGCAATCTTCAGTCTGTCTCTGATAATTCTGACATGTGCCTCTGCATCATGAGCAATTTGGGGACCAATAAGTTGTCGTTCTCCTGTTTCTGACCAATTCAGAGGTGTCCTGCATTTTTCTGCCATATAAAGCTTCAAACGGGGCCATTTGAATACTGGCTTGATAGCTATTGTTGTAGGAGAACTGAGCGAATGGTAGGCAAGTATTCCATGCTGCTCCATACACAATTGCACAAGCTCTCAACATATCTTCTAGAATCTGATTTGTTCTCTCTGTCTGTCCATCTGTCTGTGGATGATATGCTGAACTGAAGTTCAGATCTGTGCTCATAGCCTCATGCAGTTTCTCCAAGAATTTAGATGTAAACTGTGCTCCTCTATCTGACACAATTTTCTTTGGGACTCCATGGAGCGTCACAATTCTCGTCAAATACAGCTCGGCAAGCTTGTCTTTCCCATAGGTCTGCTTGATCGGGAGGAAATGAGCCACCTTGGTCAATCTATCGACAATGACCCAGATAGCGTCATAACCTTCACGAGTTCGGGGAAGTCCAGTAATGAAATCCATGCCAATGCTGTCCCATTTCTATTCGGGAATTGGCAAGGGCTGCAACAATCCCGATGGTTTTTGGTGGTCTATCTTGATTTGCTGGCAAACATCACACTTGGCTACATACTCTACCACTTCTTTCTTCATTAGGTTCCACCAATATTTCTTCTTCAATTCTTGGTACATCTTGGTACCTCCTGGATGAATTGAGAACTGAGAGGAGTGAGCTTCAGATAAGATCAACTCTCTCAATTCTTTCTTGTTAGGTATACAATAGCGATCGCGGAAGGTGAGGATTCCATGTTCGTCTATTGCATACTCTGTTGAGCCTTCTTCTTGAATCTTCTTTTTCGGTTTTTGAATCTCTTCATTTCATCTTGTGCCATTTTCATCTGGTCTGTCAGTAAAGGTTGAATCTCTAATGCTGCTTCTCCACCTTGTTCTGTGATCACCAAATTCAGTTGTAGTATATCTCTCTGCAACTCTGGTGGGTACTCGGTGGTATTGGGTTTGCTTGGTCGAACCTTTCGACCGAGGGCGTCAGCAACCACATTGGCCTTGCCCGGATGATATTGAAACTCAATATCATAATCTTTTATTAGCTCTAGCCATCTTCGCTGTCTCATATTTAACTCTGGCTGTGTGAACAAGTACTTCAAGCTCTTATGATCTGAGAATACCTCGCAACAATTCCCTAGCAGGTAGTGCCTCCAAATTTTAAGTGCATGCACTACGGCGGCTAGTTCCAAATCGTGCGTTGGGTAGTTTTCCTCATGCGGTTTCAACTGTCAAGATGCATAGGCAACCACTTTTCCGTCTTGCATAAGCACACATCCCAAACCTTGCTTTGAGGCATCGCAATAAATTTGAAATTCTTTTTCTAACTTTTTAGCTTTTTTGAATTTTTTGTCGGTTCTTTTCTCGTATTCGTTTGCATTGTTTATGATATGTTAACCAGTTTTCTTTATTTTTAAATCTGTTTAAATTTAGTTACACCAATAAACTACTATCAGTTATAGTATAATTTCAACCAGTTATAATGTAATTTCAATCATAAATCAGTTTATTTTAACCTAACCGATTGGCACCGAGTCTCCTTCTTACCAATGCCATCAGCCAACGTCCTTCATTAGTGCCGCCATTTAAACCCGACAAAACTATTGGTCAAAATAAGATGGACAAGCAGTCGACATTTTTTGAGAGAGCCACTTATTATTAAGGGTCTATTCTTTTTGGCTGCGGCTTGTGGTTTTTAGTTGCGGCTTGTGACTTTTGGCTATTTGTACGAGAGATTACAGAGTAACAGAAACCCACGTGCGGTTTTTGCCGATATAAATGAAGTCAGTAAAGTATATATTACAATTAACTAGTAAACCCTATCTTAAAAAAATATTTCGTTTAAAAGTTAGTTACTGTAGAAAAACCGAAAAGCAGTATTTAGAAGCTGAAAAGAACATGACCTAATTCGGTGATCCAAGGTGCGAGCGGCTCTCTCTCTCCCCCGGCGCTTACGATGGAGAGAAGACGCCATGCAAAATAGCAAGCGTACGTATGCCGCGCAGGGTTCGAAGAATGCGAGGGAAAAATCCATAACACTTAATAATTAGTCACTTCTTTTTAATTATATCCTCATATCTTATTTTCATTTTATTTTGCCCCAAATAAGGTAAGTTCTGTTTCAACAACGATTTCAATACTTATTTAAGTTATTTTAATACTTTTTCAAGGATTTGAGTGATTTCGGTTTTTGTAGTAGTACAATTTCAGCATTGAAACGTTAGGATCACAACTTGACACCCTCTACGCGAACAATCCATCTATGTATATCGGTAACAATGGTCTTTGTGGGCCTCCTCTTCAAACGATTTGCTCTGGAGGCATGGCATCAAAGGAAGTTGACGGTGATCACAGGAGAACAACCACTACTAGAAAACGGATCATTCCTCACGGGCTTTAATTTTTCTGACAGGCCCGCATAGAACGTGAGGGATATTAATTTTTGTGACGGGCCCACGTAGCACCGTCGCAAAAATACATTTTTCTGTCGGGCTTCTTATGCCGTCAAGAAAATGTACTATTTTTGTGACGGTATTATATGAACCGTGAGGATAATTGTCTCCAGCCCGTGAAGCTTTTGATCCAGCCCGCCCGCTACTCTTCTTCGCAGCCTGTGAAACCCTAAGAAATTTTCGCAGCCGCCGCTCCTCCCCATCCCCTCGCGCCTCCGCCCCAAATTTTCGCAGCCGCCGCCTCCTCCCCGATCCCCTCGCGCCTCCTCCGCCCCAAATTATCGCAGCCGCCGCCTCCTCCCCCATCCCCTCGCGCCTCCTCCCCCATCCCCTCGCGCCTCCTCCGCCCCAAACCCTTGCGCGCCCCCAGTGTACCACTACACCTTCACTGGCCCTAGGCCGACGAGTCACCGGAACCCAGTGAACATCGCCAATCGCCCGCACCTCCCACACCACGCTCCGTTTCCCCCACCCTAGGGCCACCGTTGCCTGAGACACCACTGGCTTCACCTATCATCGCTGGTCCAGATCTAGCCATGGCGATGCTAACTAGGTCATCGCCGCTCAGATCCACCCATTGCATCACTGCCATCCACAAATCCCTCCGTCCCGACCTACCTTCGGCCAAATCCGCCCATGGCGATGACAGATCTCATTGCCGGCCACCGGGATCCGAATCACTGTGCTATGCCCCTCTCTATTTCCCTGGATTTACCCTCTATGCCTTCATTTTCTTTGAGTTTTATTTTGATTTGTGGATTTTTTTTTGTAGTTTGATTTCTTTGTGATTTGTGTGGAGGAGTTTGTGCTTAAGGTTGGCGTGCCGTGAGGGGGACTTAGGGCTTCCTCATTCACCGGGGAGCATGCTGGAGGGCTTCCACATTCATTGGGGAGCATGCCGGAGGTCGCTAGGTGTGCGCAGGTGACCGACCGCAAGTGCTACCATGAGCTAACTCGGGTATGCTCTACTTTCTCTAGTCCAACTGTCCCCTACTCTATTTGTGGATCTTACTTAGTCCTACTGTGGTGAATGATGTTTTGGGGATGTATGCTTGTGATCCTACAATGGTGATGTGGATTTGGGTGAAAGTGATAGAAATGGAAAGCATATGGGGGCATCTTGCTTGATCTGGTCGGGCTTTATTTGAGTATCTATGTATTATGGACTATAATTTATTAAGTGATTTGTATTACATTTAAACATATACTATAATTACAGTGGTTGTATATACATTCATTACTCATTCACATACCTATATATATTGTTCTAGACATTTTTCGCTAGCTCTGTAGTGTGTGATAATGCTTTATTATTGTGGGTTCATTTAGTGACTTAGTGGTTCATGTTTAAAGATGATTGTTAATTAAGTTACTAAAGAGATGGGTTGTTACAATATATCCTCGTTGTAATCTCCATCATGTGGTTCAAAAAAATACTACTAGCAAGGAATTGAAGAACATGTGTTGAGGCATAAATATTTACTACTCCCTCATAATATTGTCCAAGTTTTTTTAAACTGCCATTTGACAATTATTATTTATTCAATAATCTTTCTAATCCTACTATAATCTTTCTAGTCAGCAGTCAACAGTGCTAATAAGAGATGCTAAGAGTTTTTCACCTCGTACTAATGCTTTTGTTCTATACTCGTGCAGTCATTAAAGCATAAGAAGCAGAAAACACTGCATTCAGCTCTAGAGAGACTAAAAGAAGGTAATATTCAAGGATATCTTCCAATTCTGTGAACATTTATCAATCTGGCATATGGTCATGCTATAGATTTAGTAAAAAACTATAGACAAAAAGTTCAAAATTAATGGTGTAATCCTCTCCTTCTCATTTACTTGAGAATATATGGAGAGTACTGCTAGTTTAATATTACAGTTCTCACGACATTTATTTAGAAATATTTTTTCAGAAGTACATACAGTACAAACTTAAAATGGAGCAGACAATATACTAAATATATTACGCATAGCAAGCCCTTAGGAAAGAGCGTAAATACAGCAAGCACTGTACTAGATCTATGTAAACATCTAGCTCACCTCACAGGAGCACAAAGGAAAGAAGCAAAGAAACACACATACACAAAGAAACTGTTGTAATTTCTTTCCCCTTGTTATTCCCCTCAGAAACACCAAAATAAACAAGACAGTTAATAACTGAAGTAACAAAAGATGCAGCTCCCATTTGACACTCCCCACTCTTTGCCCCAAGAAAGCTAGGATCAAACTTTCTCCAATTTGGACAAGAACTATACGGCTTGTGTATAGTAGTAGGGTCTCTAAGATATGTATGTATGCTATGCAAGTATGCATGCATATGCATAGCCTCTCTTTGTGTTATAAATATGCCATGTATATATACATACATGTATGGAGTTGCAGTAAAGTGAGGTATTAAAGATAGGTGGGGAGGGAAGGGGAAGATATGTAAGGTGCAGTCAGTGGCCAAATCCTATGGCTAGGTCTTCTTGTTCATTCTGATCACTTCACAACCTTTTTGATTTACTAACTCCCCTTCCCTAGCTCTTCTTTACTCTTTGATCTCTTGTCCTAGTACTGTCAGATATGTCTCCATATCCATTTATCTCAGCATGTAATGGGTGGTCCAAGGATTTGCCGTTATATTGATATAATCTGCTACCATATATAATCTGCTACCATATATTGCGGTTAAGCATGATGTTTTTATCCATAGCTTTCATGGCAAAGTATTCACCTGTATTTAGCATCTCCACCAAGTGCACACTACAAATCGGAGTATGGTAATTTAACTTGTTGTAGTTATGTTTTTACTAGAATGTTCCTTATGTGTTATGTCTTCCTTCAATGGTGCAATCCACTGCTGCTGCAATCCACTGCTGGAAGCACATTTTTACCACTCGATGGAAGCAAATGGGCTGCTGCTGCTGCAATCTGCTGCAATCGGCTGCTACTGCTGCTGCAATCTGCTGAAGCAAATGGGCGGTTGCTGCTGCTGCTGCAATCGGCTGCTGCTGCTGCTGCAATCTGCTGCTGCAGTCTGCTTTCCAAATGGGCATTTCTACTAGCTGAACTTGAATGTAATGGAAATAGACTTTTGTATGTGGTACTTGATTTTAGATGTCTTTTGGATGATGAACCAATCTGGAGGTGAAGTTTATGAATTGGATGCTTGTGTATGAATTAATCTATGGATTGTTTATGAAAACCCAACTTTTTATATATTTGTTTAATTATGTTTCTTGATTGATACAAGGATGGTGTTGTGACTAATTTGATTATATGATGCACGGATGTGTAAGATTTAGATATCAATGCTTATCTTGTAAGTTATTAATGCTTATCTTGTAAATGCTAATTCATTATGGCTGCAAAATGCATTTCCCTCACGGGTAGCATTTCGCCCGTGAGTAAAATTTAATTTTCTCACGGGAATTGTACCGTCAGGTTAACTGATTACCCTCATGGGTAACATTTTGCCCGTGAGTAAAATTTATTTTTCTCACGGGAATGTACCGTCAGGTTAACTGATTACCCTCACGGGTAACATTTTGCCCGTGAGTAAAATTTATTTTTCTCACGGGAATTGTACCGTCAGGTTAAATTATTTTCCTCACGGGTAAAACCGTCAGGTTATATATCCCTGACGGGTTCCCGTCAGCCAAATAAAATTTCCCTGACCAGCCAGCCCTGAGGGGTTTTGCCTGACGGGAACCCGTCAGGGATATATAACCTGACGGTTTTTTGTATTTTCCTGACGGTTTTGAACCGTGAGGGATGATCCGTTTTCTAGTAGTGAACTACACATGTCCCTGACCCAATGTTTTGCTTTCAACTTGGGCTTGGGTCAGGATTTATTGTTGGCCTTTGGGTTATATTTTGTGCCATGCTCTTCAAGAAACAATGGAGGATTGCTTGTTTCCGTTTTTTTGACAAGGTGTACGACAAAATATACGTGTTTGACATTGTCACTTGGGCAAGTTTGGCACAAAAGACAGCTACAAATTAAGCTAATTTGGAAGCTTGGCTAAATGGCAACTGCAAAACCTAGTCACATTAAAAATAAATCGGTTGGTAGTGTGTGTGCGCACGTGTTTTTCTGGTGCCACATGGTGCTGGCACGTTTATTCGGTTATGCATGTTGTTTCCATTGAAGTTAAAACAATAAATGTTGATAAGTTCATGTAATGTATGTACACCTCATGTAATATATGTACACTTTTTAGTAATGTTCAATGTCTTCTCCACCCTTCCCCGTCCATTTCTTTTTTACAACGCTGTCCTCAAGTCCTTTCACCTCCCCGTCTCAACCCGCACCGCCTCCTCCACTCGTTGCTTGCTCATGTGTCTCTGCCGCCTCCCCTCTCTTCCCCGGAGCAGCTGCGTTTCCTTCCATGTTTCACTACTACAGAAAAGGTCATCACAGACGGTTCAAAAACGTCATCACAGACGGTTTTGTGAACCGTCTGAATTTATGGGTCAGTGATAATACGAGGTCATCACAGACGGTTTTCGAACCGTCTGTGGTGCAAATATCACAGACGATTTTTTAACTAAAAACCAAATATCACAGACGGTTTTTAACTAAAAACTGTCTATGATAGTTATAATCACATACGGTTTTTAGTTAAGAACCGTCTGTGACATTAAATATCACAGACGGTTCTTAACTAAAAACCGTCTGTGATATCTCCTAAACCTATTTCTATTTATTGGCTAGCCTCAGGAAATGCTAGCCATGCTCTCTGAAACAAGCAGATGTACATGTATAACATCCAATTCACATCTCAATTCATTTCACAAACATAAAACATCTTTTTTTTTTAAGATTAGAGCCTACCATTACAATATCCCAAAACAACGAGCAGGTTACACAACAAGAACAGAGAAAAAGATTACAATATCCCAAAAGAACAAGCAGGTTACACAACAAGAACAGAGAAAAAGCAAAGATCCTCTATGCCTTCTCGCCCCTGATGCAACGCATGAGCTAGATGCCTTCTCGCCCCTGCACGGTTGGCACGAGCTAGTTGCTTCTGCGTTGTCTTGCCTCCCGTAGACTTGTGCGTCATCTGCAAGGAGGAGGAGAATAGCAAGGAGGAGGAGAATAGCAAGGAGGAGCACAGCAAGGAGGAGGACAGCAAGGAAGAGGAGACAGGCTGAGTTTTGGTTATATTTATAGGGGAGGGAGAGACGGGAGTTTGAAATTTTTGGCGCGGGAACGGAGAGGCGGAGTTACAATCCGTGGGGTGAGGATTGGTGGATTTCTATTGGCTAGGATTGGGTTGAGGAGGATCGACGGGCCCAGCGGTCAGATTATCATAGACGGTTCTATATATAGAACCATCTGTGATGAATGAATATCACAGACGGTTCTATATATAGAACCGTCTGTGAATTAGAGCACAAAATTTTATATACCGATGTAATATAAGCAACTAGTCTGAAAAGATAAAATAGCAAAGTTTTATATAGCTTATATATACTCATTTGAAAGGTTTCGACGAGATCTACAACATTTCAGTTGAAGCAAAATCCAAATTCCGAAAGGAAGACCAAGAAAAAGGGCAAAAACAGAAACCAAAAACTTGCGATGCAGGTTTAGGTCCAAATATGGCCAATTTTCGGGGTCTTGGAGGGCAACTAGTGCAAGCGGTTGTTCTTTTTGGATTAGGCTCATCGTTAGCTTTCCAACGCGTATAAGAACGTCGAAAACGGACACTGTATGCAAAAGTTATGCCTGTTTTATTGAAGGTGTCTCAAAACTGAATCATACTCGGACTTAAGCGGGAAAATATGAAATTTTGAGAGATTGTAAGGCGGGAAACGTATCAAAACCGTCTGTGATACTGGAATATTACAAACGGTTTTATAATAAAAACCGTCTGTGATATTCCAGATTATCACAAACGGTTCAACGGTAAGAACCGTCTGTGATATTTCTTTTTCCCGCCACAAATACCACAGACGGCCTCCAAATCGTCTGTAATAGTGTACATCACAGACGATTTCACAAAACCGTCTATGATTTGGCGTCTAGTATTAGGCTTTCTGTAGTAGTGTTTCCTTCCATAGCATCGCTGCCTCTTCTTCTCTCTCCGTTGGTGCCTCCACCTTTCTCCGATGCCTCCTCACCGTGCCACCGTCGGCTAGGAGAAGTAGAGAGGGAGGGGGTTGTCGTGCGACGGATCCGTCGGCGATGGCTCATGGAGGAGTGTGGATCAGCCGGCGACAACTCATGGAGAGGCATTAGGTGTAGCAACTGGACCGACCATGTCCTCGGGTTTTGATTTCGTATCGTGGACATGCATCTTGAAGATGCTACCGAGCCTTCTGACAACTATGAAGAAACGTATAAGGTGGTTGGTCGGCAATATAAGCCATTCCTTGCTTTCATTGAAGCATCTGGAGCACCTTGATCTCAGCATGAACAACCTCCAGGAGCCGAATGGACATGTCCCAGAGCATGCATCACGTCAGGCCATGGCTGTGTGCACATTGAAGAATGTGCGCCGGACATGGCTTGCCATGAAGGCGAGTCGTGACTCATGACACCACAGTGCCGCTCGCCATAGTTCCGTGCCTAGCTACTCGCCTGCACTCGTGCTTCCATTGATAGATTCATAACTACTGAAGGTGTTGACAAATTCCCCTTGGCCACCACGCTGCCGAGCGTCGACACTGATGCGTTTGCGTCCTGTCAATCTTGTGAGCGAGCATCTGACGATGCCAAAACGATTGAACTTAAGCTGTAATTAGGTGCAGGTTCTTTGTATAACACGTTGTCAATTGATGTCTATTCCCAATGATAAAATGTGTTCCGGTATGATCTCAACTAAACACCGTATTATTAAAACCTACAACAAAACTCATTTTGGTTTACGCATCCAAACAAATGTTTTACCTGGAGGGAATTACTTCTATGGAAACGTAACAGTGTTATTAGAAAGGTCACCACAATGTCCATCCAACAAACTGCAAGAGTTGTACTTGACAAACAACATCACTGGAGCCCCACCAAATTGGATAGGGCAATTAACCAGCTTAGTCACTCCTGAGCTTTCGTACAACGACATCTCGGGATCTTTACAACCACCAAATTGGATAGGGCAATTAACCAACTTAGTCACTAATTTGGTTATTTTGGACCTCCATGGTAAAAACATCACTGGACCTGTCCTTCTGAGATCGGTATGCTCACTAGTTTGACCAAACTGGACCTCAGCTACAATGAACTGGATGATGTCATCACAGAATAACACTTTGCTCATCTAAAGAGTTCAAAGCACACAGACTCATCTCACAATCCCTTGAAGATTCAGATTGGTTCAGGATGGCGACCACCCTTTGGACTACAGACTGCATCTTTTGCATCTTGCCAGATGGGCCCTCGTTTTGCTGCTTGGCTACAATCGCAAGCGGGTATTCTTTCACTTGATATGTCAAGTACAAGTCTCATTGATAGGATTCCAGACTGGTCCGCCACTACATTTACCATGGCAACCGAATTGGACTTCTACATCAATCAATCACTGGAGGATTTCCAATAAATTTGAAAATAATGTTGTTGTGGAGGTGCCCAACCACTTGGGCCATCAGGATTATTTAGTGAGCCTTAGAGTAAGTCCATAGGAACGTCATTGTACGTATAATAAAATGTACCTATATATCTGTTGAAAATGTAGGTGATATTTTAATTACAAGTTTTAGGAGATAAATACAATAAACTAGTGATGCAAAACTTGCAACTAACAGCAGGCTACTCATCATACTTCAGAATATACACAAGTAAATTATAGTATCAAAGTCGAACGAATGAGCGAATGACTTACAATTGGGCTTGTTGAAGAGCAGGAGACTGTGCAGGATTGATGTAGTGCAGAATGTAGACGATGTAGTGCAGGAGCGGTCGCGCAAATGCGCTGCCCAAAAACCTTATTGCCGCTCTGTGCAATGGTTCGGAGATAGCCGCTCTCCCTCCTTCGAGGTACACACCGGGAAGAAAGGTTGGCGAAGTTCAGACGGTTCAATACAAAAGCACAAGATCACAGAGAAAAAGGAAATGGAGGTAGTGAGATTCTCAGCTATACACTTTAGATGTCTCCAAGTATATATATAGACAGACTGTCAACTGACAAATTTAAACAGCTATTTACCCACTAGTAACCGACACATTTAACCAACCATTTACCCACTGGTAATTGCCTGTTATCAAAACCCCAATAAAAGCTTCAAATTCAAATGTTTTAATCTCATTCAAACAGAGAGAGAGAGAGTGTGTGTGTGTGTGTTGTGCAGGGTTCAGTAAAAAATAAAGATGGATTTGGTCTGCCAAGTGGCATGACACGTAACGGCATGGTCGCGCGTCGCAAGTCACAAGTCATGCGATTCGCGTGAACGTGCGTGCGCGCATGCGTGATTAACCAAATCCCTCCTCATGCCATCTCTATCCATATTCAAGGAGATGTGAGTACTCCACCTTATGAATTGGTCTCCTTCACCTTGCCTTAGCAATATGGTACTAAACCATGCATGCTTTGGAATTAAGAAAATGGGTCTTGCTCATATGGGCCAATTTTTAACAATCCCCCACCAATTCCAAAGCAAAAAGTAAAAAGTTGTCAAAGATATTGTGCTGAAGTACTGTTAATATACCAATATTTTATTGTAAGTTCTGTACGGTTTGAACTTACACCTAGAATGACAAGATTCACAACTGATGAATGGACTATGCCTTGAATTCACAACTTTTCGTGATCAGAATTCACTTAAAATCTCAACTAGTATTAGGCTGCCAATGAACCACGCCTACACGGAGCGTTATATGGTCATGCTCCCTAGTCTGCTCATGAGCTTTCTAGATAATACCCCGTTTTCGTGAACTATGACCACACAGTTAAGCTCAAGTGGGTGTATTCTTTCTAGGTATCTTGAAGGCTAATAGCTTTTTCTTATTTGGACAACAAAATACATTAAGGCTTTATGCCAACCTTCCATATAGTCGAGAGTACTTTGTTTATTAGGACATGGGTATACTAAATATATACTCTCTTATTACAACATCAATTTGTTTTTCCCATTGCCTAAGTTACGGGATCTCTGATCAAGAAATTATGGGTTACCATTGTAATGTAACTTAAATGGGCCTCATTCCCATGTCCATAGATGCAACAAAAATCACTTTCCATGGTAACTCCTTTGTAAAAGGGTCTGCTATATTTTTCTCATTGTGAATATATTTCACAGTAATCACTCCGGAGTTTCTCAGTTTTCTGACAGATTTAAGCCTACGCTTCACATGTCTAGAGGACTTCATATTATCATTTGTACTTGTGACTTTGGCCAACACTGTTTGATTATCACAGTACATCAGGATTGCAGGTATTGGTTTCTCAACCAATGACAAGTCCAATGGAAGCTCTCTCAGCCATTTAGCCTCAACAGTGGCTGTGTCAAGTGTTATAAGTTATGCTTCCATGGTTTATCTCATTAATATAGTCTGTTTGCAAGATCTACATGAAACTGCAGCACCAGCTAAAGTAAATACATAACCACTTGTAGCTTTGATCTCATCCACATCAGAGATCCAATTACAGTCACTGTATCCTTCTAATACAGAGGGGTGTCCAGTATAATGTATTCCAAAAGATGCTGTGCCCCTCAAGTAGCACAACACTCTTTCAAGTGCCTCCCAGTGATCATCTTTTGGGTTAGAAGTAAACCAACTTAATTTGCTCACAGCAAATTAAATGTTAGGTCTTGTGGCACTAGCTAAATACATAAGTGATCCAATAATTTGTAGATATCTTAATTGATCTTTTCCTAATCTCTGGTTCTCTTAAAGCTTAATGCTTGCATCATAGGGTGTTAGAGAAACTTTATAGTTTTCAAAACCGAGCGGGCTCAATATTTTCTCAGCATGATGGGATTGATTCCAAGTGATCCCATCCTTTCTTTTGATCAATTTAATATTCAGAATGACATCTGCCTCTCCCAAGTCTTTCATATCAAAACACCGAGATAAGAAAATTTTGACCTCGTCAATTACGGTAGTGTTTGTTCCAAATATAAGTATGTCATCTACCTACAGACATAAGATCACTCCTTGACCCCCACCATAATGATAATACACACATTTATCAGCTTCATTTACAACAAAGCCAGCGGATGTCAAAGTTTTGTCAAACTTCTCGTGCCATTGTTTAGGTGCTTGTTTTAGTCCATACAAAGATTTCAATAATCTGCATACCTTATTTTCATATACAGAAATCACAAAACCATCCGATTGATCCATTTAGATTTCTTCCTCCATCTCTCCATTAAGGAAAATTATCTTCACGTCCATTTGATGAACATGTAGATCATAGGAAGATCCTAACAAAAGGAGCACTCTGATGGTGGTTAGTCTAGCGATAGGAGAATAGGTATCAAAGAAATCTTCTTCCTCTCTCTGGGTGTAATCCTTGGCCACAAGTCTTACCTTGTACTTCTTAATAGTATCATCAGGCCTTAGTTTCTTTTTAAAGACCCACTTATATCCTACAAGTTTATCCCGATAGGACGATCAGTGATCTCCCAAATCCCATTAGTCATGATCAAGTCCATCTCACTATAGACTGCCTCTTTTCAATACTCAGCATCAGAAGATGCATAAGCCTCCGAAAGGATCTTTGGCACATCATCCACGAGGTATACAATAAAGTCGTCACAAAAGGTCTTCTCAACCCTTTGTCTCTTGCTCCTACGAGGAGCTTCTGCAACTAGATTGTTATCCTCCTTAGGGATATCACATAATGGTTCAAAAATGGTGGAAAGTTCAGAAGTTTGATGATTTTCACTTTAAATATTATCAGTTTGAACATTCTCATATTATGAAGTACTGCCTGCTGTTCTCATAGGAAAGATATTCTCAAAAAATGAAGTATCTCTAGACTCCATTATTTTATTAGCAATAATCTCAGGAGTTTCTGATTTAACTACTAAAAATCTATAGGCCGTGCTATTTTGAGCATATCCTAGAAAAATACCATCGACTGTTTTTGGTCCAAGCTTTCTCTTTTTTTGCAATGGTATATTGACTTTTGCCAAACACCCCCAAGTTCACAAAAATTAACATTAGGCTTTCTCTCCTTCCATCCCTCATACGGAGTAATATCACTCTTTTTAGTGATTACCCTATTTAGGACGAAAGTTGATGTCAGTGTAGCTTCCCCCCACCATGCCTTAGGCATATCAACACTCTCTAACAGGGTATTAACCAAGTCTGTTAGTGTCCAATTTTTCCTCTCAGCTACCTCGTTTGATTGGGGCGAATATGATGGTGTAAATTCATGGACTATTCCATGCTCAAAACAAAATTGGGAGAATTCATGAAAGACGTATTCTTCTCCACGATCAGACCTCAATCTTTTATTTTCTTCTCTAGTTGGTTCTCAACCTCAGCCTTATAAGTCTTAAAGTAGTTTAAAGCTTCATCCTCAGTTTTTAGCAAATACACATAGCCGTAGCATGTTGCATCATTAATAAAAGTTAGAAAATATATTTTGCCTCCTTTTATCAATAATCCATTCATTTCACACAAATCTGAATGAACAAGATCTAATGGTACTAAGTTCATTTCGTCATCTAATCCCTTAAAAGGTTTTTGAGATTGCTTTGTTTGCACACATAACTGGCACTTTGATCCTTTGACAATTTTACATTTTGGAATTAAATCTAATATGGACATTCTAGAAATACTATCAAAATCAATATGACAGAAACGAGAATGCCAAATATTTGCCTCACATGTATTTAAACCAGTTGTAACATTCAGATTATAACAAGACTCTAAAATACTTAGGCGAAACAAGCCTCCGCTCTCATAACTTTTACCAACAAATTTTTTGAACTTAAACATTACAATTTTATTTAACTCAAAAACTAGCTTGTAACCATCCTTGCATAGGAGAGACCCACTAGCGATGTTCTTGTTTATTGTAGAAGCATGCTGCACGTTCTTCAAGTGGTTGAAATATAATGAAGCTCATGCCGTGTGAGTGCCTGTGCTATTAGAATTTGAGATCCTCTTACTTACAGGTTCATAGTAAAATTGATAGGCTTGTCAGGTAGAGAGTAGAGACAGGTGCCCCTTCCATAGAGCTTAAAGGGTTTCATGTGTAATTCATTTTGTTACTACAGGTTCGGCAAGATATATGTGTTATTCTCTCCCTAAGATTGCATGCCGACTTCGGATGGCACACGTCCAGTCAGGTGGTTACCGGAGAGATCAAGGGTCCTTAAACTTGCAAAATGCCTAATAAGTGATGGCAGAGGTCCAGTAAAGTTGTTAGCAGAAAGGTCAAGAATGACTAGACCGGTCAAGCGCTCATTGAATTTGGTAGGATTCCTGACAACCCGTTAAACTTCAAATACAGCTCCTGCAATTTGTTTGACGAACATCGCGGCAGCCTCTCAGTTAGCTCCGTTATGTTTCCGAATGGGTAAGAGTACATGTCGAGGCGCAGGATCCTCAAATTGCATAGGTTCTGCAAGTTTAAAGTCTTCATGTCCATGGCATGATTATTTGTTAACTCTAGGACTTGGAGGGACGCCATACCTCCAAGTGCATCAGGGAATCGACCGTACAGATCGGTACACGCAAGGTTGAGGTGCTTGATGCTCGTTAGGTTCCAAAACCAACAAGATGCAAGTGGTTGGTCAAAGTGGTTCCAAAAGAGAATAAGCTCCTCCAGATTTGTAAGGTTAAAGAGTGGGAGTGATTGGTTAGGGAGCAATCGGAAAGATCAAGGGATCTCAACGAAGGAATCATGTTCACCACATGAGGCCAATCAACTATAGTGCTGAGATTTACTGATCTCATGTTGAGGTACCGTAACAAAGGTAGACGTGCTAACCATGAGAGATCCATGGAATAGAGCTGTGATTCATAGTCAAAACCATTCGAGATATCAAGCTGAGGAGGCACTGTACCAGAAAACGGTATGCCGGAGAGGTTAAGATATCTCAACCTCTTGAAAGAGCCCAAGAATTGTGGAATTCGACCTAATGGCCCCTCTAGATAGTTCATGCTGAGGTCGAGGTACTCCAATTGGCCCAAAGAAAGAAAGAAGAGAATGACTCCGTTGTCTTCACGGCTGAACGTTGCGAAGGTTAAGCTTGAGGACACGGCCCGTCAGGTTGCTGCATCGGACGCCTCGCCACCGGCAGCAGTCCTTCTCATTGCCTTGCCGTTGCCACGAGGCAAGAAGCCCCGCAGGGTCGCTGGTGATGCCTTGCTTGAAGGCCAGCAGGGCGTCCCGCTCCTGCGGCATGCAGGCGGCGCCACCGGCCGACCGGCGCGGCACCGCTTCATGGGCACTCAAGGAAAAGGTGGCGGTTGCTGCGACGAGGAGGACAAAGAAGTTGGCAGTGAGATG
This sequence comes from Dendrocalamus latiflorus, assembly GCA_017311315.1. Taxonomy (NCBI): domain Eukaryota; kingdom Viridiplantae; phylum Streptophyta; class Magnoliopsida; order Poales; family Poaceae; genus Dendrocalamus; species Dendrocalamus latiflorus. The sequence goes on from CM029641.1 coordinate 29,214,058, forward strand.
CATGGCGGATAGGCTAGCCAGGCTGCTTGCTTAATTGCAGACACAAGCGTTAATCCAGTGTGTGGTGTGTGCACCCTTAATTTAACTAGTATAGAGTATAGACTAGTAGTACTCCGTAGTCCGTACTACTATTACTGCTATAATGCAGTCGACGGTCGGGGTCATCGGTCGATTTACCTGGCTAGCCATGGAGATTGATACGACGGCGGCGTCAACTCACCGAAGTTCACGGTGTGGTGGGTAGAACGCCAAGGAAAATATTGCAGTGCCGTCGACGACAGGCCATTCGATCCATGGCGTGAGCTGTGGTTAATTACTTCAACTAATCGCTTTGACAAAACGTAGACTAACGAAACCCATGAAATCCCCGTGCTGCCAAAATTATGTTCTTGCTTCCCAGAATCGTAGCTCCGTCGCACTTCCGTGCTCCACAGGCTCTTTAGTACGCACCACCAGTTGTATATATAGAACTGATCATGCTGACACCAAAAATGCAAACACATATAAATACACATCCATATATGCATGATAAGCATTACACAGGACTTATTCTTTTTAGCTTCGACGATAACAAAACACACAACCTAACAAAAGGTGCTATACGTACATGCATGCTTCTTCGCCTTCATTTATTCGTAGCACTGGTCGTCGTCACGGCTGTCGTATTCGTCGTAGCGGACTAGAACGTCGTAGAGATCCATGGAATATAGCTGTGATTCATAGTCAAAACCATTCGAGATATCAAGATAGTGCAGCTTTGAGAGGTTACCAAGCTGAGGAGCCCCTATACCAGAAAACGGTATGCCGGAGAGGTTAAGATATCTCAACCTCTTGAAAGAACCTCTTGAAAGAGGCTGTCGTATAGTTGGACCAATCGCCAAATGAAGTACAAAGTTCATGCCGTGGTTAACAAGGAGATAAGAGATCGGATTCTGTAATTAGTTACAACAGATTCCATAAACCGAAGCCTATTCTATCTCTATCTCTATTAAGCACGGCATGTTATCTTATGCTTTAACGCCCCCCCCCCCCCTCAATCACATTTTTCTAAGATTGAGATTGTTTCTGAACTCTATAAGATTTCGCACTAGGAGAGCTTTTGTGAAGCCGTCAGCAACTTGATCACCAGTCGAAACAAACTTGATCTCTAAGAGTTTTTGAGCGATCCTCTCTCTTACAAAGTGATAATCTACCTTAATGTGTTTGCTTCTAGCATGAAACATTGGGTTAGCTGATAGATAGGTAGCTCCTATATTATCACACCACAACTGAGCCATAGCAGGGCTTGAAACACCAAGCTCCCTCAGCAAAGTTTGTATCCACATAATCTCAGTTGTTGCATTTGCTACTGCCTTATATTCTGACTCTGTACTTGATCTTGAGACTGTAGGTTGTTTTCTTGCACTCCAAGAAACAAGATTTGTTCCCAAAAAGATAGCAAATCCTCCAGTTGATCTTCTATCATCAGAACAGCTAGCCCAATCTGCATCTGAAAAAGCACTAACTACCATGTCATCAGACTTACTCAAATGTAGACCAATTCCTGAAGTGTATTTTAGATATCTCAAGATCCGTTTGACTGCTGCCCAGTGCATCGTAGTAGGTGCATGAAGATACTGACAGACTTTATTTACTGGAAATGATATGCCAGGCCTGGTTAAAGTTAAGTATTGCAAGGCACCAACAATACTGCGATACCTGGTAGCATCCTGTGCCCCTAATAGTTCTCCTTGTGCAATCAACTTTTCTGTTGTTGACATAGGTGTGCTGACAGGCTTGCAGTTCAACATATTCGCCCTTTTTAGAAGATCATTAGAATATTTTTCCTGTGAGAGAAGAATATATACCTTCTTTTGTCTTTCTGACCTCAATTCCCAGGAAATAATGAAGATCACCAAGATCCTTCAAGGCAAACTCTATTCTAAGATCATCAAGAAGAGCTATAGTAGCATATACAGAAGAGCTTGCCACAATTATATCATCAACATATATAAGCATGAAGATTGTAACACTCCCTTTATTATAATAGAACAGAGATGTATCAGCCTTAGAAGTCTTAAATCCAAGTTTTAGCAATTTATCACTGAGTCTTGCATACCAAGCTCTGGGGGCTTGTTTCAAACCATATAAACTTTTATCCAATTTACACACATAACCCTTCCTAGATATATCCTCATATCCTGGTGGTTGTCTCATGAACACATCTTCTTCTAAAATACCATGCAGGAAAGCATTCTGAACATCTAATTGGCGAAGGGACCACCCTTTCGAAAGAGCAATGGATAGAACCAGTATAATAGTTGCTGCTTTAACGACTGGACTAAAGGTGTCTTCATATCAATGTCATATCGTTGTTTAAACCCTTTTGCCACCAATCTAGCCTTATACCCCTCTACTATTTCATCAGCCTTCCTTTTAACCTTGTAAACCCATTTACAATCAATTATGTTCATTCCTTTTCTTGAGGGTACACTACTACAGAAAGCCTAATATTAGACGCCAAATCACAGATGGTTTTGTGAAACTGTCTGTGATATACACTACCACAGACGGTTTTAATTTGGAGGCCATCTGTGGTGTTTTGTGGCGTGAAAAAGGAGTATCACAAACGGTTCTTACCGCTGAACCGTCTGTGATATGCCAGTATCACAGACGGTAATAAAAACCGTCTGTGATAATCTGGAATATCACAGACGGTTTTATAATAAAAACCGTCTATGATATGTTTCTAGCCTTGCAATCTCTCAAAATTTCATATTTTCCCGCTTGAGTCCGAATATGGTTTAATTTTGACACACCTTCAGTAAAACGGGCATAACTTTTGCATACGGTGTCCATTTTTGACGTTCTTGTACTCGTTGGAAAGCTAACGATGAGTCCGATCCAAAAAAATGACTTGCTTGCATCCGTCGACCTCCAAGACCCCGAAAATCGGCCATCTTTGGACCTAAATCTGCGTCGCAAGTTTTTGGTTTCTATTTTTGCCCTTTTTCTTGGTCTTCCTTTTGGAATTTGGATTTTGCTTCAACTGAAAAGTTATAGATCTCGTCGAAACCTTTCAAATGAGTATATATAAGTCATATAGAACTTTGCTATTTTATCTTTTCAGACTAGTTGTTTATATTGCATCGGTATATAAAATTGTGTGCTCTAATTCACAGACGGTTCTATATGTAGAACCGTCTGTGATATTCATTCATCACAGACGATTCTATATGTAGAACCGTCTATGATAATCTGACAGCTGGGCCAGTCGATCCTACTCAACCCAATCCTAGCCAATAGAAATCCACCAAGCCTCACCCCACGGATCCCCGCGCCAAAAAATTTCGAACTCCCGCCTCTCCCTCCCCTATAAATATAACCAAAACCCAGCCTCCTTGCTGTTCTCCTCCTCCTCCTTGTCGTCCTCCTCCTTGCTGTATGTTCTCCTCCTTGCTATCCTCCTCCTTGCTGTATGTTCTCCTCCTTGCTATCCTCCTCCTTGTTGTATGTTCTTCTTGCTGTATGTTCTTCTCCTCCTTACTGTCCCCCTCCTCCTTGCAGACGACGCACAAGTCTACGGGAGGCAAGACACCGCAGAAGCAACTAACTCGTGCCAACCGTGCAGACGCTCAATCAACGCCGATGATGGTGGGCGTCAAATACATCCAGCTCATGCGTTGCATCAGGGGCGAGAAGGCATAGATATTTGCTCTTTTTCTCTGTTCTTGTTGTATAACCTGCTCGTTGTTTGGGATATTGTAATGGTAGGCTCTAATATTAAAATAAATGGATGTTTTATGTTTGTGAAATGAATTGAGATGTGAATTGGATGTATACATGTACATGTTGATCTGCTTGTTTCAGAGGGCATGGCTAGCATTTCCTGAAGCTAGCCAATAAACAGAAATAGGTTTAGGGAATATCACAGACGGTTTTTAACTAAAAACCGTCTGTGATTTATAAATATCACAGATGGTTTTTAGTTAAGAACCGTCTGTGATATTTACATATCACAAACGGTTCTAAATTTAGAACCGTCTGTGATAACTATATATCACAGACGGTTTTTAACTAAAAACCGTCTGTGATATTTGCAACACAGACGGTTCGAAAACCGTCTGTGATGACCTCGTATTATCACTGACCCATAAATTCAGACGATTCACAAAACCGTCTGTAATGACATTTTTGAACCGTCTGTGATGACCTTTTCTGTAGTAGTGGTACCAAATGCCAGGTTTTATTTTTCATAAGTGCCTCATATTCTATATCCATTGCATTCTTGCAATAATCAGACCCTAGGGCTTCATCTTACGTCTGTGGTTCTCCTGTAGATGTAAAGAATCCATATCAAATAGTGCCATCAGTAGTTACCTTGGGTTTAACGATGCCTCGTTGTAATCTGGTGACACGCCGTTGTACCCCGGGTCTACCACAGAAGATCCCGGCCCTGGCACTGCTGCTGCCATTTGTTGAGATGTCGTGTCGCCCTCTGTTGCTGCATGGTGAATTGTCACGTCGCGCAGTGTTGCTGCATGCTGAATTATCATGTCGCGCACTGTTGTTGCATGCTGAAGTGTTGTGTCGCCCGCTGCAGCTGCTGAGATGCTGCGTCGCGCGCTGCTGCTGCATGCTGAAGTGGCGTGGCGGACGGCCACTGGCTCGGCGTGGGCATCAGTACAACCGGAGGGAGAAGCCGCGCGCCTGAATTAGACGACTGAGCGTCTGACACCGCCGATCCCGAGGCTAGTCCCTGCTGATATGACCCTGGTGACGCAGGTGTAGGTGCAGACGCAGGAAAAAGTTCCTGTTCCTCGGCGAGCGCACCATGGCTTGCTGCTGATATTGCATGTGCATTGCTCTCTCAGGTTGTCTCATCTCCTTGCATATTTTCTTCTGAAACAAAATGCTCCAAATATAAATTAGCAGGATCATTAGCTAGTTGGGCACCTACATGTGTCACCCCCTTGATTAATAGGATTCAACAAAGTGATTGGTAGAAGAAGAATTTTAGACTTAAGATGGGCACGGGCATTGGAGTGAAGTCTGGCAAAGGGATAAATGTTTTCATCAAAGATAACATCATGAGATATATATATATATATATCCGGCCAGTTTGAATACCTAGACACTTGAACCCCTTATGCAAATTGCTATAGCCAAGGCAAGTACATTGTTTGGAGCGACTGAAATTTCACTTGAAGCAAGATGGAAAAGAAGAAGGCAATGGCAAGATGGAAAGGAAGAAGGCCGGCATGGAAAGGAAGAAGGCAATGGCATTGGCAAGATAGAAAGGAAGAAGGCCGTCATAGAAGTTAAAAATGGTGTTCGTTGCCCTTTTGTTTCTGCTACTTGAAAATTTTTCCGCACCACTTGTTTTAGATTGTAGTTTAATGTAGTGTAAGCATTTTTCTGAATTTGTAGCCATGAAGTTTATCTTTGTAAAATTGTAAGTGTCCTCTTATGTATGCAGTGCTGTGGGTAACCTACTCGATACGATATGGGTAACCTACTCGATATCTTGTGATGTTGTAATGGTGGATTCTAATCTTAATGGAAATAGAATGTGTTATTGTGTTTGTTGCTGTATTTGCTTGTTTTCAGATGATATAGTTAACATTTCTTGAGGCTAGCCGAAAAATAGAAAAAAATTAGGTGTAGAATGAATTATCACAGGCAATTTTGTGGTATAAACCGTCTGTGAAGAATTATCACAGACGGCCCAAACCAGAAACCGTCTGTGATGGGGAAGTATCACAGACGGTTCTATATACCAACCGTCTGTGATACTCACACATCACAGACGGTTGGTAGCTAGAACTGTTTGTGATAGTGTTTTTCACAGACGGTTCTAGTTATAAACCGTCAGTGATGTATTTATTACAGATGGGTCACAAACTGTCTGGGATAATTTCTGATTATCACTGACACATAAACTCAGACGGTTCAAAACATTGTGTGTGATGACAGTTTTAAACCGTCTGTGATGATTCTTTTTGTAGTAATGTACACACTATAGATAAGTTTACCGTCAAGGTAGAAAATAACACTTTTGGTCACTATTGGTTGTGGTGTGGCATGTTTTGGTCACACCACAGTGAGTGGCACGGCATTATTGTTTTTATCACGCCACGACCAATTAAAAGAGTCAGATTTACAAATAATTTATGAATCATTAACTAAAATATATTTGAAAGGGTTAAATAATAAAAAGAATCGTTCAACTAGTCCATAAAAAATACGATATTCCCTTGCTGTTCTTGACTCAAATAACCCGTCAACTCTGTCCTTTTCAAGGCCAACCTGTTAATAGCCAGGTCTTGTTGGCATTGATGAGACAATCCATCTCCGAGCGACTAGCGACTCAAAACAACCTATCAGAAGTTATAGCAGAATGTGACACGAAGGAAGACTTGATACAGGATGGTTTTTCGCGGCACCTAGTCCGGAGACCGAGTCGATCACGAAGTCCGATGAAGAAAAAACTCTGCGCGAGCCAACCAGCGAGACGAGACTTCACAGAGGAACCTCTCTCTGATAGCAATGTTGGATTTTCTTCAAATATTAGATTAATTTCGTGGAGACTTTTTAATCTACCATCTATTCCTCTACCTTATCTATAGTACCGCTCACAATGTATAATGAGGCTAGAGGGTAAGGACCTATTTATAGACTCCACTTCCAGGTGTTATAAAGTGATCCACCTGTTTCCGGTATCCCATAAGACTCCTGAATCATGTCACCAACCACGATCAGACAAGCCAATTTTATGAGTCTAAAATATATTAGTCCCAAGCACACATGTGTGAGTCATGCGCCATGATCAGGTTGTTTATGAGATCAATTCCAATCCGATCATGTGGGTCAATAGCCCGCAGAGGTGATCCTACAAAACAAACCCAGCTATTCCACCCTGTGCTGTGCCTCGGTTAAACAAATGCATGCATATCAAATTTCAGTAGATTTGATCTCAATAAATATGTCTACCATATTCCAGCACAGCCATCCTCGACACCTTGAGTATAAATTCCTCGAGTTAAATCATGCATCAAAATATTCCCTATCACTTGAATCAATAATATGAATAATTTCACACAGAGTAAAGTAGACAATAACACAATAAATATTGAAAGACACGTAAAATTCCTAACACCATGCATCCTCCGCGCTGCCAAAATTAAGTTCTTGCTTCCCAGAATAGTAGCTGAGGCCTGAGGGTGCGCCGACCTGCCACGAGCAGTCGACGTTGCCCACGGCCGCTGCTGTTCAGCATTTGAGCTAATTCTGAAGATACACATCCTGGCTTTTGGATGCGTGGTATATATGTAGCTTCTCAGAAGTCGTCAGTCCAAAATGAGCGGGGTATTAAACTTGCAAAATGCCTAATAAGTGATGGCAGAGGTCTGTAAAGTTGTTAGAAGAAAGGTCAAGAATGACTAGACCGGTCAAGCGCTCCATTGAATTTGGTAGGATTCCTGACAACCCGTTAAACTTCAAATACAGCTCCTGCAATTTGTTTGACGAACATCGCGGCAGCCTCTCAATTAGCTCCGTTATGTTTCCGAATGGGTAAGAGTATGTCGAGGCGCAGGATCCTCAAATTGCATAGGTTCTTCAAGTTTAAAGTCTTCATGTCCATGTCATGATTATTTGTTAACTCTAGGACTTGGAGGGACGCCATACCTCCAAGTGCATCAGGGAATTGACCGTACAGATCGGTACACGCAAGGTTGAGGTGCTTGATGCTCGTTAGGTTCCAAAACCAAGAAGATGCAAGTGGTTGGGTCAAAGTGGTTCCAAAAGAGAATAAGCTCCTCCAGATTTGTAAGATTAAAGAGTGGGAGCGATTGGTTCACACTTGTTAGGGAGCAATCACAAAGATCAAGGGATCTCAACGAAGGAATCATGTTCACCACATGAGGCCAATCAACTATAGTGCTGAGATTTACTGATTCCATGTTGAGGTACCGTAACAAAGGTAGACGTGCTAACTATGAGAGATCCATGGAATAGAGCTGTGATTCATAGTCAAAACCATTCGAGATATCAAGATAGTGCAGCATTGAGAGGTTCCCAAGCTGAGGATGCACTATACCAGAAAACGATATGCCTGAGAGGTTAAGATATCTCAATCTCTTGAAAGAGCCCCAGAATTGTGGAATTCGACCTGATGGCCCCTCTAGATAGTTCATGCTGAGGTCGAGGTTCTCCAATTGGCCCAAAGAAAGAAGACAATGACTTATCTCGCCCACCAGACTTCCGTCGTGGTCACGGCTGCCGTATTCGTCGTAGCGGACTTGAACGTTGCGAAGGTTAAGCTTGAGGACACGGCCCGTCAGGTTGCTGCATCGGACGCCTCGCCACCGGCAGCAGTCCTGCTCATTGCCTTGCCGTTGCCACGAGGCAAGCAGGCCCGCAGTGTCGCTGGTGATGCCTTGCTTGAAGGCCAGCAGGGCGTTAATCCAGTGTGCACCCTTAATTTAAGTAGTATAGACTGCTATTACTGCAATAATGCAGTCGACGGTCGATTTAACTGGCTAGCCATGGAGATTGATACGACGGCGGCGTCAGCTCACCGAAGCTCACGGCGTGGTGGGTAGAACGTCAAGGAAAATAATGCAGTGCCGGCGACGACGGGCCATTCGATCCATGGCGTGAGCTGTGGTTAATTACTATCTGATCGATCTGATAGTACTGCCATTGGCTGGCTAATCTCATTGCAGTAGCTGGGGCATCCTAAATTCAGTTGATGACGAATGTAGCTCAGGGATAACGATTGATCTAGGTTGGTGACTGCTCTCGATCGGCAAGACGCGCAGTTACTACACCTTGTACGATTGGAGCGTGTCGATCTAGGTTGGTGGCTGCCTCTTGCTCTCGATTGGCAAGACGCGCAGTTACTACACCTTGTACGATTGGAGCGTGATTGGTAGAAGAGAGGCAAATCTGGTGGTGAAAGGATGCCCTAATTCGTCCTTGCACGCGTCTAGGTCTTGCCTTACGCGAATGTACTCATCTAAAATTAAGGGCAAATGTGACTATGTGATCACACAATCTGACGTGCAAGTCACAAGAAAAGCGAACGTCTGCGATTGGAAAGAGATGAACGGCTGTTCGATCTACTACTCATCGTAGGGAGGGAAGGAATGAACGGCCGGTCTGGATTGATCGATCTATCCTATCTCTCCATCTGTCGTCAGGCACGTAGAGAAATGCGTCTTTGTCGGTCGCTCTGTGAAACGCTTGAGATGGTTGAAGCGTCTCACCTCCGTAGAGGCCGCAGGCTGCGTGTTTTTATATAATGGGAAGAGCCCCCAATGTGGCGTTTACAGGAAGGGATCAAAACCGAATAAGAGATTGAGACGGATTGAGAGAGAGAGAGAGAGTCGGGTTACAGTTCATGAAGAAAGAAGCCAGACTGGACCTTCTATCTCTAGAAGAGAGGTCTCCAAATCTATCTCTAAGAGTAGAACAAGATATATTCTAACATCCCCCCTCAATCATAACTTTACCAAATTAAGATTGCATCGAAAATCCTCAAGCTGCCGAAGAGACAAGGGTTTTGTAAAACCATCTGCTACTTGATCTCTAGACGAAACAAATTTGACTTCCAGTTGTTTTTGTGCAACTCTTTCTCGAACAAAGTGATAATCCACTTCTATGTGTTTTGTTCGTGCATGAAAAACTGGATTTGCTGAGAGATAAGTGGCACCAATGTTGTCACACCACAATTGCGCCATGCGAGTAGTGGAAAGTCCTTGTTCTTTTAACAGACTTTGTATCCAAATTATCTCAGCAGTAGCATTAGCAACAGCTTTATACTCTGCTTCAGTACTGGACCGAGAAACTGTGGCTTGTTTGCGCGCGGTCCATGAAATAAGATTGTCACCAAGAAAGACAGCAAAACCTCCAGTAGAGCAACGATCATCTGGGCTACCTGCCCAATCAGCATCAGAGAATGCACTTATCATCATGCATGGAATAAGACTTACCAATCCGAAGATCAAATTGCATGGTCAATTTGACATATCGAAGTATTCTCTTGACTGCACTCCAATGCTCAGTAGTAGGGGCATGCAAAAATTGACAAACTTTGTTGACCGAGAAAGCAATATCTGGTCTTGTCAATGTGAGATACTGCAAAGCACCTACAATGCTTCTGTATTGTGTTGCATCAGTTGGACCCAACAATGTCCCTTGATGTTTTGATAGTTTTTCTGTTGTAGACAATGGAGTGTTGACTGGTTTGCAAGCTGTCATGCCTACTCTTTTCAAAAGATCTGAGGCATATTTCTCTTGTGAAAGCACAATTCCATCTTTCATCTTGGTAACCTCAATACCTAGAAAGTAATGTAAATCTCCCAAGTCCTTTAGCACAAAATCTCGCTTTAGATCTTGAAGTAACGTCATGGTTGCATCCTGTGTTGAGCTGGCAACAATTATGTCATAAACATATATAAGCACAAATACTGTACTAGCTCCTTTGCTATAGAAAAACAGAGAGGTATCAGCCTTGGAAGCCTTAAACCCGAGTTGACATAGCCGTGTACTTAACCTGGAAAACCACGCTCTAGGCGCTTGTTTAAACCATAGAGAGATTTATCTAATTTGCACATATAATTTGGTTTAACCTTGTCTTCATAACCAGGTGGTTGTCTCATATAAACCTCCTCCTATAGAACGCCATGAAGAAATGTGTTCTGTACATCTAGCTGACGAAGGCTCCATCCTTTTGAGATTGCAATAGACAGTATAAGACGAATAGTGGCTGCTTTAACAACAGGACTAAAAGTATCTTTATAATCAATGCCATACCTTTGTTTAAAACCTTTTGCAACCAAACGTGCCTTGTATCTATCAAGCGTGCCATCAGATTTACGCTTAATTTTGTAGACCCATTTGCAGTCAATAAGATTCCTTCCCTTCTGCGGTGGTACTAGATGCCAAGTATGATTCTTGATAAGAGCCATGTATTCTTGATCCATAGCAGTCCTCCACTCAGGATGTGTCAATTGTCATCGCCTCTTGCAAATTCTGCAGTTCTCCAGTAGATGTTAGAAATCCATAACGAATAGTACCATCAGTATATACCTTGTGTTTCCGGATTCCTTGTTGAAGACGTGTTACAGGCTGAGACACAGGAAGAGACGTAGAGTTAGTGGGCACAGACAATCCCAGGCCTGATGACTCTGACGGTATGGCCGACGTATTTGATCCTGTGGCCTCATTGTCGTGTGGACTGGGCACAGAAGATCCGGCTCTTTCTCTGACTGATGGGACGAGGCGTTGTGCAGACATTGGAGATGTGTCCGGTGCATGCGTCGGAGAGGACGTCTCAGCAGGCGATGAGGGCGTGAATCCGTGCGCTGATGTGAGGCGTCGTGCAGAGGATGGAGACGCGTCAGTCGCTCATCGCAAAGAGGATGGTTCAGCATGCAGCGCTGGTGACGTGTCGATCGCTCGCTACGGAGAGAGCAATTCAGCATGCAGAGTTGGCGGGAGTCCGTGCACTGACGCTGATCCTGAGACAGCTAATGTCCCATTGTTTTCCGTTGCTGTTTCCTGATCTCCTGCTAATGCCAGTTCTGGATTTCCTATTACTGCTTCTTCAAAAGCATCAGATTCAAAAACAGAAGCATTAGTCAATTGATCAACTACATGTTCATCCCCTTGTGCTACTGTAGGTGGGTTTAATAGAAGGATCTCTGATTTTAACTGTGCACCGGCATTAGGGTGGAGGCTAGAGAAGGGAAAAATATTGTCATCAAAGACCACATCTCTAGAGATATAGACACGACTAGAGGATGTATCAAGGCATTTGAATCCTTTGTGGAGATTACTATATCCAAGGAAGGTACATTGTTTTGAACGGAATGTATGGTCGAAGGTTTGGCCAACATGCACACCCAAAGGTTCTCAAGGAGGAGTATTCCGGTTTTTGGTGGAACAAACGTTCTAGCAGTGTGGAATATTGAATGACTTTGCTAGGTGTGCGATTGATCAGATAGGTAGCAGTGAGAAAAGCTTCATCCCAAAACTTGATTGGCATAGATGCATGTGCTAGGAGAGACAAGCCAACTTCTACTATGTGACGATGCTTTCGTTCGGCCGAACCATTTTGTTGATGTGTGTGAGGGCAAGGAACGCGGTGAGTTATGCCAACTTTAGTAAAGAAGGAGTGCAGTTTTTCATATTCTCCACCCCAATCGATTTGCATGGCAACAATCTTTTTGTTGAAAAGTCACTCCACAAGATTATGAAATTCATGGAATTTCTAAAAAACTTCAGACTTGTTTTTAAGGAGATAGATCCAAGCAAGTTTACTGCAATCATCTATAAAGCTCACATAGTATTTCCTGCCCCCAACAGAGGTAGGAGTAGGTCCCCACACATCTGAAAAAACTAACTTAAGAGGACAACTTGATATAGTAGAAGTCTTGGGAAACGACAGCTAATAGCTTTTGGCTTGTTGACAAGCATCGCATATCGACTCATTATTTGCCTCAACTAGACAGGGAAGCTTATTCTCATAGATGACCTTATGGACTATGGAAAGTGAAGGATGACCCAAGCGATTATGCCACCTTGCGAGAGATGGCTTGACAACTCCAAGAGCTTGTTTGGAAGAGGATGTTGATGATGACGGTAGGGGATAGAGCCCATTGCGGCATCTTCCTCTAAGAAGAGTGGTCCTCGTTTGCTGATCCTTAACCACAAAGAAAGAGGGGTGAATTTCCACAAAGGCATTATTATCACGAGCAAGACGATGAGCAGAGACAAAATTTTTCTTGGTTTGGGAACATGAAGAATATTTTTGAGATGCTAGCGGTATGAATAGTAGAATGACCAATGTGACTAATGTTCATACCTATGCCACTAGCTGTGTGCACCTGATCCTTGCCATTGTATCTATTTCTGACAGTTAGTTTTTCCAGTTCTTCCGTGATATGGTCTGTTGCTCCGGTGTCCATATACCAGTTTGTGTCTACACCGTATGAGTTAATAGCAGCACTTGTAGTTTTGGCTTCTGGGATATATGTTTCATCAAATCTATGCCAGCAGTCAGTAGCAACATGTCCAGTCTTGTAGCAGAGTTGGCAGACCGGTCTTCTTCCTCGTCCGCCATTGCTAGCACTTCGGCCACTGCTGTTGGAGTTATTCCTGTCGCCGCCTTCACGTCCTCGGCTTCTGCCGCGACCGCGTCCGCCAATTCTGCCACCACGGGTGAACCCGCCTCGGCCTCCTCATCTGACCGCGTTCATTGACGATGTATGCGCACCTTCCCGAAGGATCATCCTGTTCTCAAAGCTTAGAAGTTGAGAGTAAAGTTCAGATACCGTGATCAGTTCTGTCTTTGAAGTGATGACAGCTACCACTGAATCAAAATCAACATCTAGTCTAGCCAGGATGTATGAAGCCATGTCTTCATCATCTAGAGGTCTTCCTGCCGAGGCCATATCATCACCAAGTGCTCTCATCTTGCCGACGTACTCTGCCACAGTCATGTCGCCTTTTTGAGTTGTCGCCAAAGCCAAGCGCGTGTTAACTGATCTTTCATGGGATTGGCCGGAGAACATGCCTTCAATGGCTTTCCGAACTTGCACCGACATAGACATGGTGGCCACTTGAGTTAGGACCTCCCTGGAAAGAGATGAGAGCAGGTAGCCGAGAACTTGCTGATCTGCGGTCATCCATGTCTCATAGCTGGATTCGGTTTCATGATATATAATCTTCTCACCGTCAGTGATGCTGATTTCTACATCTGGGGCTTGGAGAGCACCGGTGAGATACCAATCCAAGCGAGCACCACGAATCGCGGGTAAAACATGCGCCTTCCATAGCAGGTGATTGCTTGGCCAGACAATGGATTCATGGTGTTTGACGATGGATTCACCATGCTAGATCAACTCTAATCAGTCGTAGAAGAGTAGCTCTGATACAAGACCAGAGGATGTATCAAGGCATTTGAATCCTTTGTGGAGATTACTATATCCAAGGAAGGTACATTGTTTTGAACAGAATGTATGGTCGAAGGTTTGGCCAACATGCACACCCAAAGGTTCTCAAGGAGGAGTATTCCGGTTTTTGGTGGAACAAACGTTCTAGCAGTGTGGAATATTGAATGACTTTGCTAGGTGTGCGATTGATCAGATAGGTAGCAGTGAGAAAAGCTTCATCCCAAAACTTGATTAGCATAGATGCTTGTGCTAGGAGAGACAAGCCAACTTCTACTATGTGACGATGCTTTCGTTCGGCCGAACCATTTTGTTGATGTGTGTGAGGGCAAGAAACGCGGTGAGTTATGCCAACTTTAGTAAAGAAGGAGTGTAGTTTTTCATATTCTCCACCCCAATCGGTTTGCATGGCAACAATCTTTTTGTTGAAAAGTCACTCCACAAGATTATGAAATTCATGGAATTTCTGAAAAACTTCAGACTTGTTTTTAAGGAGATAGATTCAAGCAAGTTTATTGTAATCATCTATAAAGCTGACATAGTATTTCCTGCCCCCAACAGAGGTAGGAGCAGGTCCCCACACATCTAAAAAACTAACTTAAGAGGACAACTTGATAGAGTAGAAGTCTTGGGAAACGACAGCTAATGGCTTTTGGCTTGTTGACAAGCATCGCATATCGACTCATTATTTGACTCAACTAGACAGGGAAGCTTATTCTCATAGATGACCTTATGGACTATGGAAAGTGAAGGATGACCCAAGTGATTATGCCACCTTGCGAGAGATGGCTTGACAACTCCAAGAGCTTGTTTGGAAGAGGATGTTGATGATGACGGTAGGGGATAGAGCCATTGCGGCATCTTCCTCTAAGAAGAGTGGTCCTCGTTTGCTGATCCTTAACCACAAAGAAAGAGGGGTGAATTTCCACAAAGGCATTATTATCACGAGCAAGACGATGAGCAGAGACAAGATTTTTCTTGGCTTTGGGAACATGAAGAATATTTTTGAGATAAAGATTACGACTAGGGGTATGAATAGTAGAATGACCAATGTGACTAATGTTCATACCTATGCCACTAGCTGTGTGCACCTGATCCTTGCCATTGTATCTGTTTCTGACAGTTAGTTTTTCCAGTTCTCCCGTGATATGGTCTGTTGCTCCGGTGTCCATATACCAGTTTGTGTCTACACCGTATGAGTTAATAGCAGCACTTGCAGTTTTGGCTTCTGGGATATATGTTTCATCAAATCTATGCCAGCAGTCAGTAGCAACATGTCCAGTCTTGTAGCAGAGTTGGCAGACCGGTCTTCTTCCCTGTCCGCCATTGCCAGCACTTCGGTCGCTGCTGTTGGAGTTATTGCTGTCGCCGCCTTCACGTCCTCGGCTTCTGCCGCGACCGTGTCTGCCAATTCTGCCACCACGGGTGAACCCGCCTCGACCTCCTCATCTGGCCGCGTTCATTGACGATGTATGCGCACCTTCCCGAAGGATCATCCTGTTCTCAAAGCTTAGAAGTTGAGAGTAAAGTTCAGATACCGTGATCAGTTCTGTCTTTGAAGTGATGACAGCTACCACTGGATCAAAATCAGCATCTAGTCCAGCCATGTCTTCATCATCTAGAGGTCTTCCTGCCGAGGCCATATCATCACCAAGTGCTCTCATCTTGCCGACGTACTCTGCCATAGTCATGTCGCCTTTTTGAGTTGTCGCCAGAGCCAAGCGCGTGTTAACTGATCTTTCACGGGATTGGCCGGAGAACATGCCTTCAATGGCTTTCCGGACTTGCGCCGACATAGACATGGTGGCCACTTGAGTTAGGACCTCCCTGGAAAGAGATGAGAGCAGGTAGCCGAGAACTTGCTGATCTGCGGTCATCCATGTCTCATAGCTGGATTCGGTTTCTTGATAATCTTCTCGCCGTCGGTGATGCTGATTTCTGCGTCTGGGGCTTGGAGAGCACCGGTGAGATACCAATCCAAGCGAGCACCACAAATCGCGGGTAAAACTTGCGGCTTCCATAGCAGGTGATTGCTTGGCCAGACAATGGATTCATGGTGTTTGATGATGGATTCACCATGCTAGATCAACTCTAATCAGTTGTAGAGGAGTAGCTCTGATATCATGTGAAACGCTTGAGATGGTTGAAGCGTCTCACCTCCGTAGAGGCCGCAGGCTGCGTGTTTTTATATAATGGGAAGAGGCCCCAATGTGGCGTTTACAGGAAGGGATCAAAACCGAATAAGAGATTGAGACGGATTGAGAGAGAGTCTCGGGTTACAGTTTATGAAGAAAGAAGCCAAGCTGGACCTTCTATCTCTAGAAGAGAGGACTCCAAATCTATCTCTAAGAGTAGAACAAGATATGTTCTAACACGCTCATCTTTTTTTTTCTTGAACGGAGGAGGAGGGCTGCCCTGATTAATTAAGGAGGAAAGTAAGGTTATGATAGATTTAGGTTAGGGTGTGGCGCGGCTGCTCCAAAGGAAATTACGGTATTACAAGACTAAGCGAAAGCTTCTCCAAATGCTTGGCTCTAGTAAGGACCTTGTTCTGGCCCGAACGGCGTCCACCCTGGAGTCGGTCGCTCATCTCTGCTGCAGGCATGTACGCAAGCTAGTTTGTATAAGCTAAAAGGAAATAAACTAGTGTGCACACTCACTCTCTCTACATCACTAATTTTACCACTAATTAAAGCCCGCTTGGAACACAAAAAATTTATTGTTTCATGTGATATTCACACTTCCCAATGGTCCTAAATTCTCTCTCCCTCCCTCTCTCTCCTTGTATTGAGCACTTGGTGCTCGAAGATTGTAATGCTTTCCTCAGTTAATCAATAAAATCTCTTTTTCCCTCGAAGAAAATAAGATCTCTCTATCTCTCTCTAAGACGGACAGCGATATGATTGGCATCGCCCGCCTACCCTACCTGAGGCTCCTATTAGAAGATCGTCATGCATCTTAATCCAGCTGTTAGCTTGGTTACGACTTACGAGCCCATTCATCATGATCGATCACGACTTCATTACGCTATGTCCCCTATAAATACCAGCCTCCCTCCCATCCTCGTCCTCATCTGCAGTCGACAGTACGCCAGCTACTTGACTATATATCCACAGCTAGCCAGAACGTTCGAGCTGCACGTACGAGATCAACCCGCAAGTCAAGCACTTGAGCATGGCCAAGCACCTCGCCACCTTCGCCGTCCTCCTGGCGCTGGCTGCCCCCTCGCTCGCAGGCGACCCCGACATGCTCCAGGACATCTGCGTCGCCGACTACAAGTCCCTTGAGGGCCGTAAGTGAACTGTCACCCGTCTTTTCTTCATTGTGTGCAGGAACAGTTAAATCCATGCGTATAATATATAGATCATCAGCAGAATTAATATTGCTGATGTATGTGCGTGCGTGCAGCACTGCGGCTGAACGGGTTCCCGTGCAAGAGGCCGGAGAACGTGACGGTGAACGACTTCTTCTTCGACGGGCTGGCAAACCCCGGCGACACCGGCAACGCGGTGGGGTCGGTGGTGACGGCGGCGAATGTGGAGAAGCTCCCGGGTCTCAACACCCTTGGCGTGTCCATCGCTCGCATCGACTACGCGCCGTGGGGGCTAAACCCGCCGCACACCCACCCGCGCGCCACCGAGATCATCTTCGTGCTCGAGGGCTCCCTCGACGTCGGCTTCATCACCACGGCCAACGAGCTCTTCGCCCGCACAGTCTGCAGGGGCGAGGTGTTCGTCTTCCCCCGCGGCCTCGTCCACTTCCAGAAGAACAACGGCAACTCGCCGGCCGTAGCCATCGCGGCCTTCAACAGCCAGCTGCAGGGCACGCAGTCCATCGCCGAGACGCTGTTCGGCGCCTCGCCGACGGTGCCGTCCGACGTGCTGGCCAGGGCCTTCCAGATCGACGGCGGCCTGGTCGAGTTCATCAAGTCCAAGTTCCCGAGGCCGAGCCCATGATTATATTGGTTCGTTGGCCGGCCGGGTCGTACGTACGTACGTCCCGGTGCATGCACAGGATGGCAGCTTTACTGCACCAATAATAATAGGACCGTACAAGTGTGGTTTGATCCTTTTCTGTAATCTGATTGGTTCGTTCTTTTGTGTCGGTCCATGTTCCTTGTGAATTGTTTCGTTGTTGTTGCTTTTTCTTCATGAACCACAGGTGAAATTATATGCAGGGGCGGAGCCAGCATTTAAGCATTGAGATTCAGTGGTAAATTCTATAGAAAATTACTGTTTATTACTGTTCATCGGTGGAGGGGGCATCATCGTGCAATGGAGGTGACCTCAATCACTACTACAGAAAAGCTAATAGTAGACGGCAAATCACAGACGGTTTTGTGAAACCGTCTGTAATGTAAACTATTACAGACGGTTTTAATTTGAAGGCCGTCTGTGGTATTTGTGGCGGGAAAAAGGAGTATCACAGACGGTTCTTACTGCTGAACCGTCTGTGATACTGGAATATCACAGACGGTTTTTTATTAAAAACCGTCTGTGTTGTGTCGACTATCACAGCCGGTTGTTGTTAAGAACCGTCTGGGAATGTTCACAGACGGTTTTTCACAAAAACCGGCTGTGATGTCCCTTTGTCTGTCATATTCTAGATCAGAGGTTAATATATAAGTACACATTGCTTCTAATAACTTAACTACAGAACTACTGAGACAAGAGGTCACAAATTAAAGGCAAATTTATTAATTTCAATTAGAGGCAAATTTATTACAAAAGTCGCACAGGTAAAGAGTTTCCCAGATTGTATTCTTTTGGGCTTCGTAAGCTTCTTCTTCAACTTGGGGACTTGGAGGATCAGCCGCTAAATTCTCGAACGCCGTTAAGATTGCCCTTGTCCTCAGCACTTTCTCGTGCAGCCTAGGCAAATGATCAGCAGCATCCATAATGTCGTACAGGATAGCATGAAAAGATTCCTCAGAATCTGCCGTTTCTGCTTGATCGGCAAGGCTATCCATCAGTTTCTGCAATGCGTGTAGAGCTTCTTCCGCATTGCGCACATTGTGGAGAAGAACCAGGGTGAGGGCTGTTTCCCTTTCTTGAGCGGCAGCGAGACGCCTCCGTCGACGGCGGAGGATCAGGTCAAGCTGACGGATGCAAAAAAGTCGGGGAAGGAGAGCAGGGCGGGTGCGGAGAAGCTGCTCCAGATGCAAATTGCTGGCCGCCTGTGTAAGGTTCCGGCCGAACAATTCGTGATGAACAGATGAGAGGAAGGAGATGATCACAAGAACAGTAGTAGAAGCCATGTTGTATTAATTGTGTATTGTATTGTACGTACGTAGAAGCTAGAGACCTGGATTAGGAGCGCATATTTAACCTTTAGCACAAACGGTTCGTATACCCAAACATGAATGATATAGACGCTTCGTATAACGATCGAGAGACGTTAATTAGACGATCGAAACACGAAGCGTTCTGGCATCGAAACACGCGCGAAGCGTTCTGGTATGAAGCTTATCACAGACGATTTTTTATAAAAAACCGTCTGTGATATCGGATAATCACAGATGGTTTTTAGTACAAAACCGTCTGTGATATCGGATAATCACAGACGGTTTTTAATGAAAAACCGTCTGTGATATCGCATAATCACAGACGGTTCAAAAACCTTCTGTGATAACTTGGATTATCACTGACCCATAATTTCAGACGGTTCAGAAAACCGTCTGTGGTGACGTTTCTGAACCGTCTGTAATGTGGATTTCTGTAGTAGTGAATGCTCCTGTCGTCTGGCTTCGCCCCTGATTATATGCATGTAACTGTCAGTTCAATTCAAATAAATGAATGTCCCTGCAGATTGTTTGAGTTCTTATTTTTTGGTATATATTGTAGACAAAGTAATTAAACAATTGCAGATGGGCACTGTCGATTAATTGGCCCTTAGAAATTAATTAACGTACGTGATGTTGTGTGATACTTCATCATGCAGTCACAAAAGTCTTGTTAGCTAGAAAACTAAATAATTTAAGTAGATCTATCACAAATTAAATGTTTATAATATTTGCAGACAAAGTTGCGTTGACTTACCATATGATCAAGTAAGAAACCTAAAGAATTTGGGACCGTAGGGAGAGTACAGCTCTCGCGATGATTGCTACTTGGATGCAACAACATATTGAGACCTTTATTTGTAAATTTTCATCATATTACACCATAGACTTATCACTATACCACAAAATATATATAATGTTGATGTCAGGCCTAGTTTATTTTCAGGTCGTCTATCTTAGGCCCATTGGGTAGTTCATTTATCCGGGCTACACAGGTTGGGCTCAGGCTGGTCCTAAGCTAGCCAGTCCTGTCTAGATGCAAAATCGAGGCTCTAAATCTGAAGTTTCACCAAGCCCTAAATCTATGCTCAAGCTAGACTCCTAACCCTAATATAGAGCTATACGCTTATAACTAAAACAAGAGTAGAATTAGATTAGATAGTTATAATTAACTTGATGGGAGATGATCGAGCATGGGCTACTTAGTATGATGAGAGGCATTACATTACATATATACCATGAGCCGCTGTCAGAGATTCAAAGTTATATCATAATTAATGTGGGAAAATCATTTTCCTTATCCTTAATACAGTGCTAAAAATATCTCTTTAGGCATATGTGTGTCGACACTTTAAAGGCCAATTTTCCATCTCGTCCATAAGCTTTCCGATTTTGGTGGTTTTATTTTTTAAAAACAAGTGTATTTTTGGAATGTTGGATATAGTTATTAGTTCCCTCGCAAAAAATGATTAGATGAAATTATCTTTTTAGAGCCAAAACAATAAAGGATTGCATTGCTCTTACTTCCTTCTGATTGCATTGCATTCGGGGTGCATTGGGTTAGTCCTTCTAGCATAAGTTAGAGTGCTTCTCTAGTCTAGTTGCTTAGATGATTTCCTCTCATCTTGTGACCTAGGATCCTGCTCTATTAGCCGCTTCTCTTCTCTCACTAGGTTGAGCCCACTCACTGCTTTTAGGTTCTAGCAAGGGTCGGGCCACCCTTGGGTAGACAGGGTACGTGTTTGCTCCCTAGTGAGGTAGATTACTGGTCTAATAGTCCAAGTGTCATATGGGGTACATGAGAGTCAGTCTGAGCCATAGTTACCATGCCATTTCATTATGGTCATCATGGATAATTCTCATGGCTCTAAATGCTTAAATAAACAAACTTTAGCAATATTCATCCATTGATATGTCATATTCTCTCTTTTGCATTCTTGATGTGTTTATTACCAAAAGGGGGAGAATAGAGAGGAAAAAGCTAGTTGCTTTGGAGGACAATTTGCTCTTTCAGTTGTTGCTCTAGTGTTCCTTCTGTCGACATGGTTATTTTCCTTCTTTAGACCATGTTGGATTCTTCAAACTCAAACTCTACTTTGCGCTTTTTCTGAGTTTGTCAATATACTCATCAAGGGGGAGATTGATGGACCATGTGGAGGCGACCACATGTGAGTGATGAGTAATTGACATCGGTTTATGAGAGTCAAGTTTGGTTTGAGTGGTTCGGAGTCGAGTCGTTGCATGGTGCAATCGGGCTCGGTCGGACTTGGTCAAACTTGGTCGTATGGGATTAGGATGTATATTTTGATGATTTCGACAGGTTTGGACTTCGGCATGGTAAGTGTGATGTTTTGATGCTATTTACGCTTTCATGTATCGAGCGATGCTATTTGACGTGTTTCTTGTCTGTGTGACTGCAGGACGTCGAAGCGGAGCTGTGGTGAGACACGAGGTGACCGGACTAGACACAGGAGGTGTCGAGGTCAGAACGGTCGGATGTGTCGAAGATGG
The DNA here is from genome assembly GCA_017311315.1 of Dendrocalamus latiflorus. NCBI lineage: Eukaryota > Viridiplantae > Streptophyta > Magnoliopsida > Poales > Poaceae > Dendrocalamus > Dendrocalamus latiflorus. Next base: position 29,235,790 of record CM029641.1, read on the forward strand.
CGGAGATTCGATGTGGTTGTGAGTCTTGGATGACAAGGAGCGCGGAAGCTTCCCGGAAGGTGCAGGAGGGGCGAATCGGGAAATTCGCGAGGCTGCACAAGCGGGAGCGGGCTCCGTTGGATATAGCGGGCGTAACGGGGTGGAGACCCGTTAGCCATGGGCTATAAATAGGATTTGGGGGCTGCATGCCTATGTATGGTTGTTGGAGGGTATTAGGGTTTACTCTAGTCAAAAGAAGCTTTGCAAGTTGGTTTTGGCTTTAGGCTTTAGTGGTTGGAGGGTTGGTGTATACAGCAGGGCTGTGTCCCCTCTGTGTGTGTCCTTCATCGATGCATTCTTGAGTCTCCTCTCCAGGATAGCATGTAGGGCTTGTAGTCTTGAGTTGGGAGAGGGAGATGAGGGATTGAGAGACTTGTAATCAAACTTCTTTTTCCAATGTCCAGGCGTATGGGGACTCCTCTGTACTTCTTTTGATCTAATGAATGAAATCTGAAGTTTGCATTCCCTGTTTATCTCTTTTTCTTCGATGCCTTCTGTGAGAGATTTCTGAGCTTTTCAATTTCTTGTTGTTTCTTGTTGGGAAGGATCAAAATGGGTTGCTCTAGGTTGCGATGTTGCTCCAAGATCATTTGATCAAGTTTCCCAAGAGCCAACTCCATTTAATTTCAGTTTTTGGTTTTAAGCCTCCCCTGTTCATGTTTTGCAGTTTCTAGGGTTTTGGAGAAACTCTTGATTCCCTTCGCTAGATGGCTTGAAATTTGGTATGGAGAGCTCTGAGGCTATCTAGTATCTAGTTCTAAAATTTCATAGCCAAAGGATCAGTGAAGAGATGGCAATTTGGATTTTTGGTGTTAGGTTTGTAGGTTTTCAGACTTTTAGGGTTTCTCGGTCCCCAGTGATTTTCTTTAAGAGACAGCCTGAGGTTTGACCTGGAGGGTCCAATGGCTATTGCTAACATGTCTGCAAAGTCTTGTGACCAAACGATAAATGACCTGGTGGGAATCTAAGTTCTTGTCAATGCTTCTGTAAGTTTTCAAGCTTTTGTCCAAATCTGAATTTTGTAGTCTTAAATTGGATTTCCTTGGTCTCCTAAGTCCCTTGGGCTATTATAATCATTTCCTTGCTATTCTGGACCAAGAGGATCAAAGGGAAGTCACAAAATTCACCTGAGTTCAAAATCTGAAATCTCTGAAGTCTTATTGTCTGAAACTCTGCTTGCTGCCCCCTGATCTCTTGGAAGAGAATTTTGAGAGAGTATTTTGGAGGGGTTGTTCTTTTAAGAAGCGACATTCACCCCCCTCTGTCGCCATTTCGGTCCAACAATTGGTATCAGAGCCGGTTAGCTCTAATCAATAGATCTTAACCGGTCTCAAGAGCCATGGCGACGGACAAGTACTCGACCAAGCCGCCCATTTTCGATGGCATCGATTACCCCTTCTGGAAGAGCCGAATGGAGACATACATCCAGGCTCAGGGGTACGCTATCTGGCGCAAGGTCAAGGTCAGGTTTGTTGTTCCTGCCGATGAGAACATCAATGCTGGGAATATGCATGATGTTGAGGCAAATGCAAAGGCAAGGAACATCATTATCCAAGGCCTGAGTCGTAGCGAGTTCGATCGCATCTCTCACCTGTCGTCCGCCTACGATATCTGGGTGACCCTCGACGCATACCATGAGGGCACCACCCAGATCAAGAGGTTCGACAGGATCAGTTCAAGCGAGAATACAACAAATTCGAGATGCTTGCTGGTGAGTCCCTCGATGAGTGCTTCGCGCGTTTCCACAAGATCTTGAGCAACCTCCGAGCGGTCGGTCTCACATACCCCGACTCGGACAACGCTCGTCAGATGCTCGCGGCACTTGATCTGCGTGTTTGGGAGATAAAAGTGACCGCCATCAAAGACACAACAGACCTCTCGACCTTGACTCTTGACGCGCTGTACTCGCGCCTCAAGACTCACGAGATTGACGTTGTCTCTCGTAGGTCGAAGTCACAGTCGATGGCTTTGGTCACCGATCGCGTTTCTTCTTCTGGTCCTTCTTCTGACTCGATTTGTGGTGTCTCCCTTGCTGCTCTCTGTGACGTAACTGATGATCAGTTAGAGCAGCTCGAGGATGAGCAACTGGCCGTCCTAGCTCGGAAGTTTTCCCATGCTTACAAGAGGAGGAGGGACAGAAAGAGGGGAGGACCCGTGATTTGCTTCGAGTGTGGTGGCCCCAACCACATTCGGGCAAACTGCCCCAAATTGGAGAAGGGCAAAGCTGACTACGGCGGTTCGGGCAAGAACGACTACACCGACAAGAACCGCAACAAGAAGACTCCAGCGCACCCACAAGGCAAGAAGAAGTTCCGCGACTTCAGGAAGGCCAAGAAGCTCTTCCACCGTGTCCTCGCCGCGTTCGACGACCTCGACCTCAATGAGGTGGAGGGATGGAGCGACGACGACGGGACGGGTGACCAAGACCCCAAGAGCGGCGACAACTTCTCCGGCATGTGCTTCATGGGCCTCGAGGGCGAACTGAGTGACAGCGAGCTGTACTCCGACTCGGACGAGGTATGCCCCACCTACGACCAGCTCAATCATGCTTTTCTTAAGCTAGGTGGTTTTCATGCTAGAGCTAGGGCTAGGTGTACCGAGTTAGAGAAGGAAGTAGATAGACTATCACAGGAGCTTACTTCACTTACATCTGCTCCCTCCCGTGATGATTGTGATACATGCTGTGCTCTGTTGGGTGACATGGAGAAACTAAGGACCTCGCATGATAGTGTGTCCTCCGAGCTTGATATTGTCAAGGTGGAGAATGCTAGTCTGCTTGCTGAGTTAGAGTTGAGTAGGATGGCTGTTGCCCTACTTACTACTGATGAGACTACTTCTCCCACCTCATGTGAGGTTAATGACATTGCTGCTAGAGAACCTTATGCCATACTCCTTGATCTGCCCGAGTCTTATGAAAATTGCAATAACTTGAAGATGAACTTAAAACGGGCAGATCATAAAATTGCTGAACTACAAGCTTCTTTACTTGAGCCGATTGATTCATGCTTGAACTGTCCTAAGTTAACTGCTGAACTTGAAGCTGTCTCCAAACAGTTTCAAGATATGATTGATCATGATAGGAAGTTGGCTCAGTTTGCCTCTAAGGACCCTGTTAGCTCACCATGCATTAATTGTAACAAACTAAAATCTGACTTGATTGCATTGGATGAGAAATGTGTGAAGTTAACTAAGGACATTCTAGAGAAGCCACATTGTGCTTGTAATGTGATTGTGGAGAAGGGGGAGAAGCCCCAGGGTAAGGTTGAGACGCTTAGCGACGTGAACCAACTGGCTAGCAGTAGGACTGTCCCTTCAGAGTCGGCTGTGCGTGCACAAGCCATTCTTCCCTCTGCTGTTGGTTCTTCTTCTGCTCCCTTACCTTCTGCTGTCTCTTTTTCCCCTGCTCTTCTTGCACCTCTCTCTTTCGGGAGTGTCAGTACCTTATGAACACTCTCGAGAGATTTGTAGGAGGCAAGAAGAAGCTCAATCTGATTCTAGACTAATCTAAGATCTGCAGATTTAATCAATGTCTAGGATATGATTTTTATAAGGATATGAGGAAGCATCCACCTGCCGTGCTCAGACCCATAGCACCAGGTGTGATCGAGACTAAGCTCAGGACCGAGAAAGTCCAATTTAAGTCAGCGGGCTATGTCTAGGGGATTTCTGACAGTAAGGTGATTCCACCTACTGCTTCAGCCTCTCAGAAGGCGAAGCCTCCCCGTGCTGCTTCTACCTCTCAGAAGGTGAAGTATCACTGCACCTTCTGTCAGAAGGATGGACACACAGTCGATCGATGCTTCAGGCGCCAAGATCGCGCGTAGAGACCGTGTTGAGTCTCTTGGGCGTATTCAGGGTCGGTCCCAGACCTTAAGTGCACCTAAGACCAACACGAGGTCTAGGACTGTTGAGTCTGTGTTTGGGCAGTATCGAGGACTCGGTTTTACTGAGTTTTCTGGTTTTTGTCCTCGATATACTCCTGGTCATGACTTCCACCGTCCTGAGGGTAGATCTCGTTTTCCCCATCGAGATAGCTACCCGCGGCGTGTTCAGCATGTTGCAGATGCTCCGACTCGCTCCCTCGTAGCAGTTGGACCTAGCAATAGCTTCAGGTCTGCTCATAGATCTTCTGCTTCGAGTGATAGAGAGTGTAGGGTAGATAGAGGTTAGTCGTGCTTGACTACTTCATCTGCTCGACGTGTTACTCAGTATTGGGTGCCAAAATCACTATTGATTTACCCCAGTACTGAGACTTTACTCTCTTGTTGACTCAGGTTCGCCGGGCAGGGAAGGGAAAGGTTTGACTCGTCGACTCCGGGTGTTCACGACACATGACCGGAGATTCTTGTTGGTTTTCTTCCCTAGCCCGTGCTCCAGGTGATGAGAAGATCACCTTCGGAGATGCTTCATCTGGGTGCGTCATCGCCAAAGGTACTGTGCGCGTGAATGATTCTTTCATTTTGAAAGATGTCGCCTTGGTTAGTAAGCTGCAGTACAATTTGCTTTCACTTTCTCAGCTTACCGATGACGGTTTCGAGGTGAGCTTTAAGAAAAACAATTGCAAAATTCTTGATTCTTTGGGTAGTCTGGTTTGCGGGATTTCTCGTTATGGGAGGATCTTTCGTGCTGAGTTTTCTGAGTCTTCTGGCGATCCTCTCAGGTGTTTAGTTGCTTACGAGTCCTGCGATCTCTCTTTCTGGTATAGGAGACTTGGTCATATTGGATTTGACCATTTGACCCGAGTTAGCGGTCACGATCTCATTCGTGGTCTGCCGAAACTCAAGATGGTCAAAGATCTTGTTTGCGCTCCATGCCGGCACGGCAAGATGGTTGCCGCTTCTCATCCTCCGGTCACATTTACTATGACCGATGCACCGGGACAGCTGCTCCACATGGACACAGTTGGACCAGCTCGAGTGCAGTCAGCAGGAGGGAAGTGGTATGTTCTTGTTGTGGTCGATGACTTCTCGAGGTATTCTTGGGTGTTTTTCTTAGCCTCGAAGGATGAGACGTTTTCACATTTCTGAGGTCTTTTTAGTAGGCTTTCTGTTGAGCTTCTAGGTGCCTTACGAGCGATCCGCAGTGACAATGGCACGGAGTTCAAGAATTCCTACTTTGAGCGTTTCTGTGGTGAGACAGGTGTAGAGCACCAGTTCTCTTCTCCATACATCCCTAAGCAGAATGGCGTTGTGGAGAGGAAGAACCGTACCTTGGTCGTGATGGCCAGGATGATGTTTGATGAGTACTCTACACCGAGGAAGTTTTGGGCTAAAGCCATTGCGACCGCGTGCCATGTTTCAAATCGAGTTTTTCTTCGGGCACACTTGCACCGCACTTTTTATGAGCTGAGATACGGGCGAAAGCCTAGCGTCTCTCATTTTCGTGTGTTTGGTTGCAAGTGCTTTATTCTGAAGTCTGGGAAACCTAGACAAGTTCGAGTCACGTTCCTGTGACGGTATCTTTCTAGGCTACTCGACTTCTTCGCGGGCTTATAGGGTCTGGAACTGCGAGTCTAGCAAGTTGGTAGAGACCTGCGAGGTGACCTTTGACGAGGCCAGTCCGGGGACTAGGCCAGATATCTTAGGTTCTTTAGAGCAGTCCGAGACCATCTTTGTGGATGATGAGGACGATGGAGACGATGGTTGTTTACCTGATCTAGCTCCTCATCCTCCCCATGAGATGCCTTCTTCCACGGCACCTCGAGGTGATCAGCCCCTGCCTACTGCTTCCTCCGGAGCTAGTGGCTCTGTCTCTGCCTCGTCTGCACACGAGGTAGAGGCCACTTCTTCTCCTCATCCAGGACCTCCCCAACATATCCAGAAAAGGCATCATTCAGAGCAGATTATTGGAGACCTCTTCGAGCGTGTCGCACGCCCTAAGTCTGGCTTTTCTCAATTCTGTCTCCATTCTGCCTTTGTTGCCTCCTTTGAGCCCAAGGACATTTGTCACGCCCTTTCTGATGAGTCTTGGGTCAATGCCATGCATGAGGAGCTAGAAAATTTCGAGAGGAACAAGGTCTGGTCGCTTGTCGAGCCCCCGCGAGGTCACAATATTATTGGGACTAAGTGGGTGTTCAAGAACAAGCAGAGCGAGGATGGAGTGGTTATTCGGAACAAGACTAGACTGGTAGCTCAGGGGTTCTCCCAGGTTGAGGGTCTAGATTTCGAGGAGAACCTTTGCCCCTGTACCTAGACTTGAAGCCATTAGAATCCTGCTTGTCGTTGCAGCTTCTAAGGGTTTCAAGCTTTACCAGATGGACGTCAAGAGTGCCTTTCTCAATGGCTTTATTGAGGAAGAGGTCTACGTCCGACAGCCTCCTGGTTTCGAAAACCCCAAATACCCAAACCATGTCTTCAAGCTTTCCAAAGCTTTGTATGGACTTGAGCAAGCCCCTAGAGCTTGTTATGAGAGGCTTAAGTCATACTTGTTAAGTCATGGTTTTGAGATGGGCAAATTTGACAAGACCTTGTTCATCCGCCGGCATGGCACTGACTTTCTGCTCGTCCAGATCTATGTCGATGACATCATCTTTGGTGGCTCTTTCCATGCTCTGGTTTCATAGTTCTCGGATGTCATGAGCACTGAGTTTGAGATGAGCATGATGGGAGAGTTGACCTTCTTCCTTGGCTTCCAAATCAAGCAGACTCGGGAGGGTACCTTCTTGCATCAAGGCAAGTACACTCGCGACCTCCTGAGACGCTTCGACATGAGTGATGGTAAGCCGGTGTCAACTCCGATGGCTTCTACAACCTATCTTGACTCAGATGAGGATGGCGAGCCAGTTGATCAGAAGGAGTACAGAAGTATGATCGGCTCCCTTCTTTACCTCACTGCCTCGAGACCAGACATACACTTCTCCGTGTGTCTGTGTGCTCGGTTTCAGGCTTCTCCTCGCGTATCTCACCGTCAGGCGGTGAAGCGCATCTTTTGGTACCTTCGAGCTACCATTGACAATGGTATCTGGTACTCTTCCTCATCCTGTCTTTACTTGAGAGCCTTCTCGGATGCAGACTTTGCCGGCTGTAGGATAGATAGGAAGTGCACTTCTGGCACTTGCCAATTCATTGACACTTCTCTTGTCTCCTGGTCTTCTAGGAAGCAGTCCGGTGTTGCACAGTCCACCGCAGAGGCCGAGTACGTTGCTGTAGCCAGTTGCTGTAGCCAGGTGCTTTGGATGGTCTCGACCCTGCGGGACTTTGGGTTGGTTATCGATAGTGTTCCACTCTTTTGTGATAACACTTCTGCGATTAACATTGCTAAGAACCCAGTGCAGCACTCTCGGACCAAGCATATTGATATTCGCTATCACTTCCTTAAAGACCATGTAGAGAAGGGTGATATAGTGCTTCAGTTTGTGGAGAGTGACCACCAGTTGGCTGATATCTTCACCAAGCCATTGGATAGCTCGAGGTTTTCAGCTCTGTGGGGAGAGCTTGGGGGTGGTTTGTCCTTATGGGCTGTAGTGAGGGGGAGCTTTGTGCTTTACTGCTCTATTATATTATTTATGCTCTTACTTCCTTCTGATTGCATTGCATTCGGGGTGCATTGGGTTAGTCCTTCTAGCATAGGTTAGAGTGCTTCTCTAGTCTAGTTGCTTAGATGATTTCCTCTCATCTTGTGACCTAGGATCCTGCTCTATTAGCCGCTTCTCTTCTCTCACTAGGTCGAGCCCACTCACTGCTTTTAGGTTCTAGCAAGGGTCGGGCCACCCTTGGGTAGACAGGGTACGTGTTTGCTCCCTAGTGAGGTAGATTACCGGTCTAATAGTCCTAGTGTCATATGGGGTAGATGAGAGTCAGTCTGAGCCATAGTTGCCTCTTTATCTTATCTATGCCTTAAGGACTACCTGTTTGCTGTTTTCTTGCCAGCTTCTCGATTTATTGCTTTGGTTCAGGGGTAGTTCATTTGGGAGCTTCTAGAGCTTAATACTGACATAACTCAAGTTGAACTAAAAGTTGCATCACATGTTGAGGGGGAGCTGGCTTTTCTGCATTTTCAGCATCTAGCATTGTAATATAACTACATTGAGCCTTAATTATTATCCTGTTCTGATATGTTTACGATGCCTTACACCTTGCCATGATTTGTGCTTAGTTGCTAGATTTATCATGACTTCATATGTGTAGACTAGCTTTTGCCATGATAAGTTAATTAAACTTGCTCAACTTAAATTAAAACTTGTCATGATAGCATTTGAGTCTAGTTTTTCTTGAGCTATCCCTTTATGATTCATGCCATGTCAAATAGGCTGAGTTGAGCGTTGAATCTCTATTGAGCCTTAGATTGAGCTATTTTAGTCTCTTGATGATGCATGAGTTAGTACAACATGTTAAAAAGCGAAAAGATCTCTTTTGTGCGAAAAAACTGATCTCACCAATTCTTTCTCATGAGACGGCTTGCCATTGCACTAGGTATGAACTCAGGGGGAGTTTTGGATGACCTAGACTATCTTCTTAAGCTTCTTGCTTGGAGTAGTCGCATAAGGCTTGAGATCTAGCACATGGCAAAACAAAAATCTGGTTAGCAACGACCATGAATTTCAAATGAAAATATGTTATTTGTGCTCAATTTGCTTAAGCTACAAAAAGAACCAAGTACTTGAACTAATATGTCATTCTTGAGCACATAGCACTCTAGTTGGACTCAATACTAGCTTCTTGGTTCCGCTTAGCTTATTGACATGGCCTGCATCATCCTTGAATATCTCTAGTTAGAATTTGCTTATTGATGACTTGACTTGCTTCTAAACTGCACTACATTTCAGATTGTCATCACTTTGGCTTAGCTAGCAGATACATATCTTGTCATGATCTAGGTAGCGTTTTATTGAGTTATGGCTTGCTGTATTTCATTATGGTCATCATGGATAATTCTCATAGCTCTAAATGCTTAAATAAACAAACTTCAGCCATATTCATCCATTGATATGTCATATTCTCTATTTTGCATTCTTGATGTGTTTATTGCCAAAAGGGGGAGAATAGAGAGGAAAAAGCTAGTTGCTTTGGAGGACAATTTGCTCTTTCAGTTGTTGCTCTAGTGTTCCTTCTGTCGACATGGTTATTTTCCTTCTTTGGACCATGTTGGATTCTTCAAACTCAAACTCTACTTTGCGCTTTTTCTGGGTTTGTCAATATACTCATCAAGGGGGAGATTGATGAACCATGTGGAGGCGACCACATGTGAGTGATGAGTAATTGACATCAGTTTATGAGAGTCAAGTTTGGTTTGAGTGGTTCGGAGTCGAGTCGTTGCATGGTGCAATCGGGCTCGGTCGGACTTGGTCAAACTTGGTCGTATGGGATTAGGATGTATATTTTGATGATTTCGACAGGTTTGGACTTCGGCATGGTAAGTGTGATGTTTTGATGCTATTTACGCTTTCATGTATCGAGCGATGCTATTTGACGTGTTTCTTGTCTGTGTGACTGCAGGACGTCGAAGCGGAGCTGTGGTGAGACACGAGGTGACCGGACTAGACACAGGAGGTGTCGAGGTCAGAACGGTCGGATGTGTCGAAGACGGCGGAGATTCGATGTGGTTGTGAGTCTTGGATGACAAGGAGCGCGGAAGCTTCCCGGAAGGTGCAGGAGGGGCGAATCGGGAAATTCGCGAGGCTGCACAAGCGGGAGCGGGCTCCGTTGGATATAGCGGGCGTAACGGGGTGGAGACCCGTTAGCCATGGGCTATAAATAGGATTTGGGGGCTGCATGCCTATGTATGGTTGTTGGAGGGTATTAGGGTTTACTCTAGTCAAAAGAAGCTTTGCAAGTTGGTTTTGGCTTTAGGCTTTAGTGGTTGGAGGGTTGGTGTATACAGCAGGGCTGTGTCCCCTCTGTGTGTGTCCTTCATCGATGCATTCTTGAGTCTCCTCTCCAGGATAGCATGTAGGGCTTGTAGTCTTGAGTTGGGAGAGGGAGATGAGGGATTGAGAGACTTGTAATCAAACTTCTTTTTCCAATGTCCAGGCGTATGGGGACTCCTCTGTACTTCTTTTGATCTAATGAATGAAATCTGAAGTTTGCATTCCCTGTTTATCTCTTTTTCTTCGATGCCTTCTGTGAGAGATTTCTGAGCTTTTCAATTTCTTGTTGTTTCTTGTTGGGAAGGATCAAAATGGGTTGCTCTAGGTTGCGATGTTGCTCCAAGATCATTTGATCAAGTTTCCCAAGAGCCAACTCCATTTAATTTCAGTTTTTGGTTTTAAGCCTCCTCTGTTCATGTTTTGCAGTTTCTAGGGTTTTGGAGAAACTCTTGATTCCCTTCGCTAGATGGCTTGAAATTTGGTATGGAGAGCTCTGAGGCTATCTAGTATCTAGTTCTAAAATTTCATAGCCAAAGGATCAGTGAAGAGATGGCAATTTGGATTTTTGGTGTTAGGTCTGTGGTTTTCAGACTTTTAGGGTTTCTCGGTCCCCCAGTGATTTTCTTTAAGAGACAGCCTGAGGTTTGACCTGGAGGGTCCAATGGCTATTGCTAACATGTCTGCAAATTCTTGTGACCAAACGATAAATGACCTGGTGGGAATCTAAGTTCTTGTCAATGCTTCTGTAAGTTTTCAAGCTTTTGTCCAAATCTGAATTTTGTAGTCTTAAATTGGATTTCCTTGGTCTCCTAAGTCCCTTGGGCTATTATAATCATTTCCTTGCTATTCTGGACCAAGAGGATCAAAGGGAAGTCACAAAATTCACCTGAGTTCAAAATCTGAAATCTCTGAAGTCTTATTGTCTGAAACTCTGCTTGCTGCCCCCTGATCTCTTGGAAGAGAATTTTGAGAGAGTATTTTGGAGGGGTTGTTCTTTTAAGAAGCGACATTCACCCACCCTCTGTCGCCATTTCGGTCCAACAATTGGTATCAGAGCCGGTTAGCTCTAATCAATAGATCTTAACCGGTCTCAAGAGCCATGGCGACGGACAAGTACTCGACCAAGCCACCCATTTTCGATGGCATCGATTACCCCTTCTGGAAGTGCCGAATGCCAAGCCCTGATCAATTCGGCTTCGGCTTCTGGCTTATTTTTCACTATTCATAAATTTCGTCTTTTTCTGAACTTTTGGCTTTTTGTTGAGCTTTTTTGCCGGTTCTTTTTTTCCCGTATTTGTTTGTATTATACGTAATGGGCTAACATATTTTTTATATTTTTAAATTTAATTATGCTAAATAAGTCTCTGTCAGCTACAGTGCTTTTTTCAGCCAGCTACAGTGTTTTCAGCCATAAGCCATGAGCTTTTAAGCCGAACCCATCACATTAAGAAACCTAAAGAATTTGGGACCGTAGGGAGAGTACAGCTCTCGCGATGATTGCTACTTGGATGCAACAACATATTGAGACCTTTATTTGTAAATTTTCATCGTATTACACCATAGAGTTATCACTATACCTGATTAATTCGGCTTCGGTTTCTGACTTCTGGCTTATTTTTCACTATTCATAAGTTTCGTCTTTTTCTGAACTTTTAGCTTTTGTTGAGCTTTTTTGCCGGTTCTTTTTTTTCCCGTATTTGTTTGTATTATATGTAATGGGCTAACATATTTTTTATATTTTTAAATTTAATTATGCTAAATAAGCCTCTGTCAGCTACAGTGTTTTTTTCAGCCAGCTACAGTGTTTTCAGCCATAAGCCATGAGCTTTTCAGCCGAACCGATCACCACCATATATAATGTTGATGTCAGGCCTAGTTTATTTTCAGGTCCTCTATCTTAGGCCCATTGGGTAGTTCATTTATCCGGGCTATATACACAGGTTGGGCTCAGGCTGGTCCTAAGCTAGCCAGTCCTGTCTAGACGCAAAATCGAGGCTCTAAATCTGAAGTTTCACCTAGCCCTAAATCTATGCTCAAGCTAGACTCCTAACCCTAATATAGAGCTATACGCTTATAACTAAAACAAGAGTAGAATTAGATTAGATAGTTATAATTAACTTGATGGGAGATGATCGAGCATGGCCTACTTTGTATGATGAGAGGCATTATATTACATACCATGAGCCGCTGTCAGAGATTCAAAGTTATATCATAATTAATGTGGGAAAATCATTTTCCTTATCCTTAATACAGTGCTAAAAATATCTCTTTAGGCATATGTGTGTCGACACTTTAAAGGCCAATTTTCCATCTCGTCCATAAGCTTTCCGATTTTGGTGGTTTTATTTTTTAAAAACAAGTGTATTTTTGGAATGTTGGATATAGTTATTAGTTCCCTCGCAAAAAATGATTAGTTGAAATTATCTTTTTAGAGCCAAAACAATAAAGGTTTACTGGAATTACCAAAGTTTTGTGTTAATTACTAACTAGATGCCACAGCAGACTACTTTTTAGTTTCGACGATAACAAAACACACAACCTAACAAAAGGTGCTATACGTACATGCATGCTTCTTCGCCTTCATTTATTCGTATCACTGGTCGAAGTCGATGCACTGTGCAAGGGACGTCGGCAATACTTGCTCCGTGAAACTTTTGTCGTGCAGCTTGTCGAGAGGCGGGAGTAAGCAACCTCCATGCTTTTCTTGAATATGGAAACCTTTTTCACTTCTCCATTTGACCTTGCTGTGGTGCATCATCGCTTGAACAATCTATGTATTACATTATTAAAGTAGAAACAAAAGAAGCCATCATGCATGTTTATTCTCAAGAGAAAAAAATTACCACGTTAATCGAAGAAAAAAAAAGATCTATATCGTTGATTGTGGTGAATCCAGACTATAATAGTTGAGATTAATCTAAATTTTTGTAATGAATACAACTCTATTCGATGGTAATTAAAATCACTAGGACTCTTAAGCCCAACAAATCAGGAGCCGAGCTACGTTCGGAGAAGAAACGGGAAAAAACTTAACGAATCTACAGCAGAGCTCCCGTTCAGAGCAGCCAAGGAAAAAAAAATCCCAAGTTGCTCTAATTTTTTTTTTAGATAAGGATACAAAATCCGGCCTCTATATTCACTTGGGATATACATAGCCAAAAGTTACACGAGCTCTTAGGCTCAAAGCCTCAAAACTGAGGAGCACAAAACAACAAGAAAGAGAGCTTTAGGACTATAAAAAAGCTAGAAAAACTAAGTTTCAGAACTTCTTCTCCGTCCTTGCTTTCAACCAAGCCCCTAACCTCATCCAGCTGAGCCATCCAAACTTCGGTCTACTTTGCGTGAAGATAAACCTCTGAGGCGACGTCTCCAAGGAGGCGACGAGGGTCGCCAACACCGCCCGCCTCACCGAGACAAGGCTTTCACCTGGAGAACAGAATACATAAGGGCTATGGAGTGCCATGACAACCCTCCAGGAAGGAAAATGGCGTCCAAAGACGTCATAATTTTTGAGACCGGTATGATCACCGGCAAGGCTTTCGTCAGCACCTCCACAGCAACCCACGCACTACCCACACACAAAATAGACCTCCACCAGCACACCGGAGTCCTGCACGCCTCAAGGCCATGGCATAGCCACCCTTGAACTCCACGACGAGCCGCTTCCTACAATGACCGCCACTGAAAAAACCACTATGCGACGCCTATGCGCCACCATAGAATAGATCCAGGGACAAGAGCCACAGATCAAGCCTACGGCCGTCGGCGCACTAAGTCGCCCACCGCCGCGCCATGCCTTCCCGCTCGAGCAACGCCGCGCCATGGCTCCCTGGACAAACCCAGCAGCCGCACCTCCTGCCGCACCCTGGCACTCCCACCGGTTCTTCCCGCCACTCGGCTTCAACGGGAGCCGCCGAGCCGACACCAGCCTCCGCCCCCTCGGCGCAGCAGGCCGCCGCGGACTCTTCCGACATCATCTCCCTTTCGCCTTCCGCCTCCACCACCGACAGCCGCAGAAACCGACCGCCTCCGCACCGCTGCTGCCGACGCGTCGAAGGGCGCCGCCACCACGCCTCACGGAACCAACAGCCGCAGCACAGACGCCCATCAGGGCGCCAACGAACTCGCTGCCTCCACCGGCGACCTCCACAGGGGCCCGGCCGCCTCAAACCCATCGCCCAGATCCAGAAGCATCCGACCAGATCCAAACGAGAGAGCCCCGCCGCCGCCTTCCTAACTCCCGCACAAGCCTATGGCGGCGTGCTCCAGCGGCGGCAAGGTGAAGGGGAGCGGTAAGGGAGGGGAATCGGCGCTGGAGCGCTGGGGAGAAGAAAGGCCGCCCGCTCGACTCTAGCCCCGGCCGCCGCTCACGTCGCGCTGACCTCCACAGGAACCCGGTCTCCTCAGACCCAACGCCCAGATCCAGAAGCCACCGTCCAGATCCAGGGGAGAGAGCTCCGCCGCCGCCTTCCTAGTATCCGCTCAAGCCTCCGGCGGCGTGCTCCAGCGGCGGCAAGGCGAAGGAGAGAAGAGAGGCGAGTTTTCTCTCGCTCTCTAGTGCTCTAATATCTCACGTACCAGACAACAATTCGGATGCCATTATTTGTAAGTATCCAAACTAGAGGAAGTCCGGACAATGTTCTTTATTACAGATGGAATCAATCGTGTACATCTAAAGAGAAAAAACTCAATCGTATGTAAGAATACCTTCTTTCATGTATACAAGTGGTCTTCGTTTCTGGTCATGGAGCACAAGAAAAATAAAATAAATCATCCTCTGGCGACATTGCATGCAGACAGCTAGACTACAAACACACAACCCAATGGACCAGAATATGAATTCGTATATATGCTTTTTAGAATCCGACCAGAATAACTAGCAAGACAGGTAGCCTACAAATACAATTGCCCACAAGACACCCTAGCAAACAAGACACAACCCGAGATTTACTTCTGCCCGGAGTAGTGGTCAACTTTTAGCCTTCTCAACGGATCATCTATCTATTATATTATTAAGATAGAGGAAAAAGAAACTAACAAGTCCACTCTTAAAGACTAGAAACTATTACATTAATTAGAAACAGAGAAAAATATAACCGTCAATTGAGGTAGGCTAGATTATAACGGTCAAGATTAATCAAATGTATATGCAGGCTATTATAGTAGTATAAGAAATACAATTATATTTTCAGTCATATATATGTATTGGAGTTGGATAACAAATAAAACACTATTGTTAAGGGTATTGTAATAGCTAGCCGCACCACAACATTCGCTCTCGAATGATAGAAATCACCACGTTAGTCAGAGAAAAAAAGAGAAAAATCTATAGTATCAACTGTGATGGGTTCACATTATAATAGTCTAAATTAAAAAAAAGACTCCATGTGAAGTACAATCCAAAAATAACTGAAATTTGGAATAAAAATAAAATTACAATTTTATTTCCATATGAATTCCTAAGTAAAATCTTTAAATAAATATAATTTGAAATAAAAATATTTAAAAAACAACAATTAGATTTGTACACGAATTATAACAAAAAATAATTAAAATTTGGAATAAAATAAAAATAGCAATTTGATTTTGATACAAATTCCAAAGTAAAATCCCTAAATAACTTTACTTTGGAATAAAAATTAAAAATATTATATCTATTATATTATTAAGATAGAGGAAAAATAAACTACCATGCTGGCAAGATGTAGAAATTACCATGTTAATCAGAGAAAAAAAGAGAAAAATGTAAGCATCAATTGAGATAGACCCAAATATAATGTTGTAGATTAATCAGATGTATATGAGAGCTATTATAGTAGCATGAGTAGTACAATTATTTTTCAATCATATATAAGTATTGAAGATGGATAACAAATACAACACTATTTTTAGGGGTATTATAATAGCTAGCCGTGTAATTGTGCGGGGAATTCTGCTAGTTATAATATTAAAGCAGAAGTAAAAGAAGCCACTGCGTTCGTTTTCAAGGGGTAGATTTACCACATTAATCATCGAAAAAGAAAAATATATATCATCGATTACGATAAATTTAGATTATAATGGTGTGGATTTACCGATGAGTTTTGCAAATCAACTAGGAGACCTAAAGGCAATCCGAATGCATGCAGACAAGAGATCTACTCCAACTCGCCAACGCAATGAGCAAGGTATAGCTGGCGTGTGCCAGGAAGGTACAGAAAGGATACAGCTTGAGCAAACAAGAGTTCTACTCCAACCCGTCAAAGCAATAGATAAAGCAATGCAAGCAATGTGCAAGCGTCTGTACCAGGAAGGAATAAATCAGGCATGTCGAGTCTAACGGTACAGTTGCTTCTTGATTGGTTTGGAAGAAAAAACATGAAGCCTAATAAAAACTAGAAGCCTAGTGTCGTTTCCAGGGGCGCCTGAGGACGGCATTCCACAACTATTCACGCCTGAACAATTATGGAACGTCGCGCAAGAGTGAACCATCACATGCTTACAACAAAAGTCCAACTTTATTACAAGATACGGGTCACCAGCCCAGTTTTAGCAGCAGGGTATGCAAGCCCAAAGTATATTTACATTACAAAAACTCCAAGATCGCTTGAGCGCAGCGGAGACCTAAAGCCACGGGTCCTCATCGAAGAACAGCTCCTCCGGGGCTTCCTCGACAGGGAGACCTTCACCATCGTCTTGATCTTCTAAAAGGGGGAATTCAGCAAGCCGTGAGATAACCAGCTCAACAAGCCACAAAGGAACCCTATCTTACTACACGCACGGATCAACAAAGGAAGGGAGTATACTAGCATGTATGTCATTATCTCGGCTTATATTATTAGCTATTTGGTTGCGTAAAGTAGCCAACTCATCTTCTTTTTGCTGAAGTGCAGCTGTAAGTTGTGCTAGCTGCTCCTCAACTGAACGTGTTTCATTTGCCGCAAGAACTTGTTCCGCGTAGCTTGGCTCAAAACTACGGGAACGCAGTTCATAAGCGTTTATATCATGTTGGGGATCATTTTCAGGAGAGGAAGATGAATTACAATGGAGGGGATTATGAGACCCTGAGTAATTCGGATCATGCTCTTCATTACCCAAATTTGCTTGACTACGAGTTACAGGACGATGACCCATTACAACATTCTTTCGGGCTTTCTTTCTTTTGAAGTGTGTCAATGTTGAAGATGCTTCGCTGGTATCATCCGCCACCTTTGTGACTCCGACCGACATCGAAAGAAATACCTCAGCTGCATTTTTTGAGGCCCTCTTTCGAGTTGGCCAAGGAGCCATCATTGTTGCCGCCTTCTTGGGTGTGCTTGCTAGCTTCTTCACCACTTGGGTATTGCCACCATGACTTGATGAAGGAGAGTTTGCCCCTTGAATTTTGCTAGATTTAGAGTTAGCTCGCATTGCTAACTCCCTCTGCTTGTAGGCTTCTCGTTTTGCACGTGCACGAGCAGCCTGGGTGACATAGTTTTGTCATCGAGGGTCTTGCTCAATGAATTCTTAGTATTCTGGCCATTTAGTGAAGGCCTCCGCTCGCCGCATAATAGCACCTCCAACATCATTTGCGGATGCGGATGCGCCTGGAAGCATCTCCCTCAGGGTTTGGCAGATACTCCGTGTGATATATGAATCCAGGGCAAGATTCATTCTTCCTCGAATCCTCAGTCGGTTCTTCCTTACCCTATTCCAAATGGTGGTGCCCACTTGCTCACGTTGATGTCTTGTCATGATAGGGTTAATTGCCACAGGGAAATCAACCCACGCACGCCGAGCATTGCGTTGATGACGACGATGCCGTGATGGAGAAAATGAGCTATCAAAGGAAGGTCGTGGAATTGGGGTAGATGACGATAAAGGATCTGAGATTGTAGCCGTTGGATTCACGTGGCCCATCCTGATGTCGCCAGGAGTGAGGTACACTCCTTGCCACAGGAGCGTACACTTGTGGTTCGGTTTAGGCATGGATCTGCTGGGTTTGTTAGCCAGCAAAGGGGTGAACTCCGGCGCATCAGCTCGGAGTTGAGTTTGTGCATGACATGGCCCTCCTTCGGACGCAGCATGCTCTGTTATTGCAACCTTCCCTTTGTTCATGAGCTGTTGGTGGTAATGTTCATCCACCATCACAACCTTTCCTTTACCGCTTGGCTGTGGACAATGGGATTGGTCCAGCATTATCACCTTTCCTTTTGGCGTCGGTGACGTAGCCATAGCTGCAATCCGATAAGGAGCCACCCCTTCTATGCTTAGGGCATGCTTTGACGAGCTCGCCCCAGCAGCTTATGAGAAATCTGGGATGGGCTTGTGCTCAATGTTGATGAAGCATTTGCCCTCAATACTGGGTGCGCATTTGCTCCCCGTATTGTAGACGATGTTGACGGAGAAGAAACTCCCTTTGATTTAGTAGTTGTTGGGGAAGAAGTCGCAGCTTGTTCGTGCGGCGTCATTTTCGATGGACCCATCCGCTTCGCACGGATAGGCCACTCATCAAGTGTTGCACGACGAAACCTTGATGATGACTTATGGCTTCCAGACCTAGCGCGTGCTTCTTTAGAAAAGCCCACAGGAACCGAGTCAAAGGACCGGCCTCACGTATGTTGAGATGCTGATCATGTGAGGTGGCTCCTGAAGCCTTTGCTGCTGCCCTCATCCTCCTTTTGGCCGACTTGGACAGGACAGGAATGAAACCATCCTGACATGCAGAAGTCACTTCATGCTCGTGGTTTGCTGTAGCCGGGGACGCAGCTGTGGTTTGCAGTGAACTTGCACTAGTGGTAGCTTGAAAAGGCCCCACCGGCACATCTAGCCACAGCGACCCAAAGCGCAGCATGACGAATTGTTGAACCCGCCCCGCCATCCCTTCATATAAAGAAAACCATATATTAACCTTCTTGCATATACATATATGTATATCAGCGACATGATCAATTTAAACGTCATATGTTGCACTTTGATGTTGGAATTCAAAGATGAGGGGAAAAGTATGTCCCACTGGGCATGCCAGAATCTGATGACGGGAAAATGGGCGTGAACTCACGTCCGCGTCATTAGAGTCAAGTTAATTAAATTTAATTGAAAATGAGACAAAGGAATCAGGTATTGCGGGTCCATTACTTCCAGAATTAATACATTTACATAAAAATTCTGTTAATTACATCTCTTTACGAGAAAACCCCTGATTAAGAATTCCAACATAAACATTACAACAAATTACAACATATGACTATTACAAAATATAAAAGCAAAGGTCTTCAATCTTGGCGTCGCTGATGGATGCTTGCGCGAGGGTATTTTAACTGCATTTATATTATTTTGCTAACATGGCATATGATTTTATTTATTTGTTTTTCCTAATTTTATTTTATTTTTTAGTGAACTTATGCATGTAGCATAATTGAAGTTTAATTATTTCAGTTTCTTATTATTATTTTGCTTC
Source organism: Dendrocalamus latiflorus (assembly GCA_017311315.1). Classification (NCBI taxonomy): domain Eukaryota; kingdom Viridiplantae; phylum Streptophyta; class Magnoliopsida; order Poales; family Poaceae; genus Dendrocalamus; species Dendrocalamus latiflorus. Next base: position 29,255,052 of record CM029641.1, read on the forward strand.
ATCTTGTAACATTGCATAGCGCTTGCAAATATTGCGCGCTCGCATGTAGCATAACCGAAGCGAATGTTGTTTTTTAATATTTCTATTACTACTAGCATGACACAGATTTTAAGCATGTAGTATAATAGAAGTATTGTATTATTTTATTTTTCATTGTTTTACTCGCTTGTATTACTACTAGCATTGCATAACGCTTGCGAATATTGCGCGCTTGCATGTAGCGTAACCGAGGTGAAGGTTGTTTCTGAATATTTTTATTACTACTAGCATGACACAAATTTTATGCATGTAGTGTAATAGAAATATTTCATTATTTTATTTTTTTTCATTGTTTTACTCGCTTGTATTACTACTAGCATTACATAACGCTTGCGAATATTAAGCGTTTGCATGTAGCATAACCGAAGCGAAGGTTGTTTCTTAATATTTTTATTATTACTAGCGTGCCATGGATTTTATGCACGTAGTGTAATAGAAATATTTCATTATTTTATTTTTCATTGTTTTACTCGCTTGTATTACTACTAGCATTGCATAACGCTTGCGAATATTGAGCGCTTGCATGTAGTGTAACCGAAGCGAAGGTTGTTTCTTAATATTTTTATTACTACTAGTGCACCATGGATTTTATGCACATAGTATATGAAAGTTTTGAACTAATTATTTTATTGTTTTGCCCCGCCTTGTATTACTACTAGCATTGCATAACGCTTACGAATATTGAGCGCTTGCATGTAGCGTAACCGAGGCGAAGGTTGTTTCTTAATATTTTTATTACTACTAGTGCGCCATGGATTTTATGCACGTAGTGTATGAAATTTCAGAACTAATTATTTTATTGTTTTGCCCCGCCTTGTATTACTAATAGCATTGCATAGCGCTTGCAAATGTCGAGCGCTTGCATGTAGCGTAACCGAGACGAAGTTTGTTGCTTTAATATTTATATTACTACTAACATGCCATAGATTTTGGGTATGTTGTGTAATAGAAATTAAGTGTTTTGCTCCACCTTGTATTACCACTAGGATGTAGCGTAACCGAGGCGAAGGTTGTTTTTATTTTAACATTTGTTCATGCATTTTATTTATTTTTTGCAGCATGCAACCACCCCTAATTCGTGTCCATTTGAGGGAACCGAATTGAGGCAATGGGGGTTTCAATCTTCTCACTCTCGATTTGTATCCATTTGTAGGGGACCGAACCTAAGAGACGAGGGATCGGGCCCTTGTTCTTTGGGTTTGTATCCACCTAACGGGACCGAACCGAGAAGATGAGGTCTTCATGCCTCGCCTTGATTTGTATCTATTTGTAGGGGACCGAACCTAAGAGACGAGAGATCAAGCACTCGTTCTTCGGGTTTGTATCCGCCTAACGGGACCGAACCAAGGGGGCAAAAGCATAAAAGAAGAAAAAAAATGAAGCACCTTGATTCGTACCACAATGGCCGAACCTAAGGGCAAGAGAGAGAGAGAGAGAAGAAGAGCAAGAATTTCACCTTTGCTTGTGTAGTCCTCCCTCTCTAGTGTTTGTGTATGCTTCCTTTTCTCTCCAAATGGCCAGCGTTTCCTCCCTTTCCTTCTCCAAAAGATCTCCTTTTCTATACCATTACCCCCTATTTATAGAGTAAGGATAAGGGGTGGTTCATAAAGAGAAGTTATGGTAACTTCTCACTTTGATTTTTCTTTTCCCATTTTTTTTTTGCTATTGCTACTGAAGTCTCTACGCACAAGCATGCAAATATGTAGACTAATGTGTTGCTGGAACGTGGGCTTAGGCCAGTCTCAGTGGAGGTTTCATGTCCCAGTTTCCAACACACTTATATTTTGCAAACAGTGCAGAAGAGTTTCATCCCCATGAAACTCTCTCTACTCCCATGAAACTTTTATCATCTCTCTCTTCATCAATACAGTGCCATGTCAGCGTATTTAATGCCCATGAAACTCCATGAAACCCCCACTGAGACTGGCCTTAGTGGCTACAATCAAGTCCTCCTAATTCATGCATGCATGCACGATGCATGCACACGTTCAAGGCTTTCATGCATGCATGCATATGATGGGTAGTTGAGGCTCCCACTTCATGGCTACCTTCCATTTTTTTACCACTTAGCTTTTCTACGTATACAGTGGTTGTACAGTGAGGCCAAAATAATTCTTTTCTTGAGAAGAGGTTTAATTCTTGCACGCATGCAGTCATGCGCCATTTTTTTATCACGTGCATTGATTAATCAATTAACACTTTCTTTTTATGTAAGTTTAATCAATTAGCTAATTAATAATGCATGCCAACCATTTTATGCGCATGTTTACGCTAACTGGGGCCGCCATACATTTTTTAAGGTGACATGTGCGGCAAAATATCTCTTTTCTCTATAATTTTCTTTTCTCTAGTATTGCTTTTGTGTACGTACGCCGTCCGGCTATATCAATTTATATAAGTGAGCATATGTTCTCTGAATGAGCTGAAAATTAAACACAAGATTTTCACTTGCACCACAAACATACCATAAAAATTCACCACTCGATTGTAATATGTAGCACACACAAAAAATCCTGGAAGGTGGACTTGTGCTTTGCGTACGTCATCCGGCCGTATTATCCTATTCGAGTGAGCATATGTGCTCCGAATGAGCTGAAAATTTGACATAAACTTTTCACTTGTCCTACAAACATACCGTAAAAATTCGCCACACAAATGTAATATGTACGGTACGCAAAAAATCTTGGAAGGTAACGCGCCATAAAAATTTCGGACAAAATTGGTGTCAACAGGTTGCTGCAATCTGTGATGATGGCAATACATCTATACATCAAGAGTACAAATGGATATTATACAAGCATTATCATCGATATTCTCTACATTAACATCAACGGGAAGGAAAAAACAGATTAATTAAGATACTGGCACTTGCTTCTTCAGCTTATTTCTTCATAGCTCTAGTTCAAATGTCAACATTGGTTCCTTTGCAATACTTAATTTGTAGTTCCTTGCCTGGTCAAGCTTCTCTAATTAAGAATAACAAACACATAAATTCGATCATATAGCTTGTCGAAGAGGTGGAAATAAGCAATCCTCCATGCTTTCTTGAATAATAGGGCACAGAACACAACCCAAAGGCCCAGAATGAATCCCATGCCAAGTACAAAATAAAAGGACAATGGCTTAAAACCATGTTCATTTCTTTTATGGTCATCTTGCCTTGGAACAACATTTCGTGAGCAATTCTTATGAAGAGGAGGCCCGCACAGACCAATGTTGCCGTTGTACATAGATGGATTCTCGTCATAGAGGGTGTCAAGTTGACCTCCTGGCGGTACTCTTCCAGTAAGATTGTTATAGGACAAATACATGTAGCTTAAATATGTCAAATTTGACAGGCTTGAAGGGATCTCGCCGGAAAGCATGTTGTTTGAGAGGTCGAGTGACTCCAATGCATGCATGGCTCCAATCTTGTTTGGAACTTCTCCGCTAAGGTGATTCCATGACAGATTCAAGTTTAACACTGCATCAAGAGAAGCTATTTCTTCTGGAATTTCACTGGTTAAGCCATTGCATGATAAGTCAAGGCTCACCATGTCCAAAACGTTATCGGCACCGTAATAAAGTTCTTGCCCCTTCGTGTCTACCAAAAAGTCTCCAACTACGTATACGAAAGAACCATTAAAAAATGAGGCAATCCCGGGTCTCATAAATGGATCCTTTCGCGTCATAGCTGTTAAATTTGATAGACGGGAAGGTATGGAACCAGATATCCTATTGCTTGCCAAATTCAAATATTGAAGGTATGTAAGACTTGTGATGTTGATCGAGATATTCCCAGAAAACATGTTGTGGCTTAGTCGTAGAAACTGTAAGTGCACAATGTCTCCAATCCATATCGGCAAACTTCCAGAGAATTTATTATGCGAAAGATCGATTAGGACCAAAGATCTGCACCTTTGTACGAAGGAAGGGAACTTGCCAGAGAAGATGTTGTTATGCAGCTGTAGAATTACCATTCCTATCATCCCAAAACATGGAGGGAATTCTCCATGGAAAAGATTGTTGGCTAAATATAAGGTAACCAAGCTTTGCAAATCGCAAATTGATCGAGGAATATGACCAGTGATGTAATTGGAGAACAGAACCAAGGATTGTAGATTTGGAGATCCAAAGTTTGATGGCAAGGGTCCTGAGAGAGAGTTGTTGGAGATGTACAACGAAGTGAGGTTTCTCGGCAACGGAGGTATTTGACCAGTAAGTTTGTTTGAATCAAGATACAAGGAATCCAACGACATAAATTCCATGTCATTTGGCAATCCACCACTGATCCGGTTGTTGGAGATGTTCAAAAGATAAGCCTTTGCAAATGTAGTAGAGAATCAGTCTGGAAGCCTATCAGTTATACCCGCGCTCGAGATATCAACATCACGAATATCCACCTGCCATTGTAGCCAAGCAGGAAACAACGGACCCATCTGGCAAGATGCAAAATATGCTGCCTCAAATCTAAATGGTAGTCGCCATTCAGGATCCACGGCAATCTTCAAGGAATTATAAGACAAGTCTATGTACTCTAAGTTGTTTAGATTAGCAAAGTGTTCTTCTGTGATCACACCTTCAAGGCTATTTTGGCTTAGGTCCAGGTGAGTCAAATTGGTAAGCATGCTGATCTCAGATGGCATAGGTCCTGTGAGGTGGTTGTCGTAGAGGACAAGAGTGTTCAAGCCGGTAAATCGCCCGATCGATCGTGGTATATATCCGGTAAGGTTGTTGCTTTGCAGTTACAGTTGTTGCAATTTGCTGGATGGACACTGTGGAAGTAACTCGAATAACTTTGGCATGTTTACATATGAGCAGAGCTGTTCGAGGTTCAGTGTCTCTAGATTGCATAGATTCTTCAAGTTCTCTGTCATTATGTCCAAGTTATCACTAAATGAAAGGTCAAGGGCTTGCAGGGACGTCATGTGTCCTAGTCTGTCATGAAACTGGTCGTGTAGATGGGTACTTTCTAGGTTCAGGTACTGAAGCCCTGTAAGATTCCAAAACCAACACGATGCTACTGGGTGGTCAAAGTAATTGTAGGAGAGACCAAGCTTCTCAAGTTTTGTGAGGTTTAGGCGTGGAAGCGACTGGTTTGCGCTCGAAAGCTCGCAAGTGGGGAGGCTAAGGACCCTCAGAGAAGGAATCAAGTTCACCACACGATGCCAATCGACTATGGTGCTCAGGTTCACGGAACCATGGTTGAGGTACTACAGCGAAGGTAGATGTGTCAACCATGCGATATCTGTTGAGTATAGGCTTTCCTCCCCGACGAAGACGTCGGAAGGATGTAGGTCGAGATATTCCAACTTGGAAAGGTTACCAAGCTGATGAGGCACACTACCGGAGAACCATAAGTAGGATAGGTTAAGGTACCTCAGGTTCTTGAGGGAGCCCAAGAACTCCGGGAAACGGCCGGTCGGCCCTTCCAGGGAGTTCCCGCTGTGATTATCAGCTATCTCAGACGGTTTTTAACTCCAAACCGTCTGTGATTATCAGCTATCACAGACGGTTTTTAACTCAAAACCATCTGTGATATTCCCTTCAACCCCTAAATATATTTCTGTTTATTGGCTAGCCTCAGGAAATGCTAGCCATGCCCTCTGAAACAAGCAGATAATCACAGACATAAAACATATACAATTCACACATCTCATTTCATTTCAGATACATTTCACATCTCAATTCATTTCACAGACATAAAACATCCAATTGACAACGCACTTCATTTCACAAACATAAAGCATCCATTTCGCAAATCAATTCATTGAATTGAAATAAAATATCCATTAGAAATACACAATTGTAAAAGATCTACACTGTATTTGCACTTAGAATTACAATAAAAAATCATTCTGGGCAGTGGAACTCTCCATCTGATCTTACGACTTTTGTCCACAAAAACCAAATGAGCTCTCCTCGAATTTTTGCAAAATCCGGCTGTGTCAATGCAGATGTAGAGATGGACGCAGCCTGTCGATAGGAATATCAACGCGCGCATATATAAAACTTGACATGTATGAAATAAATGTGGGAAGATTGACAAACCTTAGAATTACTGATCTTGGTGGAATCGAGGAGTAGTCTCATATGGTGGCACACGTAGTATCCACACGTGTTGCCCGGCTGCTGCTGGTGGCACTGCAAAAAATATAATGTGTTAAATCAAGTGGCATTACTACTATGTGTTGTATATGATTAATTAAAGTGTAGCTAGCGAATACCCGAAACTTGCGATCATGTTTCAAGGCCTTGGCCCCTGTCGTCGAGTCACGTGTTTGTTCAACGTATGTGGCGAACGACCTTCGTTATTCGAAAAAGTTAGATTAGTTATTCGGAAGGAAAGAAAGAGTACAATGTACAATGTACGTACCTATCGAGTATTTGGGCGATAGCTGTGTACTTGGATTTGTTCTTACTTAGAGAATCAAGGTATATAGCCTTGTTCCATTTTGGTATAATTACAATTAAAATCCAATGGAATTTCTCATTGTATGGCATAAGAACAAATTCCTTATCTTGGTGAGCCAGCAGTGCTTTTGTAATATAGTCCTCGACGAAGGATGCATTCTCGATGATGGTATCAATGGCGACCAAGCGTAGGTCTAGGAAACCAATTCGTGATTTCGATGATCTAGCTTCGGTCAGCATGAATCTATATATAACACAGGAAAGCAACAAATTGTGACATATATCGGTATTACGTGAACAGAGACTGTGATTGTACAGACTTAAAGCGTCCAGCATCGAACGAGTGAGGCGTCGAGAGCGTTGAGCGTCAAAAGTTCAAATATATCGTCAAAGGTCACCGCAAAGACACAGTCCTGAGCTTCGTGCAAGAAATGTTCCAGCTTGAATTTGACAGTGATACCTGAGCGCCGTTCTGCCTCTGGCTTATTGGACTGTTCCATATACCAAAGGTGGAATCTTTGGCAACCAAGTCCTAGTTTTTGGAGCTCTTCCTGGAATACCATCGGCTCACCTAGCATGAATTTGCGGGCCAATGGCATGGACGGGATATCGTCATCATCCTTCGTCTTTGATTTGCCCTGGCCACTGCCTCGATTGTCGGTCGACTTTATGCTAGTCGACTGTAATGGTATAGACGGTGCAAGTTGCTCTGGCGAGAATTAGGGCTGTGCGTTCGGTTTTTTCGGTTTATACGGTTCGGTAAATACGGTTTAATCGGTAAATACGGTTTTAGTATTTCGGTAAATACGATATTTTTCAGAATACGGTATGGGATCGGTAAATACCATTTTATTTCGGTACGGTATCGGTTAATACCAATTTTACCAAAGTTTACGCGAATTGCTAAACGTTAAATAATATCATCTCCAAGACTACGATACTCCATTCTAATTTCTACATTCAGAAATTCACAGCACACATAAAAACCAACAACAGCAGCACAGCACAGCAGTCAGCAGACTACAGACAGCAAGTCAGCAATATAGGCAATTAGGCATATAGCAATTAGCAATAGCATCATAGCACACAGCCAGCCAGTCAGGAGCCACACACATAATAACATAAAAACCAGCAGCACAGCAGACAGCAATATGCCAATATAGCAATAGCAATATAGCATCACAGCACAAAGCCACACACATAAAAACCAGCAGCAGGCAGGCGCCACCAGCACAGCAGCACTCCAACAGCTAGCAGTATTGCAGATTTGCAGTAGCAGCAAATAAAGACAGCAGCAGCCACTAGCCAGGCAGTAGAAGCACATTACAAATACATATTACAGCAGGCTAGCAGCAGCCAGGAATACAACACTCACAGTAGTAGCAGCACATTACATAATACATAATACAGCAGCAATACATATAACATATTACAGCAGGTCAGCAGCAGCCAGGCAGCCAGGCAATGGCACTAGCACTCCAATCTCCAGCAGCAGCTAGCAGTAGATACTAGATACAAAGGTGCAAAGATAGATAACCAATTAACCATTAACCATTAACCAAAATGCAAAGATAGATAACCAATTAACCATTAACCAAAAATGCAAGATCTCTAAATTAACCATTAAGTTATCTTCAACAATGCCACTATGCAAGACAAAAATATAAAAAAAGGTCTTAGTAAAAAATACCAGGCCATTTTGTACAATTACTTTTTGCTCTAACTATTAGGTCAGTTGTTTATATTCTTGCAAGATACAAAGGTGAAAAATGTACAGAATATAATGTCTGATGAACCACAGCAGTGAACAGCAGGCAAACCTAAATCATGTTAAGTTATCCCTTGCTAAAAACGAGAAAGCATATAGCAATGTGGGGTTCAAGTCTATAATTTACATCAAACAAAACATGCTCTTTATTAATTCAGAACAACAAAGGCCAGATATGCTTACAAACGAATTAATAACACCAATTTAAAGAAATAAGATTTGATTGATCCTCTTGACAAGAGCTTAGGGCCATAAGCATATAGTTTCACAGTAACAACTAACAACCTATAGTGGATCTTTCACCCAGAACACAAACATGCCAGGAAATTGGTAATAGGCGATTTCATGGGAAAAAATGCAAGCTGTTGGTCATCTATAGTAATGGCAAACTACCATATCCAATTCTCAGGACTCACAAAGTGGTTTTGATTCAATACAGATAGTGGTATACCGCAATAACCAATAATCAAGAGTGTGGCATATTGGTTCATAACTTCGTATTATCATATAGCCAACTGCTTTGCCTAGTCATCCCACTTCATATTATCGTATACTTCATAGAAAGTTAGAAACTAGAAAGCAGTAGCTCCTCGCATTAATCCTGAAGGTAGCTGGCAATGGCTTCCAGAGCATACTCATGAAGTCTAGTCATCCCACTCTACCAATTAATCTACCAATTAATGAAACAGAGAGAAAGCCAGAAAGGACTTACATCGCAAGATCCAGTTGACTCCGTAAGCACCGAAGGCCAAGGGCGAAGGAGGCGGAGGGCCGGAGGCGCCGAGCACTTGGACTTAGGGGCTGGGGCTTGGGGGGACCGGGCCGCCGGGGGGGGAGACCGGGGGAGCACCAGCAGGCGGCAGCGGATCTGGCGAGCGGCGAGCCGACCGACGAGGCGACGAGGAGCTCCGATCGGGTTGAGAGGAAGCGCTTCGGCGGATCTGGCGAGGGGCGTCGCCGGTCGCCGCGTCGGTCACTACTCACTCGTATCTCGTAGTGGCGTCTGCGCAGAATAGGGATTTTGGGGCGTCCGGCCGTCCGCTAGGGTTAGGTTTTACATGCCGTGGCGTCTGCGGTCTGCACTCTGCCGCGCGCGTGCGTCGGGCTGGACTACTGGTGGGCCGCCGAGAGACGGAGACCGCAGAGGTGCTGCTGGGCTTTTCGGTTTTCTCGGGATTTTCGGTTTTCCCTCGGTTTTTACCGAACAAACCGAATCATTCAAATACCTGTTTTTTAGAAACCGAACCGAATACCGAAAACCGGTCAAACCGAGTTGACCGGTTCGGTTCGGTTTTTTTGGTACGGTTTTTTCGGTTCGGTTTTTTTGTGCACAGCCCTAGCGAGAATAGCACCCGTGGAGATAGCACCGGTGCAGGTAGCTGTGGTTCGCACTGCCCATGTGGAGATGGCACCAGTGCATGTTGGTGTGGTTCGCACTGCACTTCTGGTCCTGCCACCGGTGAAGAAGCCTCCAGGGAGATGTCGCTTTTGGGCCACTGGATGAATGTTCCAATGGCCTGTCCTAGATTCACGATCTCGTCGTTGGGGGGCTTCGGTACGGGACCACCTCAAAATTGGCATACACACCATCCACATTAACTTTAGCGAAGCCTGGCGCTAAAGCTTGACCGTGCACCATGGCCCCGATACCAGACGAATATGCCTGGCCCCAAGCAGCGTACAAGGGAATGGAGCCATATCTCACTTGGAGCCTGCACGTCGTAGGCTCCTACATAACGATACAAAATTAGCTACTCGAATAGGCCTACCAATGGAGCAAGCATTCGAGAGGTAATAATTATTACCAGGATGTCGTTTACAGGAAATTTGGACTGGGTTTGCGTCGGATTGGACGCGCAGCTACTCGGACGGTTGTGCGGGCTAGCTAGCACAGGAGCGGCGGTGGCGGCCTGCTGACTTTCGGTCTGTTTCCGCACCTCATCTCTGATTACATCAGCCATCTGAGCTAATAGCTCCTCTCTAAGAGATTCCTTGATCTCTTCTCGTAGCTGTGCGTCATGCTCGGCTTTGTTTCTCTTCCTGCGCCAATACATGTCGGAGTCATCTTGGAAACCATGTTTCCAAGGAACGTAAAGCCCAAGGCCTCTCGTACGGCCCGGGTGCTCCTTGTTTCTCAGGGCCACGGAGAGCATATCATTCTCCCTTGTTCCCTGGAATGATCCCAGGGTAGATTGAAAACTCAGCTCTTCCTGCAAGAGCACGACATATCATTTCAATTCGTACGAAGTTGTGGAGTAATTACAAGCTACGTAGTTCGATCGATATCTTACTAGGCGCTCGGTCACTTGCTGGTCTGCAGGGTTTCGAAAGGTGACGTCCCCTGATGTCGTTGTAGATGACCTTGCTCTAATCCAATTTCGAGCGCGGTCATCCGGGATATTGGAAAACGGCGGGGCGATGTCCTGTGCAGCTGCCAGCTCATCCTCCTTCCTCCACTGCGGGATTTTACCCGCATACCCAGCTGTGCCAAGTCTGTGAGGGTGTGTATTTTTTGCCTGGAGGGCCTTGTGCGCCACACTTGTACTTTTGAAATCTTCGGTCGTTTTCATCGCCTTGAACGCTTCCCATTGTGGTTCCAGGAATGGGTATTTATGAACAGGCGTTTCGTCCGTCCCCACGTATTTCCTGACAAGCGTGCTCTTGAAGTTCTTCCATGCTTTGCACGCCGCTTTGTAGGTTTGTTGTTGCATAGCGTCCAGGTGTTCTTCTGGGAACTCGAACGATGCCAAAATTTCGGTCCACAGCTCACGTTTCCGAGTGTCAGGCACGTTCTTTCACGAATTGTATGTGATCTCAATTCGTTCTCGTGCAACTACTCCGACCATGGTTCGGAATGCGTTTACTGCTTTTTGAGGAAGGATTGGGACCCCAGATGCATTCACCGCTGTGATGATCTGTCGGCCCTTAGGCTTCTTTGATAGCCCTCTTCCTTGGCGTCTTGATGTTGGAGCGGACGCCTCTGGCGATGATGTTGAAGAATGTGCGGGTGACATGTTGCTCATTTTGTGGGTCTATTAAGATAAGATGAGAAAGTAATCATATTGAATTGCAAGACAAGAGAGGAGTAGAGGGGAGGGGGAGAAGGGAGGGGGTGATATGGACATAGAGAGGGGGTGATGTGCCTATCTTACCAATGTCCAATGTATCAAGTCCTTCTTTTTTCCGCAAAATTCAAGTCAATTTTATTACAAAAGTGCAAAAAAAAGACATTCCAGATTCTTCGGTGAGCAGCCGACATAGCCGACTTCTTCGGTGAGCGACTATCCATCTGCTTCTTCCCACTCCTTCTCTTCATCTCTGGTCTCTGGATCACGTACGCCAGTAGCGATGATTCGGTGAGCTGAATTTTTTTTTGAACTTCTGTACTAAAATTTCCTTGAATTTTGTAATACTATTTACTACAAGGTCTCTAAACAAAGTGCCTATCCTAGCACCTACTTTAGTTGCTAAAACTATAAACCAAATAGCAAAGTCCCTAAACAAAGGTCTATGAAGCAAATGACACAAACTAGTGTATCCGGTTCATTGAACGGGAACACTATAGTATGTCACTTGCTTCATTTGCTGTTTTTTGTCTAGATACATGGAGCATTTGGGTGGAAAGATCAACTGTTTCGTCAGGCGCATGACTGCCAATTCGAAGCATAGCATAGCATAGCATCCGAGGCACATCCGAGGCCTGCTGCTGTGTCTTGAGGAATGCCAAGAGCAGGTATTCAGATGGGTTATGAGAATAAGATTCATAATTTATAGTTTGAGGAATGCCACATCTGAAGACCAGCTCTTGCCATTCTTCAAGACACAGCTGCAGGCCTCAGATGTGCCTCGGATGCTATGCTATGCTTCGAATTGGCAGTCATGAGCCTGACGACACAATGTATTTCTTTCCACCCAAATGGTCAATGTATCTTTTGCAATAATCGCAAGATTTCTTTATCCGGATACACTAGAATGTGTTACTTGCTTCATGCCCTTTGATCATATACTCTTCCTTGATTGGTTAATTTGTGCTCTCAAATTGTAGGGTTGCACATGATAAGATGAGGAAGCAAGAAAAGTGATACATGATGCTCAATGTTAGGAAGAGAGGAGAGGAGTAGAGGGAAGGGGGAGAAGGGAGGGGGTGATGTGGACAGAGAGGGGTTATGTGCCTATACTATATACTATATACTATATACTAACACAACAAGCAATGTAATATGTACCAATGTAAACTAAGCAACTGCAGTAAACAATGTACCAATGTAGTATGTACCAAATAACAAACTAATTAAGCTACTGCAGTAAACAATGTACCAATGTAATATGTACCAAATAGCAAACTAATTAAGCTACTTCAGTAAACAATGTACCAATGTAATATGTACCAAGCATCAACCCTAAACACTAACAGTAAGCATGAAGCATCAACCCTAAATATGTACTAAGCAACTAACCATAACAGTATGAAGCATCAACCCTAAATATGTACTAAGCAACTAACCATAACAGTATGTACTAAGCAACTAACAGTGACCTTAGGGACGGCGGACGAGGAGGAGGCGGCGACGCAGGAGGAGGAGGCGGCGGCGACAGAGGAGGTGGAGGAGGCGACGGGCTCGGGGAGGCAGCGACGGAGGAGGAGGAGGCGGCGACGCAGGAGGAGGAGGCGGCGGCGACGGAGGAGGAGGAGGCGACGGGCTCGGGGAGGCGGCGACGGAGGAGGAGGAGGCTGAGGCGACGTCTTCGTCCGGGGAGGCGGCCGGCGAGGGCTGGGGGAGGCAGCCGGCGAGGGCTCAGGGAGGCGGCGGCGATGACGGGCTCAGGATTTAGATCTAATCGAATAACTGCAGCGCACACGGAAAACCCTAGCGAGAGGGTATAAGTAGGGAGATTATCACAGATGGTTCTAAACTTAGAACCGTCTGTGATAACATATCACAGACGGTTCTAAACTTAGAACCGTCTGTGATATGATATCATATCACAGATGGTTCTAAACTTAGAACCGTCTATGATAAGCCTTTGCCGGCTGTTGCAATTAAGACAACACCAATAACTACACAGCTGCATTCATATCAACCACCAAACAGCTGCATTCATATACATTTTGTCATTCTCAAATACATCACACATATACATCACATATACATAAATGCCAATACATTTTGTCATTCTGAAATACATCACACATATACATTTTCACATATACATCTCAAAATTGACTACATCACACATTTTCACATATACATCTCAAAATTGACTACATCACATATTTTCACATATACATCTCAAAATTGACTACATCACACATTTTCACATATACATCTCAAAATTGTCACACATTTTCACATATACATTCTTATTGTACTTGCTTATTTCCTTTAAAAATTAGCCCTTCATCATGATCAATGCGTACGTAACTAGTTTCGTCACGTTGTTCATCGTCGACCCTTATGCCATTTCCAAAAGGAGGTAACTCGTCAAATTGATTGTATTCCTCCTCGTCCACTACATTCTCCACTCCGACAATTCTCCTTTTTCCATGAAGAACTACATGACGTTTCTTATTTGCCGGGTCGGTTACATAGAAAACTTGAACAACTTGATTGGCGAGTACGAATGGTTCGTCTTTGTACCCGACACGTTGGAGGTCCACGGTTGTGACACCGTACTTGTCAACCTTCACCTGTGGGAGATGCACCCAACGGCAGTGAAATAAGGGGATCTTGAAAATCACATAGTCGAGCTCCCAAATCTCTTCTATGAAGCCATAGTACGAGTTTCTCGACCCATCGGTACTGAATGCATCTATGCGGACACCGCTGTTCTGGTTAGTGCTCTTGACATCCTGAGACTGCATATAGAATGTGTACCCATTTATGTCATATCCTTGCCATGTCACAACTGTAAATGTCGGCCCTTTTGCCAACCATGTCAGCGTCTCACTCGGCGAGCTCCTAGCGATTTGCTCCTTCAACCATTGGTTGAACTTACGGTTGTGTTGCCTCATAATCCAAACATCCAGCCGCTCCGAATTCTGTTGCCGAAGCACATCCTTGTGCTGGTCCACATAAGGCGCCACTTCAGTCATGTGTTGCAACATCGTGAAATGGGCTTGAGTATACATGTCCATATCTGGAGTGATTGCTTTCCTTCCGATAGTTCCGAGACCCTTCAGCCTCCCCTCATGACGAGATTGAGGGACACCTATCAGTTGAATCTGAGCCATATAATCAACACAAAACTCAATGACCTCTTCGCTTGCATAACCTTCGACGATGCTGCCCTCCGGCCGAGAACGATTCCGTACGTAGGACTTGAGAATTCCCATGAACCTCTCAAATGGGTACATGCTACGTAGGAATACAGGCCCGCACATTTTTATCTCCCACACAACGTGAACAATGAGATGGACCATGATATCGAAAAATGAAGGAGGGAAATACATTTCAAGGTGACATAGAGTCATCACCACCTCGTCCTGCAGAGCATCTAGTCCTTCGGGATCGATGACCTTCTGAGCAATTGTGTTAAAGAAATAACATAGCCTCATGATTGTCTCTCGGACTTTGATTGGCAAAATATTTCTAATTGCAATAGGGAGCATCTGTATCATCAGCACATGACAATCATGAGACTTCATGCCATTTAACTTCAAATCTTGCATCGAAACAAGTTTCTTCACGTTGCCGGAGTAACCAGACGGAACTTTGACACCATGCAAGCACTGGCACAGTTCTGTTTTCTCAGCCTTGGACAGAGTGTAACACGCAGGGGGAAGGTACATTCGTCCATTATCAGTGCATGTCGGTGCTAACTCAGGCCTGATGTCCATATCAGCCAAGTCAAGCCGTGCGTTGACGCCGTCCTTTGTTTTATCACGGATGTTCAGTAAGAGACCAATTAAGCTGTCGCACACATTCTTTTCTACGTGCATGACGTCGATGCAGTGCCGAACATCTAGGTACTCCCAATAAGGTAAGTCCCAAAATATTGATCTCTTCTTCCAGGTGTTCTTCTCATGAGCCCTCAATTTACGTCCCTTTCCGAGGACAACATCTAAATCCTTAACCATATCATAAACCTCGTGTCCCCTTAAATGCCTTGGAGCTGAACCGTCTTCCTTCTCTCCGTCAAATTGTTTCTTCATCTTGCGGTATGGGTGAGCCCTCCGAAGGAATCGGCGGTGACGCATGTAGACGGTTTTGCGTGAGTGTCTCAGCCACACACTCTCGGTACCATCTAAACAGTGAGTACAAGCTTTGACACCTTTTATACTATGGCCCGATAGGTTACCAAGGGCAGGATAATCATTTATGGTGCAGAACAATAAGGAGCGCAGAGTGAAGTTCTCTCGTTTGTATGCATCCCATACCTGTACCCCTTCGTTCCACAGTACTTTTAGATCTTCCACCAACGGTGCTAGGAACACATTGATATCATTCCCAGGTTGTTTTGGCCCTTGGATAAGTATCGACAGCAAAATGTACTTTCGCTTCATACACAACCAAGGAGGAAGGTTATAGATGCAGAGAGTCACGGGCCATGTGCTATGTCGGCTGCTCATGCCACTGAAAGGATTCATTCCATCTATACTCAGTCCAAACCTTATATTCCTTGGTTCTGCACCGAACTCTGCAAAACTCCTATCGATGTTTCTCCACTGCGCGGAATCAGCAAGGTGTCTTAGCATTCCATCCTTCTTGCGCTCCTCTGAGTGCCAACGCAGCAGTTTTGCCTCCTTTGGATTTGCAAAAAACCTTTTCAAACGGGGAATTATAGGAAAATACCATGCCACCTTAGCAGGAGGTCCTTTCTTCGCCTCTGTTCCCTCGCCATCATCTGATTGATTGTTACGTTTGTATCGTGATGTGTTGCACACCGGACATACATGCATGTTTGCATAATCTTTACGGTAGAGGATACAGTCGTTCGGGCATGCATGTATTCTTTCTACTTCCATTCCCAACGGACAAAGAACTTTCTTGGCTTTATACGTGGTTTTAGGCAACTCATTTCCCTCCGGAAGCATGTCCGCTAAAAGACCTAGCAGCGTCGTGAAACTCTTGTCGGACCAACCGTTGCTTGCCTTCAATTTCAACAGTTCAAGCACGGCCGACAACCTCGTGTACTTGCAGCCCGTGTACAAAGGTTTCTCTGAGTCCTCCATCAAGCCACGGAATTTAACATACTCTCTCTCAGCATAGTTCTCTTCTACATCGCGAAGCATCTGATCCAGATTATCATCGTGCAACCTATCCGAATCCGAGCCACAATCGACATCGGCCGGCGGCATGTCATTCACTTCACCGGCGATGTCATCCAGGGGCATATCATTCACTTCACCGGCGATGTCATCCGGCGGCATATGATCATTCACTTCGCCATGACTGGTCCAACACGTATAATCCTTTTTGAAACCCCTCCGAATCAAGTGCGCTTCAATTTGCCCTCGGTTCTTAAACATCTTCAAATTCTCGCAGTCAGTGCATGGACAGCACATATATTCCACCCCCTTATTCAACATATCCTCCTCGGCGGCTCTTATAAAAGCAGAAACGCCATTAATGTACTCTTCACTCACACGGCTCGCGGCATACATCCAGCTTCGGTCCTACGTTACGTACATATATAACAACTTAGTATTAAAATCTAGAATAACTAATTATAACTACATATATACCGGCCACATTTATTATATTGAGACTTAATTTCCTAGCTCAATTCATATTACAAACACAATAGCTATTATATAACCAACAATTTTGCAAATTAACCATCTTCAATAACCACTCATGGATTACTTACACCTAAATTGTAATGCAATTAAAAAAATAAATTTCATTACTAACCATATCTACAGCAACCAGGAAAGTCTGAATCTTAATTCAAAGCTCAATCTCTGCCTCTTCCCACCAAATTAACTGGCCTGAAATCGCCTAGCTTTCTCCCGAGTGAAAAAGTGCGCAGCAGTGGCTAGATCTGGATCGAAATGAAGACAGATGCGGTCTGAGCAGCGCAATAAATGCCTTAGTCATTATCACAGACGGTTTTTAACTAAAAACCGTCTGTGATAACCAGCTTATCACAGACGGTTTTTTTTATAAAAAACCGTCTGTCATAAGCTTCATACCAGAACGCTTCGCGCGTGTTTCGATGCCAGAACGCTTCGTGTTTCGATCGTCTAATTAATGTCTCTCGATCGTTATACGAAGCGTCTATATCATTAATGTTTGGGTATACGAACCGTCTGTGCTAAAGGTTAAATATGCGCGCCTAATCCAGGTCTCTTCTACGTACGTACAATGCAATATACAATACAACATGGCTTCTACTGTTCTTGTGATCATCTCCTTCCTCTCATCTGTTCATCAAGAATTGTTCGGCCGGAACCTTACACAGGCGGCCAGCAATTTGCATCTGCAGCAGCTTCTCCGCACCCGCCCTGCTCTCGTTCCCCGACTTTCTTGCATCCGTCAGCTTGACCTGATCCTCTGCCGTCGACGGAGGCGTCTCGCTGCCGCTCAAGAAAGGGAAACAGCCCTCACCCTGGTTCTTCTCCACAATGTGCGCAAAGCGGAAGAAGCTCTACACGCATTGCAGAGACTGATGGATAGCCTTGCCGATCAAGCAAATACGGCAGATTCTGAGGAATCTTTTCATGCTATCCTCTACAACATTATGGATGCTGCTGATCATTTGCCCAGGCTGCAGGAGGAAGTGCTAAGGACAAGGGCAATCTTAGCGGCGTTCGAGAATTTAGCGGCTGATCCTCCAAGTCCCCAAGTCGAAGAAGAAGCGTACGAAGCCCAAAAGAATACAATCTGGGAAACTCTTTACCTGTGCGACTTTTGTAAAAAATTTGCCTCTAATTGAAATTAATAAATTTGCATTTAATTTCTGATCTCTTGTCTCAGTAGTTCTGTAGTTAAGTTATTAGAAGCAATGTGTATTTATATATTAACCTCTGATCTAGAATATGACAGACAAAGGGACATCACAGACCGTTCTTGTTAAAAACCGTCTGTGAACATTCACAGACGGTTCTTAACAACAACCGTCTGTGATAGTCGACACAACACAGACGGTTTTGTATTAAAAACCGTCTATGATAATCCCAGATTATCACAGACGGTTTTTAATAAAAACCGTCTGTGATATCCAGTATCACAGACTGTTCAGCGGTAAGAACCGTCTGTGATACTCCCTTTTCCCGCCACAAATACCACAGACGGCCTTCAAATTAAAACCGTCTGTAATAGTGTACATTACAGACGGTTTCACAAAACCGTCTGTGATTTGGCGTCTACTATTAGCCTTTCTGTAGTAGTGCATGTTATACTATCCTCCACCCCTTCTTGAAGGTTCATTGAAGATATGTGGCCCTAGAGGGCAACGAGTTCTTGAATATGCTATATAGTTGGGCTAACCAGCCAGTTAGTCTTGTATCCATTTGTTTCCCGTTAAAGCCACATGTAGAGAGTGGTCTACAGTGGAAGTCGTTGCCCCGCCGGCCGGTTGCCTGCCGTGACTGCCGCGTCAAAGCAATGCACTCGAGCTCACGTAATGCTTTTAATTAAGAGAAAAATTGCATTTACACCCCCTTATCCCTCGGAGATGACAATATCAGTATTCACATTATTTCTTTTTTAGTACAACTTTTAGATGCACGTACCCACTATTTTCAAAATAAGGTCCGTGTACCCACACATCCCAGCATGGAGCACAAGCACGCGTTTTTTTTTTTCACCAAGAAGCACTGACAGTCGTTTTCACCAAGAAGCATGCGTGGTCGAACTAGCCGCTAGAGAGCATATAGCAATCGATCTGATAATCACTTGTGCGCTAATCCATTTATACACACGCACAAACGGTGCTAGTCCACGGTGGAAGTCGTTGCCCCGCTGGCTACGCCAGGCTGAGACTAGGGAAAAATATATCAGTTCAAAAAATTTATCGGAGGACAGTGATACGATCGGTAACCGTCAGTTAGCGAAAATTTTGATTTGAAATTTTGCTTTTTTTCATTTGTTTTCAAATTTTGATGTATTTGAATTTTTTTGGTATAAAATTTTACCGGTTCCTACCGATAAGGCTGGTAACCGTTAGTTATCAGCAAAATTTCGGCGATAGAAATTTCCCTAGTTGATACGTACTCTCCACGCTCAGCATGCCAAGTATGAGAAGGCCTTGGCTGCGGTGGAGTGTGAGAGGGATGTCGTAGTTGTTAAGCTCGAGTGGACTACAGTAACAGCAGTGGTCTATGATCCAACACCCATCGAACCCCCCATCATCCCCACCAACCCTGCTCTAACTCAGCTAGTCGCCTGAGGACTACACCTAAGGAGCACCCTGCATATATATGAGCGTGTACCGCCCCAACCAGCCGATCAGCCTCAACATTGGAGAAACCAGTCGAGACCGCAATCGCTTCCATTCCAGCTCAGCCAGCTACAGTCGCTCTCACTTCAGTTCACCTATGTACTAAAAAGTAGATGTGTAATGTATTGTATCCACATGAAATAGCACGGTCTAGGTGCCATGTGCAACTTGATCAAAATACTATGAATTATGTAGCCATTTTAACCTTTGTGGTTTATTTTTTGTTTTTTTATTTATCTGGTTCTTGGAATCCTTTATTACGATATCAACGAGTATACATCAGTTTTTTCAATGATTTGATAATATGTATCAGCTTTTCACAGCCAGCAGACAGACTGCATTAGTTTTCCAATGATTTAATAATATATATCAGCTTTTTGTAGCGAGTCAACAGCACACCGGCTTCCACATCTTGCCAAAGAGGCCGACTAACTGGCACTAGTTGATGGCAATTGGGCAAGTACGACATAAAAGTTTTGTCATGGAATAATGGAAAGGTCCAAGCTTTTGAATACTGAATTCGCGTTAGTGTAAGGTCACTGATCAGTGAATTGGACATGCATTGATGTTGGAAGCAGAAGAGTAAGCATCGCGATTGTCGGCAAGATAATCCTCGGCACCACGGTTTCTTACTTAAATGTTCTGGCTGGATTGCTTAGCAAGTTAGCGTATCTCTGAAACAGAAGGTAGAGCTAATATAGTTTGGATGGATAATAATCTTTACTATTATAAAAGAAGGAGTTGGTGGTTGGTCCGGCCTCTCCCACCCCTTCTCACAAAAGGCAGCGCTGACATGTGGCCCCAAAAGACCTGCGCCGAATCTTCTCCCCCGTTCTCCGCGTCTCCCCGCCTACTCCTCCCCCCGCTCCGCCCTCGCCTATCCCGCCTCCTCCCCCACCGAATCCCGTCACTCCTCCCCTCCCTCCGCCACCGCTCCGCCCTCGCCTCCTTCCCTCCCTCCTTCGCCGCTCCACCCTCGCCTCCTACCCTCCCTCCTTCGCCGCTCCGCCCTCACCTCCTCCTCCCCACCCCGTGCCGCCGTCGCCTCCTCCTCCCCCGCTCCTCTGCCTCCGCCTCCTCCTCCGCTCCGCCGCCGCCTCCTCCCCACCCCGCACTGCCCTCCCTCCTCCTCCCCCGCTCGTCCTTCGCCGCCGCCTCCCCCCCCCCCCCCCACCACACACTGGATCTGGGCTGGGGCAGCGCGGTGATGGCGGGATCCGGCGTAGGCTGCTCGGATCCGACGAGGCAGATGCGCCATGGGTGGCGGAAAGGTGTCGGCGACGACCAGATTTGGGCGCATCGAGACCGGCAGCGACCAGAACCAAGGCGACGGCGGCCAGATCCGGGCGGGAGACAGTAGTAGGATCCAGCGGGGTGGCCAGATCAGCATCGGGATGGAGTGGCATCAGGGCAGAGGCGGTCACGGTGGCCTAGGAGACCCCGACATCTGCATCATTCTCCGTCCCAGAGCAGATCTCACGTCGTGGGCTAGGTCGCCGCGATGCAGGTGGAGCTCCCTTCCTGCGCCGCCACCCAGCCAAGCAAGGCAGAGGAGACGCCGCCGACCTCCCCGGCGGCCGCCGCATCGGCAGCAGAGGCCGCGCTGCTCATCCCGGGTGGGTGCATGCGGCGGCGGGCGGTGAGCGAGTGGTTCGCTCAGCGCAACGACTCTTTTCGCCGTGACATCGGTCGCGCGGCCGCCGAGACCTTCCTCCTCGCCCGACTCACGCTCATCCTCCTTCGCTACCTCAGGTACTCCTCCAATTCCATTTCCCTTGCTGCCACTTTCACATGGTGATTTGCTTGTGATCTTACTACAATTAGATATATCATGGCATTTATTTTGGAGAATTAGTGTACCATGACATGTTTAGCACGTAGCTAAATGAACTTTACTAAGCTTGCTACTAAGATCAGATGCTAAAGCTCAGAAAATTTTCATATGATGCTTCTATTTATCACGGGTGTGGTCTTTTCCTAGATTATTGTTCAGTTCGCTGCAATAACTTTTCTAATTTATGCAGGATAGGCTACAGATGGATCCATCAGTTCCTAGCCCTCTGCTGTTATACTCTCTTGCTCATGCCGGGTTTTATTCAAGGTTGGTGTTTTGAGTTTTGACACCACTTTTTTAGTTCTGCATGTAAGGGGCTCCCTATTCTTTTCTCCATAGTAGGATATTGGGTGATACACTTGGTGCCGCCATTGCCTCGAAAGAATGTTTGGTATAATACAGTAGATATCATATAGTAGAATTGACTCTTGTTTTGCTCCAGTTGTATATTATTACTTCTTCTCAAGCCAAGTTCATAGAAGTGTTTTATATGGAGAACAACCAAGAAACATGTATTTCTTTCATTTTTTACATGTTTTACCATGTAGATAATATCTCTATTCAATAAACCAATAGTTTGTCTCGGACTCTCGGTGCACTTGGTATAGTTAGTTTAGTTGTTGATATCTTGTGCCCTAACATTTGTTTCTGCAGATTGGATCTCTATGTACCTACTGGCACAACAGGGTTGAAGCCGGTTGTAGCATTTGCCACTGGTGGAGAATGGATCATAGGGTGAGTAGAAATATGTACTATCTTGGAACCCAACTTTTTTATTTTGCATTTTCCAAAATTCCAGTAAGATTTAGATTTTGTCTTGACTTTGTATGGCGAATTATATATCTCTCAGGTACAAAGGGTAGGGTGCCCTTTTAGGTAGACGCTTGGCAGAAAGGGGTATCATAGTTGCATGCATTGATTATAGGTACTCAGGATAGATTCCAAATATGCAAAGCAGCATGCTTCTCATATAATACTCATGGAACATAGTAATGGTTTGTTTGCAGAAACTTTGCTCAGGGGAGTATTGGTGACATGGTAGAAGATGCATCCCAAGGAATCTATTTTTGGTGTGTTTCGGGCACAGCTTGGCACATTTAGTGTTTGGAACGAAATAAGCAAGTTGCAATGGTTTTTTTGGTGCTTGATAAAAAATTGCATAGCTTGTGTAGTGTGTAATTGGGAGGTTCTATGCTCACAAGTTTCAAAAAGTTTGTGCTAAAATTTCTCTGATTTGGTGCTTTTTTTTCTTTTTCGGGAAGCTAATTTTTCAGTAGTTTCACTCCTGTATGCAATGTTCGTATTAGATCACTCGTGTATATTTAGTTGATGGCGTATGTTTCTAACCATAATAGCGAATATGAGATAACAAAGTGGAAAGAAAAGAAAGATCTTTGTTGTAGAATATTGTGTGATCTTACTCTCTTCGTTAAGTCAATTCATTGTACAAGATCAAATTTTTTTTGCGTACCGTAGAAGTAACTCAAGGGTTTAATGAATCAATACAATGCCATGTAATGGTTTGTTCGCATATATGGACTCTGCATTCAATCAAACTTTGAGTTGGCTTTCAATGGTTGAAATCTCAAAATTGAGGGAGTCAATAGAATTTGTTCTATACTTATGATCTAATCAATGATAGGTGTTGCACCACTGTCCCTTTTCAACAAGTGGTGCCTTTACCTGTTGTTTTAATCTTCTTCTTCTTCTTTTCATTTGTGAGATGTAGATTTAGAATTTTACACGCAGAAACTGAATTTTGGAATAATTTTCAGCCATGGGCATAGTCATGGATGATCCAGCAGTTGTGACTGAGAAGATGATATGCATATGGCATTACTTTGCATTGCTTAATAATTTGACTCGCTAGACATTAGATAATTTCAACTTATTGCTACAAGGCCCTGCTGTCATTGAGAATGTGGAACACCTATTCTTTTCAGCATCAAAGGATATGCTTAAATTTATCGACCCTTTAACAGACAATACATTATGAGTTTCTATGACGTGAAGGGTTGGTGCCCTGAATCTTGCATTTTTACATCTAGATTTTGGAACCGATTTGTCATTTTATAATAGATGCATTGTACTGCTATCTGATGCATGCCCTAAGAACTTGAATCCTTGTGCATATGGTCTTGATGTTTAATTACCATGCAACCTGGTTATAACTATATCTTCATGGACAATTGTTATTGTTTGATGGTTCTTACTGTAAAGCAGTTAAATCTTTCAATTGCCCAGAATTTGAACCTTGTTCAACTAAATATTGTTATTCATGCCCATCTTTCTGAAAATTATTTGCATAGATTTTGAATGATAAACCTGAATGATATTTTCTTTGGGCTAACCATAGTTCTATCATGTTTCACTAATATGATGCTTGCTTGTTCTGTCATTCTTCGCTAATATGATGCTTGATTTATTTATGAGCGTGAACATTTATGCTTTGCATTATACATGATGACGTAAGATAAAGTTGATGTTCAATGTTCAGTTTGAGATCATGTTTAATAGTATGTATCACCTTTATTTGATACTCCGTTGCAACGCACGGGTATTTTACTAGTTGAAGAAAAAAACATAGTGTTCTTAATTCTTAATCCTATAGGAATTTACACTGTTTGCACGTTTGGATTATAGGAAACCCCAAAGGAAAAAATAGGAATATTTCCCCTCTCTTTTTTTTCTCTCCTCTGATCCCACTAGAGTATCAAGGGAAACAAGAGAGTAGTGGATCAAGAAGCATGACCTAACCCTCATTTACAATTTTTTATTTGCTCGGACTTATGACCTTAAGATAAATAAACATGCTAATTTTTCGATAAGAATAATTAGAGCCATCAAAAGGGTGCCTTTCCTATAGTAATCCTCCACTAGCCATCATTTTCTCCTTAGACAGTTAAGTCTAATAAATAAGAGATCAAACTCTGATACCACTTGTATGATTGAGGATAATCAACTAAAGGGGGTGAATAGGAGGTTCTAAAAATTCTTGTCTTTTAAAACTAATCACCACAATTTATAGCAAGGCAAGATTTCAAAGCAATGCAAATCTATACAATTCTAGTATAGCTAAAGCACCACTAGCACAAGTCTCAACAAGTATATTTCTAGCACAAATAAAAAAACAATCACAATGGTCACAATATGCTAGAAGTACAAGTATTAAAGAGGAGACCAGGAAATAACTAATTGACACATGATATTTTACCGTGATCTCCTAATCCACTGTATAAATTACGGAACTATCGCACCTATATTGTAGCAACAGTAACGGCTATATCAGAGCGTCAGAACTAACCATGGAAATTCAGTGTGGTATTATCACCGTTGCAATCGTGGTAGTTCCAAATTTTAGTGTGATACTTCTGTTTGTCTTGGAGGCCAAATCTTAGAGCTCTCTAGAAAAAATGTATCGTCCGGATTTTCGGAGCTTCCGTATTTTGGTAGTTTCACTCAAGAGTTACGGTCTTTCTGCTCTACGGTAGTTTTGCTGTTAAAACTCTGGTACTTTCGTTTTTGAGAAACAAAGTAATTTTAAGGGCGCTCTATTAAAAAACGCACCGCTAGTTTTATCCAAACTTCCGGAATAAGTTTACTAACGATCTGATGACACCATGAGAATTGTTTACTAGTTAAACCGCACTCCTTTAGTCCTTTTGTTCCGCATTTAGTTCCGCAAACATAGCTTCGAGTTATTACTAACTGGTGTGGCAGTTTGGGCATTTATCCGTGTTACTTTGCCAAAACTTCAATTTTCTGCTGGGCAAGTTAAGACCACCTCACGAGCAGAAATCTTTGTTGTTTTGGCTCCGTGCTATTTTTTTGCAGAGAAATCTTTTTTTTGTAACTACTCTCTCGAGTGTAGAATTACATGAAATCGACATGTGGCAAATTCCATGCCAGCTCCCTCTATCGTGAAATTTGCTACATGTCGATTTCACGTAATTCCACGCTAAAAACTATATTTATAAAAAAAAGTTTCTTAGAAGACTAGAATTGCAAAAAAAAATGGCAGAGAGGACTAGACTAGTTATCTTTTCTCACGAGCGCGCCTCGAGGCGAGGCCTACCTTCTCGTCACAGCCCGGCTCCACTTCACGCAAAGATCAACCTTCTTACCTAAAGCCTACATCTCTTGTTGGGCCTAAGTTCGTGAGTGGAGCCCACATTTGCTTTGGGGGTGTGCAGCCCACCACGCTGCGATGGGTCTCGGCCCATACGGGTCGCGACCAGCATCGAAGGCCTCGCGCGAAGGCCGATGACTTCTCCGTAAACTTTAAGGAAACAAATTGAGGATTAGCTTCGAATTTCCCTACGCGCATAGGAGTAGATCTCGAAACCTCCCGACGGCGCACGCGTTTAGGCCCCACTGTATCAAAGTTTTTACGCTAGGAGGAATTTAGTTTAAGCGGAGATTATTGTACCGTTTAAAAAGTTCTATTAGAAGTAACGTGAATTGATCAAATGTTATAATTAAAATTATTTTCATGTCCATATATACTCTACATCGACCTGTATCAAATATGATGCTCTAGGGTGCGTACGCTGACTGAAATCAGACGTGGTTACTCGAGGCATCTTCCGATTGTAACTTTTCACCATTATTTTATGAGGTTATCTTAGCAAGTGCAGTTACTATCTTCGAGAAGATTACTGTTCCAGTTTTTAAGTAGATTCTTGTTACATTGCTTAGTTAAGAAAGACTATTGGACCACTATTCTATGTCAGGAAAGTATTTTGTTCTTGGCTCTTAAGGCAAATTCTGAACATAATTCTGAACATACACATCCTGGCTTTTGGATGTGTGGTATGTAGCTTCTCACAAGTCGTCGGTCCAGTCCACAACAACATGCAGCAGACTACGGCACGTCAGTAACCAATTAAGAAGGTCCAACTAAAGAGTACCACGGTTGCATTTTTGCAGAGAGAAAGATGCTCCTTCAAAATTAGTAAGTAGTAAGTACTGGCTGAAATTAACATTTACAAAGAGTTATATCCTAATGCAATCATCCATACGATTAAGGGTGAAAACGAGTCGAGTCGAGCTGGCTCGAGCCAGACTTAGTCAAGCTCGCGTGGAGCTGCGGCTCTGCTCAACTCGGCTCGTGTAGCCACTGAGCCAGGGTGCAGGCTCGGCTTGGCTCGTTACGCTGCTCAAGCTGGCTCATTACGGCTCACGAGCCGAGCAGCTAATTAACAGGCCGCGTCAACATAGGCGTTCGACACAGCAGGTTAGCAACAAGCAGCATTGAAACATCATGGCATTGTAGTATACTAATTGGAACAGAAACCAACATTGGACACTATAGGGAAATTAGCCAGGGACTTCAATATTGGTGCAATTTTTCATACAATACCCAATCTTCGTCCGATGGCTGCCATTGGTAATTTGCATCCGTGTCAGCATAACACAATAAAGCATTCTTATAAGCAATGCAGACTGACAACATTTTGTATGTGGAACTCCATCGTGTGAGATCACTTTCGACCAAGTTCACTATATGAGAATAACATCGAACATGAAAATACATGGCAATGAAACGAGATGATCATCTAGAAGCAAACTTAGCCATTAAACTACAGACAACAGCAGCATTTGAGGAAGCATTATCAAGAGTAAGTGTGATAATGTTATCCTCTATCTTCTATTCAGCAATGCACTCAAAGATAGTCTGAGCTATGACAACCCCGCTGTGTGGAGGATCCAATTTAATAAAGTTCAGTACACGACATTGCATAACCCAATTTTTATCTGTGTAATGTGCTACCAAACTCATGTAGCAAATGTTTTGGTTAGAGGTCCACAAATCACAAGTTAAACTTATATGAGACACACTTCTGAGGCTCTTCCTAAGGGCTTCCCTCTCTGATTCATAAATCTTGATGCACTCACTTCTTATCACCTTTGTACCGATGAATTGATATGACAGATTTAAGTAACTCATCAAAACATTAAACTAAGTGTGCTCGACCATCCTAATAGGGTACTTATGGACAATTATCATCTTAGCAATAATTCGACGAGTTTCATCATGATCATATTCCTTGGGAGTGGCAACAAGAGGTAAACCAATCTCACCTGCCTTGACAGGACCAAAGTCGAGCTTAACTTGATCTTTCATCTTAGCCACCTTGTGTTATATATGGCGTGCACTTTGGTATGTGCCTATCAAATGTGAAGTAGCATCTCCTTATTTGTGTGTTCATCATCATTCGAACTTGAAGAATCCACAGAAGCATATCCTTGTTCCCCCTCATCAGCAGATGGGACAACATTGTGATCATCATCACTCATACCCATATCCTCCCAATCTACATCCTCGCTCGACGACTGTGATAAAAAGTTCATAAAATCATTCATAAAACAGTGAATACATAATAGCTATGATATGTCGCACTACAAAATCATTCACAAAAATGAGAGACATTACACTACAAAACATCAACAAAAAAATTAAAAAAACACCTCACTAAGTTTGTCGGTTTGCCGAGTTCAAGAGGCGGCTAGTAGCTGACGAGGTGTCAACCGGTTGCATGCTCGCCTGCTGGTGTAGAGTCAGAGGCCTTGGAGTCGGCCAACTTTTTCCCTCGCACACGAGACTCCATGCTCCATTTGCGATCCATGGCATGGGAGTTGGACGGATGAGTGAGGGAAGCACAGCGAGGCCGAGGGAGGATAGCACGAGGACAAGGCCAAGGCCCAGGGGGAGGACGGGTCGACGGAGAGTACACGTGGCCAGGGGAGGACAGGGCGCGACGGCAAGGTGGGAGGGGCAGGCGGCGCGGTGGTTGGGGCGGGCCGCGCGGTGGGAGGGGTAAGCGGCGTGGCGGGCGGCGCGATGGAAGGGGGTCGACCGAATGCAGATCGGGAATTTGGGTGTGGCGGCCGAAGGGTTAGGGTTAGGGATCGTTTGGCCTAGTCCAAACTATTAGAAATTGGCCCATTTATTTATGGCCCATTTTCTTAATTCCAAAGCATGCATGGTTTAGTACCATATTGCTAAGGCAAGGTGAGGAAAACCGATTTATAAGGTGGAGTCCTCAGCACTCCTTGAATATGGATAGAGATGGTATGAGGAGGGTTCTGTCTAGTCACACATGCGCGCACGCGCGCGCGTGTATTCACGTATTTTCGCGTGAAAATCGCGTGACTTGTAACTTGCAACGCACAACCGTGTCGTGACGAGGTGCGCCACTTGGCAGACCAAGTCTATATTTATTTTGCTAAACTCTGCACCACTCTCTCTCTCTCTCTCTATGTTTGAATGAGATTCAAATGTTTGAATCTGAGGCTTTAGTGGGCAGGGGCGGAGAGAAGGGGGGGCGGGCAGGGGCCTGGCCCCCCCCAATGGTCCACCAGACCCCCTAATCCTAATGCCCAATGGTCCATCAGACGTCCAGATCCATGCAAAAAGAAAACGAAGTCGAAGAGTCACATACTCACATTTTACATTTATTCTGTGAATGATGAATCGGTGAATGCTAAATGCGAATCGACTACTACTACTACACGTCTCCCATCTCGCCATACAGAGGCAAGCGGCAAGCCGGCAAAGGTGAGCAGAAGCAGAGCGCCGAGCGGGCGGGCGGCCGGCTGAGCTTGAGCAGAAAGATCCAAAGCGTTTTGCACCTTTGTTCGAACAAATTGCAAAGTTAGATGAAGCGCTTTACAACATTCAGTTTGAGCAGCACTGGCTAGAAGCCCAAACTGACCGTCAAGCAATATGTAAGGCCTCTCTGTTTCCTTTTGTCTTGAAATACTATTTAAATTTCTGCAACACTGAGTTAGGAGCTCTTTCTAATTTCTGCAAATTCAATGATTAGTAATATGTTTTCTTGATGAATAGGTTCAAAATTGTCCAAGATCAGCTTTAGTTATCTAGTACTCGAGATAACTTGTTATAACTCTGGGACTTCGGCTCTACTTAGCCTGGTCCCATCCTTTGTCGAGAAATATGGGAACTAGCAGTCAGGCTTGTTTCTGGTTGTCTTCTTCCTTGCTTGCCATGTTATTTTTATATATAACTGTAAGTCTGTAACTTCAGTGTATGATCTCATGATTGCTGCCGAAGCAGCCTCTCGATTTTACTATTTTCTCTTGGCTTACCACCTAATATCTATTTTCTCTTCTATGTTTCCTTTTGTCTTGAAATACTATTTAAATTTTACTATTGTTCCTGTCCTTTTTAGTATTATAACTGGTTTCTCATTGAGAGCTACACTGGTTATTTAGCTTCTAGGGCCCAGGGCCGGCAAAATTTAATACTATTTTGCCGACACACGGCGCTCAGGGCCCATGACGCCGGCGCCTTGGCGGGTCGGCCCCCCCCTTTGTCTGGATCCTGGCTCCGCCCCTGTTAGTGGGGTTTTGATGATAAACAGTTACTAGTGGATAAATGGCTGGTTGAATGTGTCAGTTACCAGTGGGTAAATGGTTGTTTTAATCATGTCAGTTATCAGTCTGTCTATATATGCCTGGAGACGTCCAGAGTGTGAAAGAGAATCTCACTGCCTCTATTTTCTTCTTCTCTGCGATTTTGTGCTCGAGTACTGTGCTGTCTGAACCTCGCCGACCTTTCTTCCCGGCGTGCACCTGGAAGGAGGGAGAGCAGCTATCTCCAAACCGTTGCCGCAGAAAGTACCTGCACGGGGCGGCAATAAGGTTTTTGGGCAGCGCATCTGCACGACCGCTCACTGCACTGCGTCATCTACATTCTGCACTACATCAAGCCTATGCGGCTTCCTATTCTTCATCACGCTAATAAGTAAGTCATTTGCGCGCACGTATGACTTGGTTACGATATTTTTCTTGAGTATATTATGAAGTATGATGAGTAGCCTGCTGTTAGTAGTAAGTTTTGCATACCTAATTTATTGTTTATGTCTCCTTGTAAAATTTGAAATTAAAATATTGCCAGTGTGCTAGCACCAGCACTCACGAAAGGGGATATGAGAGGTGGTGGCTAGGGTTTCGACGGGTGTGTTTCGAGATACCACCCTTAGCTCCTGCACCTCTGCTTATATAGCCTTCAATTGAATCCATATCCGATACGAGTAGAGATCAAATCTCACTCGAAAACTATCATCCGGCCCCTTATCATTCCAACCCATTAAGTGTGTGACCCTGTAGGTTCATGTGTATTTGGCCATGAGCCAAAAAACTCCTTTTTAGCCTATAAGTTGGTAGCGGTTCTAGCAAGACATAACGACTCTCAAACATACATAAAGATCATATTGGACAAACCTATATAGTGCTTATGTACCAATCCCTTTTCCTCGTGATACCAAATCGAATTCAAGACGAGAAGCGTGCCATCCTATGATAGCTCGATCCTTCACTTGAACCTATAGTGGAATACTCAGTTCGGTCCTTCACTGTAACACCCCATATAACCATATGGGATACTACCATGAAACGTCATCGCCAAAGTGAAGAATAAATAAGAACAACAAAGGAAATTACAAAGAGTTTAAAACTTTATTAACACTTTAATAGAGAACCAACGAAAGCTGAAATAAATGTTTAAAACATGGGACCGATCCACTTCTAACCAAATAAAGAACGAATGAAACAACAAAACAGTGGCAAACCACGGTGCTGAAAGCTCGAGTGCTCCCACCCATGCATGATGCTATCACTCCACTGGCCTTTTACCTGAGACTGAAAAGAGCAAGCGTGAGATTTGGAAATCTCAACAAGCACCCAACAACGGTCGCAACACAAGAGTAAAGACAAGTAATGCAACCACGTGAAATAAAGGGCAGGCGTCACAAGTAAACAACGGGTACAAGATGAAAGCAACACACGATTGATATCGGAGATACTGTCATAAATGGGAGATGGATATCATGGAGACTATGTATTAAAGATAGTTGTTATGTGATAAGTTATAGCAAGTTGTAGCAAGGGTGCCGGCGACCTCATCCCACATACCCGGTTATACGAGAATAGCTAGGCACAACCTTGTCCTCGACTGTATAACTGTAGATGGGGTGTAATATCCTGTGTAACGAGAATGTACGGCCCCCCGTACGTTACTAGGTTAGGTGGAAATGACCCCTATATGTGGGTAGTCTCGGTGTGATAACCCTTAGTTCTTTATTTAGCGAATTATCCATGATATAGTTAGGGAGTCATGAATGATTTAAGGTAAAATTATGAGGGTAACGATTTAATACAATGAGACTGGAGAGATGGAATTAGTGATAAGGTAACTAATATATCATGGACAGATCATAAAGTATGAATTTGAGGAAACTAAGAGATGGTGAGGATAAGGCTATGATAAAGTTATGAGAAGTGGGAAGAGGTGCTAGGGTTGAAAATGGAGAGTCATAGTCTCTAATATGAGGGCGATGTGGAATAATGATAAGATGATAGTGATATAGGGATTAATCTAAAGAGGTATTATAATATAGCTCACGCAAAGTTATCAACCAATCAAGTTTTATTATGTGATAGGTGATTATTAGCCAAATTAACAGGTTTAATACATACATCTTTCATGGCTCAAATACAACATCGTACAATTATTGAAACATAATATTAGAGAACTAAAACATAGCATTCCTAATATCAAATGAGTGTCAATAATTTAAACCTAAGTCAAACATGTTCATATACTACCCCCATTAACAATTTAAGTATAGATTCTAAAACACTAATTAAAAGCATTAATCCTAGGACATTTTAACTGGACATTCTAATAAACATAAAAGCAGGTGAAATAAATTGACCTAGAACATCATGATATAAATACAGTATTAAAATCTATAACCAGGAAACCAAGAGCGATATGATAATAACCAGACAGAATTAGTGACATGATATTAACCAGATAAGTATTAGTGATATGCTAATAGCCAGGTAACTTAGCGATATGATATTCACTAAGCGATATGATATTAGTCAGGTACTTTAGTGGTATGATATCAGACAGGTAATTTAAATGATATGATCTTAGTCAAGCAAGCATAAGTGACATGATAATTGTACTCGATGACAAGGTAACAAGTAAATTGGAAACACATGATATACAAAACAGAAAGGTCACGGCCGCGAGGTACTTGCCTTGAGTGCGTTCAGCGGACTCGCTGCACGAATGATCAGAGATGCGCAATTGCCCGAACGTTCCCTCAAAACTACGTATGAACCAATCATAGAAGCGTGCACCCATGAAGGTAAGCAACCAAGCTATGACTTAGAGATTATCTAGTCATCCAATGCAACACATTGTGCAGTGGTTGCCCCAACCATCAGCTGACCGAGTGGCCACCATGCATGCATTGGCGCATAGTGAACGGGAGGCATGCACATGCAGCCAATGGGTAGCGCATGGACATGGAGCACTGGCTGAATGCATCGCTGCGTGGCAGCACGGTATTGTGGCAAGGTTGGCCAAGCATGCAGGCACTGTTGACGACGGGAAACAGTTGGCGCACACGTTGATTCGGCCGACGTCCATGCGTGGTGGGCGCACGAGCAAGCGCTGGAGTCACGCGTGCGGGAGATGTTGGTGCACGGAGCTGAGCTACAATGAATGAGGGCGCGTGGCATGCGACCAGGGGCGGATCCAGCGGTGGGGCGGGGGGGGCTCGAGCCCCCCCTACCGCTACCGGACCCTTGGAGCCCCCCTAGAGCCCCCCCTAAATTTTTAGCCATGGATGTATAATGTAGAAGGGGCTGAGGTCGAGCTGAAGGTACTTCAGCCCCTCCAAAAAATTTTCCTGGATCCGCCACTGCATGCGACTATTGGAGGGGAAAGCTACTGGCGACACGGCAAGCACAAGAAGGCGGCGGCAAGAAGTCTTCTTGTGATGGCTTGTGTGATGGCGATGTGCTAGCGAGTAGCGAGGAGATGGATGGCGGCGCATGAAGAGGATTTTCCTGGCGGCGCACGGGGAAAAAAAACCAGGCCCTCCCTAATAATTATTAGCCTTCAAGCCCAGTTTAGAAAGGCTAATTAGGGTTTGCTCTTTTTGTGGCCCTTCCCAAAAAGAAAAAAAAAACAGGGTGCTACAGGACGCCTCGCCACCGGCAGCAGTCCTGCTCATTGCCTTGCCATTGCCACGAGGCAAGCAGGCCCGCAGGGTCGCTGGTGATGCCTTGCTTGAAGGCCAGCAGGGCAACCCGACCGCTCCTGCGGTATGCAGTTGGCGCCACTGACCGACCGACGCGGCGCCACTTCATGGGCACTCAAGGAAAAGGTGGCGGTTGCTGCGACAAGGAAGAGCAAGAAGTTGGCAGTAGGATGCATGGTGGATAGCCAGGCAGCTTCCTTACACTACTATAAAAAGTCTAATACTAAACGTCTAGACAATTATCCAAAGCCGTTAGTATTAAATACTATCACAAACAATTTTAGTTTAGAGATTGCCTGTGTTGTTGCAAGCGTTAAATATCGTCTGTGAAGATGTAATATCATAGATGATTCATGATGAAAACTGTCTGTGAAGTATCATATACGATTATTAACAAGAACCATCTAAGATATTATTAAATATCATAGACAATTTTTATTTAAACCGTTTGTGATACTTCACAGACGGTTTATATTACAAACTGTCTATGATAATTAAGTCATCATAAATGGCTTGTGTTAAAAACCGTATGTGAAAATTCCACTATATTAATTGCGCACAGATCCATCAACTCTCTATTTTAAATTCCAGATCTAGGCTGCTGATTTGATCTTGAGGTAGGGCTTTGAGGGCATTTGGTGAAAGAAAACTATTTGGTAAGAATAATTGTAGATCCATTAAGTTCTAGACTACCTATGGTTAGTAATTTGTTCCTAATTGTATTATCATTTAGATCTAACTTTTGGTGAAAAGGGAATTGAAGGTGGTTTAGATCGAACTATCTTGATGTAGAGACAAGATTATTTACATCTAGCATGCTTTAGGGTTTAGTTAATTTATAGTCTATTTCTACTAAATTAAATTTAATTAATAATTCTTGTTACATGTAGCTACTTTAGATCGTACATATCTAGTATAATAATTAATTAATTTAACATTTAATACTAAATTGTTATACGTGTAATATAGAATCGAAGCTAGATGTACGCTGCGAACCATGTGAGTGAAGAGTACATTAATGGCGTGTCTGCTTTTACAAGAGCTGCTGAGGAGGATATGTTGAATAAGAGAGTAGAATATATGTACTATCCATGCATTGATTGCGAGAATCTAAAGATGTTTAAGAACCGAGCGTAGATTGAAGTACACTTGATTTGAAGGGGTTTTAAAAGGGGTGTGCAGATTGGACCAGTAATGGTGAAGAGTAGATTACACAGCAAGGTAGTAATAATAACATCACCAACGAAGTCAATGATATACCACCAGATGATGTCGATTGTGGTTTCGATTCGGATAGGTTGCATGATGACAATATGTATCAGATGTTTCGCGATGCAGAATGGAACTGTGCTGAGAGAGAGTATGTTAAATTCCGGGGCTTGATAGAGGACTTGGAAAAACTTTTGTTTACGTGCTGCAAGTCAAAGTATATGAGATTGTCAGCCGTGCATGAATTGCTGAAATTAAAGGCATGCAATGGTTAGTCTGACAAGAGTTTCATAATGCTATTGGGTCTTTTAGCTGTCATGCTTCAGGAGGGAAACGAGTTGCCCAAAATCACCTACAAAGCCAAGAAGGTTTTTTGTCCATTGGGAATAGAAGTAGAAATAATACATACATGTTAGAATGTCAGATGGAATTAATCCTTTCGGTAACATGAACAACCGACATAGCACTTGGCACGTGACTCTCTACATCTACAAGCTTCCTTCTTGTTTGTGTATGAAGTAGAAGCATATTTTGCTATCGATACTTATCCAAGGATTGTACCTAGCAGCATTGGTGGAAGATCTAAAAATACTATGAATCGAAAAGGTATAGGTATGGAATGCATACAAACGAGAGAACTTTACTTTACACTCATTGTTGTTTTACACCATAAATGATTATCTTGCCCTTACTAACCTGTCGGGGCAGAGTACAAAAGGGGCAAAAGTATATACTCACTACTTAGAAGATACTGAGAGTGTGTGGCTAAAACACTCATGCAAAATTGTGTATATGCATCATCGGAGATTCTTTCGAAAGGCTCACCCATACTGTAGGATGAAGAAATAATTCGATGGAGATAAGAAGGACAGTTAGCCCCAAGACAGAAAAGATGTCTATGATATAGTTAACAATTTAGATGTTGTGCTCAAAAAGGGATGTAAATCGACGACCCGTGAGGAAAAATGTCTGGAAGAGGAGATCAATATTTTAGGACTTACCTTATTGGGAGCATTTAGAAGTTCGCCACTGCATCAACATCATGCACGTAGAGAAGAATGCATGTGCGCGGTAGCTTGATTGGTCTCTTATTGAACATTTGTGACAAAAGAAAGAATGGTGTCAACGCACGACTCGACTTGGTTGATATGCACATTAGGTCTGAGTTAGCACTGACAAATACTGATAAATGATGAACTTACCTTTCCCCTGCTTGTTATAATCTGTCCAAGGCCGAGAGAACTGAACCGTACCAGTGCTTGCATGGTGTTAAAGTTCCATCTGATTCTTCGCCAACATGAAGAAACTTGTTTTAATGAAAGATTTGAAATTAATTGGCATGAAGTCTCATGATTGTCATGTGCTGAAGACATAGATGCTTCCTATTGCAATTAGAAGTAATTTGCCAATCAAGGTCCAAGAGACAATCATTAGATTGTGTTATTTCTTTAACACAATTGCCCAGAAGGTCATTGATATCGAAGGATTAGATACTCTGCAGGACGAGATGGTGAGGATTTTGTGTCATCTTGAGATGTATTTTTCTCTGTCATTTTTTGATATTATGGTCCATCTCATTGTTCACATTGTGTGGAAGATAAAAATATGTGAGTCCGTGTTCCTACGTAGCATATATGTGTTTGAGAGATTCATGAGAATTCTCAAGTCCTATGTATGGGATCGATCTTAGCCGGAGGATAGCATCGTCGAAGGTTATGCAACCGAACAGGTCATTTAGTTCTGTGTCAATTTCATAGTTGGGAGTTCCTTGATAATTCGCTAGACCTCGTCTGTTGAGAATGCCGCATCCAAATCAAGAAGGCTTGCGGTGGGCAACTGGAGGAAGTTGAGGTCAAGAGTGAGTTCTCTGTCAATGCAGTTGCCTCATGGAACTGGTCTGCAATTTCAGATTCCTGTGTGAAGGTTGCCCCATTATTAGTAATAGAAGACATGAAGCTTTTCTTCTGCCGGTGGGAAGCATGGAAATGGAAATACTTGGTGTTGGCGTCCCCTTCTTGGAGCCAATTAATATGGGAACACTGCCTAGCGATAGTTCTTTTGATAGAGACCAGGCCGAGACATTTGAGTTTCAAGTTTTTGTAGAGCCAGACCTTACCCAGGGAAAGAGGGCAGTTATCCTGAGCACGGTCAAACTTGAGGACCTTGAGATCTGAAGGTTCAATTTGATGTTACCAAATTTTTTTTGCTCCCCAACTCTGAAGGTTGCGTGCAGAGTTCCTGAGCAGGTAGTCTAGGCGCTTGAGAGGGTGAGAGCTGGAGGGTTCGTAGAGCCAAGCCTCACTGACTGCTTGGAGGAAGTCTGATTGCTTTGTCCAAAAGGACTCAAAGTAGAAGCGTCACTTGGAAGTGAAAGTGTTTGCTGTTGAGATAAGTAAAGGGCAGCGATCGAAGATAGACGACGACTGGGCCCTCATGAAACCATCGGGGAATAGATCTTCCCAATCAACAAACACAAATGCTTGATCGAGCTTGACTAATGTTGGGACTTCTCGTTCCTTCGACCAAGTGTATCAGCGACCGTGGAGCTGAAGCTCTTTTAGATCCAGATCATTGACACAACGCTGGAAAGCACCCATAAGGCACCGATTAGTGTTGTGATTGTTTTTGCACTGGTTGAGAGTATCATATTAAAGTCCCCTACAAGTAACCACGGCCCTGCACAGCTTGCTCGTACTTCTCGAAGCTCAAGAAGGAACGCCGGCTTTTGGGGGGCTGTTGTCGGACCGTAAACAGTAGTTATCCACCAACTGAACTGAGAACAATACGATCACTTGGAGCGTGATCGAGTAGGAATGCAGAAGGTGAGAAGAGACCAAGATTGTAGAGGTATTCTAGGCCAGGAGGATACCTCCACGAATGCTATTTGAAGGAAGAACTTCACAAGAGTACACAGAACCGAGCAGTTGAGATAGCATGGCCGCCGTGACCACTTGCAGTTTGGTTTCCTGGATACAAAAGATGTCAGGCTTGTGTTCACTGACGGCTCCTCTAACCACATTCCAACGTGCATGAGTGTTCAACCCCCGCGCATTCCAGACTAAGATATTACAATTAGCATTAGACATTTAAGCATTACAGGTAGTACACAATGAAACAAAGTTTTAGATTGTGAGATCGCCCAGGTAGAAGGATTGCTGTGGTCAGGGTGCGATGTTGAAGAGGTCCGCCAGAGCCGCCAAGTGGTCCGTCAATAGTGGGTGGTTGAAAAGTGCTCCGTATGCCTGAACTGTAGAGTCACTGACATGTTCCTCTGTCTTGGCGAGTCCGATCGAGCTTAACCACCAGGTATTTCTGGGCCCATTTGATCGAATCCAAGTTCCTGGTAGACGATTTGGCCACAAGGCGTCTGCTGCATCGAGGTACCCTGAGAGGGCTCTGAGTGGCCACCGGGCGGCGGTGAACTTTTGGGTTGGATAGCAAGTGAGGTTGGATAGGGACGGCTGCCATGGCCAGTGGGTTCAGGGGGGGTGACTCCGGCGAGAGGCCCATTGGGTGATCGGTTGTTGCATTGGGCGGGAGAAATTCGAGCCCCCTCTTTGTGGCCATCCAAACCTGAAACTGATGAGGCGCCCACTGGACTAGGCTTAGTAGGTGTGGCGCCACACTCTGAAGAACGTAGGTCCTGTGTGCCTGGGTTTGCGCCCCTGTGATGGGTTCCCGAACCAAGAGGATCCTGCACGGTATGACCAAGATCCCTTGATCCTGCAACCAAAGGAGGAGCCCTGTTTGAATAAGAAGGCAGATTCAGCCGCGGCAGCCCAGAGGACAGGCGCGGGAGTCGCCAATCTTGAACGGAGCAATGCTCGGTGCAGAGATGATGGTGTCTGCGAACTTGTCCATGGTCATGCGATGGCGGTTGGGCAATGGCGCCATCCGGGAGACCTTAAGCGTAAGAGAAGAACAAACGCTTTGGCCCTGATCCGGACGAACCGTGATGCTGCTGTAGCTGCTATCCCTGTCGCTTGAGGGGCAGGAGTGCAGGACATGTCGGACGAGGAGGGTGATGAATTGTCATCTCGGTAATCCTCCACTTTGGAGATGTGACGGAGCACCTTGTAAGCCAACGCCAACTTTTGGCGGAGAAGCACTGGAAGATGGCCGAAGATGGGGTCCGACGGGTCTGGATTGCCTTGATCCGGCTTGGCGACGAGGAGGGTCACCTCTTTAGGGATCGGCTGTCCAGGCATTGAGTCAGAAGCTTGCCATGTCATGGCGGTTCGCCGTATCGGGGTAGAGATGTTCAACCCAGCAGGATAGCGAGAGGAGAGTTGAGGCCATGTGTCAATCCCACGCATGCGCTGGGAGGCCTTCGATGTCCATGGAAACCTTGAACAGCAACATAGCGCTGGCGGCCTGCGCCTGTCTGGTCCATGGCTTGAGGAAGAGGTTGAAATTGTTAATGTTTAATTTATTTTCTTGAAGAAAATTATCCACATGCAAAATATCTAAGCTCTCCCATCCACTAGAAATCTCATTAAGCTGGACGTTGGCTCCAGAGACAACTAGCAATCATGTTGACTAGATATCTTTTGAGTTGGAAATGTCGGCAAAAATATCAGGAGAAGCTAGAGACTTGGAATAACGTACAGACATTGCAAGAAACAACTAGAAGTGATTAACTATGAGTAGGCAGCTGTAATGGAAATATTAAACAATAGCTAGTCGGTTTGATAAGTCGGTTTAGCACTGGCTATAAAAGGACCAGTGGTCCTCTTCCTTTCAGATGATGTAATGTGTGTATGAGATGTAATACAAGCTAAATTTGTCCCTTGTTTTTATATATGAGTGCTTAAATCCCAACAGAAATGAGAGAAATCTACCCTGCCGTGCTGCGCTACCTGATTGCGAAGGTCCTTTGACGCGAAGACGATGAGGAAGTTCTCCGGGTGGAAGATGTGAATGGAGCTGTTTTTTGAGGGGGACTGCAATTTTAATTTATTGAGAGTGCAATTTTAGATGACTGAAACATAAAAAAATTTCAGTTACCTATGCAATAGCAAAACTGTACAATTATTTATATGTAAGGAGTATGAGAAATCAGAGGGCAGAACTCAATGGAGGAACGCCTGTCGGAGAGGCGGTTGCGTGTTAATCATTGGCCGTAAGAATCGGCAAGAATACAGCAGTATATACATACGGTTTGAGTTACGTAACCGTCCAGCCACGGCTGGCCGGGTTGAACTCAAACCGTATTGATTACAAACGTATATATGAAATCTAACACTCCCCTCCTCAATCTGATCTTACAAGATTTAGATTGTTCTTAAACATCTCAAACGATCTCACAGTAAAAGCTTTGGTGAAGCCATCAGCTACTTGATCCTTGGTAGAAATATATTCAATCTCTAGAAGTTTTCTTGCCACTTTTTCTCTCACAAAGTGATAATCAACGTCTATGTTACATGCATGAAATACTGGATTAGTAGACATATATTTAGCTCCAATATTATCACACCAGATTTTTGCAGCTTGAGGTGCTTGGATCTCAAGTTCTTGAAGCAATGTCTGAATCCACATGATTTCAGCAGTCGCATTTACTAGAGCTTTGTATTCAGCTTCTGTGCTTGAGCGTGACACCGTTGCTTGTTTCTTTGCACTCTATGACACAAGATTGCAACCTAAGAAAATAGCAAATCCTCCTGTGGATCGGCGATCATCAAGACTACCCGCCCAATCTGCATCTGAAAAACCACTCACAAGCAAGGATGAAGATTTACAAATTTTAAGCCCTAACTTAACAGTGTATTTGAGATATCTTAAAATTCTCTTAACCGCTGCCCAGTGTTCTGTGGTTGGAGCATGTAGGAATTGACAAACCTTGTTCACTAAGAAGGAAATGTCTAGTCTTGTCAAGGTCAAATACTGCAATGCACCAACAATGCTTCTATACTGTGTAGCATCATTTTGTCCAAGTGGCGTACCCTTATTGACAGATAATTTTTCTAAAGTAAACAAGGGAGTAGTAACTGGCTTGCAATCACTCATTCCTACTTTCCTTAATACATCTGAGGTGTATTTTTCCTGACTTAGTAATATTCCATTCGATACTTTATTTACTTCAATACCAAGGAAGTAGTTAAGGTCACCAAGATCTTTTAGAGCAAACTCTTTTCCAAGATCCTACAACAGAGCTGAAGTTGCACTAGGCATAGAGCTAGCTACAATAATATCATCAACATAGATTAGCACAAAGATAGTCACCCCTTCTTTATTGTAGAAAAATAGAGATGTATCTGCCTTTGAAGCTTTAAAGCCCAATTCTTGTAGCTTAGTGCTCAGTCTTGAATACCATGCTCTACGAGCCTGTTTCAATCCATATAATGCCTTATCTAACTTACAAACATAATTAGGTAAGGAAGATTTCTCATACCCTGGAGGTTGTCTCATATATACCTCTTCTTCTAGGACTCCATGGAGAAAGGCATTTTGTACATCCAGTTGTCGCAGACTCCATCCTCTAGATACCGCAATAGACAAAACTATTCTAATAGTAACAGCTTTAACAACAGGACTAAAGGTATCTTCATAATCTATTCCATACCTTTGCTTGAACCCTTTTGCCACGAGCCGTGCTTTGTACCTGTCTAGAGTTTCATCTGCTTTCCTTTTGATTTTATAAACCCATTTACAATCAACAACGTTTCTCCCTTTTTGAGGTGGAACCAAGTGCCATGTCTTATTTTTCATCAGCGCTGTATATTTTGCATCCATTGCTTCTCTCCAGTTTTTATCACTTAATGCTCCATCTATAGTTTGAGGTTCACCAGAAGATGTAAAATAAGTATATCTAATTGTACCATCAGTCCATATCTTTTCTTTGCATATTCCACTTTGCATACGTGTATGAGGTCTGGCCGGTACAGGAGGTCCTGGAGGATCAACTTCCAGAGTGTACACGTCTCCCCCTGATTCAGCCGCTGGCGACTTCGTACTGTCGGCTGAGCCTGCTGACGAAAACGGCCCTGAAGCTGCTGCACCTTCGGACACCATCTGCCCAGTCGTACCAACTGCGCCTTCTGGAGGCATCTGCCCAGTCATGCCTATTACCTCTTCCGCAGATGACAGATGAGGGCCCCCGTCCTGGTCTTCGGTTTCTGGTGTAGCTGTCCCTGCCACAACCACCGTGTCGCCACCGGATTGCACTGGGACATACGCGTGGGCGGGAACCGTATCAAGCAACACTTGCGTGTCGCAGACGAGCAGACTCGATGCTGAATTTGTGTCGGTCCTCTGTGCAATCTCCGAGGGAAACTGCGCCGGATTGGAGTTCGGATCTTCTGCGCCATTGCCTTGATGACCTGAATGATTTTGGCCTGCACTTGCTTCATTAAGATTATTAGCAGCATTAGGAGAATTAACCATATGATCAGTCCGAATTTCTCCCCCTTATCATATCCAGGAGAAGTAAGATCAGGTGGAAGAAAGGAAATTTCAGAGCGCAAGCGAGCACGGGCATTGGGGTTCATGTGAGAAAAGGGAAACACTGCTTCATCAAATGTAACATCCTAGAGATATATACCCTACCAGAGGAAGGATCAAGGCATTTGAAACCTTTGTGAAGGGAACTGTAGCCAAGGAAAACACATTGCTTTGATCAGAATTGAAGCTTATGAGTATTATAGGGACGAAGGTTTGGCCAACACGCACACCCAAATACTCGAAGAGAGGTATAATTTGGTTGTTGTTTGAACAGTCGATATAAAGGAGTGTCAAAATTGATGACTTTGCTAGGGATGCGATTAATAAGGTATGTGGCGGCAAGAAAAGCTTCATCCCAAAATTTTAGTGGCATCGAGGCGTGTGCGAGTAGGGCTAGACCTACCTCTACTATGTGGCGATGTTTTCTTTCAGCTGATCCATTCTGTTGATGAGCATAGGGACATGAAACATAATGAGATATACCAATTTTGTCAAAGAAGGGATTGAGTTTTTGATATTCTCCACCCCAGTCGGTTTGAACAGTTATGATTTTGCGATCAAAGGCTCTTTCTACCAACTTTTGAAATTCATTGAACTTGTCAAACACCTCAGATTTGTGCTTAAGAAGATAGATCCAAGTAAACTTACTGTAGTCATCAATAAAACTAACATAGTATTTTTTTTCCATTGGCAGAACTAGGGGCAGGACCCCAAACATCAGAAAAAATAAGCTCCAAAGGATGATGAGATACACTTGAGGATCTAGAATAAGGTAGTTGATGACTTTTTGCCTTTTGACATGCATCACAAACTGATGCTTTATTGGACTCAGAGAGACAAGGTAAATTATTTTTGCTAAGGACTCTTGTGACAATTGGAGTAGAAGGATGACCCAAGCGGCTATGCCACCTTGAAAAGGATGGCTCGACAAGAAACACATGCTTTGTCGGCGGAAAAGGAAGGGAATAGAGACCTTGTTTGCACCTCCCCTTAAGAATCGTATTCCTCGTGGCTCGATCCTTGATCAAAAAATATTCAAGGTAAACCTCAAGAAAAGCAAAATTATTCATGGCTAAACGACGAGCGGATATGAGATTCTTTTTAACTTGAGGAACATGGAGTATATTCTGGAGATGCAAATTACGGCTAGGGGTAGAAATAACGGAATGACCAATATGCTTAATTTCCATACCTTGACCATTTGCCGCATGGATTTGATCCTTCCCTTTG
Organism: Dendrocalamus latiflorus; assembly: GCA_017311315.1. Classification (NCBI taxonomy): domain Eukaryota; kingdom Viridiplantae; phylum Streptophyta; class Magnoliopsida; order Poales; family Poaceae; genus Dendrocalamus; species Dendrocalamus latiflorus. Next base: position 29,298,436 of record CM029641.1, read on the forward strand.
TATTTTTCCCGAACAACCAACTTGTCAAGTTCACCGGTGAGGTGGTCGGTTGCTCCTGTATCAAGATACCAATTGGTATCCACTTCATATGCATGGGTAGCAGCAGCAACGTGCCTCTCATCAGGCACATAATTTTGGTCAAACCTGTGCTAGCAATCGGATGCCACATGACCCTTTTTAAAACAGACTTGGCAGATTGATCTGTTGTCACTTCACTGCTGGTTTCGGACTCCTCTGCCGCGTCCATCACGCCAGTCGTTGCCGCGGCCACGGGAAGAACCACGGCCACGACCACTGCCACCATGATTTGGCGGCCTGCCGCGTCCCCAGTTCACAGTGTTCGCCGAGGAGCTGCTGCCACGAAGCGCTTGCCTATTTTCAAAGGTTAGCTACTGGGAGTATACATCTGTTATGGAGATGGGTTCTACCCTTGCCATTAACGCCAAGACTACAGGATCGAAGTCGTCGTCGAGACCATTCAGTATATAAGCCACCAGTTCTTCCTCATCTATTTGTTTTCCTGACGAGGAAATTTCATCTCCGAAGGACTTCATCTTGCCAAAGTACTCGGAGATAGTCATATTACCTTTGCGGGTTGTCATGAGAGAGAGATGGACATTGAGAGAGCGCGCACGAGTTTGTGATGTGAACATGCCCTCTATAGCTCGCCATGCCTCAGCCGCTGTTTTGGATGCAGCGATCTGCGTCAACATCTCCTGCGAAAGTGACGAGAAGAGGAAACCAAGAACCTGCTGGTCCGAGGCAAACCACTCCTGGAACGCCGGATTTGGGATCATTGTCACCTTGTTGTCTTCCTTCTTCTCGATCTCTGTCGGTGGAGGCACGGCCGTGCCGTTGATGTGGCCATCAAGCCTTACTCCGCGTATTGCAGTAAGGACTTGGACGCTCCATAGCACATAGTTGTGTTTACTCAGTTTTTTAGAGATCTGAAAACCAAGCAACGGGTTGGAGACGGCGACAGTAGATGAACTGGCCATGACGAAGATTAACTTTCGATCTTGGGTAGCTCTGATACCATATGAGAAATTAGAGGGCAGAACTCAATGGAGGAACGCCTGACGGAGAGGCGGTTGCGTGTTAATCATTGGCCGTAAGAATCGGCACACTACCGGAAAGCTGCTATATGCCGAGTGTTTGGAATTTTGCCGAGTGCAATCTGTCGGGCACTCGATAAACAACAACTTTGCCGAGTGCCTCCATGGGGACACTCAGCGAAAATAAAACACTCGGCAAAAAATATCTTTGCCGAGTGCTGCAGATTGCCGAGTGGGGTGCAATAAACAATTAAAATAGGCAGTTTTTGGCCACTTTGCCGTGTGTTACACTCGGCAAAGGGAGGCTTTGCCGAGTGTCATGGTAAAAACACTCGGCAAAGTAACATTTCTGTGCATTCTGGGAACGTACTTTGCCGAGTGTTTTGGCTTTGCCGAGTGTCATGGTAAAAACACTCGGCAAACTTTTAATCTTTGCCGAGTGTCATTACCACGGCACTCGGCAAACTGGAAGGATTTGCCGAGTGCCATTCCGTCCTGGCACTCGGCAAAAGACGCCGTCACCGTGTTCTCACCGTCCACTGACCTTTTTTTTGCCGAGGGTCGTTTCGGCACTCGGCAAAGCCTTTGCCGAGTGCTCGATGAAAAGCTCTCGGCAAAGAGCTCTTTGCCGTCAGAAACTATGCCGTGTGAGCTATGCCGTGGGTGGCACTCGGCAAAGCCTTTGCCGAGTGTTTCTCGTGCTTTGCCGAGTGCCACCCGGCAAAGCTGCTGAGCCCGGTAGTGGCAAGAATACAGTGGTATATATATACGGTTTGAGTTACGTAACCGTCCAGCCAAAGCTTTGAAAGAAACCTGGATTTCCTATCTATAACGGCTGGCCGGGTTGAACTCAAACCATATTAGGCCCTGTTTGGATCCCATAGTCTAAAGTTTAGTTGTCTAAAGTTTTAGACTAAACTTTAGTTGGCTAAACTTTAGCCACTAAAGGTCCTGTTTGGATCTGTACTAATGGATATGACTAAAGTTTCAAAAAGGCCATACCACCTCTCCTCGTTTCGTACGCCAGCCATTAAATGGGAGGTGAGAGGCCAACATGCATGGGTAAACACGTCTTTGTGCCTAAGAACTCAAAACTTTAGCCCTCATTAGCTGGGTTTGATGGACTAGTTGGCTAACAACTAGTTGGGGCTTTGGCTAAACTTTAGACCACCCATTAGCCCTCCTGTTTGGATCCTCAAGGGCTAAAGTTTAGCAACTAGTTGTTAGCCCAAGGGATCCAAACAGGGCCTTAATTACAAACGTATATCTGAAATCTAACAAGGAGTACAAAAATATTATCGTACAAGCAATAGACATAATAATCATCAATTTCTCTACATTAACTCAATGCAAAAAAAAAAAAATCACAGCGTAAGAAGCTGCTACATGCTTCTTCCGTCTCATGTTCCAGAGCTCTTGTTCAAGTGTCAACATTGGTTGCCTGTCTGCTGAAGCTTTTCCAAGTAACAACTACAAACACATACGTTTGATCATATAGCTCGTCGAAGAGGTGGAAATAAGCAATCCTCCATGATTTCTTGAACAACAGGGTGCAGAAGGCCACCCAGAGACCCAGCATGAATCCCAAACCGAGTCCAAAATAGAAGGACATTGGCTTGAAACCACGTTCATTTCTTTTCTGACCATCTTGCTTTGATGGATCATTTCCTGGACAATTCTTTTGAAGAGGAGGCCCGCAAAGGCCACTATTGCCGCTGTAGATAAATGGGTCCTCTGTGAAGAGGGTGTCAAGTTGACGTCCTGATGGTATTCTCCCTGTTAGATTGTTATCAGAAAAGTCCAAGTAGCTTAGGTACGATAGATTTGATAGGCTGGAAGGGATTTTGCCGGAAAGCATGTTCCTCGAGAGGTCCAGTGATTCTAGTGAACTCATGGCCCCAATCTTGTCCGGAACTTCTCCGCTTAAATGGTTCCATGACAGATTCAAATTTATTAGTGCATCAAGAGATGCTATTTCTTCCGGAATTACACCAGATAAGTGGTTGAATGACATGTCGATGCTCACCAGGTTGAGAACTCTAACATTATAGTACAGTTCTCGCCCCTTGGTGACAGCAGAGGCGAAACCCCCGATTTGACTAAACATTTCGTCGTATCCTCCATAAGGTTCTGAGTCAATACTAGAGTCCTTCACATATTTTCCTGTCATAGCTGTCAGACTTAACAGATGCCTGGGTATGGCACCTGACAAGCTATTGTGGGCTAGATTCAAATGATGAAGGTGAGTAAGATTTGTGACGCTGATCGGAATATTCCCAGAGAACATGTTCTGGCTTAATTGTACGAAACGCAATCCCACCAAGCCTCCAATCCACGACGGTAATTTTCCAGAGAACTTGTTTCGTGATAAGTCGAGGAAATCCAGCTGCATGCAGTTTTGCAGGAATGGTGGGAAGTCACCTGAGAAACTATTATTGCTTAGCAGTAAAAACCCGAGAGTTCTATTCGGAAAACATCGAGGAATCTCCCCCTCGAAAAGATTGTTACCTAAATTCAATGCAAATAACCATTGTAATTCACAAATAGATCCAGAAAGACTACGAGTGATGCGATTGGAGAACAAATTCAAAGATATTAGTTGTGGAGTTCCAAATCTTGATGGCAGGTTTCCAGATAAAGAGTTTTCGGAGATATCCAACATGGTAAGATTTCTTGGTAATGGCGGTATTTGACCAGTTAATTCATTTGAACTGAGATAAAAATATTCCAAGGACATAAATTCCATGTTTATCGGCAACGTGCCATTGATTTGATTGTTGGAGATGTCCAAATATGTGGCCTTCGAAAATGTGGCGACGAACCAGTCTGGAAGCCTATCAATTAGACCTGTGTTTGACATATCAATCCAACGAATATCGACCTGGAATTGAAGCCAGGCAGGAAACAAAGGACCCATTTGGCAATATGCAAGATATGCCTCTTCTAAACTAAAGGGAGGTAGCCATCCGGAAGCGACCTTAATCTTCAAGGATTTTGAAGATAAATATAGCCATTTTAGTTTTGTTAAGGTCACGAAGTGTTCTTCCGTGATCTCACCATTCAATTTATTGCCTCGAAGGTCCAGTACGGTTAAATTACTAAGCATACCGATCTCAGACGGCACAGGTCCAATGAGGTTATTGGAGGAGAGGTAAAGGGTGCTTAAACTAGTGAGCTGCCCCACCCCTGGTGGTATTGTTCCATCTAGATAGTTCTGAGACAGATCAAGAATGACTAAGCTGGTCAAGTGCCCCAGCCAGTTAGGCAGTGTTCCTGTCATATTGTTCATGCCCAAATACAACTCCTGCAGTTTGTTCAAGGGACATTGTGGCATCCTCTCTATAAATTCATTGATATTTCCATACAAGTAACACGAGCCGAGTTGTAGGATTCTCAGATTGCATAGGTTTTTCAAGCTTGTTGTCATCATGGTCATGTTACGATTAAATGACAAATCAAGGACTTGGAGGGACGTCATATCGCCCAGTGCATCAGGAACTTCACCGTATAGTGGAGTTGACGCAAGGTAGAGATGCTGGAGGCCTGTCAAATTCCAAAACCAACTAGATGCCATTGGGTGATCAAAATTGTTGTCGGAGAGATCAAGCCTTTCAAGCTTTGTAAGGTTAATATTTGGGAGTGATTGGTTTGCACTTGGAAGCAAGCAAGACCAAAGATTGAGGACCCTTAAAGAAGGAATCGTGTTCACCACATAAGGCCAATCAACTATTGTGCTGAGGTTTACCAAACTCATGCTAAGATACTCCAACAAAGGAAGGCGTGATAACCATGAGATGTCCGTTGAGTACATAAGTTGACCCTGAAAACCTGAGAGGTCAAGATACTGCAACTTTGAGATGTTACCAAGCTGAGGCGGCACCCTACCAGAGAACGGTATGCCGGAGAGGTTGAGATATCTCAGGCTCGTCAGAGAGCTCAAGAACTCCGGTATATGGCCGCTTGAGCCCTCAAGGTAGTTCATGCTGAGGTCAAGGTGCAGTAGATGATCCAACGAGAGCAAAGAATGACTTATCTGTCCGACCAACGCCGTGTCCCTATACGAACCGTCAGAGCTCGCTCGCACATTGCGAAGTTGGAGCTTGAGGACATGGCCGGTCCGGTTGCTGCACCTGACGCCCCTCCACCGGCAGCAGTCGTCCTGCAGCTGGGCTTCTTGCCACGAGGCCAGGAGGTTCGTGGTGTCGTTGGTGACGCCGCGTTTGAAGGCCAGCAGGGCGTCCCGCTCTCGCGGCACGCATGCGCCGGCGTGCCGGGGCTGTCGAAGGAGCGAGCTGGTGGTGATGATCAGGACAAGCACCGCGAGGCAGCGCCGGAGATCGGCAGAGGGAGGGTGCTGCATGGTGGGGATGGCCATGCGTGGTCGAACTAGCTGCTAGCTAGAGCCTGGAGCAATCGGCTGTGTGCGCTACACGCGGTGCTAGTACTGCAACGAAAATAAATGTGATATGTTGCAATTTTGGTCTACAGTGGAAGTCGTTGCCCCGCCGGCCGGTTGCCGGCCGTGTCTGCCGCGCCCTCCCTCTGAGATGACAATACCCAGTATGGAGCACATAAAACAGTTCACCAGTAGCCTTCACGCCACCGTTGACCCAACGTCTTGACGCCGTCGACTTTACTTGACGTGGAGAAGGGACCGCACCTAGTGCGTCTAGAAGAGCAGGCGGAATTATTTACCAGCTACTGCTAGCTAGGAGCTTTTTTTCCCCTTTGCGGACATAACCGTGTGTAGCAAGTTGTTTCCACACGTTGCATTCCTCGGAAGAATTTTCTGCAATGGTTAGTCTGAGTTCCTATTAAACTACTTAATTGATAACTAAAGAATTTGTTGAATTACAGTTGTCATAATGTGCAGAATGCTCTATTCGAATAGGGAAATGAAAATTATGAACTCTAGGCCCAGAGGATGGGCAGGGTGTTACAAAATCTCTTACACAACAGGGTAAATATATATATCTATATAATACATATCTAACAAGAAGGATCTGCTCACTCCAACAATCTGATTTCTAAGCTCAAGAGAACCCAGCTGCTCAAATATTAAAAGGTTAGATGGAACAAGCTTTTTGCGTATTATCGATTGATATTGTTATTCATACAAAGAACAAACTTGCTGCAGGATCTCATTATTCAGCTGTACTAGGATGCCAAGGTGTTAACAAACACCGATGGTAAAATATCACCAAGAGGTTATGAACTTGTGAGTTGTGATTCTTCAGGAAGAAGCATGCACATATCAGTAATCAGATTAAAGAGTAAAGGCCTGTATGTCATGTTTCAAGTTGTAAGAACGATTTCGTTCAAAAAAGTAAGAACGAAAACTGAGTTGGTAAGATCTTCTCATCATGGCGCTTCCTGATCTTGATCTTCGGCCTGGTTTGTTGGTTCAAGAATCTGTTTGGAAAAAATTTGGGCTTCCGATCACCTCTTCTGGCTCTTCCTTTTCGCCGTTTTTTCTCCTGGTTTCTTTTGGCCGCTGTAAGTTCAAGCTTTGTCCTAATTCTGTGAGTGAGATTCTTCAATCCGTGATTGGTGGTCAAGCTAATGATTTCAAGGTTCTTCAAGTGGGTGATAGAGTTTTCCGTTTTTCGGTTTCTTGCAAATTGGTGGGCTTTCATATCTCTCAGCTGCGCTCATTTGAATGTTCCTCCTTCAAGCTCTTTTTTAATCTCTGGGGTAATGGAGGTGCAAATTGGCGTCGTGAATTTGCTCTTTTTTCAAAGGAAGAAGAATCCTCCTGGCAGCAGGTTCAGCCACGGTCTTTCAAAACTCAAAGCTATGCAGATGTTCTGAAAGCCCCTTTTCTCACTGGAGCTAATTCAATTCCTGTTCAGACTTCGGGATTTCGAAAACCTCAGAATCCCAGGATTTCAGCTTTTGCTCGTCTCAACTCCAAAGATTTGGAAAGAAATTTAAGGTCTTCTTCTTTTGATCATGAGGTGCAACAGGATCAAAACTCAAATCTTCCCTTGGACAATCGTTCTGATCAAAGTTCAAAATTCAAATGTGTTCGTTGCTTGTCTTCTCTTCACTCAAGGCGAAATTGTCGCGCCCCAACCAAATGCCATAATTGTCTTAATTGGGGACATATTGCTATTCATTGCAGAAGAAGCTCTGTTCGTAATATTTTGGATTTGTCAGCTGAACTTTCAAATGATTTTAGCTCTCTCAGTCTGACCCACTCGCAGCCCAGTAAAAGCAGCCCACCGGCCTTCGATTCTTTCACTGATTTGGGCCGCCATCTCCGGAACCTTCCTCCTTTGCGATCACCTGCCAAACCGGTCTCTGTCCGTTGGTCTCCCCCAGGTGAGTCTCTGTCAGGTGGGGCCGAACCCCCTGTTCCTGGTTTCAGGATGGTAGTACCCTTCCCGGCCGATTCTCCTTCGTCGACTCCTTCGAGGCAGGCAGCAACTCCTCTTAGCCAAGAAAAAAACCCCAATCTCTGTCGCCATTGCCATCGTTCTCTGTTACCCCAAGAGAGCATGGCGTATCAGAGAGCTGATCCAACCCCGTTTCTTCCAGAAGGCTTGCATTGGCAAGACGTTGATGGTTGTCCATCAATGGTTCGAGCTATGGCACAAGTTCGTCCTCAGCCGCGTAACGAAGACCTGGCAATAGTCACAATTAACCCTATCCCTGGTAATGTGCTCAACTTTGGAGTAGTACGGACTATCATTCGAGAACTACTCGTAGATCAGATGCGGCTGGAAGTTCGTGAGATTCAGCCTTGCCATTTGGGTCAAGCCTTTGTTCGCTTTGCTCATGATTTTGATAGAGATAATGTAGTCATCAATAGTCCTATCCCATATGGCAATGTTAACTTAAGCTTTGCTCGTCACAATGAGGGTCGGAATTGGCGCAGGGTTTATTACAATCGTGATTGTTGGCTCATGCTTTTAGGCTTCCCTGTCGATTATTGGGAGCAGGAATATATTGATAGTGTTATTGGCTCTTTTGGTAAAGTGGTTTCATGGGAACGTGACACTAATCACCTGACAAGGTTGATTGTTAGAGCCAGAGTCATAGATCTCGAGACTGTACCGCATTTTATTGTTTTCAGTGACACAATGGGTTTTGAGGGAGATTCATGGACCATTCAGTGTGAAATTCTCCAACATCAGATTCAAGGTGGAGGTCCTCAAGATGAAGACCCTATGCCAGCGGATAATGAGATAGGACCTGGTGTACCTTTTGATTTTTTTGGTCTAGGACAAGTTGGTCATGGGCCTCATGCCCCAGTGCCGCACCCTGGTGCTAATGCTGCTCCTCAGTTTGGTCCTCCTCATGCAGAATGGGGCCTCTGGCCAAACAATGCCCAATTGCCTCAAGCACATCAGCCTATGATAGAAATAGATCTTAATGCCATTGCTCCAGATATTTTAAATGATGTTCAAATGGATGATGTACAGATGGATGATGCCCAGGAAGTACTGATGCACCCTCTGAATGGATCTGGTATTGGTGCAGTTGTCCCTGAGCCAAATGAACTTTTCCAAGTTAATGAGGCCGATGAAGATTTTCAGGATGATCTGGACGTAGCAGCTTTTCTAAACAACAATCTTGGTGAACAACCGGACTTGAATGCCCTGCCACCAAATTTGGATGTGCCTCTTTTGCATGCTCCACAGGAGGCTTTTATCCATGATGATGAAGATGAAATTCCTGAAGAATTATTAGATGATGATCAACTTGATAATGATGACCAGCAACAGTTTTTGGGTAATGTACAAGCTGGCCTAGTTCGGATATCTGACCAAGTGAATTTCTCTGCTTTACCTATACACTCCAGAACGGATGTTGGTTCTTCGGCTGATGCAATCAGGCTTTGGGCTCGTTACCTCTCTCCCATTGGTAATCTCCCTTTGGTTGACATCCCTGTGGAATGGTCTAATTTCTTTACTATGGTGCTGCTTTCTCCAACGCATTTTGCTTGGGCGAAGAATTTTCTGTCTTCTGCTGCTTGGGATTTCTTTCGTTCACAAAGTCCCAGTATTCAGTTTGCTCTCCCTCCGAAATGCCCAGTTGTTGAGCCAATCACATGCTCTTCTATTTCTGATTCTGTTCGAGATACGAAGAGAAAGGCAGTAATTGAGAGTATATCTTCGCCACTCACCCCAACCTCTTCTGCTCCTCTGCAACAGACAGAGAATCTCACTCCTAAGCATAATTCAAGGCAGTGTTCTCTTGTTGAGACATCGCTGCGCCGCAGCCAGCGTATAAGAAACTATGCAGATGGTTTTAAGCGTAAAACTTGTTCTGAACGACACTGTCTGGCCTACTCCACTGAAGGACCACATTTGACCCCATCGGTTATCAGAAATCTTGGGGAGACTTTCTGTAACATTGACCCCGAGAAGCTATCTGATAAGGCACTCTTAGAGAAGAAGAAACAGCTAGCCCCTGGAGGGAAAAGAATGAAGCTCCAAGAAGTTCAAACCACTACTGCCAACAAAAAGCCCAGTAAGCCAAAGCCCACTGAAAGGCCTAGTAAGGCGAAGGACAAGCCCAGTAAGAAAAAGGCCGGCAACTGAATCACATCGGACTGATTTAATGAGTGCATTTTTCTGCAAGATTCAGCTCTTTTGGGAGGCCATCTTCATTGAACTCAGCTTTGCTTTCAGTCATTGTCTAAGACTGTGTTATGTCATTTGTGCAACTTATGTTATGCATAGAATGTTGCCTCAGTCATATCTCTTTTCTTGTTAATCATGAATTTGCAAACAAGTAAACGCTCTTGGAAAGTTCTTAGCTGGAATGTTTGTGGTCTTAATTCGGATAGAAAATGGGGTGCTATTCGTGATAAAATTACAGAGAGCAAGTGTGATATTGTCTGTCTGCAAGAGACTAAGAAAGATTTCCTTGACTTAACTTCTCTTAACAAGTTTTGCCCATCCAAGCTAAGTAGCTTTTGTTTTTTACCCTCTATTGGGGCTTCTGGGGGGATGCTTGTTGCTTGGAATCCTACGCTCTTTCGAGGGGATTTAGTTTTCTCAAATGATTTTGCCATGACAGTTGAATTTTCTTCTCAACACTCTGGTAACAGCTGGTTGTTAACAAACATTTATGTGCCATGTACTCCCGACAGAAAGAGAAGCTTTCTTACTTGGTTTAAACATATCCAAATGCCTGATGATATAGATTGGCTGATTGTGGGTGATTTCAACCTCATCCGAAAGCCGCAAGATAGAAATAGAGATGGTGGTGATATCACAGAAATGTTCCTCTTCAATGAAGCTATCAGTTCACTAGGTCTCACAGAGCTCCCACTTTTAAACAGAAAGTTTACTTGGTCAAATAAACAACATCCTCCTTTGCTAGAACGACTGGATTGGTTCTTCACGTCCAATGTTTGGAACATCTCTTACTCGAACACTCAAGTTTGGCCCTTAGTGATGGAGCCTTCAGATCATACTCCTTGTGTTGTCCATATTTCAACAGATATTCCTATTGGGAATAGATTCAGGTTTGAAAACTTCTGGATGTGCCATGATGACTTCCTTCCTGTGGTTTCCCATGGTTGGTCGGTTCCTTCTCCTCATTCCGACCCAGCAAAAATTCTTACTGGCAAGTTTAAGATCCTTAGGAGGATTCTCAAATTCTGGAGAGCAAATATTTCTAATCTGGCTACTACTATTGCTAATGTGAAATTAATAATTAACTTTCTAGAAGTGTTAGAAGAGTTCAGAGATCTCACAATTCCAGAATGGAACTTCAAGACTATTCTTAATGAAAAGCTTCACTCTCTCTTGCATCAGCAACAAGTTTATTGGAAGCAAAGGGGTACTATAAAGTGGGCGCAATTAGGTGATGCTCCAACAAAGTTTTTCCATGCCAATGCAACAATTAGACTTCGAAAGAGTCTTATTACTTCACTCACTGATAGTTCCGGGGAGGTTTTTCAAGATCATAACAGTAAGGCTGAGCTGCTATGGTCTGCTTATAAAGACAGATTGGGTAAATCTGAGTTCACACAAATGCACTTTCATTTGCATGATTTGCTGGATCAACCTTGTGACCTCTCCCCGTTGGAAGAACCTTTCAATCTGGAAGAAGTGACTGCTGTGATTAAGGAACTACCAAATGATAAATCCCCAGGACCAGATGGTTTCAATAATGAATTCCTGAAGAAGTGTTGGGGGCTGATCTCTGCTGATTTTTTAAAAATGATAGAAGCTTTCTATCATGGTAGCATCTGCCTTCGAAGTCTTAATGGATCTTTGATCACGCTTGTTCCAAAGAAGGATACGCCAGTGACCGTCAATGATTTTAGACCCATTTCACTGCTTAATTGCTCTATGAAATTAGTTACAAAGCTTTTGGCAAACAGATTGCAGCGCCTTATCATTCAGTTAGTGCACAAAAATCAGTATGGGTTCATCAAGTCAAGAACAATACAAGATTGCCTAGCCTGGTCTTTTGAATATCTGCACTTATGTCATCAATCAAAGAAGGAATTAATCATTCTCAAATTGGATTTTGAGAAGGCTTTTGATAAAGTGGAACATGAAGCTATATTACAGATATTACAAGCTAAAGGATTTGGCTCTCGTTGGTTGGGATGGATGCAAGCTATCTTTAGCTCTGGCACTTCTTCAATCCTCTTGAATGGAGTCCCAGGGAAAACTTTTCATTGTAAAAGAGGAGTTCGACAAGGAGACCCTCTGTCCCCCCTTCTCTTTGTATTGGCAGCTGATCTCCTTCAGACTATACTTAACAGAGCAACCTCCCTTGGACTATTGAACCTGCCCATCCCAGTCAATCATACGTCTGACTTTCCCATTGTGCAATATACAGATGACACCTTGATAGTAATGGAGGCTTCTAGCCGGCAACTCTTCTGTCTCAAAGCCTTGCTTAACACATTTGCAGATTCGGTGGGTTTACAAGTTAACTTTGCCAAATCTATGATGGTACCAATCAATGTCACTCCTGATAAGATGGAGGTTCTAGCTTCTCTTTTTGGGTGCTCACAAGGGTCTTTGCCTTTTACATATCTTGGGCTCCCTCTTGGTTTAACAAAACCGAGAATTGTTGATTTTTTGCCTTTGGTTAGTCGTTGTGAGCGAAGGCTTGTTTCAACCTCTTCCTTCCTCACACAAGCTGGGCAACTTCAACTGACAAATGCTGTTTTCTCTTCTTTACCAACATTCTATATGTGTACGTTCAAGCTTCAAGATTCAGTTGTTAAACAGATTGACAAATATAGAAAGCACTGCCTGTGGCGAGGGTCAGATATCCATAATAAAGCTCCACCCAAAGTAGCCTGGAATATGGTTTGTAAGCCCAAAACTGAAGGCGGACTGGGAATCCTCAATTTGAGAACTCAAAATACAGCTTTATTGCTTAAGAATTTACACAAGTTCTTCAACAGAATGGATGTGCCATGGGTACACTTGATCTGGGAAAAACATTACTCCAATGGTAAACTTCCAAGTCACATCAGCAAGGGATCTTTCTGGTGGAGAGATATTTTAAAGTTGCTAACAACTTTCAAAGGCATTGCCTCTGTGCAAGTGAATGATGGACAGACATGTTATCTCTGGGAAGATATGTGGAATAGCCGAATTCTCATTCATTACTTCCCTGAGCTCTTTTCCTTTGCAAGAAATAACAGGCTCACTCTCCGCAAAGTGAAATTGACTGATAATTTGCAGGATCTCTTCCATCTGCCATTCTCAGCTCAAGCTTATATACAGTTTCAAGAACTCTTATCCATTCTGGAAGATTTAGTACTTTGTGACGATAAAGATCAGTGGGGTTACATTTGGGGCTCCACTTTCTACAAATCTTCTAAAGCTTATAGAGTTTTAATTGGCCACTCACCGGTTCATCCAATGATCAAATGGATCTGGAAATCTTCTTTGCAACCCAAGCATCAGGTTTTTTGTTGGCTACTCTTTTGGGACAGGCTTAACACCAGAGCTTTTCTAAAGCGCAGAAACATGGTTCTAGATTCTTTTGATTGTGTTCTTTGTGACAGCAATTCTGAGGAATCTGTGGTTCACTTATTTCTTTCCTGCAATTTTGCCCAGAGTTGCTGGCACTCGTTGGGATTATACCTTGGTGCCCATCTCACTCCGGAGGATGTTTTCTCAAGCTTTAAAACTCAGCTCGGAGTACCTTTTTTCATGGAGATAATTGGCCTAATGAGCTGGAGTATTTGGAGGTCTCGGAATGACTTGATTTTTCGCAGGATTCCCCCCTCTTTGCAGAGATGTAGACAGATCTTTAAGGATGAGTTTGCTCTGGTCATTCATCGAGCCAAGAAGAAATATTTCCCGCAAATTCTTCTCTGGCTTGACGCTCTTTTGTAATCTTCTTTTGTTTTCCTTTGCTTTTTTTGTTGTAACTCAGCTGGTTCCTTGTTGCTGCTTCTTCGTTTCCTTTAATAATAATCAGTAGGGGTTAACCCCTCCTGTTTCTTCAAAATAAAAAAAAACTGAGTTGGTTAAGGAGCTGATGATAGCTTATACTAATAGTGCATACATTTACCCTGTCTGTCCTTCAAGACCTGGATCCGACATAAAGTTTCTGCATTCAAAAGAGCACTGTTATGAAATGAATGATGTATAAAACTTGGAAGGAAAATTCATTCCTTATCTCAAAAGCTCAATGTTTGAGTAATTCTTATAGAAAATTGTCTATCAGCACATCATTAGTAGTACTCACCTTTATTGGATGGTAGAGGTGATGCAGTTTTCACTAAACATAGAATGTGGCTAGAATGAATACTAATTCTCTGGGTTCACACTAAGCAATACATTTATTTATACATCAGGAGTACAAAAATATTACTGTACAAGCAATGCACATAACCATCAATATTCTCTACGTTAACTTCAATGGAAAAAAAAAATCACGGCGTAAGATGCTGCTACATGCTTATTCAGTCTCATGTCTTCAGAGCTCTTGTTCAAACGTCAACATTGATTGCCTCTCTGGCGAAACTTTTCCATGTAAGAACCATAAACACATAAGTTTGATCATATAGCTCATGGAAGAGGCGGAAATAAGCAATCCTCCAAGCTTCCTTGAGCAATAGGGTGCAGAACACCACCCAGAGACCCAGCATGAAGCCCAAACCTAGTCCAAATAAAAGGACATTGTCTTAAAACCACGTTCTTTTTTTCTGACCACCTAGCTTTTGATGCATCATTTCCTGAACAATTCTTTCGAATAGGAGGCCCGCAAAGGCCACTAGTCCGCTGTACATAGACAGGTGCTCCTTAGAGAGGGGGTCAAGTTGTGATCCTGATGGAATTCTTCCAGTAAGGTTGTTTTCAGACAAGTCACTTAAATACGTTATATTTGACAAGCTTGATGGGACTTCACCCGAAAGCATGTTCTTCGAGAGGTCGAGTTATTCCACTGACCGCTTTGCCTGCTAGATTATGATTGGGATATTCCCAGAGAACATGTTATAGAGAAGCTATTCCGAGCAGGGAAAACAATTTCAGACGAAATTTTGCGGCAATTGGCGAGTTTCGGTTATCTCAACCTCCTCCAAAAAAAGGCCACTGACAAAAAAAATTGGCCCATTTTAAATTTTTTTTTGAGATTTGACTGAGATTTTGCCAAAATTTCGCTATTTTCATATAATTGTATTTCTTGAATTCGAATGGTATGTTTGAATTTTTCGGTTGAAGTTTTCGAAATTTCGGATTTCTCGGAGGGGTCCGAAAAATTTTCTAAGCTGAAATTGTTTTCCCTGATTCTGAGAACCCGAAAGCATGTTTATAACTCAACCGTATTAAACTATAGTTGCTACAAGTCCCCAATCCTCACCGGCAATGTTCCAGAGAAGCTATTCCAAGCAAGATCCAGGAAACCCAAACTTGTGCAGCTCTGCACAAATGGTGGGAATTTGCCAGAGAAGATATTGTTACTAAACTTATTAACGAAAAGGGTGTTTGGCAAAGCCTTATTAAAAGGAAGTACTTGTCCAACAAAACTCTTACCCAAGTTACAAAACAACCGGGGGATTCACATTTTTGGTCTGGCCTTATGAAGGTCAAGGATCAATTCCTTGCATGTGGTCACTTCTGTGTTCGTGATGGGTCCCAAACTAGATTTTGGGAGGATACTTGGATAGGTGACAAACCCTTTAGTGTTGCATATCCCGCACTCTATAGAATTGTGAGGAGAAAAGACACCACGGTATCACATGTCTTAACCTCTATACCTCTTAATGTGTCCTTTAGGAGGGCCTTGGTTGGCTCTAATCTAGATGATTGGCTTGATTTGGTGACCAAAATATTTTCAGTAAACCTTACAAGTGGAGAGGACTCGTTTATTTGGGATTTGTGTAACAAGGGTACTTTTACGGTTCGTTCTTTTTATATGTATGTGATACAAGAAGGGGTAGTTCCCCAAAAGACCCCTCTTTGGAACATTAAGATACCTCTGAAAATTAAGATCTTCCTTTGGTACCTTCAAAAGGGGGTTACTCTCACAAAAGATAATCTAGCAAAAAGGAATTGGCAAGGTAGCACCATTTGTTGTTTTTGTAGCTCTATGGAGACGATACAACATTTTTTCTTTGATTGCCACTTTGCAAGATTTATTTGGAATACCGTCTTTATCACCTTTGGAATTCAGCCCCCTTCTAGCTTTGCGAACATGTTTGATTCTTGGTTGAATGCCATTCGGCCAAAACTTAGAAACCAAATATTTGTAGGAGCTGCTGCTTTATGTTGGGCTATGTGGTTGAATAGAAATGATATGGTATTCAATAACTCTAAATCTAATACATTTCTGCAGGTTATTTTCAGGGCAACATATTGGATTCGACATTGGTCCCTACTACATAAAGAAGAGGCGAGATCAAATCTCAAAAATGGATGCAGATTGTTGGAGACCGTAATCATGGAGGTTTTTGCGAAGTTCGGTTGGAAATTTAGGAATAGAATTGAAGCGTAGCTTCTTTCTTCTCCTTTCTTTATTTGTAGTTTGTTTTCTTGTGGAGTTGGAGCCTATATGCTTGGTTTTGTATTGAACAGCTGTGTACTTTCTCCCCAGAAAGTAGAAGCTGGAACTTTGTTCCATTTTCTAAAAAAGATACCTCATGGCTTCCATCCCGGAACATGGAGGTAGTTCTCCCATGAAAAGATTGTTTGCCAAATCCAAGATAGGATGTGAATATGGTATATATTTTTTTATCCTATTAAAATTTTCTATCCTATTTGAATTCGTATAAAAAAATATAGATGTGAATATGGTATGAACTTTTACCATCCGAAATGTTATTTTATCAAGACTATCCATATCCGTATTCGTATTTGATGAAACAATATAAGTATTTTATTGCAATACGACTAATTAGTTGGACAAGTTTTTTAATTGAATGTGAATTCATGTTTGTTTAGGTGAAGTAAATGAATTAGAATGATTAAGCATGATGAACGAGGATAAAATGTCATTAATGTCTCTATACTGCATAAGTTATGCGGATATCCAAATCTGACCGAATTGAGTAGATATTCAATTCAAATTTGTATTCGTTACAATATTCGATTCGTATTCATATATGAGAATATTCGAATTTATATTCATATTCGTTTATAAATACAAATATATGAATGTAATTTAGACGCTATCCTATCCATTTTTACCCCTAAAGACCGGAGTGCAGAGACGTTGCTCCTTCGCGGGAACCAGGGGAGGCGCTATTCCATCACGTCGGCAGGGACCAGCTGGAGGCGTATTCCCTGGACCGAGCTCCGTCAGGAACAGGAGACGCCGAGCGCACGAGCGTGATCTGAGGGCAAAGGATCGTGGAAAAAATTCCAACATGGGCACGGTGACAGAGCAAGAACTTCGTCGTGGACATGAATGTGACCGTGCATGATGGCGAGTGGCGACCAATCTGTAAGTAGTCCGACGAGTGTCCGTTTCGTCAAGGCGACTGGACTCGTTAACCCCGCTGCTCACGCCGTGGAAAGATCGAAGCAACATGGCCTAGTCGTCGGCTCGTGGGGCTCGCCCTATCCAGGGCTGGTCCTGAGATTTTAGCAGTCCGGAGCGAAATTAGAAATAGAGAATCTAAATATAAATCTACATACACACATATATATGTATCTAATTTTACCAACAAACACTTAAAATGCGTTATGTATTAAAGAAAAATTCATATCAAAGAGTTTATATATATTACCTTAAAATTTTCTTCTAACATTTCTAGATGCGAAGTCATTGATGATGGTATTGATATCAATCTCATCTAATAATTTCTTTTCAATACATAAAGTTGCCAAACCGTTTAACCTCTCTTGAGACATTGTTGACCTTAAATGATTCTTCAGCAATTTCAACTTTGAAAAGCTTCTTTCAGCTGATGCCACAGTCACAGGCATAGTAAATAAAATCCGATAAGCAATAGAAATATTAGGATAACAATCCGCTTCTCTGACAAACTCAAAGATCTCCATAGCAGACATTGGTTTATCTAATAAAGTCAATTGCATAACACTTAACTCAAAAATTAGATCATTTAACTCAACATCAGATGAACCTAGACGGCTAGACGGAATCACGGAAGAACTAAGAAGTCGGAAAGTCAGATTTCAGAAAGAAGACCGAAGACGAGAAGTCGGCCCGGCCGGGAATTCGGAAGACGGATAGTACACATAGTATATATACTATGTATATGGGGGATTGGGTGCCCCTGAATTTTGGGGGCCCGGTGCAGCCGCCCCGCTCGCCCCCCCCCTCAGGGCCGGGCCTGGCCCTAACTAGTGATGGTCACTGTGAGTAGGCCAATTCTGTGGGCATGTGGGCTGTTTTTGCAGCTTGGGTTACAGGAAACGGCAAACGAAAATTTTGGATGTTGGGAATTTTTGCTTCGGTTGGCGCCTAGGCCGCCGCCGCCGCCGCCGCCGGAGTCACGCGTTGCCACAACGTCGCGACGCCAGAGCCGGAACCGACAGTGTTGTGCGTCGGCGGCGCGACGAGAGGCCCCGACTCTGCCTCGCGCCGTCGCAGATCCCGGCAGCTGTGCGTCCGTTGGATTGCTGCCCCAGCCTCACCGCCACCGCCTCGCCCGTCGCGCACATGTGGACGCCCATCGGCCGGGATGAGATGAGACGGAGGGGTCGATTTGTAACGAAAAAGCTAGAAACGGCATACCATCGTTTCCCCAGTCAACGGTGTAATTCATAACCGTCTGATCTGCATACTCAATAGCTACGAAGTTTTAGTGAAATACTAAGGAATGGTATATAGCGTTCCCAAGCAAACCAATAGGATAGACATTGATCATTGGATCGGATCGCTCTAGCATGTATAAAGCGCTCAGCTCCATCTACTTTATCCTCAATTCCTAACTCCACTTCTCTCTCTGCTCAGCATTTCGATCCAATGCGAAACTAGAAGCTTTGCAGCATTGCTTAATAAGTGCGTGCAAATTACAAATTGCAGCTCACAAGTGTCCATTATTAATTTAGGGCCTCACTTTTTGACAGGCATATCACTTTGTCTGTATTGACGGACGACTTGGACGTTGACTCGAGCTACAATTTGTAAGTGCGTGCCATCAAACTGAACGTAAGCAAGCAAACAACAAACAATCAGACAACAATAATCACCATGCATGCCACTGCCACCTTCTTCTTCTTGCTCCTCGTTCCAGTGGCGGACCCAGGATTTTACCAAAGGGTATGCCGCATCAAAATTTTCATATGCTATTCGGTAAAACCATTTGCCACTTCGATAAATAATTGTAAAATTTGCACCGTAATTCGGTATACAGGCACTAAATAATATGATAAGTCTTAAATTCAAGGATTAAGTTGGAAACTTACACAAATTACCATACTAATAGTCTCAAACTTACATAAATAGTTCAATCACCATACTAATAGTCTCAAATATACAATACTACTTGTCTGACTTTTTTAGCCTACGCTTTCTAAAGGACATGAAAGTCTCGATTATATCATATTCATTCACTTCAAAGAAAATATCCCACTCAATGAATGTGACTAGACAATTATCCAAAAGATTATCACCCATCTTATTTCTTTAACTTTGTGAAGACGGTGGCACTCTGGATGGCACTGAAGATAAGGATCATTACATCAATAACACTAACAGAATCGGTTTTTGCACTATACTGATTTGTGACATTGACTACTGGAAAATTCGTCTAGCATCGTAAGATGTAAACATCCACATTTCCCTTGTGCCAACTATATATGAAATCCAAGCTCGAAACAATTATATCCATCATGCAATTTACCAATGCGCATATGGGCCATCACATGTGGTTTGATTGTTCATTGCTACAAATGCGACAATTTAAAATTGTGATGTAAAACTAGAGTAAAAATTGAAGTCCTAATTGCAAAACATATTGCCTAAACATGATCCAATTCAGCTTCCCTGAAAGCCTGAACACAATACTCCAATGCTTATACACCAATTCCGCACAAAGAGCAATCTATTACACTAATCCATTCTCATGGTAACAAACTAACAATAAGAAACCAATGAAACTAAGCATCGGATGGTTAGGGCGTAGTGAAGCATCGGTTCGTAACCTTAGTCCACGCCTCCTTGTCGAACTCGGCCTCGCCCTTCCCACGCGGCACGGCGGCGGCGACCCTGGAGGGGAGCTGCTCCAACGTCCTCCTGGACGCATCCCCGGGGAGACGGAGGTCCTCGACCACGAGCGCGCGCACCGCGCAGCCACCGGCGATGAGGCGGTCCCAGGTGGGCCCGATGCCGCGGCCGAGCGGCGTGACGGCGCCGAGTCCCGTGACGACCACGCGGCGGCCGGCGGACGGGCGAGGCGGAGGTAGCTCCGCCGTTGAGGAAATGCCCCGGCGGAGGCGAATGAGGGGGGCGCGACGGAGGCAGCTCATCACGCGGCGCCGTGGTTACTGGATGGGCCCCAGGGTATGCCGTGGCCCACCCGGCATACCCTGTGAGTCCGCCCCTGCCTCGTTCCACCCATGCACTGACGGTTCCAATTCCGTTTAATTCATAATTATGAGATTCTACAAAACGAACGTATCAACCGAACATCCAATTCATATAAAGCCGCTGCCTAATAAAGAAGTTATGCCAAATGAACTACACATTAACTCTTTGAGCTCTCTTGAAATTAAGGAGCATATATATACCCATCCGAAAGTGCAAGTATACAACTCTATTGCATCGCCGTCAGCACGATGCAGGCTGAGCAAAGTAGATAACAAAAACAAGAAGCTAAGCCTTCTTTTCCTTTTTTTTTCTTTGACAATCTAGTTGCCTAAAGAAAAGGAAGGACAATCTAAGCTTGATTCTCAAAGACAACCTAATTGCCTAGAGAGAAAGGACAATCTAAGCTTGATTTAAGCACAATTCATGTTTGTTTAGGTAAAGTAAATGAATTATAATGATTAAGCGTGATGAACGAGGATAAAATGTCATTAATGTCTGTATACTGCATAAGTTATGAGGATATCTAGATATGACCGTATTGAGTAAATATTCAATTTGAATTTGTATTCGTTATAATATTCTATTCGTATTTGTATATAAGAATATTCGAAATTATATTTATATTCATTTATAAATACAAATATAAATACGAATATGGTTTAAACACTATCCCATCCATTTTTACCCTAAAGACTAGAGTGCAGAGACGTTGCTCCTTCGCGTGAACCAGGCGAGGTGCTACTCCATCACGTCGGGACCCAGGGTCCAGTGGATTCCACGAGGGGTCACATCGACAGGGACCAGCTGGAGGTAGGGGTGCAATCGAAACAGATACGGACGGATATCGCTTATCCTATATCCTATTCCATATTTTTTTCCTCGGAGTCGGAATCGGATATAGATAATGTCGGATATCTATTTCTTCATTCCGTATCCGTTCCATAATCTTTCGGACAGTCGATCGGATGGAAATTATCCGCTTCTTTGCACATAACATTGGACAGTATGATACAATCAGAGCGAACATAGAGAGACTAATTACTGAGATGTTGAAGGAAAAGCACTCAGTACTCCTGCTTGTTTAGATATGACAATCTGCTTATATGTTATTTTGTTCCTAGGTGAAGTCACAATAGACTTAATCATATCATTTGACATACGGATGTATATAGACAGATATCACTTATCCCGTATCCTATTCCATTTTTTCCCGCGATAGGCTCCAGTCGCCCAACCATTCGGCGACTGGAGCCTATTTTTGTAAAAAAATTTCCCACGGGTATATTTATGTAATTTCGAATAAAAAATGGATTATCCGTACAAAAAATTCGCGTGATCTGAGGGCAAAGGATCGTGGAAAAAATTCCAACATGGGCATGGTGACAGAGCAAGAACTTCGTCGTGGACATGAATGTGACCGTGCATGATGGCGAGTGGCGACCAATCTGTAAGTAGTCCGACGAGTGTCCGTTTCGTCAAGGCGACCGGACTAGTTGACCCCGCAGCTCACGCCGTGGAAAGATCGAAGCAACATGGCCTAGTCGTCGGCTCGTGGGGCTCGCACTAGCTAGTGATGGTCACTGTGAGTAGTGGGCTGTTTTTGCAGCTTGGATTGCAGGAAACGGCAAACGAAAACTTTGGATGTTGGGCATTTTGCTTCGGTTGGCGCCTCGGCCGCCGCTGCCGCCGGAGTCACGCGTTGCCACAACGTCGCGACGCCAGAGCCGGAACAGACAGAGTTGTGCGCCGGCGGCGGCGACGAGAGGCCCCGACTCTGCCTCGCGCCGTCGCAGATCCCGGCAGCTGTGCGTCCGTTGGATTGCTGCCCCAGCCTCACCGCCACCGCCTCGCCCGTCGCGCACACGGGGACGCCCATCGGCCGGGATGAGATGAGACGGAGGGGTCGATTTGTAACGAAAAAGCTAGAAACGGTATACCATCGTTTCCCCAGTCAACGGTATAATTCATAACCGTCTGATCTGCGTATTCAATAGCTACGAAGTTTTAGTGAAATACTAAGGAAGTAAGGAATGGTGTATAGCGTTCCCAAGCAAACCAATAGGATAGACATTGATCATTGGATCGGATCGCTCTAGCATGTATCATAAAATGCTCAGCTCCATCTACTTTATCTCCAATTCCTAACTCACTCCACTTCTCTCTCTGCTCAGCATTTTGATCCAGAGCGACAGTGGCGTGCTCAAAGACGGAAAATAGCAACAGAAGAGAGTAAAAGTCACTTTCAAAACTTCTCCAACTATTTATCAATTCTTCACTTCAATAGTTACAGATCTATAAAGACCAGAATAAAAGACCACCACAAAAATTAGCAATCGAAACACTGAAAACCCAAGAAAAATCAGCGAAAACAAAACTACCGCAGTTAAATTTGCAATACTACCATTCGCTGCAGTAACTGCGGTAATCCCGTGCTACAGTAAAATCAGGATGGACAGTATTTTCAACACGGTTTCAAAATCCAGAATTGAGAGAACTTTTAATCCTTATATCCAAATGACATGAAAATTTACAAGGGTCTACTCTAGAATGTTATGAACATATTCCAACAAACAATCACAAAAATCTTGACCAAAGTTGAAACTTTTTTCAGAAAGTCAAAATGCATGAATACATAATTTGTGCTCGGATTCAACTTATCTAGTGACTCCCCTTTGAATCAGGTTTGGGTCTATGGGAATAGTTTTGAGTCCTTCCTTGTTGCTGTGGTTGTCCCTGAGAAGCAAGCTCTTGAGGATTGGGCTGCACAGAACAATAAGACTGGTGACTTTGCAGAGCTGTGCAATGATGCAAAAGCAAGGAGGTACATCCAGGATGAGCTGAACAAAACTGGTCAGAAACTCGGGGTACGTGGATAAATGATGCGAGAAAATAAAAAATGATAATCTGTATTTCATTTTCAGGCTTCATGAGCAATTCATGAGATCAACAACTTGTCAATCTTGTCCAATGCAGTTGAAAGGCTTTGAGATGCTGAAAGCTGTTCACCTGGAGCCAGTGCCATTCAGCATAGAGAAGGACTTGATCACCCCAACATTTAAGCTCAAGAGGCCTCAGCTGCTCAAATATTACAAAGTATTTGCTTGGCATTGTTCATCTGATTTCTTTTGGTAATGCAATCGTGTATACATGCGCATAGTTTTATTCATACAAAAAACAAATTTGCTGCAGGATTGTACGAGGATGCCAAGGTGGGAATTACACACTGATGGTGAACCATCACCAAGTGGTTATGAACCTCGCGATTCTTCAGGAAGAAGCATGTACATATAAATAATCAAGATTCAATAGTTGAGACCTGTATGTCATGTTTCAAGATGTAAGAGCAGTAAGTGTGTTGGTTAGTGTTGGAGCTGTGATAGCTTATACTGCATACATTTACTCTGCCTGCCCTTGAAGAAGTACAAAAATATTATCGTACAAGCAATAGACATAACAATCATCAAGATTCTCTACATTAACTTCAATGGGAAAAAAATTACTGCGTAAAAAGCTGCTGTATGCTTCTTCAGTCTCATGTTTCAGAGCTCTTGTTCAAGTGTCAACATTGGTTGCCTCTCTGCTGAAGCTTTTCCAAGTAACAACTACAAACACATATGTTTGATCATATAGCTCGTCGAAGTGGCGGAAATAAGCAATCCTCCATGATTTCTTGAACAACAGGGTGCAGAAGGCCACCCAGAGACCCAGCATGAATCCCAAACCAAGTCCAAAATAAAAGGACATTGGCTTGAAACCACGTTCATTTCTTTTCTGACCATCTTGCTTTGATGGATCATCTCCTGGACAATTCTTTTGAAGAGGAGGCCCCCAAAGGCCACTATTGCCGCTGTACATAAAGGGGTCCTCTGTGAAGAGGGTGTCAAGTTGACGTCCTGATGGTATTCTCCCTGTTAGATTGTTATCAGAAAAGTCCAAGTAGCTTAGGTACGAAAGATTTGATAGGCTGGAAGGGATTTTGCCGGAAAACATGTTCCTCGAGAGGTCCAGTGATTCTAGTGACCTCATGGCCCCAATCTTGTCCGGAACTTCTCCGCTTAAATGGTTCCATGACAGATTCAAATTTATTAGTGCATCAAGAGATGCTATTTCTTCCGGAATTACACCTGATAAGTGGTTGAATGATATGTCGATGCTCACCAGGTCGAAAACTCTAACATCATAGTACAGTTCTCGCCCCTTGGTGACAGCAGAGGCGAAACCCCCGATTTGACGAAACATATATGTGTACCCTCCATAAGGTTCTGAGTCAACATAAGAGTCCTTAACATTATTTCCTGTCATAGCTGTCAGACTTAGCAGATGCCTGGGTATGGCACCTGACAAGCTATTGTGGGCTAGATTCAAATGATGAAGATGAGTAAGATTTGTGACGCTGATCGGAATATTCCCTGAGAACATGTTCTGGCTTAATTGTACGAAACGCAATCCCACCAAGCCTCCGATCCACGACGGTAATTTTCCAGAGAATTTGTTTAGTGATAAGTCGAGGAAATACAGTTGCATGCAGTTTTGCAGGAATGGTGGGAAGTCACCTGAGAAACTATTATTACTTAGCAGTAAAAACCCGAGAATTGTAGTCGGAAAACATCCAGGAATCTCCCCCTCGAAAAGATTGTTACCTAAATCCACTGCAAATAACCTTTGTAATTCACAAATAGATCCAGAAAGACTACCAGTGATGCGATTGGAGAACAAATTCAAAGCTATTAGTTGTGGAGTTCCAAATCTTGATGGCAGGTTTCCAGATAAAGAGTTTTCGGAGATATCCAACATGGTAAGATTTCTTGGTAATGGCGGTATTTGACCAGTTAATTCATTTGAACTGAGATAAAAACATTCCAAGGACATAAATTCCATGTTTCTCGGCAACGTGCCATTGATTTGATTGTCGGAGATGTCCAAATATGTGGCCTTCGAAAATGTGGTGACGAACCAGTCTGGAAGACTATCAATGAGACCTGTGTTTGATATATCAATCCAATCAATATCGACCTGGAATTGAAGCCAGGCTGGAAACAAAGGACCCATTTGGCAATATGCAAGATTTGCACCTTCCAAACTAAAGGGAGGTAGCTATCCGGGAGCGACCTTAATCTTCAAGGAATTTGTTATATTTGAAGGTAAATATAGCCCTTTTAGTTTTGTTAAGCTCACGAAGTGTTCTTCCGTGATCTCACCATCCAATGCATTGCCTTGGAGGTCCAGTACGGTTAAATTACTAAGCATACCGATCTCTTATGGCACAGGTCCAATGAGGTTATTGGAGGAGAGGTCAAGGGTGCTTAAACTAGTGAGCTGCCCCACCCCTAGTGGTATGGTTCCATCTAGATAGTTCTGAGACAGATCAAGAATGACTAAGCTGGTCAAGTGCCCCAGCCAGTTAGGCAGTGTTCCTGTCATATTGTTCATGCCCAAATACAACTCCTGCAGTTTGTTCAAGGGACATTGTGGCATCCTCTCTATAAATTCATTGATATTTCCATACAAGTAACACCGGCCGAGTTGTAGGATTCTCAGATTGCATAGGTTTTTCAAGCTTGTTGTCATCATGGTCATGTTACGATTAAATGACAAATCAAGGACTTGGAGGGACGTCATATCTCCCAGTGCATCAGGAACTTGACTGTATAGTGGAGTTGACGCAAGGTAGAGATGCTGGAGGCCTGTCAAATTCCAAAACCAACTAGATGCCATTGGGTGATCAAAATAGTTACCGGAGAGATCAAGCCTTTCAAGCTTTGTAAGGTTAATATTTGGGAGTGATTGGTTTGCACTTGGAAGCGAGCAAAACAGAAGATTGAGGACCCTTAAAGAAGGAATCGTGTCCCCCACATAAGGCCAATCAACTATTGTGCTGAGGTTTACCGTGGACAGCAGACCACCTCTCTTTAAGAGGATGGCCAAATCAATCCTTCTGCCCCCTTTATAGGCACACTCTAGAATCTGCTCTTCACCTTTTCGCCGAGTGTCGCTACACAACGAGAATATGGGCCCTCGTCACCCGGTGGACTGCTTGTGACTCCCTTGAACCGACGAATTGGCCCGCTTTTGCTTCCATCTGCCTGTTGTGGGAATCCGTCATCCTCAAACCGGGTGTCCCGCGTAAAGCTCTTGCCACACTCATGTTACTTGTCACTTGACAAATCTGGAAAGAACGAAATTCCCGTATTTTCCGTTCCGTCGAGACCTCACCCATGTCTTTGATCGCCTTTGTAATGCCACTGAATTGCAAAAGAGATGTAATGCGAATAATGGAAACAATCCAAGGGAGAATAAAAGGGATAAAGATGAGTTTTGCCGTCAGAACCATCGACCTTTAGAAAGCCGAATAAAAGAAGCGCTCTCAGAGGTTTCCAGACCGTCCAGGGACAGTCGGCACCGCCTTGCGTTTGGGTTCTCATCATCTGGCAGGAAATTCCAATCTTACCTGCCACAGTAGAAAAGCCCCAAACAGTGTAGGGCTACCTTTGGACCACAAGGTTCATGATGCCCATAACCAGCCAAGGCTAAATGGGAAGGGCAAAAGTGGCATTGCATAGTGAGAGTAATGGCCATGCCCTCTTAAGTAGACAAGTCATTTCACCTACTCTACTATTCTAGCACTGCCCCCAAGACGCCAATGGAAGCTAAGATAGAGCCACTCCCCATTTCTTCACTTCTGCCACAGCCACAGAGACAGTGAGGAAGAGCATACTGGACGAGAGGAAGCAAGGGGGAAGAGGAAGGAGAAGGTGAGGAGCGAGGAACGTGAACAGTGTCCCTGTGCTAACCACAACAGCAAGACGATGCCGTCGATAGCAACCAGAGGAGACCATCCACGACCACTAGGAACCCCGACCTTCGTCAACAATCACTTCCTTTTCTAGTTCGGCAAAGGCAAGTAGGTCCCCTCACTCAAGCCCCCCCCAGCCAGCTTAGCTGCGACACACCCACGGGACGAGCCTGTAGGCGCCGCCGTGCGCCCTTGGAAAGGAGGACATGCTCCCCGGTGCATGTCTACCCACCAAGTTCCATCGCGGCGATGCCCGTAGGCATTCCCAAGGCCAGGTGTAAGCACGTTTAGAGCCAGGCAAAATAGCAACTAAAATGAAATGCATAAAGTAGGGGGAATAGAGAAGACTGTCCTGTGTAGTGGAAGGGAAGGGTGGTCGGAAGTGGAGAAGGCGCTAGGCTCCCGGCCGGCTGCAAGCCGGGGTCGGTGAGCTGAGGGGCAGCGGCCAGTGACGCTGAGGCCGGTGGAGCGACGCCGGAGGTAGCGGGCCGAGGTGGGACACTAGGGGAGTGGTAGGCTGGCGTGACGCCGGGCTCCTGGTCGACGATGAGCTGTGGCCGGTAACCCCGTGGAGGAGCAGCGTCGCAAGTGGGCCGCTGGCCAGAGAGCGGCCAAATCCGGTTGTGGCCGACCAGATCTGAGGAAGGCACCACTAGATCTGTGAGAGGGGAGGGTGAGAAGAAGGTGGGGGTGATCGTCGCGAGTGTGGCTGATGAGCTCGGCGGCGGCAGCGTCACCTGAACGAGAGGGAGAAGGGGGGAGGCGGAGAGGCGTGCGGAGGCCGGCCGGTGGTGAGCCCGGGGCCGACGAGCCGAGCTCGGCCGCCCGCCGACGCTGCACCGCCCAGAGTCACTAGGACGTTCGGCTGAAGCGGGGAGGAAGAGGAAAAGTGAGTGAGGCCTTCGGCCAAATCGAAGGAAGAACAGGAAAAGAAAAGAAAAGGAGAGAGGAAAGAGAAAGAGAGGAAAAAAATAGGAAGGAAATAGGAAAATAAAAAAAGAAGAGAAAAGAAAAGAGGAGAAAAAGAAAAGAAAAAATGGGGGGGTTGGTACATGCGCGACGGGTCCTTAACCCCGTGTGTTTTATGCCAAAATCGAGTTATGTGCCTAGAGTTGTCATTGCTCATTTAACCTCTGGTATCGTTATGATGCGTTAAGTCAGATTAATTGCTTGTTCAGGTGGAGGTCCTGAGTCGACGCTGTACGCACATCGCTTCGCTCCGCTTGGTTAATAGGCAAGTACATGGTAAAACGGTAAATTTGGGTAGTGTTTGCTGTTAGATGAATGATGGTGCAATTGCTTACCATGTTGTGGTAAGTTAACCATGTCTGGATGCATGATGAGAAATGATGAATGACGATTGTTGAGACATGACATGTTGATATGCATAAATAGATAACTTGCATTGCATACATGTCATAAAAAGAGAAAGTGTTGTGGTATCATTGGTCCACTTTGTGTGGACGTTCCACGGAAGTAGAGATTGAGGTCCCCGTATGAAAAAGAATGGGCTTGTGATTCCCGCATGGAAACAGGGCGAGCCTGGGTGAGCATCAACGGGTGCTCGCTCTACTATACCGGTATAGGCTAAAGAGATAAGAGAGAAGAGTATGTGCATATGCATATGCATAACGAATGATTGATAAGAGCTTAAAGAGTTTAAAGGGAAACAAGTGGTGATTGAAACTATGTTGATTATGGATTGTTTTGTGAACCTGTTATTTACTGTTCTGCTTTGTACTTGCTGAGTCTTTAGACTCACCCTTGCTTTGTTGTTTTTTTAGGTGACTGTTGAGGACATCGTGCACGGGCGGGAGTAGCACATGAATAACTTCACGTATTTGCAGCACTTCACATATCAGCTTCTGTTAGTATATGTAACTCTACTAGTAAGCTAGAATAGATGTTTAAAAAAGGT
This sequence comes from Dendrocalamus latiflorus, assembly GCA_017311315.1. Classification (NCBI taxonomy): domain Eukaryota; kingdom Viridiplantae; phylum Streptophyta; class Magnoliopsida; order Poales; family Poaceae; genus Dendrocalamus; species Dendrocalamus latiflorus. The sequence continues at coordinate 29,327,141 of CM029641.1, forward strand.
ATGGTGTAAGTGGTCTGCTTTATGAACAAAGTAGAGTTTACTTGAAATGATCAGCAATTATTTAAAAAGGTAAAAGTATGAAATGGTGGTAGCATTCCGGGCCCAGAGGATGAGCGGGGTGTTACCGCCTTAATTAAGGAAGAGGCCGGAACTTGGCTTTTAGCAGGAGTAAAAAGGCTAGTGGAGTTTTCTCCTCCTCCGTAATTTTTTTCTTTCCAAACCCGGGTGTGGGTTGGCCTCGGCCGCCCGCACAAGTCCACTCTTCTAAATTCTGTAATTCTGTCTCCCTCTTTTTAATGCAAGCCAGTGCTCCTGCCCGGTTAAAAAAAACAACTATTGTGCTGAGGTTTACCGAACTTGTGCTAAGATACTGCAACAAAGGAAGGAGTGATAACCATGAGATGTCCGTTGACGTTGAGTACATAAGTGAACTCATCTGAAAACCTGAGAGGTCAAGATACTGCAACTTTGAGAGGTTACCAAGCTGAGGAGGCACCCTACCAGGAACGGTATGCCGGAGAGGTTGAGATATCTGTTTTTTTCCCCCGTGTTTTCTAATCTTATAATGATGCGTCTGCATTTTCACATTCTTATGTTTCCCATTTTCACGATAAAAGCAAACTTCTTGTTCTTAGGAGTGAAATAGTAACTTGTTGCCAATCAGAAGCAATTGCTGAGTGAAATAGTGTTCGCAGCCACCTCATCCTCGTCAGGTTGGTGCAATCTGTGATGATGGCAATACATCTATGCATCAAGAGTACAAATGGATATTATACAAGCATTATCATCGATATTCTCTACATTAACATCAACGGGAAGGAAAAAACAGATTAATTAAGATACTGGTGCTTGCTTCTTCAGCTTATTTCTTCATAGCTCTAGTTCAAATGTCCACATTGGTTCCTTTGCAATACTTAATTTGTAGTTCCTTGCCTGGTCAAGCTTCTCCAATGAAGAATAACAAACACATAAATTCGATCATATAGCTTGTCGAAGAGGCGGAAATAAGCAATCCTCCATGCTTTCTTGAATAATAAGGCACAGAACACAACCCAAAGGCCCAGAATGAATCCCATGCCAAGTCCAAACTAAAAGGACAATGGCTCAAAACCATGTTCATTTCTTTTATGGTCATCTTGCCTTGGAACAACATTTCCTGAGCAATTCTTACGAAGAGGAGGCCCGCACAGACCAATGTTGCCGTTGTACATAGATGGATTCTCGTCATAGAGGGTGTCAAGTTGACCTCCTGGCGGTATTCTTCCAGTAAGATTGTTATAGGACAAATCCATGTAGCTTAAATATGTCAAATTTGACAGGCTTGAAGGGATCTCGCCGGAAAGCATGTTCTTTGAGAGGTCGAGTGACTCCAATGCATGCATGGCCCCAATCTTGTTTGGAACTTCTCCGCTCAAGTGATTCCATGACAGATTCAAGTTTAATACTGCATCAAGAGAAGCTATTTCTTCTGGAATTTCACCGGTTAAGCCATTGCATGATAAGTCAAGGCTCACCATGTCCAAAATGTTATCGGCATGGTAAATAAGTTCTTGCCCCTTCGTGTCTACCACAAAGTCTCCACTTATGTAAATATCAGCAAGTGTGTAAGTCCCGGGTCTCATTGCATTCTTTCGCGTCATAGCTGTTAAATTTAATAGATGAGAAGGTATGGAACCTGATATACTATTGCTTGCCAAATTCAAATATTGAAGGCTTATAAGATTTGTAATGTTGATCGGGATATTCCCAGAAAACATGTTGTGGCTTAGTCGTATAAACTGTAATTCCACCATGTCTCCAATCCATATCGGCAAACTTCCAGAGAACTTATTATGCGAAATATCGATTAGGACCAAAGAACTGCAGCTTTGTACGAAGGAAGGGAACTTGCCAGAGAAGCTGTTGTTATGCAGCTGTAGAACTGTCAATTTTATCATCCCAAAACATGGAGGGAATTCTCCATGGAAAAGATTGTTGGCTAAATCTAAGGTAACCAAGCTTTGCAAATCGCAAATTGATCCAGGAATATGACCAGTGATGTAATTGGAGGACAGAACCAAGAATTCAAGATTTGGAGCTCCAAAATTTGATGGCAGGGGTCCTGAGAGAGAGTTGTTGGAGATGTACAAGGCTTCCAACGACATAAATTCCATGTCATTTGGCAATCCACCACTGATCCGGTTGTTGGAGATGTCCAAACTAGAAGCCTTTGCAAATGTAGTAGAGAACCAGTCTGGAAGCCTATCGGTTATACCCGCGCTCGAGATATCAACATTACGGATATCCACCTGCCATTGCAGCCAAGCAGGAAACAGCGGACCCATCTGGCAAGATGCAAAATATGCGCTCTCTAATCTAAATGGTGGTCGCCATTCAGGATCCACGGCAATCTTCAAGGAATTATGAGACAAGTCTATGTACTCTAAGTTGTTTAGATTAGCAAAGTGTTCTTCTGTGATCACACCTTCAAGGCTATTGTGGCTTAAGTCCAGGTCAGTCAAATTGGTAAGCATGCTGATCTCAGATGGCACAGGTCCTGTGAGGTTGTTGTCGGAGAGGTCAAGAGTGCTCAAGCCGGTAAATCGCCCTATCGATCGTGGTATATATCCGGTAAGGTTGTTGCTTTACAGATAGAGTTGTTGCAATTTGCTGGATGGACACTGTGGAAGCAACTCAAATAACTTTGCCATGTTTACATATAAGCGGAACTGTTCGAGGTTCAGTGTCTCTAGATTGCATAGGTTCTTCAACTTCGCTGTCATTATGACCAAGTTATCACTAAATGAAAGGTCAAGGGCTTGGAGGGACGTCATGTGTCCTAGTCTGTTATGAAACTGGCCGTGTAGATGGGTTCCTCCTAGGTTCAGGTACTGAAGCCCTGTAAGATTCCAAAACCAACACGATGCTACCGGGTGGCCAAAGTAATTGGAGGAGAGATCAAGCTTCTCAAGTTTTGTGAGGTTTAGGTGTGGGAGCGACTGGTTTGCGCTCGAAAGCGAGCAATTGGAGAGGCTAAGGACCCTCAGTGAAGGAATCAAGTTCACCACACGATGCCAATCGACTATGGTGCTCAGGTTCACAGAACCAAGGTTGAGGTACTGCAGCGAAGGTAGATGTGTCAGCCATGCGATATCTGTTGAGTATAGGCTTTCCTCCCCGGGGAAGTTGTCGAAAGGCTGCAGGTCGAGATATTCCAACTTGGAAAGGTTACCAAGCTGAGGAGGCACACTACCGGAGAACGATACGTAGGATAGGTCAAGGTACCTCAGGTTCTTGAGGGAGCCCAAGAACTCCGGGACACGGCCGGTCGGCCCTTCCAGGGAGTTCCCGCTGAGATCCAGGCGCCGCAGACGCGTCAGGGACGACAGCGAGGGGCTTATCTGCCCGACAAGGCCACTCTCCAAGTTGCCAAGGTTGAGCTCCACGACGTGGCCGGTCCGGTTGCTGCACCTGACGCCCCTCCACCGGCAGCAGTCGTCCTCCAACTGGCCCTCTTGCCACGAGGCCAAGATGTTCGCGTCGTCGTTGGTGACGTCGCGTTTGAAGGCCAGCAGGGCGTCCCGCTCTCGTGGCACGCATGCGTCGGCGTGCCGGGGCTGTCGAAGGAGCGAGCTGGTGGTGATGATCAGGACAAGCACCGCGAGGCAGCGCCGGAGGTCGGCACAGGAAGGGTGCTAAATGGAGGGGATGGCCATGCGTGGTCAAACTAGCTGCTAGCTAGAGGCTAGAGCAATCGGTCAGATATTCATTTGTGTGCGCTACACGCGGTGCTAGTGCTGCAGCGAAAACATTTGTGTGCGCTACACGCGGTCCACGGTGGAAGTCGTTGCCCCGTCAGCCGCGTGACTGACGCGTCAAAGCAATGCACCCGAGCTCACGCAATGCTTTTAATTAAGAAGAAAAAAATGCATTACACCCCCTTATTTTGATTTATTTTCCACCTCATGTTCACTATAGAATACTCGTTATTGTCCCACTGTGATGACAATATGAGTATTGGCATGATTCTTTTTTTTTAGTACAACCTTTAGATGCACATACCCACTATTTTTAAAATAAGGTGCATGCACTCACACATGGAGCACTTTTTCACTGGGACGTACGTACCGACCGTGTATGAATTGAGATCCTCTGACGTTACGTGGGGTCACTAATGCGTGGGCCCCACGCGACGCGGGGCCCACGCGCAGTGACCCAACGTCACCCTGACGTTACGTCAGAGGAACCAGTTCCACTGTGTATAAATTGAGATAAAATGGTTCACCAGTAGCACCCCTAAGAACCTAGGTCGCCAGGTACAAAGAATTACCTTTTTTTTGTCCCGTTGGATTTTAGCTTTCGGTTTTCAAAAATTAAAAACTGCTTGAAACATATCGACTTTTTAATTTTAGTCTTTTTTCTGTTTTACTTTTATTTTTTTTCTTTCTTTACATTATCTGTAAAAATAGAATGATATTTTTAATTAAATAACTTTGAAAAACTAATAGTTACTGTAATAGATAAGCAGCTCCTTTCACTAGTACATTGTTGGCGTCAATACTGACAATTGGCATCGTGCAAGAATTATAGTTTTTTGGGTCAGCACCCGTATCTACCACGTTAGCCGGTTAGTGTTACACTGTCTATCTATGCCCTAGCGCCGCCACCGTTGACCCAATGCCTTGACGCCGTCGACTTGACGTGGAGAGGGGACCCAACGCCTTGACGCCGTCGACTTTACTTGACGACGTCTAGAAGAGCAGGCGGAATTATTTATACATTTTATTTGGGGTTGCGTATTGAGCAGACGCCAGCTAGGAGCTTCCCCCCCCCCCCCCCTTATTATGCGGACATAACCCTGTGTAGCAAGTTGTTTCCAATTGGTGGGCCAAATGGACATGCAACAAGTTTATAAGTCCTGCTGAATTAAAAAAAAAGGTTTAGTAGCCCTGCTCTTATCTTCATTCTAATAATTTCATAAGTATCAATTTTAATTTACCTTCCTTCCAATTTTTTAATTTACCTTTTGTTCTGCAGCGTTGCAACAGCCAAGGAATTTGTTATGCTCCGCTGCTACTACAGAAAACAGTATTATAGACGGTTCAGAAACGTCATCACAGACGGTTTTCTGAACTATCTGAATTTATGGGTCAATGATAATCGAAGGTTATCACAGACGGTTCGATGTAATGTCACAGATGGTTTGTAAGTAAAAATCATCTGTGATATATCAATATCACGACGGTTTATAACTAAAACCATCTGTGATAGGTGGTAAAAGATCAAATAAATCCTCGAAGCTGACCACGAAGACACAATCTTGAATATTGTGCTCTAATTGATTCGGACTGAATTTGACAGTGATACCTGAGCGCCGTTGACCCTCTGGTTTATTGGACTGTTCCATATACCACATGTGTAATTGCTGGCAACTAATTGCTAGGGTTTGGAGGCGCGTTACCGGTTCGACCAGCGGCTCGCCAAGCACAAATTTGCGGGTCAATGGCAGGTACGGGATATCATCATTGATCTTCTTTGCTTTGCCCTTGTTGCCCTTACTGCCTCGGCTGTAGGTCGACTTTAAAGGTAGCACCGGTGGTGGAAGTTGCACTGGTAAAAGTTGCTGCACCGGGAATAGCGCCCGTGAACATGACACTGGTGCAGGTAGCAGTGGTGGAGATGACACCGGTGCAGGTAGCTGACCTGGTTCATGTTGCCCTTGTGGAGATGGCACCAGTGCACGTAGCTGATCTGGTTCAGATTGCCCTTGGGGACCTGGCACCGGTGAAGAAGCCTCCAGGCAGATATCGCTTTTGGGCCACTGGATGAAGGTTCCAATGGCTTGCCCTAGAGTCACGAGCTCGTCATTGGGGGGCTTCGGTAGCGGGACTAATGAGTAAAATAAGTGGACTTGGCCATCTCTTACCCTTCTTAGGGGGTTTATATCATGACTTTGTACAATGGGAAGATAATAATCATAAACTGAGCAAATATTAGTCCATCTTTCCATCCAAAAACTAGTACAGATAGCTCATATGACCAGGATAAGCAATACTTATCGATCTATATATTATGACCAGGATACTTACTGTTTTACACAATGCTTAGCCATACTATATGATAAAATTAGCACAAAACTTTTACTGAAAAATTTGATGTCCTGTGCTGAATCATAGTTTTGTGCATAATTTTTCCTTCTTCCTCTTCTGTTTTTTAGAGAAATGTCCTGGCATGATTATGGCTAAGATTCTAATTCTTATCATTGACTTAACTTTGATTGGTAAAAAGAAGTAATGTATGCAATCTTGTTCAAACTACCCAGGACAAGGACTAGCTAGTAAATAGTGTTCTGATAGAAAAATTCCAACTATCGTGCATGCACAGAAATCTACCAGAAAATGAACAAGACAACCAACCAATTGCAACATGCAAACTGTGCTACTGCAATGAAACAGAAAATGAACAAGACAAGCACCTTAGGGTTCGAGCGTTGAGGTGTAGGCGCTGGCGACGGCGGCATGGACGGAGGTCTGGGGAGGCAACCGGCGAGGGGCTCGGGGGATGGGGACGGCGACGGGCTCGGGGGCTTGACGGAGGCGGCCGGCGAGGGGCTCGGGGGACGGCGACCGGCGAGGGGCTCGAGGGCTCGACGGAGGCGGCCGGCGAGGGGCTCGGGGGGACGGAGGTGGCTGGCGACGAGCTCGGGGTCGGCAGCGGCGACGGGCTCGATCGAGACTTCAGGAGAGTGACTAAGTCTAATAACTGCAGTGTGCGCGCAAAACCCTAGCGAGGGGTTATATATAAAGGCTTATTACAGACGGTTCTTTTTAAGAACCGTCTGTGATATCAATATCATAGACGGTTCTAAACTTAGAACCGTCTGTGATAATAACGATTCTAAGTTTAGAACCGTCTGTGATATTTATACTATCACAGGATAAGCCTTTGCCCCCGGCTGTAGTTATTAATAAAAACACCAACCAGCATTCATATACAAACAACAGCCAATATTCATATACATCACCTACCTGACACAATGTATTTCTTTACACATTTTTTCATTCTCAGAATTCACTACATTCACCTACCTCACACAGTGTATTTCTTCACACATTTTCACATATACATAAATGCAAATTCACAAATACATCACACACATGCATTGTTGTATACATAAATGCCAATTCACATATACATCACATACATGCATTGTTATATACATAAATGCAAATGCCCACATATATGTCGCACATTCTCATTCCACTTGCTTATTTCCTTTAAAAATTAGCTCTTCATGATGATCAATGTGTACGTAACTAGTTTCGTCACGTTGTTCGTCGTCGACCCTTATGCCATTTCCAAAAGGAGGTAACTCGTCAAATTGATTGTATTCTTCCTCGTCCACTACATTCTCTACTCCGACAATTCTCCTTTTTCCATGAAGAACTACATGGCGTTTTATATTTGCCAGGTCGGTTACATAGAAAACTTGAACAACTTGGTTGGCGAGTACAAATGGTTCGTCTTTGTACCCAACACGTTGGAGGTCCACGGTAGTGACACCGTACTTGTCAACCTTCACCTGTGGGAGATGCACCCAACGGCAGCGAAATAAGGGGGATCTTGAAAACTACGTAGTCGAGCTCCCAAATCTCTTCTATGAACCCATAGTACGAGTTTCTCAACCCATCGGTACTGAACGCATCTATGCGGACACCGCTATTCTGGTTAGTGCTCTTTACATCCTGAGACTGTATATAGAATGTGTACCCATTTATATCATATCCTTGCTATGTCACAACTGAAAATGTTGGCCCTTTTGTCAACCATGTCAGCATCTCACTTGGCGAGCTCGTAGCGATTTGCTCCTTCAACCATTGGTTGAACTGACTGTTGTGTTGCCTCATGATCCAAACATTCGGCCGCTCCGGATTCTGTTGCCGAAGCACATCCTTGTGCTGGTCAACATAAAGTGCCACTTCAATCATGTGTTGCAAGACCGTGAAATGGGCTTGAGTATACGCGTCCATATCTGGACTGATTGCTTTCTTTCCGATAGTTCCGATACCCTGGGCGGAGTCTGCAAAACTCCTATCGATGTTTCTCCACTAGGCGGAATCAGCAAGGTGTCTTGGCATTCCATCCTTCTTGCGCTCCTCCGAGTGCCAACGCAGCAATTTTGCCTCCTTTGGATTTGCAAAAAACCTTTTCAAATGGGGAATTATAAGAAAATACCATGCCACCTTAGCAGGAGGTCCTTTCTTCACCTCTGTTCCCTCGCCGTCATCTGATTGATTGTTACGTTTGTATCGGGATGCGTTGCACACTGGACATACATGCATATTTGCATACTCTTTATGGTACAGGATACAGTCGTTCGGACATACATGTATTCTTTCTACTTCCATTCCCACGGACAAAGAACCTTCTTGGCTTTATACGTGGTTTTAGGCAACTCATTTCCCTCTGGAAGCATGTCCGCTAAAAGACCTAGCGCGCAGCGCCGTGAAACTCTTGTCGGACCAACCGTTGCTTGCCTTCAATTTCAACAGTTCAAGCACGGCCGGCAACCTCGTGTACTCTGACCTGCAGCACATGAACAAAGGTTTCTCCGAGTCCTCCATCAAGCCCTGGAATTTAACATACTCTCTCATCATAGTTCTCTTCTACATCGCGAAGCATCTGATCCAGATTGATATCGTGCAACCTATCCGAATCTGAACCACAATCGACATCATCCGGCGGCATGTCATTCACTTCACCGGCGATGTCATCCAGCGGCATATCATTCACTTCACCGGCGATGTCATACGGCGGCATATGATCATTGACTTCGCCATGACTGGTCCAACACGTATAACCCTTTTTGAAACCCCTCCGAATGAAGTGCGCTTCAATTTGCCCTCGGTTCTTAAACATCTTTAAATTCTCGCAGTCAGTGCATGGACAGTACATATATTCCACCCCCTATTCAGCATATCCTACTCGGAGGGGTTCACGGCATACATCCAGCTTTGGTCCTACGTTATGTATATATATAACAACTTAGTATTAAAAATTAAATTAATTAATTATTACTACATATATACCACATGCATTCAGGCTTTGCTAGCTTAATTCATATTATAAACACAACAGCTATTATATAACCAACAATTTTGCAAACCATCTTCAATAACGCTCACCAATTACTTAGATCTAAATTGTAATGCAAAGAAAAATAAATTTCATTACTAACCATATCTAGAGCAACCAGGAAAGTATGAATCTTCAAAGCTCAATCTCTGCCTCCTCCCACCAAATTAATTGGCCTGAAATCGCCTAGCTTGCCTCTTGAGCGAAAGAGTGCAGCACTGGCTAGATCTGGATCGAAATAAAGACAGATGCGGTTCTGAGCAGTGCAATAAATATCTAGCGCCATTATCACAGATGGTTTTTTTTATTAAAAACCATCTGTGATAGTTCTGAGATTATCACAGACAGTTTTTAAGACAATCCGTCTGTGATAATCTGCTTATCATAGACGGTTTTTAATAAAAACCGTCTGTGATACTCAAGTATCATAGACGGTTCATCGGTAATAATTGTCTGTGATACTCATTTTATCCGACGCCATCAACACAGACGGTGTCCAAATTAAAACCGTCTGTGTTAGTGTCAGTCACAGACGGTTTGACAAAACCGTTTGTGATTGGCCGTCTAGTATTAGGCTTTCTGTAGCAGTGGATGTATGGCACCCTTGGTAGGTTTTCCATGCTTATTCGAACGACCGAACATGACTATTTGAATTCATAGGTTCAGAAGTAATGGGTTAAGAAAAAATTTGAGAACAAAGATAAAGATTAAAGACCTACAAAGATCTAGAACAAAGTAGAAGACAGTTAACAACAATATGTGGTTGGTTAATTTCTTCTCAATATATTGTAAATCGATTCGCAATGTAATAATAGTCCTGAACCAGCAAAAATCAAGGTTACAAAAGTTCAAATTATTTGTTACGATCCATGTTACACATAATTTTCTCTTATATCTGGCAAGTCCTTGACGTTAGCTGTCTGGAAATCAATCTTTCGGAGTTTCGGTATGCCTATTTGCTGGTTTGTATGATTCATTTCTCACTTTTAGGTGTACATTTTCTGCCATTGTTAGTTTTGGAGAAGTGATAAGTGAACAGAAAATATAGCTGAAGAATTAGGACTATCTTGCTTTCCTCGGAAGAATTTTCTGCAATGGTTAGTCTGAGTTCCTATTAAACTACTTAATTGATAACTAAAGAATTTGTTGAATTACAGTTGTCATAATGCGCAGAATGCTCTATCGAATAGGGAAATGAAAATTATGAACTTCAAAAGGATGAAATTTATACAAACATGTATGCCAGAAACGTGGGTTATGCTGTTAGACCATGTGAGAAAACAAACCAAATGATGATTTGTATTTCATTTTCATGCTTCATGAGCATTGCACGAGATCAACACCTTATCAATCTTGTGCCATGCAGTTCACCTGGATGCAGTGCCACTCAGCATATATAAGTATTATGAATAGCGCTTATATTCATCATAAGTCTAATGGGCTAGTATATATACACGTACAAATATGGTATATATACAGAAATTCCTTACATAACAGGGTAAATACATACATACATACATACATACATACATACATACATACATACATACATACATACATACATACATACATACATACATACACACACACACACACACACACACACACATATATATATATATATATATATATATATATATATATATATATATATATATATATATATATATATATATATATATATATATATATATATATATATATATATATATATATATATCTCGCAAGGAAAACAATTTCAGACGAAATTTCGCGACATTTGGCGAATTTCGGTTATTCCCGCCCCTCTAAAAAAAGCCCACTGTGACAAAAAAAATTGGCCCATTTTAAATTTTTTTGAGATTTGACTGACATTTTGCCAAAATTTCATTGTTTTCATATAATTGTATTTCTTGAATTCGAATGGTATGTTTGAATTTTTTGGCTGAAGTTTTCGAAATTTCTGAATTTCAGATTTCTCGAAGGGGTCCGAAAATTTTTCTAAACTGAAATTGTTTCCCCTGATTCCAAGAACCCGAAAGCATGTTTATAACTCAACCGTATTAAACTGTAGTTGCTACAAGTCCCCAATCCACACCGGCAATGTTCCAGAGAAGCTATTCCAAGCAAGATCCAGGAAACCCAAACTTGTGCAGCTTTGCACAAATGGTGGGAATTTGCCAGAGAAGCTATTGTTACTTAACAGTAGATACCTCATGGCTTCCATCCCAGAACATGGAGGTAGTTCTCCCACGAAAAGATTGTTTGCCAAGTCCAAGATAGGATGTGAATATGGTATAAATTTTTTCATCCGATTAAGAATTTCTATCCTATTTGAATTCGTATAAAAAATATAGATGCGAATATAGTATGAATTTTTACCATCCGAAATGTTATTTTATCCAGACTATCCATATCCGTATTCGTATTCAATGAAACAATATAAGGATTTTATTGCAATACGACTAATTAGTTGGACAAGTTTTTTTAATTGAATGTGAATTCATGTTTGTTTAGGTGATGTAAATGAATTAAAATGATTAAGCGTGATGAACGAGGATAAAATGTCATTAATGTCTTCGTACTGCATAAGTTATGAGGATATCCAGATCTGACCGAATTGAGTAGATATTCAATTCAAATTTGTATTCATTACAATATTTGATTCGTATTCGTATCTGAGAATATTCGTATTTATTTATAAATACATATGGTTTAGAAGCTATCCTATCCGTTTTTACCCTAAAGACCAGAGTGCAGAGACGTTGCTCCTTCGCGTGAACCAGGCGAGGCGCCACTCCCATCACGTCGGGACCCAGGTCCAGTGGATCCCACGGAGGGGTCACGTCGGCAGGGACCAGCTGGAGGCGTATTCCCTGGACCGAGCTCCGTCGTGGACATGAATGTGACCGTGCATGATGGCGAGTGGCGACCAATATTCGTCAAGGCGACCGGACTGGTTGACCCCGCAGCTCACGCCGTGGAAAGATCGAAGCAACATGGCCTAGTCGTCGGCTCGTGGGGCTCGCACTAGCTAGTGATGGTCACTGTGAGTAGCCCAATTCTGTGGGCATGTGGGCTGTTTCTGCAGCTTGGATTGCAGGAAACGGCAAACGAAAATTTTGGATGTTGGGAATTTTTGCTTCGGTTGGCGCCTCGGCCGCCGCTGCCGCCGGAGTCACGCGTTGCCACAACGTCGCGGCGCCAGAGCCGGAACCGACAGTGTTGTGCGCCGGCGGTGGCGACGAGAGGCCCTGACTCTGCCTCGCGCCGTCGCAGATCCCGGCAGCTGTGCGTCCGTTGGATTGCTGCCCCAGCCTCACCGCCACCGCCTCGCCCGTCGCGCACATGGGGATGCCCATCGGCCGGGATGAGATGAGACGGAGGGGTCGATTTGTAAAGAAAAAGCTAGAAACGGTATATCATCGTTTCCCCAGTCAACCGTGTAATTCATAACCGTCTGATCTGCATATTCAATAGCTACGAAGTTTTAGTGAAATACTAAGGAATGGTATATAGCGTTCCCAAGCAAACCAATAGGATAGACATTGATCATTGGATCGGATCGCTCTAGCATGTATAAAGTGCTCGGCTCCATCTACTTTACCCACTCACTCCACTTCTCTCGCTGCTCAGCATTTCGATCCAGAGCGACGGTTGCGTGCGGACGCTGCGAGCCAATTAACACGCTTAGCTAGCCAGTGAACGACTTGAAACGCCAGTAAACTCTTTAACTCTATTAGGCTTAAAAAAAGGAAGTGACCAATAACACGCTTAGCTAGCCAGTAGACGACTTAGTTGTCTCGTACCAGCCATTCACAGTTATACTCGTAAACTCTATCATCGTACCAGTCGGTCACGATTAAACGCTCGTAAGCTCTATCATGGCTCAAGTGGCCATTATGAATATACAAAACTTAACCGCTCACATATAAAAAAAATGCAAATAGTACTCTAACTAGCTTCTAGCAGTTGGATTCTGGCTTAAAAAACACTGTAGCAGTTAAAAATATACTATAACGGCTATTAACGATAAATTGAGAAAAAATAAAAAATATCATTATATCTTCACGAACAATGCAAAGAAATAAGAGAAAAACGAAAAATAAAAAGCCAAAAAATAAGAAAAAAATAAATAGAAATTTAGAAACCAATATATTTAAAAAGCCATAAGTCCGAAACTAGAAGCTCTATTGCATATATATACACATTAACTCTTTGAGCTCCCTTGAAATTAAGGAGCATATATATACCCATGTGAAAGTGCAAGTATACAACTCTATTGCATTGACGTCAGCACTATGCAGGCTGAGCAAAGTAGATAACAAAAACAAGAAGCTAAGCCTTCTTCTCCTTTTTCTTCTTTGACAATCTAGTTGCCTAAAGAAAAGGAAGGACAATCTAAGCTTGATTCTCAAAGACAATCTAATTGCCTAGAGAGAAAGGACAATCTAAGCTTGATTTAAGCACAATACGTACATGGGCTTCTTTTTTCGGTCGTCGTGTGCATGTCCAGTCTGGTAGCCACGATGCGGACCAAATTCCGAAACAGGGGTGTTTAGCGGGGAGAGGGAGGAAGAAACGGGGGAGGAAGAAGAGGAATAACGGGGCGCGGCCGGGTGGGCTGAAGGCCGAAGAAAAAGGAAGGAGCGGCCGGTCCGACCGGGGAAAAGAAAAGGGATGGCCCGGGAAAGAAGGAAGAGGAAGCGGGCCGGACGGGCCGAGAAAAGAGAACGAAAATGGAAACAGGCCGGAAAAGGAAAAGGGGCCGGGAGTAAAAGAAATGGGCTGAGCCCAGGAGAAAATTTTGGGGATTTTAGATACTTTCGAATTTTGGGATTTGAGACTTGGTTTGTGAGTAGATGTTGAATTTGAAGACTTAGCTCAAATTTTTGGATTTCATAACTAAATTTTAAGATTGGCGAGTCTCGGAGAAGTAAATCTTAATTTTCCGAATTTGAGTTTCCGGATATGCAAAGTGAATGGAAAAATTTTTATATTAATTCCCAATTCCCATTCTTCGCTTTGAATCTCCATATTTTAATTTAAGTTTGAAATTAAGATTTCCAAGTAGATTTGGATTTCCCCATTGATTTTTAGCCTTAGTCCTTGATTCCAAGATTTTGATTCTCATTAACTGGGCTTTTGGCAAGAAAATCCAGACCGAGAAATTCGAATAACGCCAAAAACTTTGAGATACACTAGAGAAACAATTAAAAGATTTTAAAGTTTTTGATATTACACTAACTCCCTATTTGGGATCTTATAAAACTCATCGGGCAAATGTAACTTTAAATTGATTTTCCACTGGGCAGACATAACCTAGTGATTATAATGGATGGATGTAGCCTGGTAACAAAACTTCATCGACAAACCCAAGCAAGACCAAGAGTTCAACAAGCAAAGCAAGCACCCCTTTGATTATGTTGATCCCATATTTTAATGTTATTTATATTGTGTTCAAAACTATTGTGCATGCGCAAAATTCTTATAAAAACCACTATATTGGGTAGGCGATAGTTATACCCAATTGTTACATCAAATCCCACCTTGACAAATTCATTACCCTACATATGTTTTCGTAGCAATAATACCACTAGATATAAAATGTGGAACTTAGTAACTTAAAATGTTGTAGTTAATGCATAACTCTGCTCATAACGGTAAAGTGCTAGGTTAGAAATGGGTCACAATATTCAAAAATGGGAGAAACTCAAGAATTGGTATAGAGGAGCTTACCTCTGATATTTTGGTTAGCAAAGAAAATGAAAAACATGTTTTTGACTTAGGTGAGTGGTTGTGCAGAGTGGTGCAGTTCGCACAAGAATGGGATTTGTGAATGTCTCGCCTGAGTCACTAAAGACTGATTCATATTGTGCCATAGACCCAAGTACAGTCGTGCCTTTTATGAGAAGTCTTTAGCATAATAAGTTACTAGGGCTAGAAACTTCACTGCAGGTGGTAGATTATAGGTTAATTTTTGGGATGTGCAGACATAGTGCATACTCCATGTTCAGAGGGACCTTGCCCGTAACGGAAGGTACCCGACACATCGTATGCATCTTTGTACGTTGGAGGGCGCTCCCCATCTCAAGAACATATCATAGCACAATAGTTGTTAGTACCAGTAATGTAAAAGCTTCATGAACTCTCAAATCATATATCGATAGTATCGCGTGACATGTATAACATGGTGAGATGTTTATGTCATATGGGTAAAGTGCATAGCCTTTGCAGAGTGTAAATCTATTCGAATAGCTGTGTCCTCAGTTGGTGAAATCCCACAACAAATAGTTTTATGTTTTACAAAATACTTATGGAAAATATAGATGGGAATGCAAAGTTGGATTGGCAAGGATTATGTCGCTGTTTTGAGATTCTAAGGCAGCATGCCTCTTGTTCCAAATTATGCAATTTATGCTTTACCATTACTTATCAACTTTTAAATGCTCTTACAACTTCCGTTTGTAATCTACCACTCGTTATTTTAATTAAAAGCATGTTTCACAAATTCAACTAGAATAGACAGCCTTCTTTGACATAGCCTGCATACTATATATCTTTGCTTAAAAGTCTTGTAGAGTATAATTTCCATACTCAACCATTGTTTGTTGTACATATTCAAAGGATGTAGGAGAAGACACGTCTTGTGGGTACTATTATGCCGCAGGTTTTGGAGATGAAGATGCCAATTTCTAGATTTCTACCCTAGTCAGTTGCCTAGGGTTTGGGATGAGGCATATTTGCTGGTTTTTGGTGCCTCATTTATCATTCACTTTGTTAGACCATGTGGATGGTTGTGATCATTAAAGTGATGATGAATAATTGACATTTGGATTGCTTTAGAATTTGTGTTTGCGAAAGTTTTGATTGATGCACTTTTGTAAAACTAGATTTCAGGTTTAATGGTCTGACCGCTTTGTATTGGGCGATCTGACTGGTTGGCTATGACCATGCTCGGTAGTTGGTGGTCCGAAAGGCTTTGTATTAGGTGGTCTAAACGACTTTGTGTTGGGTGGTCCGAACGGCTTTGTGTTGGGTGGTCCGACTGGCAAACTTCGACCATGGCTGGCTTCGACCATGACATTTCGATCACGTCAAGCTTCGACCACGGTAATATGACCATGGTAATTCGACCATGGTATTTTGACCACGGTTGGCTTCGAACACATCTAGCTTCAACCATGACAATTCGACCTTGGTAATTCGACCATGACATTTTAACCACATCAAGCTTCGATCACAGTAATTCAACCATGGTAATTCGACCACGTCAAGTTTCGACCACGACAAATAGACTACAGCACATCGACTACAGCAAAATGACCTTACCTTATACCTGGTCAATGATGGTAAGTTACAGCGAACTGATCATAGCTATACCTTTTGATGGTCGTAGCTACAATACTTTTCGATGGTCGTAGCTATAATACTTTGCGATGGTCATAGCTATAGTACTTTTTGGTGGCCATAGCTACAGTGTTTTTCTATGGTCATAACTACAGTAACCGATCGATAGTCGTAGACTTTGTTGGTCGGTAGTCTTAGACTTTGTGATTGGTAGTCATAGATTTTACCAATCGATAGTCAAAGACTTTACTGGTCGGTACTCGATAGTCGAAGATTTTACTGGTCTATGGTTGTAGACTTTGCAGACCATTGTCATAGTCGTAGACTTCGTAGTCTTGTCATCATAGTCATAGACTTCGTGGTCTGCTATTGTTGTCTTCGGTTTTCCAGTTAGTTATTGTAGACCTCACGATCGGTAATCGAAGACTTTGTGATTGGTTGCCATAAACTTCACGGTTGGTACTCGTAGAATTTCATGGTCGGTACGAGTGCTTCATTCTTGCAATCTTTGAGTACTCATATTGGGTTAGTGGTTGACTGATATGTGCATGGCGGTCGGTGATAGGTGATCTTTGCTAGTACAAGTGGGTACTCGATGGTCGGTGCTATACTACCAGGTACTTGGTAGTGGTTGTTGGTGATACAGTACAACTCGTTACTCGGTAGCCAGTGCTCAATGGAACGGTGTTATTTGATGGTCAATAGCAAGGCTTGTGATTCCCGAGTGTTTTGAGTGGAGCGATGGTAATTCCTGAGTACTTGTTATTTTCAAGTACTCATTGAGCTAGCAGTTGTAATGAGTGATCTAAGGCTGGTTTCTGGATAGCAATGGAATTTATGATCGCGGCTGATCTGGTAGATGTTGATGGATGCATAAGTGTGTTATACGTGTGTGTGTGCTGATACTGGTCAAGTTGTGAAAAACTTGTGCCGAAAAAGTGTTTCTTTGTTCTATGATGTGAGGTTGGCGTGGAGACGGTCACAGTCAGTGACGAGGAGGATCGGGACTAGGATGGGGAAGTTTGAGGTCTAGGCAATCAAGGATGTCATACGAGGTGGTCGGGCTATGCTGGAGCTTATGGAGATTAAAGGTGGTGATTTGTGGAGAAGCTACGGGCAGTGTGATCTAGGAGGCTTCAACACGTGAGGATGATGCATGGAGAAGATACGGGAGGTGTGTTCTCGGAGACTTCGATACCCGTGGATAATGCGTGAAGAAGATATGGGAGATGCGGTGCTAGAGGTTTCAACACGTGGTGATGGTGTGTGATGAAGATACAAGAGGTGTTGTCCTGGAGGCTTCGTCATGTTGTGAGACTGGAAATGTTATGGAAGTAGTCCATATCGGGAAGGATTAGAGATTTGGTAAAATCTGTGTTTGGAAGAGTTTCAGGTCCCTTGATTTTTGGAAGAGATAGGATTGCGTGTCCAAGTTGTTAAGGACATGGCTTGAGATGTCCGTGTTTGAGGTGAACACGGCTTAGAGCTCTAGCATATAAAAGTAGGTAGAGGCTAAAGATTTTAGGTGTGGCTTTGTGGAGGCTTTTGTGCTAGAGTTTTTAGGAGTACCGTGAGGGTGTTTTGCAGCCACAAAATATGATCTAGAAATAATAGATCAGATCTATTCCAAGAAAAGTTAGTCGGCATCAGCAACGTATTTTTTGAGCATCTTTTTCTTGTGTCTTCGGTGGCATGCTAATACATCATGATCTTGCGAGCCACGAGCTCGGTGTCTTCAGTCGTCAGTTCAATCCAATCGAGCAGAGCACAGTGTTGTCTTTGGTGTGTTCTCATTCAAGCGGCTGACGCTTTTGAGTGGAGGGAGATTTTGACCATGTGCAAAGGCGGTTGTAGCAAGTGGTCGAAGCGAGTGGTCGAGCCATTGAAGCATTCATCGAGCGCGTGTAAAGGAAGTCAAATGAGCAGACAAACACTTGTGGTCGAAATTTACATCCGGTAATTTAGATTGCTTTTTCTTCTGGTTTGAGATTTTTTTTAGGTATCAAAAATCAGAGGCAATCATTCACCCCCTCTAATTGCGCCAGACAATCCTACATGCTTCCACTGAACTCTGATATTGTATGTTTTATTTGTCCAGTCGGCCCTAGTATTGTAAACTCCGACATTTACACATATTCGCTATCTAATGTGCTACTTTCTCTGAATTTATTGTGTATGGATGTGATATGAATATTATTGAATGTATGTGCTAGCCATTGATCATAGGTCTAGCACAGTAAATACACAGGGTTCGGAATGCAAGTTCTGGGTCCTGACACTTTGGGCCACCATGACGTCGAGTGGGCCACACATCATCCTAGTTTGTGAGGCCCTCAGACTCTCTATTCCTGAGTAGCCCATTCCTACCGCTAGTGGTAGTTGGTCGTGTATTTTACGAGGAAGCAATGGCAAGGATGGCAGCGTTTGTGATGATGGGTGTGAAGACTCACTGCCGCCTATTGCCGCTATCCCTCTATCGTCAACTCCCTACTCCTATTGGCTCTAAGGCAAGCCAGGAGGAACTCAACGGGGGCGAAGATGTTGCGGCTGGGGAGGGTGAGAGAGAAAGTGGGGAGAGTGCTGATGAGGGCTGTGATTTGGGCAACCTTGAGACCTGCGCAGGAGGTGATGTGGAGGCTAGCAATGCGGACCCTAACCTACCTCTAGTGAGGCCTTCGGGGGCACCCGCAGAGCCCACATCAATTGCTTTGTTAGGTCGCCCAACGAAGTAGGCCCGTTGAATTCTCCTCCAGCCAACCCCACGATGGGAAGTATTGCTTTACTCTGGATGTCCTGGAGGAAGACTCGAGCTTCGAATTTGGAGTAGCCCGAAGCCCTAAGGTAGGGGCCATGGACGCTACACTGACATTGTCTCCTGTGCAAAGCCCCACGTGCACCGAGGATAGCACTCCCGTCTGTGTTCTAGGCAACCCCACCAAAGGTTTGAGCCCTCCTTTGGTTTATGGGACTTCACGATGTGTCCCTAATATGCTCCCTTACAATGTCACCCTTGATAGTGATCCCTCCTTCTCCAACGGCAAGAGCACAGGCGTCCGATGATGGGGCACCTCGAAGAGGCAAAGATACAGTTGCCACGGAGGACACCTCATGATCTGCTCCAATGGAGATGGCGCTTGGGGACTTCAACCCCCACCTAGATGCACTTCACACCATGCAAGCTACGACAGACTACGCTGACACATCACTGGACCAGAGTGTACTGTAGTCGTGCGGTATGGAGATGCTCTTCAGCACCCTTGAAGCTTGCGGGGTGAAGGTATGTTGCGCCGTATTGTGCTATTCTCTGCATATATTCTGTATGCATACAGTAACACACACACATATTCTCTCTTTTTGTCTAGACGGTGGTGTAAGATCAAGGAGGCCGACTAGAAGGGGGTGAATAGGCAGTCTAAAATTTTCTTCAAATTAATATTAGCAATTAAGACCTTTTCTATTTGCCTAAACCAAGTAAACAACGCGGAAGCTTAGATCAATTTGGTTTAGCTCAAATAGCGTCCATGACATGCAAATTCGCCTAAGTGCACCAACAATACTAACCTAGGTCAAGGATGGCAATCCTAGGTTTACAAGCAATCAAAATAATGCTAAGTAAGTAAATTGCTTGAATGTAAAAATACCACAAAAAAGCAAACCACAAATGACATGTTCTCTTTTTATCGTGGTGTTTGGAGACTTGCCGGTCTCCCCTAGTCCATGTTGAGGTAAGCCCGAACTAATCGGACCGGTTCCACGAATTAAGCCTTCCGCCTCAAATCACTGGTGATAGCTCTTTCCCGCTCCAAGTAGGTGAGTTTCAACCTTCACAACTTCGCCGGTTCTTCTCGCAACCTTCTTTGAGAAGATTACCACGCATGACGCCTCCCACGCCATCTAGGAGTTGGCAAACTCCAAGAGTAACAAGTCAAGTCCCTCACTTGACTCTCATCACGTGCAACGAATGCACAAACTCAATCCGGACACAAAGTCCTCCTTTAGAGCAACACATGCACTCTAGATCACCTCTCCTCTCTCACAAAGTGCAACACATGCACAATTGAGTGGAGAGCCTCACTCTAGCTCAAGGAATACAAGCTAAGCACCAGCAACCTTCTTCCAACAGCCCTTGAGGAGGTATTTATACACCTCCCTCAAAAACTAGCCGTTAGAGAAGAGAGAGGGCTGAAATCAGCCTGAGGGCCGAAAATACCGCAGTTACACGGCCGGTACTTCCGCCCTCCCAATGGTCACAAAAAACTAGCCGTTGGGCTGGAAAACCGGTCAGACCGCCCACACAAGACCGGTCAGACCGCTCCTAGAAAGATCAGCGGAGTCGCTCTTTGGAAAAAAAGGTTCTGGGCGAGGAACGAAAGTTCCGCTGGCCAGTCAGATTGCTACCTCAAAGCCGGTTGGACCGCTTGGTCCAAACCGTTCAGACCTCCATATCAACACCGGTCAGACCTCCATTATAGGCGGTCTGACCTCCATTACAAGGGCGGTCTGACCTCCGGATCAACACGGTCAGAACCTCCAGGTCATAACTTTTGACTTCGATGTTGGAATTGAGTGATCTTGGACTCTGTGGAAAGCTTGTTCAGAGGGCTACGCAACCCGTATATTTGCATGATCTCAAACACATTAGATAAATGTAGAAATCAAAAGATATCCAAAGAGTCACTACCATGGTCTAAGGTCAAAGGAAATAGTAACAAACAATCTTAGACCATACCAAGGGATAATGCATGATCTCTAATATTTGTAAAACACATTTGCAAACTTAGATCATGTCACAAGGAGTAGGTACATGGACTTCAACCTTTTGCAAAATACATTTGCAAAATATAGTCATATGTTACAAGGATTCACCACATGAGCTTCAACCATTTGTAAAACACATTCACAAATGCAAGCCTCATGCCAAGATGAGCTAGAGCAAGTGAGGTTGAGCCACCAACACATGATGAGGCTCAAACTACTAGAAATGACCCCTCTTGATAGTACGGCAACCTATACTAGCAATCCAGTCTAAACCCTTTCAACCAAATACCAAGACCGGTAAAAGACTAGGAACACATTCTTAGCCCTAGATAATCATACCTTTGCCTTGGGTCATCGTCTTGATATGCATCAACTCATGATGCATCCTTTTCATCAACTCCATCAACACATGATGGTCTTCCTTGATGATCAACACATGATTATCTCCTCACACATCAACTCATGATGTGTCTTCTTCTTTGATGGCTTTCAACACATGAAGCCATCTTCTTCTCGATCTTGACTTGATGATCTTCAACCCATGAAGTCATCCCAAAACATCCTCATTTGTGGAACCTAACCTATTCATCCAACTCATAGAATCTGTTAGTCAACAAAACAATTGTCATCAATTACCAAACTTCACCATCAACATATAATGGAGGGACTAGATTCAACAATTTTTCCTTTTTGATAATTCATGACAATCTCAATAAAATAATGAGATAAATATAATTGATTTGCGAGTATACAACTTATACACAACAATTGTATACTCTAAGATAAGCTTTAAACAAAGCTTACTTATCCGATTGTCATTAATCATTCAACCATTAACACATAATTGAGAAGTTAGGTGATAACCCGATTGCACATGAGTATATATAAACTACACAATCTATATATACTCAAGAATGTATATCAAAATAAAGATCCTAAATATGCATATTAAAAGAAGCATGGATCAATACTCATGAAACTTCAAAACATAGAGAGAGCTCCCCGTAAATGTGTGCATACAAGTGTATATAAAGAAAGACATATGCACATATTCATTTGAACTATTTGAGGAGTTCAATCTATATTTTGGATCTAAGGAATGCATTAGTATATGAGAAAGTGATTTTGAATGCATACCTCTTTGATTTCACCTTTTCATCCAAATGAGACTAAGCTATAATATACTTGAATAAACATATTAGCCTCACATATATATTTGTCATTATCACCGAAATATTATAAAAGTATTTGTCATTAACATCAAAATCTCATAATGGCATTTGTCATTAACATCAAAACCAACTTAACCGGAGCTTGATCTTTCAGGTGGCTCTATCACGGGCGTTTCATGCGGCCACAAATCATGAGGCCACTAACACCTACGAACAACTTAGGGCTGCTTTGGTAGAGGTCGTGGCTGCTCAAAAGGCTAAAGATAATGCCTCGACTTTTGCCGCCATGCTGGCGGGGCACATTCGCTTCCTCAAGATAGAGAGGTGAAGGCTATCATTGACGCAAAGCCCATCTGCGTTGTGCCCCAACCCCATGCCGAGCTCCTACGCACCTGTGCCTGACCCGCGCCCTACGCCAGCCACACTGCAATTGTTGATCATGTGCACCATGCCTCGCCATGTCACCACGGTCCCATCCCACCTGCCGCATTCACTCACTTCACAACTTAGAGTACCGCATTGCTATAGCACAGCTCTATCATCACCTCACGCTGACCGTCGAGCTAGTGACCACCTGTGAGAGTGCCTTCATCGCTATGGCTACAAAACTGATTCCTCCACCTAGTCACACATGCCTTGTCCCGTCACACCTCCTGTGGCCACGCCGTGGTAATGCCGGCCACCACCGCTCCACTGCATCACCCTCTGCCCGCGCCGTGTGATGCCTATGCTATCTGGTCACTCCGACGGTTATAAATGGCATGCAAGCTCTGAATTGCTTCACTACACTTCACTTTTCACTTATCTTCATTCAATTGAGCCCAACTTTGCGTGAATTGAGCTGGTTCCACCATCTTCTTTAGTTCCAGCTGAATTTGCCCCTTCATCATTGTTGCCTCTCTGGTGAGTCTTCGGTTGATTTCTCGTACCTGGAGCACCCCCTTGCCTCCCTCAGTCCGCCTTCGCTAAATTTTGGCAGAACCTGACCCTAGCTTGCCATCGCCGTTGAAGCCACTGCGCCTTCTTGGCTCCACATCACCAGCTCGCCTCGAGATGCCCCGAGCCTTGTCAACCTCTCCGGTGAGCTCCCTGTGCCCCTTAGATGTTCTTAGAGCCTTTCAATTTCACTCCACGTTGTCGGAGCCATTGCTACCATGTTGGCCAAGCTTCACTGCTGCTATGCGCCATCACGCTGCCATGGTGGTTCACCACTGGCCACATCACCACCACGCGTATGACTGTTATGGTCCTGGCAACCCATTTTGGGGGTTGCCGGAGCTTGCCGTCGCCTTCTTTGCTAATGACAAGTGTGGCAATGCAACTCCTCTGCGAGAAGACACCTAGCATGATTACGTTAATCAAAGTAATTAGTTTAAGTTAATAAGATCCATTAGTTTATATTAAATAGTCACTCGCATGTGGGCCTAAATCATTAAGGAAACAATTTAAAAGCTAGTTTAAATCACTGAGTTGCTAACGAGCGGGCCCGTCTTTATGTCGGGGTCCACTGCCAGCTGCTCACCTCATTTCCTTAAAGAAAATAATCCAAGAAAATTAAAAGTAGAGGGCCCACCTGTCAGTCACTCATAAGATTACCTTTGCAGAAATAAACCAAAAATAAATTAAAACCTGGTTGATCCCACTTATCAACGTCAGAAGCCTTTTCTAATAAGGAAGTAAATTGGAAAAGAAATTAAAAACACACGGCCCCATCTGTCAGTGAGATGGACTCTCTCTCCTTCGTTTAATTTTGGGATTTTTCACGAATTTAAACTTTAGAAGGTCCGTTCTCACTCATTTTAAATCTAAATTAGATGAAACTTGTTTCTAAATTCATCTAAAATAAAGATATTTCTAATGAGGTAAAATCATGAAATTTGGAAATCATTTAATTTTTATTTGGATTTTATTTGTCTCTTTAGTATTTATCCGATTATCATCGTAATCGTTCATTTAGAGTACGAAGCCCAAGAAGAGTAGCAGTTCGAGCCAAATCAGAACCCTCAAGAGCAAACAACTTATGAGTAAGATGAGTCAATACTTTGATCAGTTTGCTCCTACTTTTGAATGCAAGTTATGTTGATATAAT
The DNA here is from genome assembly GCA_017311315.1 of Dendrocalamus latiflorus. Taxonomy (NCBI): domain Eukaryota; kingdom Viridiplantae; phylum Streptophyta; class Magnoliopsida; order Poales; family Poaceae; genus Dendrocalamus; species Dendrocalamus latiflorus. The sequence continues at coordinate 29,351,603 of CM029641.1, forward strand.
TTATTAAAATTGCATGCTTGAATTCATTATGCAAATTATATTCATAATAAGTCCATATTTAAGTCCTAATAAATAATTGTGCCACTACATTCTATTTCTTGGATTTGGATATAAAACTTTATCACCCTAGATAAAATAGTAAACATACTAGTGATAAGTTCGTACCTAAGCACCATACTTAGTCTTACTTAGATATTCAAAGGCATTAAATTGCTTGACGTCATTTTAAACATGAAACTTGTATTTGAGAAATGACTATATTTTGAACTAAAAGGTTGTTTTGATCCCTAAAATACTAAACTTGCTCAATATCTAGTGGATGATAAGAGTGGTTGGTGTGGTAGAGCATAAGAATGTGACATGTGATGGAATTGCCTAGATAATCCTAAGGACTAAATCTTGTGATGATCTTCTAATGTAAAATAGTGCAGCCACAATTCTATAATAGATACGACCTAGCTAATTGATTTGCATCAACCCAGCATTAGATGCGCTATCCGGTGGCACACAGTCAAGTGAGTTGGACAAAAGCCTTTGACGTAATGGTGCAAAAGGGGTCTTCTTAAGAGCGTGGATAGAACCCCACAGTGATGGAAACCTTAGTGGGTGTAGTCTCATTGGAAAGATGTATTGTAAAGGCTTTGTGGTGACCTTTTTAATTTGTATGTCTAAGGAAACGTGTGGAATATAACAAGTTAGTTGTCTCTTATGGGGTAAAGCGTACGACTTCTGCAGAATGAAAACTGTTCAAACAGTCATCCCCATGGTCATGGGTGGGCATGGGAATCTTCTCAAGTTAGTGTCTATTTACAAAAATAATCTTTGTGGTTGGGATGAAAAACAGGAAGGATGAATAGAACTCTGAGTATTGTTTTCCTCTGGATGGATAGAACCTAATAATTATAATGGGTGGATAGAGCCTAAGCATAGAAAATAACATATGGTGGATAAAGCCTGCACAACTATTATTATTATTGCAATCTTTCATATTATTTAGAAAACATGGTTTAGTTAAAAATGCTAAGTCTAAGAATTTATACTTATTGTAACTTTCAACTGAACTTAAGCCTTCCTTTGTTTAGCCATACATCTATTATATTGTATTCTATGTGTTGGTTTGTGGAGCATGATTGTTTGTATTTACTTTTGCTCACTTAATTAATTTAGAACCTGTGGATCATGATCACTACGTATACTACCCCGCTCTATGAACAGACGAAGATAAAGATGGTGAAGATTAAGACGATCTCTACTAGTGTAATCCTTACCACAAACAGGCTGATTTTGATGGCAATTGCATATATATCTATCGTCCATACTTTTAGAAAGAATAAGGCATCTTTGACCTCACCTTTTTAATAAACGCTTGCTTTCGTTTCCGCTTTTGTAATGAAAAGGTCCGAGCGCTCTGAATACTGAATTCGCCTTAGTGCAAGGTCACAGATCAGTGAATTGGACATGCATAGATGTTGGAAGGAGGAGAGTAAGCATCGCGATTGTCGGCAAGATAATTCTGGGCACCACGGTTTCTTGTTTAAATGTTCTGGCTGCATTGCTTAGCAAGTTAGCATATCTCTGAAACAAAAAAGGAGAGTTTATATAGGGCTCTTAATTCTTAATCCCATAGGATTTACACTGTATGCACGTTTGAATTATAGGAAAACTCTAAGGAAAAAAATAGGAATATTTCCCCTCTTTTTTCTCTCCTATTATTCCATTAAACTTACCAGGTCGTCCAACTTATGCGAGCTATAGGATCCACCTATATCAAGACATTAGACGAGATACAGCCAGGTGCACTTGCTGCAGTAGAGAGCGAGAAGGGCCATGGCCCTCGCCGAGCTCCAGCAGATCGTGGTGGTAGCCTCCAGCCATGTTCCACTGTATGCACGTTTGGATTATAGGAAACCCCAAAGGAAACAAATAGGAATATTTCCCTTCTCTTTTTTTTCTCTCTTATATCATGGGAAACAATAGAACAGGTAAGCGAACCTCTTGGAAAATTCCCTTCCGTCGTTGCCCCGCCGACGTCGTCGCTGGATTCACGCGTTGCCACACGAAGAAGCTCGCAGTCGTCTCAGCCATCTCACCGCCGCCCCTCCGACAGGGTCGACGCCTCGGCACCACATGGCCCGCCTCCGCCACGCGATGTCGCAGTTCCCCGCCGTCGCACATCACTAGTTCTGCTCGCCCCTCGCCGCCATCCGCCGTTGCGCCCTCGACGAAGCGCTCGATGAGGGTGGGGATGAGAATAAGTGTTTTTGAGTTTGCGTCTTCCATCTCTGAAAGTGCAATGCATACTCTCAAAGAGTAACCTCATTTACGCTTTCTATTATAATCTTGTATGTTTATGTTTCTCTTATAGCTCATCCAAAGCCTATTTCTATTTTTTTCCCCCGTGTTTTATAGTCTTATAATTATGCGTCCGCATTTTCACATTCTTATGTTTCCCATTTTCACGATAAAAGCAAACTTCTTGTTCTCAG